>OZ012686.1:14707055-14779555 GCA_963942565.1 Maea johnstoni | reverse complement strand
GGCGTTGCGGTTCAAGGGGATGTATTTCTCTGACCCTATACCTTTACAGATTTTGCTTTTTTAGGCCAGATACTGCTTTGTGTGTCTTATAAAAGTGACACTACAGCTTCTACATCTTCTATCTTCTAAGAAAAGTCATCTTCAGCAAATTCTGTCATAAAATTTTGGGTGTCCAAACTGTCAAAAAACAGTGTTCCGCGTGTCCAAATGACACGCTGGACGCATTACGGCTAAGCCCCTGTCTGGGGGAGGTGGCTACTGTAATTGTGGAGATTCAGAGACATTACATATTATATACTTATCCTACCTATTCTATTGTCTCCTGTAGATGAGTACCTCTGGGGGAGGTGGCTACTGTGATTGCGGAGATTCGGAGGCGTGGAAATCGGACCCATGCTGTGACCAACACAAGAGGGGACTGCAGCAAGAAAACAAGGTAGGGTTCACTACCTTGAAGGTTCAAATCAGCTAACATACTTAAAGGGACACTCAAGGTTCAAATCAGCTAACACACTTAAAGAGATGCTCCAAGTTGATGTCAGCTAACATACTTAAAGGAATACTCAAGGTTCAAATCAGCTAACATACTTAAAGGGACACTCAAGGTTCAAATCAGCTAACACACTTAAAGTGATGCTCCAAGTTGATGTCAGCTAACATACTTAAAGGAATACTCAAGGTTCAAATCAGCTAACATACTTAAAGAAGCACTCAAGGTTCAAATCAGCTAACATATTTAAAGAGGCACTCAAGGTTCAAATCAGCTAACATACTTAAAGAGGCACTCAAGGTTCAAATCAGCTAACATACTTAAAGAAGCACTCAAGGTTCAAATCAGCTAACATACTTAAAGAAGCACTCAAGTTTCAAATCAGCTAACATACTTAAAGGAGCACTCAAGGTTCAAATCAGCTAAGATACTTAAAGAAGCACTCAAGGTTCAAATCAGCTAACATACTTAAAGAAGCACTCAAGGTTCAAATCAGCTAACATACTTAAAAACGCACTCAAGGTTCAAATCAGCTAACATACTAAAAGGAGCACTCAAGGTTCAAACCAGCTAACACACTTAAAGGGGCACTCAAGGTTCAGATCAGCTAACACACTTAAAGGAGCACTCAAGGTTCAGATCAGCTAACATACTTAAAGGAGCACTTAAGATTCAGATAAGTTAACATACTTTAGTTAGCACTCAAGGTTCTGATCAGCTAACAAATTTAAAGAGGCTCTCTAGGACGTCTAGGTTCATGTCAGCTACCAAGGTAAACTCAAATCACCTAATATGCACTTAAGGTCTTATGACACTTTTTGAAATCTCAGTTTAATTTTCCTGAAACTTAGCATGAGGAAAGAACATAGCATAGTGATCTTCAATACAACTTAAAATCATGGGGTCATAAACTTAGTTTTTTTTTCACAGATTTTTGAAAAGTTAATGCAATTTATGTCACAAACATCACTTTCTCCAAAATTGATGTCTTTCTTTGCTAGATTTATCCCTTCAAATATACCGACACTGCCTGAAATACTGTTCTGCATTGTTGAAATTATTTTTCTGTTGTTATATAGGAATTATTGGGCAAAATCAAGGAATTCGAGAAACACGTTTTTGACCCAAAATTGATATAAGTCAGAATCGCCTAGTTTAATTTTCGCAAATTTTTGTCTACACTATCTACACAATGCTCTTAATAAGAAGACATAAAGAAAATAATAGGTCATCGTGTTGGTTTTCGAACCACAGATGGTCAAAGTTTGTGAAATATGACTTTTTTGGGGCAAATTTTCATGAAAATGTTAGAAAACTAAGAAAAGAGCTACTCAATTGTTACCGTATATGCCCATCCTTATATAAGATATTGTTGAGCAAGGGAACCCCATTTTATACACATGAATTATCACACATTATTCCTAAAAACGTGTCAAAACAGCAAATTCAATGAATATGGAAATCACTCTAGCCAAAAACAAAAAAAATCATAGGATACTATTTATAATATGCAGGTATAATCAGAATTGGTACATATTCAATAAAAATCAATTTCTTTTCAATTTTTCCAGTGATGTCTGGTAAATTGTAATAAATCATTTTAGTTTGTCCAATACCCAATAGGTGTCACCGGTATAGAGTATCGTAAGACCTTAATATGTACTACTTTCATCTTAAGTACAAGAACGCAAAGATTTATGAAAATTATCCAAACCCTGTCTTGTTGGTATTCATTGGATAGCCCTTGCTGAGTACTCTCAGATGAGTACCCATATGCCAGAATTTCAGTCATTTCCCCGATTTTTTGCATCATTTTGTATTGTTCAAACTAAGGTTAAATGATTCATATCAGCAAAGGCATACTTCATAAAGCACCCCAGTTGGTTAATTGCATCTTTTGTTTTTCAGAATTCGTTAGACAACCTGCCGGTGGACCTGCGGGGCAGGGTGGAGGAGATGTTTCTCTTTACGCTGGAGTACGCCGTAGAACTTCTCACGTGGGAGGCGGCGGATACGCCACCGGGCGGGATGGAGAAGCCGCAAGGAGATTCCTTCTGCACCATGGTCTTCAACGATGAGGTCCACACTTATGAACAGGTAGGTGATATTCATATATATATATATATATATATATATATATATATATATATATATATATATATATATATATATATATATTTATTATACCTCTTGTAGAATTCTAGGCCTCTGATTGGTCAGTTACAGACCCCCTATTCTGAATAGTATGCCTGTGTTTGGGAGGAGGGTACTATTGCCAGGCACTATTCTTCATCAATAGAGCATGGCTAGTGTCCCTGTTCATCAATAGATGGCGCTTTAGTCCATTAATGAGTTCAAGTGAAATATCTAGGTCAATCTTACTATATTTGTTTTGTGGGAAATGTGTGTTTTATAATAGTGTGAATTTCTATACTAAGGGGAAGCTAGATTATTACAAAAGCATTTCTTTAACTGATTTCCATGCACTTCCCATGATGCTCAACTCATGAATATTCATGAGATGAGCAGACGACAAGTAAACAATATGGCCGCCTCTAGATTCAGCAATGATCTCCCAAGTGAATTTATTCAGACAAACTTCCACAGCAAGAAGAGTAAGGAGGGGACCAGATATGCTTGCAACATCTTGAAAGACTTCTGTGTTGGGGGTCAGATAGAGAGCTTGAATAAGGAAGAGTTAGGAGAACTACTCAGTGACTTCTATGCAAATATCAGGAATAAATTGCAGGTACTTATTCATCAATAAAATGCATAATATATCCTCTATGTAATAAAGTTTTCTTTCTTTCTTAGATAGACAATCGGTATAATAAAACAAATAGAGCACAGTCCCTCGGGAACAACAAAGAAATAGGTCCCAGTGAGAAGCAATAGGACCCTCGGCTTCGCCTCGGGTCCTATTGCTTCTCACTGGGACCTATTTCTTTGTAGTTCCCTCGGGACTGTGCTCTATTTGTTAAATATATATATATATATATATATATATATATATATATATATATATAGGTAATATAGTAATTAGGTATCTGATTTCGATTCGATAATCAACAAACTATTTTTCGATGCGGTGTGTCGATTCAAATCAGTTAGGATAGGGAACACTTCAACGATGAAGTCCACACTTATATGAACAGGTAGGTGCAGGGACTCAGACAGGCTAAAATATTTTTGAAGAATTTTCAAATTTGACTTTTTGGGGGTAACCAGATATTTTCCTAACAAACTATCTCCTATGACATGCCTGATATCTTTATTAACCTATTTGACACAAATGACACAAATATAAGGAATTGAAGTAGCCATGTTTATAAGGAGAAAATGTCATGTTAGTGTTTTATTAAAGAGGAGTTCTCATGTAAGGACCATGATTCCCTCGCTCACTTCTTTTGTACAATTGGCCCTTTGATATGAAGAAAGGAATATTGCCTATTCTGAAATAAATCCAGAAATCTCAACTACATTGTTTCTTTTTCTTTCAGGTCATAAACACACTACAGAGGGCAGTGGATTGTGTCCAGAAAGAAGCTGTGGAATTCGCCACGACGATAGACAGAGAGGTATGTACAAACCACAGGGCAATGCCAGGGCCCAAAACGGGACGATTGTAATATCTAATGGGCCCTACTAGAGTTGTTTATGACTAGTTATCTTAACCCATTCACACTTAAGTGTCCCTCAAGAAATTTTGGCTTGATCTATGATATATTTGATAATAACTTAAAAATTGAGAGTAATTTAAAAAATATTTGAAGGAGAGGTAATTGTTGTGCTCTAAAAAAAAGATTCTCATTTAAGTATTTTCTCAAATGTGCTTTTCCCTTAAAGATGTCATCAAAATTGTCATGCTGTTTTAGGCCGCTGTGAGCATTAATGGGTTAAAATAATACTGACAACATATTTTCATTTCACTGTAAGATATGGATATAAAAGAATGGAACGTAAAACCTAAGGATTTTAGTTTGTGGTGCATCTCAAGACTAGAGTTGACACAGAAAAATTCCCTAAAACAACCTCTTATAATTGGAATTTGCCTTGTTAAGTTCAGGTAGTCCTTGTTTACAATGGAATGATCATTTTCCAACTATATATCTTTATTTATTTATTTACAGGGCAGAAGCATCGTAAAAAGTGGGACATTTCTGGAGTGTGAGACTGCCAAGAACATCATAGAGGTAACAAGACTGGCAGCAAATATAGTGCAAGAAAAGGTGTAGAGATTAATTATGATATGATAGTTGTGGACTCATCACCCATATGAACATGCATGTCTTTATACTCTCAAAAGAAAAAATGACATAAGAATTCTAATGAAAAATGATGTCTGTATTCATTATTGGTAAAGAAAATTGTATGAAAAGAGGCAATCCCTTTGATCAAGTTTTTGGGGAATACTGATAAAAACAACTTTTTACTTCAAATGGTTAATGAAAGATATTGTAGTCAGAAACAAACCGCTTAAATATCAAATGTCATAATATGTTATATTGTTTATGTATTTCTTCTATTCATTTTTAGCGCACAACATCAAGACATGGTGGAAAGCCACTCAAAGTACAAGTGATCCATACGACTGTCGTAGCTCATCAAGATTTCGCGCAGAGACTCCTGCCGTGGCTGAAGCACGTCACGACACAATGTGGTAAGAGAAAGCATGCCAAGTCTTCTCATTGGTTCCCTGTTAAAGATGTCTGGCTTCCCTGCATGGAATCTTAGGATTAAGTGAAAAAAAGATGAAGTGGGAAAACCCTACAAAGCCTTAATTTTGGTGGCCGATTCATAGACGAGTTTGTTAGAATTTACATCCTCAAATTTTGGCCAAAGATACATATGGAAATTGCCGCTGACAACTTTACCGGTTGATTTTCGAGTCATCTATTCTATTGATATTTGGCTATAAATCTACATACATTATTTTGGCCTACCTTTCATTGATATTGGTCTGTGAGTTGATGTGTAAACTTTTTACTCCTGATCCTTGAGTGTATACTTCTAATACCACTACCTTAACCCTTAGGCTGCTGGTGGCTAATTTGACCAACACTAAAAGATGCAAAAAATATGAAAAATGACTGAAACCATGGCATATGGGTACTCATCTGAGAGTACTCAGTGAGAGCTTTCCAATGAACACCAACATTACAGGGTTTAGGTGTTTTTCAAAAATCTTTGCATCTTTGTACTTTGGTCGAAAATAGCCTCAGCATTGGAAGGGTTAAAGGACAATTACACCATGAAGAAAACATAGACCCAAATAGTTTCTTAGAGCATAATCATGTATATATTTGTCTCCTGATGCATTCATGTGCCTCTATAAAGTGTGTAATCTTCAACTATCAATTCTGCGAATGCTTTTAAGGTAGGTTGGCTGTTCACTATCATGCATATAATTGTATTGATTTGATGTTTTGTAGATGGCTTCAGGAAGGTATTTTGTAATCTGGCCATGAAGCCCAGCCCGCCTAAGGGCCACTCTATCCTACAGACGATACTGCTAGCGGATACATGCTTATGGAAGGGTGAGTTTCCTCCTCCTCAGTTTTTCACAGTACAACCCTCTTTTATCCACTAGCATGTAGTACTTGGACGATATATCAGAATATCGCTTCGTTGATCGTTGCGCCACGATAGTAGCACTATCGATAATCGATATATGTAATCGATATATATATATATATATATATAAATATATATATATATATATATATATATATATATATATATATATATATAGAGAGAGAGAGATATATATATATATATAGATATATATATATATATAGATATATAGATAGATAGATAGATAGATAGATAGATAGATACCATACAATCATTTATATATAAATATATATATATATATATATATATATATATATATATATATATATATATATATATATATATATATATATATATATATATATATATATATATATTTATATATATTTATATATATATGATTGTATGGTATTTTTGTATTGAAATATGTATGAAGGAAATTCATGTGTGTACCTGTCTTTCTTCTTTCAGTTGCCAGGGTGCTTGCTCACCAGCTCTTTATGTCTGGGTAGGTTTACATTCCATATCTATAAGCTCTACTTAGATGGTCAGGAGTAACTTCCTGAGGTTGCATCTATTGCGAGGTACTGGTCCTCTAGAAGTAATAATATCAATAATTGGTTGCAAGAAAACATTTACAGTCCTACATTTTGGGAAGATGTATATAATATTTCAAATAAAATTTGACATTTTACAATTTTGGATAACTTTTGATAAAGTTTTATTTTGTGAGACTTCAATATTATCCTTTTCAGAATGGAAAAGTTTGTACTTGGAAATATTATGGTTTCAAGCCGTAGCTTGAAAAAGCTTCCAAGAGAACAAATGCCACTTGTTTTCAGAGAGAATGTTTTTTCTAGTAAAATATAATTTGACTTTATGAAATTATTTGTTTGTTGTATTTACTTCATTAATGGTGTATTCTGTGGCATCTGGACCCAACATACTGAAATGATTTTGGAATAAACCACTTCACAAAATATTTGAGAAATAGAGCTATTTGTTTGTTTCGATTGATATTTCCCCTTTTAAACATGAAGATATCCCCATAGATGAAGTCCCTATTTGGACAGCAGAGGCGCAACAGGGTTAATGAGAATGTCTTCTCTATTGTAGGGTTCTGCTGGACCAGGAGAGCAAGAAACAGTTCGCCATCATATTCACACTAGTAAGTCTCTTGTCTCCAGCCTAAGAAATAGAGGTTCTTCAACGAGTGTGGTAGAGGATGATATTTCTTACGCTAGGGGTAGAATCTTCATCTTGGAACGAGCTAAGCAACGAAAGTAGTGTAGTGTTCCATATATGGCAATCTTTAACAAATATGGTCATAAGATCATCCCCAATGGCCATTGAGAATGCCCATTGGGAATGGAATTTCTTCAAAGGGTATTTCAGCCCCTTAGTCGTAGAAACAGTTGGCTATCATACTCCAACTTTACTTCCACTTTTCGCTTAAGTCTGCTTTCGCAAGTGGACTTTTGCGAGTGTCCGCTTTTGGTATCCATGAATCCAAATGGAAAGTGACCTCATTTGAGAGTGGTCTTAATACACTGCTAAAGTGGACATTTGTAAGTGGACATTTGAGCATCTGATCCCTATACTAGCATCGCACAAGATGCTGACCTGAAAACTTATCATTCAAGACCCATATACAAAAATTAAACTGCGCATCAAACGCAGCTGCCTGACGAGCACTTTAGTATATATGTGCAAAAAGTTTGAAACCGTACTGTTTCATTCCTTAAAGGTACTCTTAACACTGTGAAGTTGTCATTTACTAGGGATTGTCCATGATCCTAAACATGAATATTCACAACAAAAAGGTAATAATGCAATTAAGTACTGTTAAAATACTGTATCGTTTCATTGGGACCGATATTGGTTCTGTAATGTTTTGTTTCTAAAATACTGTATTGTTTCATTGGTACCGTACCATTTCATTCTTAGAGATACCCATCCTTAGGTGAAGGTGTGTTGTAGGTTTGTCCAGCGCTCACGCAGGTGATGATTTCTATTCCACAGCACTACCCCAAGTTAATGAAGGACTTCATTCAGGACGACCACGACCAGTCCGTCTCGGTCACATCGGAATCCGTTCAGATCTATACAGTGCCCACTCTGGTAGGTTCCCGCATCATCTAATATGCTTTCTCTGATTTATTTGTAGCATTACCGTCAACTTATGCGTGACTTTATCGCAGATGACCACTCGCGCGCTGTCTGCGCTACGTCAATGTCAGTGCAAATATTCACAGCGTCAACTGTGGTAGGTCCACTTGGCTTCGCATCTTTGCTACTACTACTGACACCTACTACTAGCTTCGTTCAGTCATAACACGCCTATACACCCAGATTGAGTTGACACCCCAAGTACCTTGTGTTGTTCTTTGCTTTTTTTCTTTTTGTGTCTGTCATTCTTAAAGAGGTGTGAATGGACAATGTCTTTCGTTATACCTCATGTGAAGATCGTAAGCCGTGATTGGCTAACTGAGGTTCACCATTCTATGCTGTTGAGCTCACATGGCACTGTATCACTCCAGTGGTATACATTCTCCAACTTCTCATGAAAATTTTCCTGCCGCTGCTGGTGACACCTAGCGTGGAAAGTGCGGGTCATCAGTCATCTGTGATGACCTTGACCTCATCCAAAACAGTAGACAGTCTTTTTCCCCGCATCAGCAACCGGCAGTGGTTTTAAATGGTCAGTGAGAACTTTGATATTTAACCATTGTGAGGTTTTGTTCAGTATAATAAAACAAATATGGCATCCCAGTGGGGGTAACATGATGGAAGGGATCCCCTCGGGATGATGGTTTCCCTCGGGGATCCATTCCATCATGTTACCCCCACTGGGCTGCATATTTGTATAATAGAGGAGCGCATCCACTATCTCTTATAATTGGTGGGCATCCATAATCCCAAGGGAGTGTGAGGAGGTCCACATGGGGACTTATACGTTTCATCCATGGCACGTGTAGTGCTTCTGTTATCTGGCAGCTCTGAACAGAGTACCTTATAAGGATATTTGGATATAGGTTGTCAAAGCAAGTGGGAGCAACCTCTTTCAGTCCTATATTTCATGGAAGTGTTGCTTTGTTATCAGATTATTTCCATATTTGCTTGCCTGTTTGTACACTCCAGATGTGATTTAAACACCCTAAGGCCTAATAAAAGTTGTTTGTTTCTGTAACCCGACCCTTACTAGTTTTTACTCAAAAAAATCCCTACCGCAAAGATTTTTGCGCCCTTCAAACGTGCATGAAACATGCTTTTTTGAAAAAAATCCCCCCAAAATATGTTTTTTACCTACCTAACTTCCCTATTTTATTCAGACTGTTACAGGAAACAAATAATTTCTTTAGGCCCCTAGCACACTTTAAGATTAAAAGCTGCTGGCTGTTTATTTTAACAATTATGACTGTATTTCTCTAATTATCTTATTGTGAACGTGCAATTAACCCTTATGCTGCTGGTGGTTAATCTGGCCAATACTAAATGATGCAAAAAACCTCCTGAAAAATGACTGAAACCCTGGTACTCATCTAAGAACACTCAGTGAGAGCTATCCAATGAATACCAACATGACAGGGTTTAGATGGTTTTCAAAGATCTTTGCATCCTTGTGCTTTGGTCAATAGCAGTCTCAGCATTGGAAGGGTGAACCTTTTCAAAGCATTGGGACCTGTCTCAGTTGATCTAGATATGATTTTACTGCCAAGTTTGCATTCATGCTTTCTGTGTTGCTAATGTTTTTGTTTTGGTGTTTTACATCTGTAATTACTAGTTGCATTGTCATTTCTATAATGCCTTAGAAATGCTTGAATACTTTAAGTGTATTTCTCTAATATAAGCATCCTTTTGAACTCTTTTGAAGGAAAATGTTATCCAAAATTTGGCTAGCAAACTTTTGATAAATTTTGGGTGAATTCACAATAGTTAATCTTAATAGTATAAGTTCAGAGGATACTTAATGTAATGTAATGTAATGCTCATGAATGGGTTGAATGTTATAAACCGAAAGGCCTAAACAATGTATGTGTGTGATAGGGGGGGGGGGGGGGGGGGGGGGGGGGGGGGGTAGGAAGACCCTGAATCAGTAAGTGTCTAGCAAAAGACTGACTGAAGTATTTGATCACATAGCCTGTTGAATATAACAATGTATAGGGGGGGGGGGGGGGGTAGGAAGACCCTGAATCAGTAAGTGTCTAGCAAAAGACTGACTGAAGTATTTGATCACATAGCCTGTTGAATATAACAATGTATAGGGGGGGGGGGGGGGTAGGAAGACCCTGAATCAGTAAGTGTCTAGCAAAAGACTGACTGAAGTATTTGATCACATAGCCTGTTGAATATAACAATGTATAGGGGGGGGGGGGGGGGGGGGTAGGAAGACCCTGAATCAGTAAGTGTCTAGCAAAAGACTGACTGAAGTATTTGATCACATAGCCTGTTGAATATAACAATGTATAGGGGGGGGGGGGGGGGGTAGGAAGACCCTGAATCAGGAAGTGTCTAGCAAAAGACTGACTGAAGTATTTGATCACATAGCCTGTTGAATATAACAATGTATAGGGGGGGGGGGGGGGTAGGAAGACCCTGAATCAGTAAGTGTCTAGCAAAAGACTGACTGAAGTATTTGATCACATAGCCTGTTGAATATAACAATGTATAGGGGGGGGGGGGGGGTAGGAAGACCCTGAATCAGTAAGTGTCTAGCAAAAGACTGACTGAAGTATTTGATCACATAGCCTGTTGAATATAACAATGTATGGGGGGGGGGGGGGGGTAGGAAGACCCTGAATCAGGAAGTGTCTAGCAAAAGACTGACTGAAGTATTTGATCACATAGCCTGTTGAATATAACAATGTATAGGGGGGGGGGGGGGGTAGGACCTGTTGTGTTTTTGTGTGGGTCGAGGTGCGAGAGACTCACACTATGTGCTCGTTTTAGAAATTCATGTAGTATCTAATGGGCCATTTAAAGGCCATTACCTTCCTTGTTAGAACATTAGCTGTTTGCCTATGTAGAAGTTACACTCTCTTTTAGGTCTTTTCGTTTGTGTTATGCATGATAGTTTGTTTTAAAATTATAGGTGCTTTGTTGCCAATCCGATTCTCAATTCATTTTTTTCTCTAACTTTATGCAGAGACCTAAGAACATACCACCAAACATATGATATGGGTGTTTGATTTATTGCCTTGTTTGTAAAGTGACCTTCGTCATAAGATGAGCTTGAGATTCATGGTAACTCCATGCCCAGTCTACTATGGATCAGAATCAGGCGACTGTTCACTGTTTGTTTGTTATACAATGTTTTGTTGTGACTGTTTTCAGGCTCGGATGCTGATTAAGGATTACGACCTACTGGAGATCATCATGAAGGCGTTTCTGGAGGAGTGTCAAGCAAAGAAAAACAGTAAGTCTTAGGGTTGGGAATCGGTTGCAATTTCATGATCGATAATCAGTGACAGCCAACAGATCGATTATCGATCATAATCAGTTCATCGCACTTATGCAGTTATTGTTACTAGAGGTCTAGAGCCTAATAATAAGTGATAGTCTATGACAATTACTTGCTATTAGCACCTACCTTAACTTTGTTTTGAAGTGTTTTGGGGCTTAGTTTCATATCAAGAAAACTGACAACATGCCTGTCATTTAGTTCTATATTTTGCCACTAGGTGTCACCTTTTCCGATTATTATCGATTGCCAGTTTTGTAATTGATTAATCAGAATCAGAGAGGTAAACGATTGATTATCGATTATAATCGATGATCGTCCCAACACTAGTAAGTCTCATCCCTCTCTACAAGATAAAAACATTTTTTATTTTTATAACATTTTTTATTCAGTTGCATGTAAATAGTAGAGGCACAGTGTACAAGATAAAAACATGGTTACCTAAGTCACGGTCTTAGCCAGGATTTACAAACGTAGCCTCAGTATTGGAAGGGTTAAGATGATGTGACAAATAAATCTAGGCTTTCTAAGAACTTGTATAAATGCATTCTCAATCATATTTATTGCAGCACAAAACTTCTTCATTTCAAGAAAGTCATTTAAATTAAATAATTAAAACTTTACTGTTAAACCTTTTGTACTGCCTGAAAGAAAACACGTACACAAAAAAACCCCACAAAAACAGTAAACACTCTTTGAATTTGTGATTTCTTACAACGTACCGCTTGTTTTTCAGGAGATGGCAAGTTTGCGTTTGAGCGCAATGACAGGAACCAGGGATTCAGGAGAGCTCAGTACATGCTGTATGACCTAAAGTAAGTATGCTGGTTATCAACATGCGATTCTTAGCACCAACATATATGATTATATATTCCCTTATATCACAACTTGACTATTTGTAATATTTTAGGATGTCCTTGGCATAGCCGTGATTGCCCGGCACGCAGGAAAATAAAAATGTTTGAAAAAAACACAACAAAAAACAAAAAAAAAAAACATATCTGTGCTTTTAACTCTTATGCTGATGGTCTTGCCAATAAGAAATTATGCAAAAACCTGAAAAATGACTGAAACCCTGGCATGTGGGTACTCATCCGAGAGTACTCAGTGACAGCTATCCAATGAATACCAACACGATAGGGATTTGATGGTTATCAAGAATCTTTGCATCCTTGTGCTTTGTACGAAAGTAGCCTCAGTATTGGAAGGGTTAGCATTGGAAGTGTTTTAAAAGTGGTAAGCAAATGCCACCCTTCTGGCTGATGCCCTGCTTTTAGACCTAGTCATGTTCCAATAACAAAGTAAATAGCCTTATGATAAAATCTTTTTAGAGCTATTACATCTTATTCCTTATTGGTAACTGAAAGTATCATTTGTCATGAACGGTAGCCCACAGCTAATGATCCCACCCGCCACCCGGCGCTTGTGAGAAAGTTGCCAGTGACTAGGGGTTAGGCGGTGGTTATGCGCCAGGTACTATGGTTTCTTTCACCAGTTCCAACTGGCTAGTCAGCGCTTAGCCGCATTGTGCCACAGAAAGTGACAAAACACCTAATTACAAATTTGCACAGCTAATGAACAATGTGGTACATACCATAGGAGATTTAGATTACCGTATTTGTAGAGAATAAGTGACGCGCCAAGAGTCAAGTTGATGTATAGGGATTGGCATCTTTTCAGTTTTCATGATACGCTACATTTTCATCTGCTCTGCTGTAATGCTCAATGCTGATTGGTCAATAGGTGTTAGATCTGGAGCCGTTCACACTTGGTAGATTCAATATCGAACGGCAGAATTCAATATTACCACTTGGCCTCCAGCCTCGTTCTTTTATTTAAAAATTTTATGGGATGTACTGTAGAATAGGTAAAGTTCGCGAGTGCGTATATTTCGCGAATACGCGAAAGAGTATCGCCCTCGCGAACTTATAACACGCGATCTATTGTGTTGTTAGTTTCGTATTTCACCACCGCATTGGGGTGGCGCGTCGATCGGTGAATTTCACTCCTAGACGGTCGAGGCTGAAACGAAGAAAAATACGTCCAATAACTTCCCAAAGTTATCATAATATGATACATTGGTAACTTATGAATAAGTTACCAATGTATCATAACATAATTCGCATTCTTACATGTCCAATTTCTAGGATAGCTGGGCCAAGCTATTAAGGATTTCTTACGAGAAACAAGATGGCTGCCACCATTGCTCGATAGAAAGGGAGACTCGGCCAGGTGTTGCGATTGAACCAGTTGATAATTATCAACATACATACATGTGTTTGTTGATAATTATCAGAATAATGTATATGATGAAGAGATAATGAAATTGTTCCTGACTCGAATTGAATTGTTGCCGATTTACTGTTTACGGCCAGACGTCTATTTTTCAGTTGACAAGTATATATACCGGCATAGCATGATTCTCACTCATAGCCGGTCCGAGGCTGAAACGAAGAGAAATACATGCAATAACTTCACAAAGTCATTATAATATGACACATTGGTAACTTATGAAAAAGTTACCAAGGTATCATATTATAAATTGCATATTAACCAGTCCAATTTTATTGAAACTCCTGCCTGATATGGCTGCAAGATGGCCGCCGAATGTTTGCATTTTTCTAATTACTGTTTAGTTCAATAGATGGCGCTGTAGAACACGCTCACTCGCGAAATAAAGTACACGCGAAAAACCGAAAAATCGGCTTTTCGCGAAATTTTTGTAACGCGATATATACCTATTCTACAGTATTTGTTATTTTTTCTTAGCATAAAAGAGCAGGTGATAAATTTGTTACGCCCTGTTGGAAAGTGCAATCCAGGCCGGATTGCACTTTGCAACAGGGCGTAACTAATAATATTGATATTTCCTTAACAATACGATACCTGTTATTTTCAGGTATTGTTTGTCGTGTAAGCCCACGGCAGAGGAGTGGTGTGATGATCTCAGGAGGAGTTACCTGTGTGTGTATTTCTAGGGTATCTGAGGTGTATTGTTTGTGTTTTCAGGTATTGTTTGTCATGTAAGCCCACGGCTGAGGAGTGGTGTGATGATCTCAGGAGGAGTTACCTGTGCGGCTTTAAGGTGATGCTGGAACTACTCAGCAGTATGCAGGTGAGTAGCCTTTAACTACTAGTTATACAGTAAGTACCTAAATGTTCTTTAAGTACGCTTAAATATGGTCTTAAGATAAGACTTTTACTAAAAGTTTAAAGTTAGCACAGAGAAAACCCTTGACCCTTATGCTAATTTGGCCAATACAAAATTATTCAAACACCTGAAAAATGACTGAAGCCTTGGCATATGGGTAATCATTAGAGAGCCCTCAATGAGAGCTAATCAATGAATACCAACATGACAGGATTTTCAAAAATCTTTGCGATCTTGTCCTTCAGACAAAAGTAGCCTCAGCATGGGAAGGGTTATTTTTTACTTAAAGTTAAACTTAGCACACAGAAACCCCTTAATATTAAGGAAACACTTATAATATGGCCTTCATGGAAAGGTTGATAGGGGAACTGTTTACCCTTTTCCTTACCATAAGATTTTCAGAAATAAATCCTGAGGGGAAAACAAATAAATGATTCACTTTTTGTACGAGTTTATCATCAGCTCCCCCTTTTCCCCACCCTGACCTAAATTTTGAAATAGGATAAGCACAACACGTTCTAAGTTCGTGGTTAATGCATAAGACATCTGAGAAAACTTTTCCAAAAGGGTGTACTTTTATCCTTCCCCATGGGATGCCTTTGGGAAATGAAGTTAAATGTTTTAGAATTGCTGTTAATGTTTTGTTTGTGGAGGGTATAAATTGAATTGAATGACATATTACAAAACTACTCCCCCAAAAATAAGGTGTCCAGAAGGGTGGCTTATGGGGTTTGGGGTGTTCTTATGATGCCTAGATGCCCTGCTGGCTAAGACTAGAGTTTGAACCCGAGTGGGAGGGTGCCTTTGGTGAATAAGGAAGAGGTTTTGATGTTGCTGTGTATGTTTTGTTTGTTTAGGGTATGGACCCGGTACAGAGGCAGACGGGCCAGCATCTAGAGTTTGAACCCGAGTGGGAGGGTGCCTTCAACCTGCAGCTCAAGCTGGCTGATGTCATCTCACTCATGCTACAGTGGTGCTCCACAGACGTAAGTCAGCATTCCTGCTTTTATAACAAACCTGCCGTAGAGGGAAAATTCCTGCTTTTATAACAAACCAGTGCTCTTTAAGGAAACTTGTATTAATTTTTACTTTACCTACAGACACTTTGCTCTCTCTGCAAAATGTGCAAAAATAAAGGAGAAAACTTAAATTAAATCCGAAATCCTGCTTTTATAACAAACCTGCTCTTTCAGCCATTGTCCCACATCATGTTCGACCCCACTTTTTGTAAAAGATCAAAAATGTCATGGTCGAATGCTAACCTTGTCAAAAATACCATTTTGAACATGATTCTCATTTGATTATGAACTGGAAAGTACCGCATTCGACTGAAATTTCTAAAAATGATATCAACAACTGTTTTTGGTGATGTTGATTTTAATTTTATGTAAATGAGCTGTTTAATTGACAGCTCAAGTCAAATACAAAGTGTAATAAGTCGAATATAACTTGTTTTATTGTTGTATCGCTATAGTAGGATATATGGCTTAAAGCTGAATATGATGTGAGACCCTGGCTTTAGGGAAATTTAGCAATAGATTTTACTGTACCTTAGAACTTTTTACTCTCCCTACAAAATGCAAAAATTAAGGAGAAAACTTGAATTAAATTATGCTTTGTTGATTAAAAAATTGTAATTACTTGTAGCTTTAATGAATGCCTTTTTACAATGAGATAATTGTATTAATGGATGCCCTCACATTTTTCACATGGTTTACCTATTTCTGGTGATTGTTTGTCCCACTCTTCATTTGATTGTGTTTATTTTTTCAAAAGATATATAATATCTTGTTTATTTGCAGGTGACTGTTCTGACGAGCGCCTTCACTGCGACGGTAGACGCTCTCTATAGCTGCAAAGATCCCTCAGAGGAGGTCCAGAGGGAGACTCGTAAAGGTAGGAAATCAGGCAGGGCTGGACACACAGTCTTAGGCAGCAGTGTGTCTTGGCGTCGTTTGGACACCAAAACACTAAAATATCACGCATCACGACACCCCAAAAATTTCTTATAATATCAATTTCAAGCATATGAGTGAATTTATTCACCTCAATATTATTCCCAAAACTATGTATAGTGCTTTGGATGGAAGTAGCTTCAGCATTGGAAGGATTAAAAATAATTCTTCAAATTGTCGTCTGGATCTTTGATACCTTTGGCCCTAACTTGGAAACAAAGAATACTTTTACGAAATTTTTCAAGGAGAGTTGTTAGTATTGTTCTAAATAACATTTCTCCTTCAAATATTTTCCCAACTTTGCTTTTGCCTGCAAGATTTCATAGAAAATGTCCGGCCTATACATACCCTCTGATTGCTCATGTTGTACGTGTGTTTCAGTTGGAGGTCATGAAGCTGACGTGATCAAGTACGACGTAGGAACTCAGAAGGTCTCCATCCATCTCCCTCTCAGTCGGATCTGCGCTGGTCTCCTACCTTACTTCGACCAGTTTGGTCTGTCCATACCCCAAGTGCTTAAAAAGGTAGGTGCTCATTGAGTTGTTCTTCTCAGATAAGAATTTCGATTTTCATCTTTTGAGATTTATAAGGGATAAGGAGGTGACCAGGAGAGTTGTTGAATTTGGGATTTGGAATTTTCATTTTCGTCACTTTTTCTGTCAGTCATATTGCAGCTAAGTCGTGACTAGCCAGTTGTAAGTGGTCTGTGAAAACCATCACCTAACCACAAGCCACTGGCAACTTTCTCACATGCCCCAATCAGGATTTGAATCCTGACATTGGTGAGAGACAGCTAGTTCTCAGTGGTTGACTAGGAGTTATGTTGAATATTCCCACTGCATGTCATATCAGTAAACTGCTGGGTCTTAAAATAAAGTTGTACCTTAAATCTTTTCAGATTTAGTTCTTCATCATGTCATCTGGTTTATTCAACCTTTTAAAACAACTCTCAAAGCAGTTCCGCATATGGGAAACAATTAAGATTTAAATTTTGATATTGCCTGCATTTTTGTTCTCCTTTATATTAATATTTTCCTACTAGGCTGTATATTTTGTGTACTGTATTTCACGCAATGAATTGGCTGGAAATAAATATTTTTACCGATTTTGGGGGTAGTTTAAGAGATAATTGTCTTGTCACTGATTCTAGGGGCTAGCCTGTTTAAAGGAACACTACACTATTAGCAGATTTTCTGCAGGTGGCCAGATTTTTATTTAAATGTCTATTTGTGTTTGTGTGTTTCAGAGGAAGTTGTCGGCAGTAGAGCTTATTGAGCCGTCGTTACGCGCGCTGGTGATGATCGCCCAGACCCAGGCGGGCATGTGGAGGAGAAATGGATACTCTCTTCTCAACCAGGTCAGTGGTTGCTGTGAGCCGGGGTAGCGATAGGGTCCAAAAGGTTCAGGGCTCGAAATTAAGTTTTTTTCCAAGGAGCCCAATTGCATCTTCAAAAGCAAATTAAAGGTGTTGTGTATAGAAACTAGTACATCTTTGGACTCCCTGCAGAAATCTGAGGTAGCCGTAAGAGGATTCAAGGGGAGCCCTCAGCTCCCGGCATGCACGCCCTAATTTCGAGCCCTGAAGTTGCATCCACACTCATAGCAAGGTTCAGAAAATCCTGTGTTCTGAACAAAATGGGTGTTATCTATCTGGGCCAACAGTTCAGGTCACTTAGGGGCCCTTAGTAATGATAATAATGATAATGATAATGATAATAATGATGGTAATGATAATGATAATAATAACATTATTAATAATAATAATAATGATAGTAATAATAATAATAATAATAATAATAATAATAATAATAATAATAATAATAATAATTATGATAATAATAACAGTAATGATAATAATAATAATAATAATAATAATAATAATAATAATAATAATAATAATAACTAATTATGATAATAATAATAATGATTTTAATAATAATATTAATAATGAAAACAATAATGATAATAAAAAATCTTTTTTTGCATTTTTGGCCAATCGATTTATTACATATATAAACCGTGCCCTACTTTTATTTCTGTTGCATTTCAGATCTATTTCTATCACAATGTGCGTTGCCGTGGTGAGATGTACGACCAGGATATTGTCATGCTGCAGGGCGGGGCGGCGCTCCTCGACCCTAACGAGTTCCTCATCCACCTCATCAACAAGTTCGGCCTGCTACAGTGGTCCAGGTACTGTGTACAACTTTAATTTGGAGTGCTAAAAAGTTCGCTTTACAGCCGTGCTGGAGGGTATTTGTGTTCCTTTAAATTTGCGCATTCAAGCACTCCAAGGTCGGAAATACAAAGCAGGATGTTTATTTTGAGGATGTTATTTTGGCGCTATCTTGAGTAGCGCGAAATGGGTGAAAATTAATTGCCTGTAAAAAGTTATACAGTAAATCTGATTTTTTGTCACTTTTTCTGTCATATTGCTGCTAAGTTGTGACTAGCCATTTGTTACTGGTGGAGGAAACCGGAGTACCCAGCAAAAATCACAAGTCAGGGGAGACATTATTTTTGAGCATAAGTACTTGCCTGCAAGAGATCCTAAAAACCATACGATGAATTATTAGAAGTTGGTAATGTTTGATTTATTTTCAAGGTCAGTTTTGGACTTTTTGGATCAAAATCCCTATGCTGGACCCTCTGCTAGATATTTCCAAAACTCTTCAGTGAAATCTTTTCAAAGTTTTAGGGGTCCTTTATTATTCTGTTTAGATTTTGACAACCTTTGATATATTCTACGGTCATTGTCAAACATTTTAGATCGAAATCCCTTTGCTGAAGGACTTCAGGTTGCTGCAACAAATTATAAACTTTCAGTTTTTTGCAAGAATTGTAGCATTTGTTATGAATTGATGTTTTACAACCATTGTATCATTTTGGTTAAATCATTTTATTTGCAACAAAAGATTCAGTGGAGTATTTAGTATGTGTTATCTTTGTTTCCAGGCGCCTAGTATTTTTGTTATGATCCCAAACTATGCATTCCATACCAGATAGCATAAGAAACAGCTTAGGGGTTTATTGATAGAATGCCAATTTAGTTTTTAGCTTTTCATTATCCTAGTGGGGGGAAGTCATTTGTATATGTGGGCAAATACTGACATTCTGTTATTGAATTGATCCATCCATGGTTAGACTACCTGCTGCTTAAAAATGCCTGTTAAAAATGCATTAGCATAATTTCTGCCCGTCCAGATTTAGCTACTCGGCTTCTTCAAATCTTTATACCAACTACATTAAGTAGCCCATTGTGTCCAAAGGGGCCATTTACACTTCTGCCATGTCTTAGAAGATGGCTTGATAAGAAAAGATATGGTTATTGGTCCAAAAAAGTAAATATTGAAAATTCTCATAAAATTTATATGATATAGTTACTGGTCCAAAAAAGTAAAAGTTGAAAATTCTTTATAGAAATTTACATGATATGGTTACTGATCCAAAAAAGTAAAAAATGAAAATTCTTCATAGAAATTTTTGTCTGTCTGAAATGAGGTTTTTCAGGAAACTGCCTGTCCAAAAGACGGACTGGTCGGGTCCTGGCTAAGTCCCTGCAGCCAGTGTGTTATATGTAACTTGTGTCGCGCCACATTGCAGGGCAGACTATGACCGCCAGGGAGACTCGCAGGATGACTGTGTGCGCCAGACCGTCACCGTGGCCGAAGAGCTCCTCAACCTACTCATTATAATGCTCAGTATGTATCACCAAAAACAAAATACATTCCTCGTTTCATTTTCTCGTTTCTCTGATCGTTATCTCGCCTTCTCTTCAGGGAGGATTACGATAACCCAATGGCCGCCGGGCTCCAGGAAGACTCTGTTCGGCAGATCATCGTGTTGGCCGAGGAGTTTTTTGACTTGCTCATAGTGTTACTCAGTAGGTGCTAGGGTCGGAAAAAAACTGTCCTACTTTGGTGGCCGTGTGATTTAATGGACGTTTTGTGTAGAAAAATTATTATTATTGTTGTTATTATTATTATTATTATTATTATTATCATTATTATTATTGATAATATTATTATTATTATCATTATTATTATTATTATTATTATTATTATTATTATTATCATTATTATTATTATTGATGATAATGATAATTATAATAATAATAATAATAATAATAATAATGATAATAATAATTATTATTATTTTTATTTTCGTTATCAGTGTCTGTCTTTCCAAAATGTTTTTTTTTTTTGATAATTTTCTAATGCTACATATTAAGTTGAACCTATTGTTTTCTTATTATGCTTATATTATTATCACCATGCCTAAATCATAATGAAAGCCAAAGTATGATGCTTTTTGTTGTCAGTTCTGCTGCCTTTCCCACGAGTGCACCCAACAAGGATGTCATCTTGCGTTCTTGTTTGCATGCTGTTTTCTGGTTTTATTTGCAAAATTTACAGATATTCTTTTCTTTTTGTTTGCATTTCCCTTGTGATTTTCTTTTTTAGTACGGAATTCTTGACTATAATCTACCACTTCTGTTTCATGAAAACCATTAGTTATGATAGGATTTAAAGCTTATAACTCAATCATGACTTTTTATCAATTGTTTATTTTGTAATGCATGATTTAAAGGAAATAATTCAAAACTTATTCCACATGTTAAAGAAAATATCAGCTCATTTCTCAGTTTTTACTGCTTCTCAAAAGATTTTTTCTCAAAAGATGCAGCAGCACTTATCATATAGTTGATTTATTTAAGCAATAGAAAACTACAGAAATGATAAATATTTAAATAAGAACTTTTCTTTTGTTTCAAATTCAAAATAAACTTTAATTAAAAACAATCTTGAAATTATCTCATTTTGCTCTAGCCTTTCTTTTGTAATCATGGAGTATTCAAGCATTTCATTTTCCCTAAGTTACTATAAAAATGGATTGAAATAAGACTTAAGTGGCGTGTGTTGTTAATACTTTGTTTTATAGTGTTGAATGAGCTTGCATTCCTTCCTTTCCTCTGGTTGATCCTCATTCTCCCATACCCCCAAACATCAGTCCTTGGCATATAATAGTGAAACAGGTTTAGATGATCACCATGCAGTCATCTTGCTATACACAGGAAAAAATTTACAGGCCTAAAATATTCTCGGGGCCCGTACGAGCCTGGGCAGGTGTTAACCTAGCCAACGTTGTGCCTGGTTATACTCCGGGGCCTTAGCTGGATGCGTATGAGCCAGTGAATCATCCAGGTCTTGTACTGGCCCGTAATTTCTTTTCTGGCTTGTACGAGCCCGGAAGGTTGAAATTTATGGTCGTACCAGCCATCAGTTGATGCAGGGGTTCAAATTTCTACACCCACAAAGACTGAAAAAGTTGACCAAACTTTCGGGCTCACACAAGTCCAAAGATCCGGCCCCAAAGATCAGGCATTGAGTTGGCCGTATCTGGCCCGGAATATTGAGCTCTTACGAGGCCAGACTGGGCTCGTACAAGCAAGGAACTCCGACCCAGGAGTATAGCCGGATGCAAAGTTGGCTGGTTCTACACCAACCCGGGCTCGTACAGGCCTCAAGAATATTTCAAGCTCATAGAAGCCCAAGATCTTTTCCCGTGTAGAATGATGTTCTCATTCCTCTTCACTACTGTAGCCAGGACTTGATAACAGGCCACCTAGTGTCTCTCTAAGACACCTTGGTTTCCCCAGCCACTCTTCTTTCTAGCCTTACTGTACATTGGCCAATTCTGCCAACAAGAAAAAAGCAAAACCTGATTTCAGGCTTGCACATGTTTTTTGTATGATGGAGGGGTAGCAAAATGGTCCTATCCTATATTTTCAGATGGCGCCACTATATTGACAGATGGCGCCACTGTATTGCCAGATGGCGCCACTGTATCGCCTCACTGTGGCGCCACTGTATTGCCAGGTTGCGCCAGATGGCGCCACTCTATCGCTAGATGGCGCCACTGTATTGCCAGATGGCGCCACTGTATCGCCAGGTGGCGCCACTATTTTGCTAGATGGCCCCACTATCGCCCCACTGTGTCGCCAGATGGCGCCACTGTATCGCCAGATGGCGCCACTGTTTCAGATATGTCCTGAATTGCTAATACTGCTGGCTAATCATCCAATGTACAGTATATGTTTTGATTTGCGTTTTCTTTGAGTTTGAACAATTTCACTTTTTGTTTATTTTTTAGCTGCAGGAGCCTACACTATATAGCTGAATTGTGGAAATAGTGTCAATGTATATTCAAAAGAAGATGGGCCTCTATACATAATATGTTTATTTTTCAAACCTCTCAGCAGTGAAATTATGAGACATATTTTCTTCATGGCTTAAGATTTAACCTGTTTCCTAGAATTCTTATCTGATACTGACAAACCTTGGGAGTTTGTGTAACCATATTGAATTTCCTAGAATTTGATTTATTCCAAATCTTTTTATTTGAGTTAGTTTTGGATTTTTTTTTTCGTCACTTTTTTTGCCATAGTCGTGACTAGCCAGTTGTAAGTGGTGAAGGAAACTGGAGTACCCGGTAAAAAACACAACCTATTGATAGAAACTAAAGCCAGATAGATAGCATTGTGTATTTTGTTGGTCCATACTCTTAGTAATATACATTTTTGCGCTGTTTCAATCTGTTATTGGAATGCCACTTGACAAGTGAACTAGCCAGTCTATGAATTGTGGCAATAAAGGCCTGATGTCTCACGTAATACAACAGGAATTTCAACCAACATGTTAAAGCCCATTTAGTAATATCTGAATCTTGAAAAAATCTAGAATAAAAATCTAAAAAAAAATCTGGAAAAAATCAAGAAAAGAAATTAGAAAAAAAAATCTATATAACTTTGCACATTTTTATGTTTTTTATTGCTCTTCTGTCACACTCACAACAAGTTTATATTGTCTATATTGCCTAGATTTAGTCAAATAGAAGAGTACATTGTGGCAGTTTACATTGGAGCTGATACAATGTAATCTTATTTTATTGCTAACATATCAAATCAGGAGGATGCCTTTCCTGAGCGTGGCTTTTGATTGGTTGAAATTCATGTGAATTACAATGTACACTTTCACTTTCCTTTATTTTGTGACTCTCTCTCCTCATCTGTAGCTTATCTATCTCTCCCCCCTTTCATCCTTCACTGCTGACAATCTGGAGGATAAGTTTGTCAAAATTAGCAGTGAATGATGAAAATGGATCTTTTCAGAGACTCTGCCTTCTTTGTAGAGCATTGATGTATGAGAACAGTATTTATGCTTAACCCTTACACTGCTAATTAGGCCAATACAAAATGATGCAAAAAACCTACAAAATGACTGAAACCCTGGCACATGGGGTACTCATCTGAGAGTACTCAGTGAGAGCTTTCCATTGAATACCCACATGACAGGGTTTAGATGTTTTTCAAAAATCTTTGCATCCTTGTACTTTGGACGAAAGTAGCCTTAGCATTGGAAGGGTCAACCCTTGTATCATTTGTGTAGTATCTAAATGGTCCTACAAAATGAAAGTAAGTCTGAACTCAGAAGGCAAGGGTCTCTGTCTGTAACTTTGCTGAACATTGCTCGAAGCTTGATGTGTGTATGTAGGGATAGGTACCGGTACTCGATACAACACCAAATACAATACACTACCAAATACTGATATCAAATGGGTAAAAGTATCATGTAGAAAAGTGAAGTATTGTATTGTGTCGTTAAGATCTAAAATGTAAAATTGACTTCATTGCTACCCGGACATCTATGGAGGAACGTAGTAGGCTATTAATTAGCTCAATTTATTAAGTCGACAGTGCTAAATTTAATAAAATTAAGTTCCTGGGAGGCAGGCTTTATTTCTTAAAAATGATGTTAAAGTATTGTATTGTTAAAGAGATATTGTATCTTATCGCGAATATTTTAAAGGTGCCAATCCCTATATGTTTGGTACCTATCAGTTCCCAGCTTATTGAATTGAACATGTATACTGTTGATCATGCTACGAACTTTGAACTGCTTGCTGCTTAATGAAGATTGGACATATATATGTTTGGATCTCCTTTATTAGTTTAGCAAAATAATTGAACAGTCTCAAAGATTTTAAAAATCAAAATATCTTTATTCATGAAAATTTATATTTTTATGTATATATATATATATATATATATATATATAGATACATATATATATATATATATATATATATATATATATATATATATATATATATATATATATATATATATATATATATATATATATATATATATATATATACATACATACATACATACATACATATATATTATTCCTTGCCATTATTCTATAATCTTAATCTGTTGCCTGTGTACTAAAATAAATGTACTCATTACAGTCACTTAAACAACTAATTTTCAAAACATTGTTCTATAAAAACCTTTTCGTAAAGGTATGGCATATTTTCATGCCATGTTTGAATTTAGACTCTCTACCGTCTGTTGTTGTTGTTGTTGTTGTTGTTGGCGCTGCTTGTAATCGTTATGTTTGTGTTTTGCGTGGTTGTGCAGGTGAGCGTTACGTCCAGGGCGTGGGTCAGGTGACCGGGCAGGATAAGGTCAAGCGAGAGGTCGTCCACCAGCTGTGTATCCAGCCCATGGCGCACAGCGAGCTGGTCAAGGCACTACCAGAGGATGTAAGGAAATTTTATTTTTGTCACTTTTTCTGCCATATTGTGGTTAAGTCATGACTGGTAGTAGCACCTGGTGGAGGAAACCGGAGTACCCAGCAAAAAACACCACCTAACCCAAATCACTGGCAAATTTCTCACATGCCCCAGGCACAAGTCGATCCCAGGCAGGGGTGAGAGACAGCTAGAATTCAGTGTGTGTGCTTGTTTGTACATATACACTTGTAAAAGTCAGTAGAAGTCTATGGTTAAGATTAGAAAAGAAAGAAAAGTTGGATGTGTGAAATAAGATACTATCCAGTTTTCAGTCCTTCAGAACTTCTTAATAAAATTGGTAAATGTTAATTCATTCCTTTCCTCAAAGAAGTCTGAGTGTAGTAGTTAAACATGATTTTAATCCTACCTGTTGCATGTTTGGTTCTAGAGTTGTGTCCATTTTTCTCTGTAGGTAAATCATGAGACAGGTATTGAAGATGTGGTGTCCCTCGTGGCTGATTTCAAGTAAGTTTCCATCTCTTTTCATAGAAAGAACAGGGAGCAGAGATTAGTTAGCCCTAACCTTATGATTCATCCATACAGGCTGCATGCTTTGGTAGGGTTGAGTACTATTAAGAGGTACCAATAATGGTACCGGTAGCGTTTCAAAAAATAATGTATCGTAATGTTTCATTCCTTAAAGATACTCTTAACACTCACTAACCACTTTGAAGTTATCATTTATTAGGGATTGTCCAGGATCCTACCCATGATTATTCACCACAAAATTCATAAGGTAATAATGCAAAAAAGTACTGTTAAGAGTACCTTTAGAATACTGTACCGTTTCATTGGTACGGATACTGTACTGTTTCGTTCTTATAGGTATCCATCCTTACTTGCACATTTACTTAATGTTCAATATATTGTTTTATTTTTGTCTTTATCCACCTCTCCATTCTACAACTAAATATTTATCCTCCTTTCTGATTTTCTCTTGAATGGTAATGAGGTAGTTATGAGAAAGAAAAAAAATAGTTTGTATGGGTTTTTTTTTTCCGGAAGTCAACAGGCTCAGGGAAAGGGAGGGGGTTGGGTTATTAAGGGTCTGTGTGCTTCTAAAGACATATACTAGTACTGCATTTAGGCCTAAATAAAAAAGTTGTTTGTTTCCTGTAACCCTACCCTAACAAGTTTTTATTGAAAAAAATCCCTACCCTAAAGTTTTTTCCGCCCTCCCAACACCCAAATAACGTAGAACATGCATAAAACATACATTTCTGACCAAAAAAAAATGCAAAAAAAAAAAATTTTACCAACCTACCTACCCTATTTTTTTCGGACTGTTACAGGAAACAAACAATTTCTTTTTTAGGCCTTATCCTTTCTTTCTGAGTCAGTATTTTTGTTTGTTTTCAGGAAGCCCACAGGTTCAGGGAAAGGCCTCTATGAGGTGAAGCTGGATTGCTACAAGTTCTACTCGCCTTTCTTCTACCACTACACTCGCTCAGATCAATCAAAGGTAAGAGCAGCTTCTTGACCATTTCATCACTTTTTCCTCATGAAATGTCATTTGGTTATTGGCAAACTACAACCATCCCAGTGGTTAAGATGTTTAGGATTTAGGAATTTGCTACCAATTTTAGAGCAACTTTCTTGAAACTTAGATTTCTTGTGACATCTTAAAAACTCTGAGGTTGACAAAGGCGACATTCTATGAACAACCCCTACTTTGAATGTGTATATCTTTCACATTATGAGAAGACCTCTGAGATGTGAACATTCCCAAATGTGAACTTTTACCCTGGTCCCAACACTAAGGTTTCACGGTTCTCTTAAATGCAATTATAGAACATCTAACAACAACAGAAAAAGACAAAATAACTGTGTAAAAACCTGATATAAATTACCTTCGGGAGAAGTTTGTAAAATTTGCATGTTCAGATCTCTGTGTAGGCCTGGTATGTTGTTTAAAAAGGGTGATGTTGGTGGCATACAAGCAGTAAATCATTATTTTGTGGATATTTTGATCTATAAAAATTGTATTTTTCAGTCTGAGGAGCAGCAGAGGAAAAGAAAGAAGGCAATACCAGGAGAAGATCAAGGTAAGCGGAGATTCAGATGAATAGATAAGTTTTGCTAACACATCATACAGCATATACTGTATACTGAGTTAATATTGTGGCTGTTTAATTAATGTGTACTTTGTGTACTCCTGAAATATGTATTTCTTAAACTGCACACCTTTATTCATTTGGACATTTAATTTGATCCACTACTGGTACCGGTATTGTTTCAAAATGTACTATATTATACAGTTTCATTCCTTAAAGGCACTCTTAATGATACTGACCACTGTGAAGTTTTCATTTCCTAGGGATTGTCCAGGATCCTAAACATGACTATTTACAACAAAATTTAAAGGGGTAATAATGCAATAAAGTACCATTAACAGTACTGTTAACCCCTATGCTGCTGGTGGCTAATTTGACCAATACAAATAATGCAAAAAAAACTGAAAAAATGACTAAAACCCTAGCACACGAGTACTCATCTGAGAGTACTCAGCGAGAGCTATCCAATGAATACCAAAATGACAGGGTTTAGATGGTTTCCAAGAATCTTTGCATCCTTTTGCTTCGAACAAATGTAGCCTCCGCATTGGAAGGGTTAAAATACTGTATCGTTTTGTTTGTACTGATACCGATGGCGTACCGTTTCGTTCTTAACGGTATCCAACCCTAACCTGAAGATATTTCTCGGTGTCGCCTTTCAGCTCTGTATGCAAAAATAAAACTACCATCAAAATCAGCTGCCTGCCAAGCACATTATTTCATATGCACAAAATTAACATGGTATACACTATACAGTATATCTATGATACTGGTGAAATTTACATGGTATACAGTAGTTAACCCATTAATACTCACAGCGGCCAAAAACAGCCAGGCAATTTTGATGAAAGCTAAAGCACAATTGGCAAAATATGTTGATCAAAACGTTACCAACAACTCTTCTTCAAATATTTTGTAAAAATTATTCTCAATTCGAAAGTTATCATCAAAAGTATCATTGATCCAGACAACAATTTCTGGATGAACTTTGAAGTATTAATGGGTTAAAGATGTGAAGATATTTCTCTGTATCTCCTTTCAGCCCTGGCTCCGCCCATCCCTCCAGGGTTTTCTAAATCCTTTGCCAGCGTTGAGAGCCTGCTCCAGTGTGATGTCATGATCTACATCATCAAACTCATCCTATCACGCACAGCCGCCAAAAGGTCAAGGTCGTGGTCCGACACGCAGTTCGAAAAGGTGAGCACATGGCATCCACTGCGTTTCGAATAGATCTCAGTGTGTCTAGGTGTTGGATTAATAGCAATATTTTCTGACATGCTTGTATTGATATAGCTTAAACATGCATATTTTATTTTTTCTCAAAGGATTTGCCTAATAAAACAGGTAAAAATATCTTCTCTGTGCATACATATTGTATTTCAAATAGATCTCAGTATGTCTACAATACAGACATTTAATTCCTGCACTAGCTGACCGGATGTCTGCCAGTGCATGGTCTCAGTATGTCTAGATGCTGGATGAATAGCAATATTAGCATATGGCTTAAACCCATATGATGCTGGTGGCTAATTTGGCCAATACAAATGATGCAAAAAATCTAAAAATGACTGCAACCCTGGCACATGGGTACTCATCTGAGAGCACTCAGTGAGAGCTATCCAATGAATACCAAAATGATAGGGTTTAGATGGTTTTCAAAAAAATCTTTTTGCCATTGTTCTTTTGAAGAAAGTAGCCTCAGTATGTTTGTATATTGATCACTCAACTTCTGCGTGAGCATGATCAATAAAGGGGCATGAAAATCCAATGTTTTTAAATGGCACAGATGCGATACAAATCTCAAGTATTGCCTCATGTTTTTCTTTGTCATATTAAAAAAGGTAAACATGAAATATTGTATTTTATTCAAAGAATTTGCCTAATAAGGCAAAACAATTGCCACAATTGTTTACTTTCAAAACTTACTGAAGGAAAACATGAAATATTGTATTTTATTCAAAGAATTTGCCTAATAAGGCAAGACAATTGCCACAATTGTTTACTTTCACAACCAACTGATCTGTCATTTCTCAGCTTAACAGTAGAACATGTTTATTCCAGGTGTTGTTTTTGGTTGGACTCGCCCTACACGCTGAGACTGCTGCCCATGAGAGAGGAACTCAGTTTGGCTTTCTGGAGAGGGCCGTCCAGGGCGAGCAGAGTATCACGTCCATATTGGACTCTCTGGTCGGACACCCTAACGCCACCGCGGACGCACCAAAGGACCTGCTCGCCTGGGTCAGAAGGGTAGGTCCTAGGTCTTGATAACTTTTGATACATGTACAAAGAACTGGCATCACTACTCCAATTATATGGTTATACTTGGAATTGAAATTTCTCTGCACCCCCCTTGAAGGCCTGAAAGTCATTTTCCACATAACCATGTGACTAGGGTTGGATACCTTCATGAGGTACCGGTATCGTTTCAAAAAGTATCATATCATACCTTTTTATTACTTGAAGGTTCTCTTAATGATACTAACCGCTGTGGAGCTATCATTTATTAGGGATTATTCAGGATCCTTAATATGACTTCACAACAAAATTTATAAGGTAATAATACAGTATACAATAAAGTACCATTAACAGTACAATACTGTACCGTTTCAATAGTACAGATACCAAAACCAATACATCAACGAACAAAGCATCTTTGACTCAAAACTTAACTAGGTGAATTCCTATTATAAGAGGGGTCATTTGTACCGATATGCTACCATATCGGTATGGTTCTTTGAGGTTAATTCATCCCTACATGTGACATGGTTGTTTCTGGTTGACAAAATTTATGAAGTAATAATGCGATAAAGTACTGTTGATAGTACTGTTTCGTAGGTACCGACACTGGCACCGCACCGTTTCGTTCATAGAGATATTCATCTCTATGTGTGACTAGGGGTCCATACCTTTAAAATTATACGGTATGGTATGGTTCCGGTATTAATTATACGGTTCTGGTATTCTAACGGTACCGATACTGGTTACTTTCTTTACTGGTCGATGTTTTCGATTCGATTGTCGTGCGCGTTAGTGCTTGGAATAGTGTGGTGGGGGCTGGACTAGCACCATGTAAAATACATAGCGTGGCCCTCTCCACACTTTTCCAAGTATTACCGCGCGCGTTAGTATCTATCGTAGTGCAGTTTCAATGGCGGCCGGCACTGGATGACGCGATCGCGAATTCGCGATGTATTTTCCCGCCGATCCTGCGTCTCTGCACTCTTTTCCGCCTTGCCTGCTATATCAGCAGCGAGGCGGCTTAGTCATAGTACCGGTAAAAAAATACCGGCTACTAATTATACGGTTTTTTACCGGTATTTTCGGGCGGAGTATCGGTACCCTCACGGTACGCCGGTACCAGTGTGGACCCCTATATGTGACGTTCTTAGAGGTATCCTTCCCTGCATGGGCTGGTGTTGTTTCTGGTTGCATGATGGTGTTGTTTCTGGTTGCAGAAGTTGCACTCGGTGCACCAGCTGAAGGACAGCTCCGTGGCGATGGACGCTATCAGCACGACGTCTTCGGCTGCAGACGAGAAGCTGGAGAAGGAGAAGCAGAGGAAGGCTAACGTTGCTAAGCAACGCCGGGCTCGCATCATGCAGCAGATCGCAGACGCACAGAAACACTTCATCAAGCAGAACGAGGAACTCTTTAACAGCACGCCCACAGACCTCAAGACAGCTGTCTCAGACATGGACGTCAGGTGAGGCCCTAAGCAGCAAGTGCAAATGAAATAAAAAGGTTTTGCCACCCTTTTTTTAACCCTTATGCTGCTACTGGCTAATTTGGCCAATACAAAATGGTGCAAAAACCTGAAAAATTACTGAAACCCTGGCAAATGGGTACTCATATGAGAGTGCTCAGCGAGAGCTTTCAAATGAATACCAACAAGACAGGGTTCAGATGGTTTCAAAAATTTTACGTTCTTGCGCATTAGACAAAAGTAGTCTCAGCATTGAAAGGGCTATTAAGGGTTACCCACTGAGACGTGTAGATGGAAAGCTTATTTTTGTTAATGCAGATGACACAGCATGAATGATGACATGAAATGTGTATGAAACTCTTCAAAGTAATTTCTCATACCCCAAAAAGACTTGACTATCTTGGTGATGTTCTTCTAAGCAAAGCATCTTTCGGAAAATGTTCAGAGGAGAAATGTATATAACAACTAGTTGCTAGTTAATGTCTCATTCAGGGTCTTAGCCACGATTTAGAGACTGGGTGCCCAAAATTGGCAATTGTAAAAATTTTGGGCGTCCAAATTTTTAAGGGGGACCACAATATACTCAGATTTCAACCATTAACATGTATACATTTATCAAAATAAGGGATAATATCCTTATTCAATGTCCTGGGAATTATATAGAGATGAGAAAATTTGATTATATGCTTGAGATTGGCATTTTAAGAAATTCTTCACAAAAATATTTGGGTGTCCTGAGGGATGCTTTTTAAGGGTTTGGGTGTCCAAAAAGACACCCAGACATCCTGCTGGCTAAGACCATGTGCAGATCTATGATTGTCATGTTGCTTTTGTTGTTTCAGCCATGCCGGTACGGAGGATACGTTTGTGGCGGTCGGTACGCTGAAGAATCAGGTGACCACGACAGGACCCAATCACTACAGCTGTATTCTGTGCCAAGAGGAACAGGACGTAACGCACAACGACAGAGCCATGGTGCTCGCTGCTTATGTACAAAAGTGAGTAAATGCTGCAGAATGGTAGTATACACAGGTAAAAGTTATAACGGTCCTGTTACTGGCCCGTTCCGAAACGAGGCCCGTACGGGCCCTGTTTTAGGCCCCGTTACAGGCCTGTTATGGGCTCATTACGTAAATTTTTACCTGTGTAGGTAAAGATATAGTAGGTTGCATACTACTTGAAATGAATGTACTTTGCTGCCCTAATATTCACCTTTATTCTTTTCAAACTTGATAAAAGTCTATTAGTTTGTTCCTAGTTTTATGAAGGGACCATACACTCAGACTTGTTGTATCTTCTTCCCTCTTAACTGTTTATAACCCCATAATGCATGATATCTATTTAACTAATTGTTTTGTTAAGACTGTTTCCTTTGTTTTTTCAGGTCCACAGTATTGTCAAAAACTCGGGGGAAGATCGTTGAAAATGCAGATGAATACGAGCCTCTGTTTATGGACTCGGATCTTTTCTGCGGTCCATTTACCTCCTCGTGCGGCCATATAATGCACTCAGACTGCTGGCAAAGGTACATGCTTTAATCCTTATGTTCTTGGGTGTCCAAACTGTCAAAAAACAGTGTTCTGGGTGGCTAATTTTGCCAATACAAAATGATGCAAAAAATAAAGAATGGCTGAAACCCTGGCATATGGGTACTTATCTGAGAGTACTCAGTGAGAGCTGTCCAACGAATACTAACATGACAGGTCTTAGACGGTTATCAACAATCTTTGCATCCTTGTTCTTTGGATGAAACTAGCCTCAGCATTAGAGGGGTTAAGCAAGTGTGTGTGTGTGTGTGTGGGGGGGGGGGGGGGGGGGTGCCTCATAACCAATTGGTATAATGCACTCATACTGCTGACAAAGGTAGGTGCTTTACTACAAGTGTGATGGGGGGGGGGGGGGCTCTCATACCGATATCATTTTAAAAAGTACCGTATTGGACCGTTTCATGCCTTAAGGGTACTCTTAATCATACTAACCACTGTGAAGTTATCATTCATTAGGGATTTTTTGAGGGTGATTTTTTGATTTATTGCGTTGCTGTTCTTGTTGCAGGTTCTATGACTCCATACTTGCGAAGGAGCGTAGGAGACCGCTGCGTTTCCGTCACCACCTGAGCTACGACATCGATAAGGCGGAGTTCCTGTGTCCTCTGTGTGAGAGTCTCAGCAACACGGTCATACCGCTCATACCACCACTGCCCTCACTTATAGCAGAAAGGTGAGATAATAACTGCTGGATTATATACATATATATATATATATATATATATATATATATATATATATATATATATATATATATATATATATATATATATATATATATATATATATTACAGTGAACAATTTTGATTTCAAATAGTGCATTATTGTTTTAAAAGATATTGCATTTAAAACAAAGTATTTCACCACCTCTTGTGAATACTATAAAATGTGGTCTGTTGAAATCTCAAGTGGTCTCTTAAACCACTAAACCCTCACAGCGGCCAAAAAGCAGCCTGAAAAATTTGATAAAATCTTGCGGGCAAAAGCATAGTTAAAAGAATATTTTATCGAGAAATGTTGATCAGAACATTACCAACAACTCTCCTTCAAATATTTTGTAAAAAATTTCTCAATTCCGAAGTTATTGTTAAAAGAATCTTAGATCCAGACGACAATTTGTGAATGATCTCTAAAGCATTTCTGTTGTGCTGTGTATTTCAGTGAGAGGAAGGAGGTTGATCTGAGTCTGAACGACTGGCTGGACGGCATTCAGAAGACAGTGCAGGCCAGCGTCAGGGAGGCCAAAGACGAGGAGTCGGAGGGTAAGTATGGTACAGCACTTGAAAGACTGAGCACGCTTGGGACTTGCATTGATTAGGAAGTTGTCTTTTATTCTTGCAATTTGAGTCGGGCACAAACCAACATGTCATGAGGTCGTCTTGCCATCCTGGTGAAGAATATTTCAATTCCTACTTGTGTTCAACTTGCCCATCAAAAAAGGGAGTCCTTCTAAACTGCCTCTTAACCTATTAATGCTCACAGGCACAGCGGCCAAAAGCAGCCGGACTACTTCGATGAAATCTTTCAGGCAAAATCATGATAAGGAAAATAATAAGGAGAAATTTCAAGCAGAACAATACTGACAACTTCTTTGAATATTTGATTAGATTTTTCATTATTCCAAGTTTTTAGCAAATGCCAATTTCAATAGAAGCCCTTGGGGATTAATGGATTAAATGCATGTAAGGTTACAGCCAGGGTCTTAGCCAGGATTTAGAAACTGGGTGCCCAAAATTGGCAATTGTAACATTTTTGGGTGCCCAAATTTTTAAGGGGGACCACAATAACTCAGATTTCAACCATTAACATGTATGAATTTATCCAAATAAGGCATAATAACCTTATACAATGTCATGGGAATTATATGGAGATGAAAAAATTATATTATATACTTGAGATTGACCTTTCAAAAAATTCTTTACAAAAATATTTGGGTGTCCTGAGGGGTGCTATTTAAGGGTTTGGGTGTCTAAAAAGACACCCAGACGCCCTGCTGGCTAAGACTATGGTTACAGCTATGATGCCTCTTTATGATTGATGTCAGTCTGGTTTTCTGGGGTCCAGTGATTTGTGTGTTTGTCTTGCAGAGGAGTCTTTCATGCTGGTTCCCTGCCCTCTCTCTACGATCACCAAAATGATGGCTGAGAGCGTCGCCAAAAACTTCCAGCTGCTCTTCGATTACGTCTACGATGACACAAGGTAAGGTCCCATTCACGTACTGTACACAGCTTTAACCCATTAACACTTAAGAGTTCATCCAGCAAATGACGTCCAGATTTTTGATACTTTAAAGAATAACTTTGGAATTGAGAAAGATTTTACAGAATATTTAAAGAAAAGTTGTTAGTTATGTTTTGATTAACATCAGATATTTTCCTTTTTATGCTTTTGCCTGCGCAATCAAAAGTGTCAGGCTGCTTTTGGATGCTGTGAGCATTAAAGGGTTAATTTTGAGTGCTATAAATTTCGCTTTACGGCCTTGCTGGAGGGTATTTGTGCTCCCTTAAATCCGAGCATCCAAGCACTCAAACTATATATTTATTACTATATAGATATTTATCAGAAGGATGTTATTTTGGCGCTATCATGGGGTGTGCGAAAAAAGCGAAATTAAATGCCTGTAAAAAATACTAGTTATACAGTATACTGCCTGCCTGATGAGGTAAGATTGCAGTGCTTAAGCAGGATTTAGAAACTCAGGGCCCAATTTGGCAATTGTTAGATTTTTGGGCATCCTATTTTCAAGAGAGACCACAATATGCTCAGATTGCAACCATAAAAAGTGAAGTAAAGTACATTCACTTTATTACCACGTAATAATGACTTGGGTAAGATAATCATTGTTTACACTGACTGTCTGTATAGGACATTTACTTACCATGTAATAATGACTTGGGTAAGGTATCCATTGTTTACACTGACTGGCTGTATAGGACATTTACTTACCACGTAATAATGACTTGGGTAAGATAACCATTGTTTACACTGACTGTCTGTATAGGACATTTACTTGCCACATAATAATGACTTGGGTAAGATAACCATTGTTTACACTGACTGTCTGTATAGGACATTTACTTACCACATAATGACTTGGGTAAGATAATCATTGTTTACACTGACTGTCTGTATAGGACATTTACTTACCACATAATAATGACTTGGGTAAGATAATCATTGTTTACACTGACTGTCTGTATAGGACATTTACTTACCACATAATAATGACTTGGGTAAGATAACCATTGTTTACACTGACTGGCTGTATAGGACATTTACTTGCCACATGATAATGACTTGGGTAAGGTAACCATTGTTTACACTGCCTGTCTGTATAGGACATTTACTTACCACATAATAATGACTTGGGTAAGATAACCATTGTTTACACTGACTGTCTGTATAGGACATTTACTTACCACATAAAAATGACTTGGGTAAGATAACCATTGTTTACACTGACTGTCTGGATAGGACATTTACTTACCACATAATAATGACTTGGGTAAGATAACCATTGTTTACACTGACTAGCTGTATAGGACATTTACTTACCACTTAATAATGACTTGGGTAAGGTAACCATTGTTTAAACTGACTGACTAGGAAATTTACTTACCACATAATAATGACTTAGGTTGTTAGTATTTTGTAAGTGACAAAGTGTTTATGTTATATTTCAGCGCACACTTCTCTGATAGTATCACAGATATGCTCAGGAAATTCTCCAGGGACGTTTATGCAGTAAGTATTTAAACCCACTCTCTTACTCACCCTTATGTTGTTGGTGGCTTATTTGGCAATTACAAAAAGATGCAAAAAACCCTGAAAATGACTGAAACCCTGGCATATGGGTACTCATCTGAGAGAACTCAGTGAGAGCTATCTAATGAGTACCAACATGACAGGGTTTAGATGATTTTTAAAAATCCTTGCGTCTTTATGCTTTGGATGAAAGTAGCCTTAGCATTGGAAGGGTTTAGCCCCTGGAGTATAAGGATACAATACAATATTGATATTTCCTTAATGATATGATATCTTAACAGTATTTGTAATAATACTATAAATTTTCGGAAATTTAGAACTTCCTAGGAATTTGGGCCACTAAATCATTGGGAATTTTAGGGCACCCACAATCTATTGCCGGTCGCTATTTCACAAAATATCGAATGTCTATCTTTGGGGCATTTATGACATAGAGGTTCCATCACGAGTGGATGGAAAGAGGAGGAATCTTGCACGAGTGAGTGATTTTGTGTCTTGGGACGAGGCTTGCCGAGTCCCAAGACACAAAATCACTTAGAGTGCAAGATTCCTCCTCTTTTCATCCACGAGTGATAGAACCTGTTTCTCCCACGATAAAAAGGAGAAATTTACACGTTTTACCGTGAAGTTAGCTAGCTAAACTAGGTCAGCCAAAGGTCACCCGCGCACTAGTTCAACAATGGTAATACGCGTTTGTTGTGACGTGCACCGTTTGTTTCCCCAGAAACTGGCGTCAGATCACGTACGTGACGCTTGTTCAAATCCACGCGCGCTATTGTTGGATCTACCTTTGACCCAGCAGCAGTGACCTCTTGATTGCAATTGAGGGATCTGATTGGACAATTACATTAGTTTGACCTTTTGACCCCGTTGAAGAACACCCATTGGAGACCACAAATCCTTAACTGTAAAATACACCTCAGAGTGGGAGAAATGGTTCTCTTGTTTGTTTCAGATTGGTCTGGGTGTCAATCCCGATGATGACAACATCCGAGTCCCTGTCGTCGCCTGGGGAACCTGTGCCTTCACTATTCAGGCCACAGGTAAGAGTTCCTCCATAAATTGTTGTTTGGACCTAAAGTACTTTTGACAATAACTTTAGAATCGAGATTGATTTTACAAAATATTTGAAGGAGATATGTTGATAATGTTCTTACAGACATTTCCTCTTCAAATGTTTTCCCTGTCCTCGCCTGGGGAACCTGTGCCTCCACTATTCAGGCTACAGGTAAGAAATCCTCCATAAATTGTCGTCTGGACCTAAAATTCTTTTGAAAATAACTTTAGAATTGAGACTGATTTTACAAAATATTTGAAGGAGAGTTGTTGACAATGATCTGATAAACATTTCTACTTGAAATATTTTCCCAACTGCGCATTTGCCAGCAAGATTTCATCAAAATGGTCTGGCTGCTTTTTGCTGTAGTGAACAAAACAAGCTCAAAAGGGCACACCAAGATATTTGTTAAACTTTATAGCATATTCAATTGAATATTTTATGTAGCAGGTAACATGTGCCGTTATTTTTTTATCCTCTTTGATATATTCGTATTTTAGCATTCATACTCATTCACTGGAAATAACACAACAAATCATAGCATCACTATTTTTCACTTAATATTGTATTCTTATATCAGAAATTAAACTCATTTCCTGTAAGTTACACTGTAACTAATTTTTTCACTTGTATGATTTTTATTTATGGATATTCCAGAGCAAGGTCTACGGGATGAAAAGAAGCCGTTATTCGGAGCGCTGTCCTCGCGTCACAATGACTGTCTCAGCGCGTTGGTCAGGTTCGCTGCAGTTTGTAGCCAAGTCTTCCAGCTCGACATCATGAAGAAACATTGCCTCAAACTCATCTCAGGTGAGTTGTTCAAGTCTTCCATTATACAAATATGACATCCCGCTGGGGATACCATGATGGAATGTCTCCCGAGGGAGGATGGTTTTCCCGAGGGCGAAGCCCGAGGGAAAACCATCCTCCCGAGGGAGATATTCCATCATGGTATCCCCAGTGGGATGTTATATTTGTTTTATTATACCGAACAAACCTCAATTTGGTAAAATATCAATGAAAAAACAATATGCTGACCCTATCGATAATCAAATGAATTCTGCCTAACAGCTAACCGAAGTATCCCGTCGTATAGACCCCCAATTGAGAACATTCATGCTTAAATACCAATTAAATAAGATTGAATCATTACCCTCCGGGCCTTACCATTCTTCATCCTTAGTTATACTGTGCAGCAGTTCCTTTTCCAACGTAGAATCTATTTTATTAAGAATTCCATGTTGCGACGTAGCGATCCGTTCACCATGTGTTTTGTTGATTTGCCGCGCAATTTGCACGTGCAGTGATGACGTGACACACAATGACGTCAGCCAACAAGCAAGGCGCACGTGCATACGAGGCGTCGCCAACGCTCTACTTCCACTTCTGCTTGACAACGGTTAACATAACGCCATTCGGGCAACATGATGATTGTTAACTGTTAAGTTAGCCAATCACGGCTTACGATCTTCAAGTGAGGTATAATAATACATAATAATAACCAAGTTTTCCTGGGTACGCTTAGACCTGCCATAGCGTCAACTCTGTTTCTTGATAGGAAACTAGGGTAATATTAAGAGTGCACACACACACCCACACACATGCACACACACACACACAATTACAATGATAATAATAACAATGATAATATTAATAATGATAATATTAATAATAATGATAATAATAATAATAAGTATAATAATAATAATAATAATAATAATGATAATAATAATAATAATAAGTATAATAATAATAATAATGATAATAATAATAATAATAATAATAATGATAATAATAATAATAACAATAACAATGATAATGATGAAGATTTTTTTTTCATGAACTACCTTGCTATGGTTATGAATCATTGTATTGTTCTGAGCAGTAGCTCTTAGGCCTAGAAAAAAAGATTGTTTGTTTCCTGTAACGGTCTGAAGAAAATAGGTAGGTAGGTCGGAGTTTTTTTGGGTTTTTTTCAATATTGTTTTGTTCAAAAATGTGTGTTTTATGCATGTTTTTTGATGATTGGGAGTCAGAAGACTGAAAAAACTTTAGGGTAGGAATTTTTTTGAATAAAAACTTGTTAGGGTAGGGTTAGGTTTTTTTTTAGGCCTTATCTTATTTACATGGGATTGGTCTGTTGTATCAATTGTGAAACATTTCAAGAATTTATTCAAGTATTTTCTATTGAAACAAACATGTATGCACTACTTATATTTTGAAACTGTTCATGGTTTTGTGAGCATTTTTATTTATTTATTGCTTACAATTATTTTCTAAAATAACACAGGACCATTTTATACATATTCTATTGGCACTGAATGGCCTTTGTGTGCTGATGTGCCTTTAAACCCTCATTCCTTTCCTCATTCATTCTTTTATTCCCTCCTTCCTTCCTTCATTCATTCCTTCATTCATACCTTCATTCATTCATTCATTCCTTCCTTCCTTCATACCTTTATTCATTCATTCCTTCATTCATTCTTTCATTCATTCTTTCATTCCTTCCTTCCTTCACTCATTCATTCCTTCATTCTTTCCTTCCTTCCTTCATTCTTTCATTCCTTCCTTTATTCTTTCCTTCCTTCCTACCTCCCTTCCTTCTTTCCTTCATTCACTTATTCATTCATTGCTGTTACAGCTCTGTTTCCTGAGAGTGCTGAGAGGAAGATGCAAGACGTGCCCGGCCTTCTGGACCTAGACATGTTCCAGTATCTGGTCAAGCTGAGTCTCTCGCTCCCGACGCTCTACGCGAATCCCGATGACGAACACACTTCTTTGACGAGGATCGCCACGGGAGGTCTCAACGACCAGCACGCCATCCAGTTGGTCTACACGGCTCATCTCGTACAGATCATGCTCACAGCTGATTTCCATGACCAAGGTACCGTATTTCACGCTGAGCGAAGAAGAAATATTTTTAGTAAATTTTGGGGGTGAGCCGGTTTTAAGAAATGATTGTACTATCAGCAAATTTGGCTAGCATGTTTAAGCTGGTCTACACAGCTCACCTTGTGCAGATTATGCTCACAGCCGACTTCCCTGGATGAATTGCTTATGCTTGACATTATTAAAACCGGGTTCTGATTCAGAATATGCTTACAGCCGACTTCTATGATCAAGGTAGGGTAACTGCGCTACCAGGTGACTTCCCTCAATGAAGTGCTTATACTTGACATAAATAAAACCGGGTACCGAATCCAAATATGCTCACATTGGACTACCACGATCAAGGTACTTTATTTCGCACAAGTAACTGTAATCGGCTGGGTGAAAAATAAATATTTATATCGGTTTAAGGGGGGCAGCCAGTTTTAAGAAATAATTGTATTGTCTATGGAGAGAAAAACATCATAATGTGTTTTTATCAATTTTAAAGGAGTTGCTTTCTTTTCTGACAGTCTCTCTAAAGAGATAAGAAATTATAAAGATTTTCCCATTTTTTTCCAATCATCCTCATTTGCTGAAAATAGTGGTAGAGTTTGCAAACTCCATGTCAGCATGTCTTGCATTGCGAGGTGCACAATGCCCTGGTTAGCTATTGAAAACACTACAGGTTAGAATCTCAAGGCAGGGAACTTAGTTCGTTGATAACATTTTATTCAAATTCAATCAATCCTCATCTTTTTCGTTTCAGATGCTATGGAAACAGAGGCTGACGCTAACGCCAGCTTAGTGAAGGAGTTTCACAAACTCAGGACATCCGTAGGGTAAGAAAAATTTCACAGGCTCGTACACACAGGGCATTCTGGGCCTGATACATAACCAATGAAAATACGTATATAGTACTTAACCCTTATGCTGCTGGTGGCTAATTTTGCCAATACAAAGTGATGCTAAAAACCTGAAAAATGACTGAAACCCTGGCACATGGGTACTCATCTGGTAGTACTCAACGAGTGCTGTCCAATGAATACCAACATGGCAGGGTTTAGATGGTTTTCAAAAATCTTTGCATCTTTGTGCTTTGGAAGAAAGTAGCCTCAGCATTGGAAGGGTTAAAATAATATAGTTACAAACATTTCTCAAAATCTGAATATTATAGTGACTCTTAGAATAATCGTCAAACCTCCTATATACAATTTTAAATAGAGTAAGAGAATGTCCCTGAATGTTAGTAAGTTGTAGTACCCCTTTCTGGGGTACTACAAAATCTTTGTTAGCCTGTATATTTTATAGTGCTAATATTGTGTTTATTTATATGCGTACTTTGCACACCCGTGGAGTCCACATTTATTAAACTGCGCACCATTATTTGGACATGCGATCCCTATGCAAGTATCGTACAACATGCTGACATGATAGCTTGTTATTCACCATCCATTCACAAAAACTAAACTGCACATCAATGGCAGCTGCCTGCCAAGCGCATTACTTAATATACCCCAAATTAAAACAGCATAGTATATTATTGCGTTTTTAAGTTTCATAGCATATTTCAAAATCTGAATATTATATTGACTCTTAAAATAATCATCAAACCGCCTTAACAAACCAGAAATATTCTTTGAGAATGTCCCTGAATGTTAGTATTGGTTCTTGGGTACTACAAAATCTTTGTTTAGCCTGTACATTATATTTGAGTATTTTCTCTCCTCTATTTTCAGCTATAAGACTGACTGTAACCCGTCAGCGTGGCAGCTGATCTGTTGTATCAAGGAAGCGTCTATGCCGTTCCTGCGGAGCGCGGCCATGTTTTACCACTACCTCACCAACGTCCAGCCTCCACCGCAACTTCAGGGTAAATACACACAATATTTACATGGTTATGCTATTTACAAATCATTTCAACTCACTCCACAAGTTAAACATGCAACAGCTGTGGTCACCCACCAAATCACTGCTGTTCTCAATAAGGTAGCGAAGATTTCGCAAGGTTTAGGTTAGGGCATTTATCAAGTTGAGAGAAAACAGAATTTTAACCCTTCCAATGCTGAGGTTACTTTCGTCCAAAGCACAAGAACGCAAAGAATCTTGAAAAGCATTTAAACCTTGTCATTTTTCAGGCCACTGCGTCTTACAACTTGGATCCTCTTGCAGTCATATCTAAGTAAAAGGAAAATTACTTCTTCTTTCCTGATCATGTTTCAGTTTCTCTAACTTTGCTGGTGTGTTTATTGCTTGCAGAAGGTGAAGGGTCGTATGAAGTCCTCTGTGCCTATCTCTCCTTACCTGAGGACCCAGGCATGCTGTTCTGCAATCAAGGTCCTGTCATCTCTCAGCTGATAGAAAGGTACGTACCCCTCAGAACAAACTGGAATAGTTCAGGCTCTGCGTGTGGCCAGATCCAGTGATCTGAGTGTAACTTATGACTTGCTCATAACTGTTCTGAATTGGAACGCCACACACATTTTGACCTTTACTCGTCCAGTATTATATTGATAATCTCTCGTCTCACATTTACTGTATAGATAATCTCTTGCCTCTCTCTTGTCTTGCAGTTTCTGTAATTGATACTTTTATCGTCTCCCAGTTGGTATATTGATTACAGTACAGAAATATAATTTCTGCACCAGTCGACCGGACGTCTGCCAGTGCCTGGTTGTACAAACAATGTTTGTACAACCAATGGTGTTTGTCAAACACTAGGGATGGGGACCGGGGACCGGTTCATATGTGATACCGGCCTGAGCATTGCGGTTAACCAGTCAAAAACAGGACCTCCCTCTACACGGTTCGGTTTTCTATGTATGCACAGGGTTCCTGGAGGCGTAATAAAACTGTCAGCACCTACCTCCTCGCTGGCCTCACAATGTCTGCCAAGCGCGACGATCAAACAGCCATTTCAAAATCTCTCAAGTCTGGTACCCTGCCCACTTCCACTGTGCTCAGAAGCCTTCTGAGCCTAGAGAAAGTGGCCAGCTAGTATATAGGAACTTTCCAGAACTTTCCAGTTCAGGCAAGTTCAGCCATGCATTCCATTGCATAGTTTCGTATCCAAGAAATGTCATTAATAAACCGTTTAGGAAACCGTGATAAAACCGAACCGTAGAAGCAAAACCGAGAACCGAACCGAACCGTAGAATTCTCAACGATCCCCATCCCTATCAAACACCCTTGGATAACATGTCAAAAGAATAAGTTAAGCATATCAATCACCCACATAGCTTGCGAATCAAATATATGTGCAGTTGTGAGGTCATCCATGCCCAGGAAACTGGGTGGCAATCGGGCATGCGGTCATGCAGGAATTAAATATCTGCACTGTTTGTCTCTTGTAAGGCAGTTTGTGTAATTGCCCTCTTCTCTCTCTGGTCTGTAGTTGGTGTCGTGAGGAGTCGGTTAAGAGGAAGCTGTCTGCGAGCTCAGAGGTCTGCATCAGGTATCCCCTGACGGTCAACCAGCTCATCCTGCTCCCTCAGGACTACAGCGAGCTCATCAACTGTGCCTCCACATTCACGTAAGTCCTCTTATAACCCTCATACACACAAGCTTAACCCATTCACACTCAGAGTTCCCCAGGAAAGTATCGTCTGCTATTTTCATACTTCTGAAAATAACTTGGAAATAAAGCAAATTCTTACAAAATATTTGAAGGAGAGTTGTTGGTAATATTCTGATAAACATTTCTCCTTCAAATCTTTTTGTTGAAAACACTTTTGTGAGGAAAATATCAACAAAATAGTCAGGCCTGTTTTGGCCGCTCTGAGTGCCAATGGGTTAACCCTTACAATGCTAAGGCTAGTTTCGTCCAATGCACAAGGAAGCAAAGATTTTTGAAAACCATATTTCAAGTTTTTGTATCATTTTGTATTGGCAAAATTAGCCATCAGCAGCATAAGGGTTAATTAATTATCTCTTTCATTGTTATATTTTAGAATTGTCAATTTCGGCAAACCAGTTTATAAATCCTGGATAAGAACCTGACTGAAAGTTATACATGATCTCTTGTCCACAGGTGTCCTAAGTCTGATGGAGAGGATAGCCGCGCCCCCACCATGTGCCTGGTGTGTGGTAAGATGCTGTGCTCTCATCATACCTGATCTCTACTGATACTCTATTGTTTATTATATATTGTCCACAGGTGTCCTAAGTCTGATGGAGAGGATAGCCGCGCCCCCACCATGTGCCTGGTGTGTGGTAAGATGCTGTGCTCTCATCATACCTGATCTCTACTGATACTCTATTGTTTATTATATATTGTCCACAGGTGTCCTAAGTCTGATGGAGAGGATAGCCGCGCCCCCACCATGTGCCTGGTGTGTGGTAAGATGCTGTGCTCTCATCATACCTGATCTCTACTGATACTCTATTGTTTATTATATATTGTCCACAGGTGTCCCAAGTCTGATGGAGAGGATAGCCGCGCCCCCACCATGTGCCTGGTGTGTGGTAAGATGCTGTGCTCCCAGAGCTACTGTTGCCAGACGGAGCTGGACGGTCAGCCCGTTGGGGCGGCGACGGCCCATGCCCACAGCTGCGGCGCGGGCGTAGGGATGTTCCTGCGCGTACGGGAGTGCCAGGTTCTACTGCTCTCCGGGAGAACCAAGGGATGCTTCTTCGCACCGCCGTACTTAGATGATTACGGCGAAACAGACCAGGGACTTAGGTAAGAATTTTGATTTTGACTTGTGTGTTTAAGTTGTGACTAGCCAGTTGTAAGTGGTGGTGGAGGAAACCAGTAGTACCTGGCAAAAAATCACTGCCTAACCCCAAGTCACTGGCAACTTTCTCACATGACCCAGGTGCACGCATAATTCACCCGGTATTCGAAGAAATTTGGAGAAATGTTAATCAGAACAATAGCAACAACTCCCCTTCAACTATTTTCTAAAAATCTTTCTTTATTTCCAAGTTATAGTCAAAAGTATCGTAGGTCAAGACAACAATTTCTAGAAAAAATCATAAGCATTAATGGGTTAAAATGATTCAATGGAATGGATGGGTTGTCAGTGTTGTCTGATGGAGAAAAGTAAGGGTAGAATGAGCAGTGGAGTAATTCAGGAAGTCCTACAAATAGTCCAAAACATGTGATGTATTTAGCATAAGTTGTTAGGCCTTAAAAAAAATCCTGAAATCGCCCCTCTAAAAATTAAGTAGGTAGGTAGGTCAAAAAAAGATTTTGATGTCGTTTTGAAAATTTGTGCTTCATGCATGTTTTATGTTGATTCTGAGTTGGAAGGGTAGGGATTTTTTGAGTAAAACCTTGTTAGAGTCGGGTTACAGGAAACAGACAACTTCTTTTAGGCCTTAAAAAGTAATTCTTGTTTTTTATTGCCCTTCAGGCGCGGTAATCCTCTTCACCTCTGCCCTCTGTAATTCTTGTTTTTTATTGCCCTTCAGGCGCGGTAATCCTCTTCACCTCTGCCCTCTGTAATTCTTGTTTTTTATTGCCCTTCAGGCGCGGTAATCCTCTTCACCTCTGCCCTCTGTAATTCTTGTTTTTTATTGCCCTTCAGGCGCGGTAATCCTCTTCACCTCTGCCCTCTGTAATTCTTGTTTTTTATTGCCCTTCAGGCGCGGTAATCCTCTTCACCTCTGCCCTCTGTAATTCTTGTTTTTTATTGCCCTTCAGGCGCGGTAATCCTCTTCACCTCTGCCCTCTGTAATTCTTGTTTTTATTGCCCTTCAGGCACGGTAATCCTCTTCACCTCTGCCCTCTGTAATTCTTGTTTTTTATTGCCCTTCAGGCGCGGTAATCCTCTTCACCTCTGCCCTCTGTAATTCTTGTTTTTTATTGCCCTTCAGGCGCGGTAATCCTCTTCACCTCTGCCCTCTATAATTCTTGTTTTTTATTGCCCTTCAGGCGCGGTAATCCTCTTCACCTCTGCCCTCTGTAATTCTTGTTTTTTATTGCCCTTCAGGCGCGGTAATCCTCTTCACCTCTGCCCTCTGTAATTCTTGTTTTTTATTGCCCTTCAGGCGCGGTAATCCTCTTCACCTCTGCCCTCTGTAATTCTTGTTTTTTATTGCCCTTCAGGCGCGGTAATCCTCTTCACCTCTGCCCCGAGCGCTACAGGAAGCTGCAGAAACTTTGGATGTCGCACTCGATCCCCGAGGAAATAGCTCATCTTCTGGAATCCAACAGCAACCTGATGTCTATAGACTGGCAACACCTCTAACCTAGACGGGAGGAGGAGGAGGAGGAGGAGGAGTTCCATGGTGGCCAAGGGAAGGGAAGCGGCATTGGGAGCAGGAGGACACACTTAGTAATTACAAGCATTTCAAGAACAGGACTATTCCGCAGTGATGTCAGGAGTATAAATCAATTAAAATCTAATAATTTTTAAAGGTGGAAATCAGCGACCATATTTGGCAAATGAATTCAGACTGATATCAGGAGAAGGAATTCATCAATGATATCAGGAGAAGGAATTCAGCAGTGATATCAGCGAATGAATTCAGCAGTGATATCAGGAGAAGGAATTCAGCAGTGATATCAGGAGAACGAATTCAGCAGTGATATCAGGTACGAATTCAGCAGTGATATCAGGAGAACGAATTCAGCAGTGATATCAGGACAAGGAATTCAGCTGTGATATCAGGAGAACAAGTTCAGCAGTGATATCAGGAGAAGGAATTCAGCAGTGATATCAGGAGAAGGAATTCAGCAGTGATATCAGGAGAAGGAATTCAGCTGTGATATCGGGAGTAGGAATTCAGCAGTGATATCCGGTGAAGGAATTCAGCAGTGATATCCGGTGAAGGAATTCAGCAGTGATATCCGGTGAAGGAATTCAGCAGTGATATTCGGTGAAGGAATTCAGCAGTGATATCCGGTGAAGGAATTTAGCAGTGATATCCGGTGAAGGAATTCAGCAGTGATATCAGGAGAAGGAATTCAGCAGTGATATCCGGTGAAGGAATTCAGCAGTGATATCAGGACAAGGAATTCAAGAATGATATCAGGTGAAGGAATTCAGCAGTGATATCAGGAGAAGGAATTCATCAGTGATATCAGAAGAAGGAATTCATCAGTGATATCGGGTGAAGGAATTCATCAGTGATATCAGGAGAAGGAATTCAGTAGTGAAATATCAGAAAGGGGAACCTGCAACCAAATATGATCAGCAGTTATTGAATTGTGCATTAAACAGACTTGCAGAAAGTTTCACAACAAATGCTTCATCATGAATAAGGGGAAATTAAGCCATTTATGCCAGTAGCAGCTTCAATTCACCTGATTATTATGGTAATTTCTCTCTCACTAAAACATCTTCAGAACAAGAACAAGAAATACTTATCTGATATCTACTGCAGACTTTCCTTCGGGATATTAGTGAATTCATGCATTGGCTCTGACATCTTGACAATATTTATCATGGGAAACTTTAACCATGAATGGATTTATTAGGTCTTCATCAAAGAATATGCAACTTTTCTGCAAATATTTTTGCAAAGAAATATATTTAGAATATATTGTCCTAACAAATATATGATGACAAACATTTGAGTACAGGCGAACTTGGATATAACGGACCACTGTACGACGGACTTTTGTCTATGACGGACGATATGCTTGGTCCCAGTCCCATGCATATCAAGTATGTGTCATTTTTACATGACGGATTTTGCATAAGACTTACCAATTTTCCTGGTCCCTTTGAGTCTGTCATATCCAAGTTCGCCTGTATTATCAACATCCACAACTGATAAGGCTGAATTTAAGCCAAAGGAATTGTGTCTATGTAACAGGGTTGGCAAGGACTCCGTACAGATATCCTTTTGATGCATAGTTAAGTGGTGTGGATGCAGACTTGTGAAATGTATGCGTCCAACTGAATGCATAAAATACCCATTAACCCTTATGCTACTGGTGGCTAATTTGGCCAATACAAAATGATGCAAAAACCCTGGAAAATGTTTGAAACCCTTGCAAATGGGTACTCATCTGAGATTACTCAGTGAGAGCTATCCAATGAATACCAACATGACAGGTTGTAGATGGTTTTCAAAAATCTTTGCATCTGTGTGCTTTGGACGAAAGTAGCCTCAGCATTGAAAGGGTTAAGAACCCAGTCATTTCCCTTTTATGGATGACAGTGCTTTGAGCTGCTCATTATGTAATCAGCACAAATCTACAATACAGAAATCTACCCATTTACCCCCTTACCCCCCGCAGTGACCACAACTGTGGGCCTGGATAGATAACACCCATTTACAGGCCTTGCTCAGGACACAGGATTTTCTAGACCTTGGTGTGAGTGTGGATGCAGCTTTTTACTGACTCTATCACTAACACTGATGTAAGTGTCAATTGTATTTGTGGAGAAAAGTGCTGAGTGGACCATGGTTATGACAGGGTTGTCAATAATAACTTCTACACTTATGGGCAGAACTGGAACGACCTGGAAATGATAGTGGTTCTCAAGGACTAGAGAGTACAGACATTTAATTCCTGCACCAGTCAACAGGACATCTGCCAGTGCCTGGTTGTATAAAGATCCATGGATAACATGTCAAAAAATGAGCCAAGCACATCAATGACCCACGTAGCTTGCAAATCCCTATGTTCAGTTGTGAGGTCATCCATGCCCAGGAAACTTGGTGTCAATCGGACATGCGGTCCTGTATTATGCCTGGTCTGCACAGGCATTAAGTGCAGGAATTAAATGTCAGCACTGTAGTTTACACTGAGTGGAACAGATCCTACCAGGGTTTCAATTAAAGCTACCAGGGTTTCAACTAATCACCAGGTACAATATGAACATATTTCATTTAAACCTTATGCTGCTGGTGGCTAATTTGGCCAATACAAAATGATGCATAAAACCTAAAAAAATAATGACTCAAACCCTGCACATGGGTATTCATCTGAGAGTACTATCCAATGAATACCAACATGACAGGGTTTAGATGTTTTTCAAAAGTCTTTACATCCATGTGCTTTGGACGAAAGTAGTCCCGGCATTGGAAGGGTTGATTATCGCACATTCATTGCTTGCAGTTTCTCACCATAAGGCCATGGATATTGTCTGTTATGAATGGTCTTTCCAGCATCAAGCAAACTAAATCAAGTGGGTTTGGATTGGCTAGACTTTTAAAATCAATTGATTTCATTTGCATTTTTATCAATTTTCCTAAGTTTTCAGTTCACTATTCAGTATTGCTCAGCCCCAGCCCACCCAAACTTCACCTGGACCCAGGCCAAATTACCAAACATTACAATACAACTCTTACAGCTATTGGACAATTTCTGATACAGTGTTTGTTTCAAAAATCATGTAATGTTTTCATAAGTGAGATTTAGACTTTAATTTTGGCAACCTCTAAACCTCCTAGATGCCGTGTGGAAAGGGCTTGTAACATTGACATCAGACTCTGCAATGATGATGCAGTTTGCAGTACAGGCATGTAAATATGGAATGAGTGTAATTTATATTCTATTCAAAGGATATTTGTAATGTCTTAAAGGGTATTATATATATATATATATATATATATATATATATATATATATATATATATATATATATATATATATATATATATATATATACATATATATATATATATATATATATATATATATATATATATATATATATATATGTATATATATAAATATACATATATATATTTATATATACATATATATATACATATATATATATATATATATATATATATATATATATATATATATATATATATATATATATATATAATTATATATAATTATATATATATATATAACTATATATAATTATATATATAATTATATATATATATTATGATGTATGTATGTGTGTTTGTTTGGCCTCACATGTTTATAAAAAAAGTAAGTTGGTAGGAAGATAGGTAGAGTTACTTATTTTCATCTGACTTTCAATTATAAATATAGATCAAGGGAATGTGTTTCCTAAATCATGGGTGATTTCCTTCAAATGAAATGAACTATGATATGGGGCTGTCACTGTTTTAATGAATTCTCCCCTCAGGTACCCTGAAAATTGAAGCAAAAAAGGGTAGATTGAATATGCTTCTAACTGAGAAACTAAGAGGAATTGAACGTTTTATCAATCTTATCTAACTGCAAGAGGCATGAATTGCTTGCTCAAATTGCATGAGAAAGCAGAATATTCATGACAGGATTAATAAGTTATGCAATCCGCCATCTCTTCATTTCAGTTTTCATGGGTTTTTTTGACTGAAAACCTAAAACCCCTCCTTTAAAATCAAGCACGCATTGATTTGGAAGACAGAGTCAAAATATGTTGTTTCAATGCCATGCCAAAGTGCTATTATTTGTATTCAATTTCACATAAATAAGGTATAAGTACAATACCACTTGTATGATAATATACATAGTTTCATACTATATATAACCATTAAATGAGCAAGCCTTTTCTGTTGGCAGTTTCTTGCACAATATTATGGGGTCTCTTTACTTTGACGTGTACAGAACCTTATTGTGTGAAAAATATTTCATACAAATTTACATGTTATTTAATTTTCTATTTGAAATGGATAAACTGATGTTATATGATCTTAAATTGCTGGAGATGTTTTTATTTCATTTCATTCACTTCCTAAAATCATTTCGTTTCCTATGAATTGGTTTATATACTTGAAATGTACAGTACAGATATTTAGTTCCTGCACCAGTCAACCGGACGTCTGCCATTGTCTGGTTCTACAGACACCCAAGGAAAGTATGTCAAAAACAAAAATAAGCCAAACACAGCAATGACCTTCGTAGCTTTGGTATCAAAGCCAAGTTTAGTTGTGAGGTCATTTAATTTGCATCCATGCCCAGGAAACTGGGTGGCAATCGGGTATGCGGTTGTGTATTATGCCTGGGCTTTTATTGCAGGAATTAAATGTCAGCACTGTAGTGGTGTTTCAAATGACACATTTGACAATATACTTGCAACTTTTGCATGGAAATATATCTGATTGATGACACTGTATGGGCAGTGGCTATTATTTCTGTGATGTATTTACTTAAACAGATCTCAGATTATACTTACAAATACTTGGGAATGTGAAGGTGAGGAGAATTAAACCCATTTAAACTCAGAATGCCGCCTTGATGATCAGACTTGCTTCAGAATATCCTGGAATTTAACGAGACATTTGAAGGGTATTATTATACAAGAAACTCACTCTATTTATGGAATTCTTTTAGTTTTCCTTATGGCCATTCTGAGAATGAATGGGTTAAGTTCATGGTTAACCCTTATACTGCTGGTGGCTAATTTCACCAATACAAAATGGTGCAAAAAAGCCTGAAAAATGACTGAAACCCTGGCATATGGGTACTCATCTGAGAGTACTCGGCGAGAGCTTTCCAATGAATACCAACATGACAGGGTTTAGGTGTTTTTCAAAAATCTCTGCATCGTTGTAGTTTGGACGAAAGTAGCCTCAGCATTTGAAGGGTTAAGGTTAAAGAGAGGGTGGTTGATATTGTTATATATCATTGCTGACTATTTGCTTTACTTTGTTGAGTAGTTGTTGTTTTTTTCAGTGTTACTCCTATTTTCTCCCCATTGTTACAATGTAAGCAGATCAACTACAGCACATTTAGTTAAGAAAACGAGGGAATGTTTTTAAAGAATAACTACTACTACTACTACTACTTAGTTGCATATCTGTATAGGTTGATATTTGTTATTAATTTATTCACAACATTTATATATCACTCTTAGGTTCTGTGTTATTAGCACTAGTGTACAGTACAGATATTTAATTTCTGCACCAGTTGACCGGTCGTCTGCCGGTGCCTGGTTGTACAAGCACCCATGGATAACAAGGCAAAACATAAGCCAAGATACACGTAGCTTTTGAATCAAAGCTATGTGCAGTTTTAAGGGCATCCATGACCAAGAAACTGGGTGGTGATTGAGTGTGCGGTTGTGTATTATGCCCAGGCTGCCCATGCATTTAGTGCAGGAATTAAATGTCAGCACTGTAGATAAATGTTTCTGGTGTGGATTCAGGCTGGTGCGCTAGCTGACCTATGCACCGACCTGAGACATTCTGGAAACTTGTTAATGTTTATATGATGATGATGCCAAAGTTACTATTTGTCCGGTTTTGATATAGTTGGGTCCGTGTGAATGCTCTGTAATCCCCAACAAACGATCCTTACTGGTGACCAAAATGCTGACTTTTTTTGCCAGAAAAACACCCATATTATAGCAAAAATGCTTACCTTTTGTTCTTAATTACACTTTCTACATTGGTAACCCTTAACAGGGAATGCTTAGTTAAACAGACTGAGGAACATTGTGGTAAGAAAATTACTGTGACAGTTGTATGATGGGAAATATCTGGATATTTCTATAAAAATGCTCCACTTTTGAACACAAGTTTTGCTAAATATGGAGACGAAGGTAGAAACGTGACGGTTGTTTGTAAAACCAGGAACAGAGGGAAAAGTGCAATGAACCACGCTTCATCTTTCGCATTTGAGCTTTTGTGCTAGAAAAAAAAGGACTTGAAATGTGACTTATACCAAAACCCCATCTTAACCTTTATGCTGCTGGTGGCTAATTTGACCAAGTCGAAATGATGCAAAAAACTGAAAAATGTCTGGAACCCTGGCATATGTCTACTTATCTGAGAGTACTTAGTGTAAGGTATCCAATGAATACCAGAATGACAGGGTTTGGATGATTTTAAAAAATCGTTGCATCCTTGTGCTTTGGATGAAGGTAGCCTCAGCATTGGAAGGGTTAAAATCCTGGATTTTCTCTCAATTTGATAACTGTCCCCATCCAAACCTTGCCAAATCTTCGCTACCTTATTGAGTACAGCTGTTCCCTGTGAAACTTGTAGAGTGATTTGAAATAATTTGTAAATAGCATAACCATGTAAATATATCTCCTGTTGCGATTATACACATGGTGATTTTGTGGATACAACTATGATATCAATAAAAACATGAATTGCTACTTTGTGGTGCTGTTTTCTTTTCTAAATCTTTCACGAATGATTCTCAGGCTTTTTGGTAGGCTAAAAAAACTTATTTAATGGCTTGAATTAGGTCCCCAACTATTTTCACTATATGCTATCTTCTTTGGTGGCAAAGGCAAGATAGTCTTTACTAGTAGGTAATTATTTTTTCCATTATGATACTTAAAAGATTTATCTTGCAGAAACTGATTAAGCCCATGATATAATTGATAAAAGGCAACCCCTCCCTGCTGACTTGTTGCCATAACAACAGTGAGGAGACTGAGATCAGGCTATTATCTCAAATAGTAAAAAGCTTGTTCCCAAAATCTAACTATGAATGTGCTTCTTCAAGCTACAATCTGTATTTGAATATAGAAATCTCAAGGGTATCATGTTGATAGATAATGTATGGTATTTTTAGATGCTCAATACTTAAATGGATAAAAATATCCAGTGCAAAGCAACAACCTCATCATTGTTGAATATCTCATTTCAAATGCCCGGGGAAGGCATTGACCCTTATGCTGCTGGTGGCTAATTTGGGCATTACAAAATGATGCGAAAATACTGAAACCCTAGCAAATGGGTACTCATCTTAGAGTACTCAGCGGGAGTTTTTCTATGAATACCAATTTGACAAGGTTAAGATGGTTTTCAAAGATCTTTGCATCCTTGTGCTTTGGACAAAAGTAGCCTTAGCATTGGAAGGGTTAAATATCTCATTTCAAGTGCCTGGGGAAGGCATTAAGCCTTAGTTCCCTGAGTCCCATCGGCTTTAACCCATTAATGCTTAAGAGGTACTCTTGTGACTGTCGTCTGGATCTATGATAATTTTGATTATAACTGGAATAAAGAAGTATTTTTCAAAATATTTGAAGGAGAGTTGTTGCTATTGTTCGGATGAATATTTCTCCTTCAAATATTTTTAAAACTATTTGCCTGAAAAGTTTTTTCTAAAATTGTCAGGCTGATTTTAGCCGCTGCAATGCTGAGGCTACTTTAGTCCATGGGAGAAAAATGCAAAAAGTTTTAAAAACCATCTAAACACTGTCAAGTTGGTATTCATTGGAAAGCTCTTGCTGAGTACTCTTAGATGAGTACCCATTTGCCAGGGTTTTGGTCATTTTCAGGTTTTTTGCATCATTTTGTATTGACCAAATTAGCCACTAGCAGCATACTGGTTAATGGGTTAAAAGCACCTCTGACAACCCATCTCTCCATACCACACATTTGTCTAGTAACCTGCTGCCTTCCAGCACAACTTCAACTGGGATGCCCTTCTCTCCGAAATACTCTTAGCTATTTATATACCAAATTTCAAGTAAATCTGTTGCCATTTGATACTCAAAATGCTTGTGTAACACTTCCAATGCTAAGGCCGCTTTCGTCAAAAACACAAGGATGCAAAGATTTTCGAAAATCATCTAAACCCTGTCATGTTGGTATTCATTGGATAGCTCTCATTGAGTACTGTCAGATGAGTACCCATGTGCCAGGGTTTCAGTCATTTTTAAGGATTTTTGCATCATTTTGTATTTGCCAAAGTAGTCTTTTTTCAGTTTTTTTGTATTATGTTGTATTGGCCAAATAACCCAACAGCAGCACAAGGGTTAAAGCGATCATGTTTTCGTTAAGTTCAACATGAAGAAAATATGGAAAACGACTCCTGTCTATGTTCAAGACAATGTGAGGTTTAAGATGTCTCTTACTCTGTTCAGTGATGGCCCAGACAGTTAGCCCAATCTTGGATTAAGAAAAGAATGGATATGTAACGAGAGACCAATTACTATATGCCCTATAGTTACATGCTAGCCTCATGCCAGGACTAGCAGATAAGGCAGCAGCACGAGGTCACGTGGGAACAAGGACCAATCAGGGCTCCCGCATCGATTACATTACAGAGAAACCTTATCTCCACCACCTGCTGGGGGTGCCCAGAGCACCTATTAGCGACTATTAATTGACACTGGTTGAGGCTAGCATGTTCAGGTTGACCGGCTGGTTTCCATTCCATGTGTTGGTCTTCTAAGGCCCAATACTGGTCTGATTATGAGGGTGAATGTGTAGGCTTTAAAATATGTAAACATCTCAAAATGACCCTATGTTCACGAATTCACCCCTCAGGCCACTGTAAGGATGAAGAACTGGACTGCCCCTGGAAAGAATTATCTGCTAGATAGTGTACTTACCTTATACATGTATCCTGGTTGAAACATTGATCTACATGTACTATACTAGTACATGTATATAGCAGCTATATTATAGCTGGTCGGTGGTTTTACCTGGGTAACTCACAATTTGGCCTATAAATGGCAGAGAAAGTGACGCTAATCACAATTCCAATTTCAATATCCGTGTTTCAAATGTAGACACGGGTGTTTCAGATGTTTAAAGAATGAGAGAAATTACATATTTCAACATGATGGTCAACCAGGCGTTGGCAAACGTTTCTGGTCTTACATAAAAAGTCTCCACAAGGACTCGTCAGGTATGGCCCCCTTGAAAGAACATGGGATGACAGTGAGTGATAATCAGGGCAAAGCTGATATGTAATATTGATGGACTTCAGCAAAGCTTTTGATAAAGTCCCTCACCAGCGATTATTGCGGAAGTTACATCATTACGGCATCAGGGGGGATGTCCTGAGATGGACTGAAAATTTCCTAACCCAAAGGAAACCGGGTAATTCTTGACGGCACCACATCGGAATATGCCCATGTAAGGTCTGGGGTCCCACAAGGAACGGTACTAGGTCCACTTTTGTTCCTAGTCTTTATAAATGATTTACCAGATTCTGCTGAGTCCAAGGTACGCCTATTCGCCGATAATGCTGTCTTATACAGACAGATAAACTCGAGAGCAGTCTGTGAAACTCTACAAAGAGACCTGGATAGTTTACTGGACTGGGAATCTAAGTGGCAAATGAGCTTCCACCCAGACAAGTGCAAAGTGATGAGCATTACCAGGGCACGGAAACGAAAACAGTCATTCTCATATTACATTAGGGACACCATGCTTGAAATGGTTAAGTCTGCTGCCTACCTCGGTCTAGAGTTGGATGAAAGGCTAGACTGGTCTCCGCACATCAACAAAGTAACGGCCAAAGCCACCAGAACTCTCAATTTCATTCGCAGGAACCTACAAATTGGCTCTCAGAAAGTCAAGGCCTCGGCATATCGGGGCCTCATCCGTCCGCATCTGAACTACTGTAGCATTGTTTGGAACCCATACCTGGCTCGTCAAATACAGCAAGTAGAAATGATTCAGAGAAGAGCAACCCGCTTTGTACTGAACCGGTACCATAACACTAGCAGTGTGGGTGAAATGCTCCAAACTCTGGGCTGGGAGACCCTTCAGGAAAGAAGAGCAAAGTGTAGTGTAGTATTTATGTACAAAGTACTGAACCAGTTGATAGCAGTACCTGCAACACCTTACTTTGTACCAGCCTATGATGCTACTAGGGGTCTCCGAGTACACAAGCTCCTGACAGTCCAGGGAAGAACTGACTATCATAGAGCATCGTACTTCATCCGAGTGATCCCACTCTGGAATCGCCTGCCAGGTGCAGGGGCGTCTAGTATTAACACCTTTAAGAAGAAACTAGCCACTCAACTCCTCATACCCTAGAGCGGCGAGTCTTGTTTTTAACCTCCCGATCCCAATTAACATACCCACATTAACCCTGTTTTACATGCGTCTCTGCATAAGCGTCAAGATTGACGGGGCAGGGTTCATCCAAGAAGAAGATGATTATTAATTTCTTTTCAATGATCATATTTACCCAAAGCTTTGCCTTTAACTAAGTGGAATTGCAAAAATATTTATGACGTATGTTCAGTAAAAATGAAATGATCCATGAATCGCATGCACTGATGTGAGTATTCTTGGATAGCCCATCCTCTCTTCCTCACAGTTAGGTAATTTAGAATTCATTTAGATAACTATTCAAAAAGTTAATGAAAGGCACTGACTGCGGAGGACCTCCTCATCGAATGGTTATACAGTGAAACCTCGGGATGTGAACAGTCCCTATAGTGAACACTTTTCCCCGGTCCCAGTTTTTTTCTAATCGATTTTGGTTTTATGAAGAGTGAACACCCCTTTATCCGAACAGTGAACACTTTTTGGGGTAGAAAATGGTCCTGAGAACCTCCTATATGTGAACACCAGTGTACAAGTAGGTCACAGAAAATTGCATTTAGTGTGAGTTTTAACTGCCCACACTAAATACTTCCACTTTAATTGATCTAGCCAGGTTAAGTTAAGCATCAGTGATTGCAATTACGTTTGTGTCCGCTTGTTTTGCTGCTTCAGACAAGGGATTATCACTATTATGTGGAAAGGAGTGAGTAAAGTTGTTCAGTGAATGAAGAAACTTAGGATCAGTTAGTTGTTTGTCGTTGATAAATAGTTTATTGTCCAATCCAGATAATGACATTCATTACATGCAATACAAAGTGTTAAAAATGACCAATACAACCCCAGGCTACAGCGCGTAACCCGAGGCGCAGATGCCGTAGAGGCTAGCATGCAATACCTATGGGGTTGCAGATCAAGGGGATGTATTTCTCTGCATAAATATACTTATAAATATTATCAAAACGACATTCATTGTATACATTGTACGATATATTATAAAAATCTTATAGTGAGTTTTGTATATAAGGAGTCACTTCTTTTATACACAATTCTCTAATACCCATCTAAAATTGAGCCAGCCGAGTTTATGTCGAATAGGTAAACATGGATAGTAATAGTTTAGTAACAATCAGTTGCTAGTTAACATTTGTGACCTTCTGTTGTACATCCTATTGAGACAAAATGATGCAGTTTTTAGCAAATCCTCTGATTGAAAGATGACCTTAAGTTGCTCCAAATTAGTGAGTTCTGTAAAATTAGGATATTGCAAATTGGCTAGTTGCAAAATGGGATTTCTCAAATCGTCATAAAAAGGACATTTTAGAATAAAATGCACCTCATCTTCCACCTCCATATTTTGGCACAATATACAGAAACGATTTTCCCTTGGAAGTTAGTGATCAAAAGCTAACCCTAACCCCAGCTCTCATTTCTTCAATACAGAGCACACCAAAGTATTATTGTGAATAATCAATATTTCACACAGTAAAAGGTGACAATGCTGGAGGCAGATATGATTACTTTCCTAGGCACTAAGATGCCAAGAGTTGACCAGCCCTTAGAGAAAATGGTGAAGCCGATCCACCAGCATGGCAGTGGGAAAAACCAGAGATCACTAACTACAGCTCAGGTGATTGACATTTGTCGCTACAGAGTTCATTGTTTTGTGTTAAAGTGCTTATCTATGTCAACTAATGAATCATGATTCTCTATAAGAATCAGGTTCTATATATCTAATGTAGAATGACAAGGTGAATATATGCTTTACGTCATGTCTCTCGTCTCTCTAGTGGTCCAACTTGTAAAACCCCCAAAAGTGTGAACACCCCCTATAGCGAACGTTTTGGCCCGGTCCCAAGGTGTTCACTCTTTCGAGGTTTTACTATATATATATATATATATATATATATATATATATATATATATATATATATATATATATATATATATATATATATATATATATATATATATATATATATATATATATATATATATATATATATATATATATATATATATATATATATATATACGCACACATTCCTATTTCATCAAGTGAACACCTTTTAGCCCAAAATGGATGAACAAACATGCCATAGTTCTCAGCCTTAGGCTGGTTTGGAATATTCTTATATAAACCATGTTCATTATGAATGGCTTAAACATTTGCGTCATTAAGCTAGTATTTCCCAATGTTATGAATGCTTCTTTTTGCCAAGTTATGTTATTGCAGTGTGTGCGGGCGGTTTCCTGAGGTCCTGACTTCACACCATCAGCATAGGCCTCATCCACCAGACAATCAAATCCCTGCCAGCAAACGTAACCTGGAAGGTACAAAAGAGCATGTGTGATACAAAAAAATCAATTTTTCTAACACTTTTTCCTAATAACGTTCGAAAAAAATGTTTTTTTTTCTTACTGTCACGTGTGCTCTTTCGTATGAAGAGTCGGGAATAGTGCAAGAATTCTCGCAGTGTCCCATACAAAACATTTGAAACTCTCTTTTTTGCACTATTCACCATTCGCATTCTTTAGGCACCATTAATGAGTTCAATAGTTCAATTCTAAGGGTATTTCAACGGGAAGGCTATCACGTTTTCTCTTTCTAATTTTGACATTTTTCAAAAGTTATGGAATTATTAGATAAAGAGAACATGTGCTCGCCATTCGTGTGGAATCTGAGCGTTGAAAAATGCTCTTTTTTCTCTCATTTTCAACAAAAATTCTAAAAGAAATGGTTATAGAATTTGAACGCAGCATACATTAAACAAATGTGATACCCTTCTCTCCGTATTGATCTTTCCTCCACATTTGTATAATTTGAAGGTAATCGGTCCATAATTCGTGATAGGAGCACCTCTTTGTCATTGAACGCACTGAATTCTTTTCAGTTTTTTTTACCCAAAAGAATCTTACAACCTGCTATTCCTTATCAAAAGACCTTTCAGGCAACACATACTTTGTATAGGCTAATTTATCAAATAAAAGCAGAGTAGAGGAAACACTCAGTCAAAGAAATACATGTAGTAGATGTGTCTAAATGAACCTCTACAATGGTCGCACAATTGATTTTCGTTAAATATCATTTTGAAGGGACCTGAAAAGCAAGGCTTACCAATTTTACTGCTTGACTAGATACCCCTCGTGATAACACGTCAATGAGCCATCCGATCTGTAGTCTGCTACACAAGGGACCATCTGTATTGCTTCAGATACCGTTATCTCAAACTCACATTCTCTGGTGGGTCGACTGAGAGACAGCACAAGAATAGCAGTGGCAACACAGCGTGTGATATACGCTCAATAGCACCACCAATCACGATCACTGTGTCTATTCATCCTTAGATGAGTAAAACAAGTGGATATGAAACCAGCCGGTAAACCTGAACAAGCTAGCCTCAACCAGTGTCAACTAATAGCCCAAATTGTGTGCTCTGTGCACGCCCAGCTGATGGTGGAGATCAGGTTTCTCTGTAATGTAATCGATACGAGAGCCGTGATTGGTCCTTATTCCCACGTGACCTCACGCTGATGCCAGATCTGTGACTCCTGGCATGAGTCCAGCTCTTCACTATAGCGCATATAGTAATTGGTCTCTCGCTACATATCCATTATTTTCTTCATCCAATATCTAAGATAGTACTACAAGCTCAATGGCCATTATAAAATGATGCAAAAACATAAAAATGACTGAAACCCTGACAAATGGGTACTCATATGAGAGTACTCAACAAGAGCTTTCCTTTCCTATGAATACAAACATGTCAGGGTTCAGATGGTTTTCAAAGATCTTTGTGTACTTGTGTTTTGACGAAAGTAGTCTCAGCATTGGAAGGGTTCAGAAACAGCAAAATAGTTTGAAGCCTTCATCATATCATAGACCACACTTTTGATAACGATACAAAAAGAGGAGTATATGCAGAATCGAGTAAAACAACTTGGTACACTAAAAGGTAATTTTAGAGTAAATTAAATCTTTTAGTTCCTCAAATAGCTAAACTGGAAAGCAAGAAAATAGACATGTCGAACTATTAGGTGTAAGGAGTACAACTAGAAATACAGGGATTTCAAACAGAGCTTGAAATAGAGGTGATGCCACAATTATTGTTTGGCTCGAAGCTAAATATGTATGTATATTTATTGACTATACCAATGCATAGCAGATGCAATAGAAGGTACTTGGGTATTTAGGGGGGTACATACGCTCGTTATCAAAATTTAGAAATACTCCATAAGCACTGATTTATGGCCAAAAAAGCATCCTTATTTAAAAAGAAAACGCTGAGTTTTTCCAGTAAAAAACACCCTTTCTTTTATCAAAACACTGACATTAGATGAACAGGAACACGTACATGTATTTTAACTTTAGATTTTATAATCCTCTGCCTGTTTAGCAGCTGCATACTCGGTAGTTAAAGGACATAAACATCGACAATAACAACATCAGATGCATAAGTAAGGTTCATTATTGTTGAACTACAGACCCGGAAGCCCAGTCACTTCGGGAGTCACTATAGGCGTCAGAGCCGCGCATATTTCGTAAGGGGATTTTCACCCCCCATACTTCGTACCTGGGTACAAAAAAGGACCCCTTCTTTTACAAAATCGCGGACATGCGGAGGTCTTCCGCGAAATATGTAACGCGGGTGCGGCCCCCCTCTGTACCTGACAGACTTCCCCTGGCATTTACATGGGGGATTCGGGTTCCACTCTGAGACAGTACCCCCCCCCCCCCTCTCAGAACCCCCGGGGGGGGGGGGGGGGGTCACTTGGGTATTTAGGGGGGTGCATACGTTCGTTATCAAAATTAAAAAATACCCCTAAAGCACTGATTTCTGGTCAAAAAAGCACCCTTATTTTAATAAAACGCTGATTTTTTCCACTAAATAAACACCCCTTCTTTTGTCAAAACGCTGACATTGGATGAACGGGAACACGTATTTTAACTTAAGATTTTATGAATCCTCTGCTTGTTTAGCGGCAGCAAGTGGCGGCAGCAAACTCGGAAGCCCAGTCACTTCAGGAGTCACTCGGCGTCAGAGCCGCGTATATTTCGTGGATTTTAAGAGGATTTTGACCCCCATACTTCGTACCTGAGTACAAAAAAGTACCCTTCTTTTACAAAATCGTGGACATGCGGAGGTCTTAAAAAAAGACCCCTTCTTCCGCGAAATACGTAACGCAGGTGCGACCCCCCTCTGTACCTGAGTGCCCCCGCCGGGTCAGAACCTCATAAGTTCGGAAACTTACGTTAAAAATTGCACCACCATTGTACAAGCAACACTTGAATCACATGCGTTGCGATGGTTCCGTCATCCAAACAGATTCCATGTATGCCTTAGATTTACTACTATTGAGCTGGCACTAGTGGTTACAAGACCCCATCAATTATTTTTGTTTCAATTAATCTCTCAATTAATCTGAGTTTATTCCTCAAATAATTTGAAGTCCTAAGCATGAAGAGAAAATTATGAATTGATTAAATTTGTATGCATTCTGTTTCTGCAGGAAAGCCTTATTATAACCAGTTTAGGGATGTATTCCACCTATAAGCTGAAATAAATTGGTCCTGTATTTCCAATTTTGACTCTGAAAAATCGATGCGCGGTGACGGATGGGATTTGGAAGTTAATTAATACTCACCCATCAGCCTAGAAAAACAATCAGGAAATGTCAGGAAAGATGTCGACAGGGAGAGCCTGTAGTTCCATCATTAACCGATTCATCAATATGAAGCTATCAACTGAGACAGCTTGAAAACCTATAATCTCTCTGAAAACCTCCAATATATATATATATATATATATATATATATATATATATATATATATATATATATATATATATATATATATATATATATATATATATATATATATATATAGGGACGTGGTTCATAATGATAACGTTTCTGAGTCTGTAACTATGTCCGTGTTTTCTTGCCGAATATGTCATCATTCGTTTGCCTTTAGATTATTCTTAAGCTAAATTTAATTGTGTCAAGACCCTACACTGGGGCTTACGATTGAAGGTAAATAACAATGCCATTTGATTTAATCTTGGAGTTCTCGTGTCCAATACTGCCATGTTGTCAAGAAACCAATATTGCCAGCGCAATAACATTCCATGATGTCGCCTCACACGAGGTGACTGATTATCGTTTAATGGGTTGCTCCAATTAGTGTTACACGGATTTGACGGGCCACCCTAAGTGCCTGTTATTGACTCTGTATACTGATTGGGCTCTATACTGCAATTAACCGTCATTCTCCGGTACGGTAGGGCCGCAACGAGCTGAGTAGTTATATCAGAAATAACACATAATCAAAACTGTGAAATTGCGTAAGATGGTAATTTATGGACCGAGAGTACATATATTTATGAACGCATGGTACTCATCTTGGCCAATATAGGTGATGTTAATGAAGCTCTATGGTTCCGAGATTATGTAGCTTTCACGCGCTCTCAGTGGTAGATGTTGACTTGTGACATCAGTAGTTTGCAGTAATGAATGAATGAATGAATGAATGAATGAATGAATGGATTGATGAATGAATGAATGAATGGATGGATGAATGAATGGATGAATGAATGGATGGATGGATGGATGGATGGATGGATGAATGGATGGATGAATGAATGAATGAATGCATGGATGAATGGATGAATGAATGGATGGATGGATGAATGGATGAATGAATGAATGGATGGATGGATGGATGAATGAATGAATGAATAGATGAATGAATGAATGGATGAATGAATGGTTGCCTTATTAATAGGCACATCGACACACAACAGCCACTTAGTATCATGCAATCTGTGTAAAACAGTAGTTCTTTATTATTGTCGAAAACAAATACAAAGCAACAAATAAACAAATATGCTAAAAAAAATGAACAGTTTTAAAGTTTAAGTTGCGCATGGATGATTGTTTCAAAAGAAACGAAGTTTAATGTGATATTTTAAGAGAGTGGTCATGGGAAGTAAATAGAGGAATTTATAACTCATGCCCATGGGCATTTGAATACTTAAACATGAATCCGGAGGTACATTGGAATACAGTGGCAACATTTTGCCAGTCCCAAACCTTTCCCTATTTGTTTTAAAGTAGAGGGAACCCCCCTAAATTGACCCTCTGTAAAGTGACCGTATATTGCTGAACGTTCATTTTAACCCCTCTAAAGTGACCCTTAATTTACAGCATCAAGAAAGGGCATTTTCCTCTGCGAGCGATCACTGACTAGACTAATAGCTCATAGCCTTGCAATACACTTGGCTGAATTCGATTGTGTTGGCACTAAAACCCTAATCTAATCCTAATAGAACATAATAAAGGGATGAATTGGCTTGAAAAGCACTTTGAGTGCGGAAGGAAAAACTCATTTTAAAATGGGCAAGTTCGTTAATTTATTTATAACTTCCATTGTGTCCATTAGTACCATTATCATCCTACTAAGGCAGCATTATCATGGAAGACGATCTTTATCATGGAAGCCAGTATAGACACAATAGCACACGGGAAGAGACGAGTTAAATCTTGACAGAAAATTCCCTTGCTGAAGGATAGTGAAAGACCAAGCCCTCGGCAACTTAGTCCTGTGTAGGTAGTATCCAAGTCTACTGTTTGTACTGTTTTAACTCAACAACATAAATTGTTGTTGGATACACCAGTGATCCAGAGTTTTTCGGAACTAGGGTTGGATGCCATGTGTCGGCAGTAGAATGGGTGTAGTAGGTGGGGGGAGGTTGACTGTAACGTGTTCGTGTTCGGCGTTCACTTACACTACAGGTCTGTAGTGTAAATGAACGCCGCTATAGCTACGCGTCGCCACCGTCGCGATCTATAATTAGCTTCCAATTACTTGTGACGTCATCAAAACTGTAAAATCGCTAATTTCACTGATTTAAAAAAGGTTATTTAATTTCCTAAAAGTGTATTCTTAGTACTATTAGTCCATTGAATGTATCCATGCTGTTTGACCAAAACAGAGTGGACGCTATCATACATAACTGGAAGAACCAAGTTTTCAGTAATGAAACAATCCAAGGCGTTCCACAAAGGCATTCGACGTGTTTGAAGCCGCCTATCGGCGGGTTCGGGAACCTCGCGTCTAGCGCCTACTTTCATAACTATTTGGAGACCGATAGGCACCCTTGCCAAATGCAATAGTTAGTGATTTTGGTATTTTTTTTTGAAGCCATCCGATTTGGTTTTGGTCGAAAAGAAATAGGCAGTTCATATTTGCAACACAACTTTTCAGATGATCATAGTCAACTTCCGACATTTTAAGTTCAGATCGAGTGCAAACGCTATTTATTTCGAATCTCTTCATCTTCAGCATCATTATACGATGTGCATGTACGTTGCATAAAAACTCTAGAAGGTTTGTGCACGTTTTAGTGCAATTGGGTTTCTAGGAAAGGATCTGTCCTGGCCTAGTGGTTTTTACCACTGCCTGGGTTCGAATCCCGGTCTAGACATGTGAGAAAGTTGCCAGTGACTTGGGGCTAGGCGGTGGTTTTCGTCGGGTACTCCAGTTTCCTCCACTACCTGCAACTGGCTAGTCACGAATTAGACACACTTGGCATAAATGTGACGAAAAACGAAATTCCGAATTCCAAATGCTCCAAGAGTTCGCAGGTTCCAGTCTCCGCTGGATCCCCATGAGCGGGTTGGCCTGGTCGCTATATAAATGTGCGGCGTTGTCTATGTACATTCTGCAACTGAAAAACCCCTAGGAACTATTCGTCAAAAGAAGGCAATTTATTCCGTTTCTGGGATTCTATCTGTTTGAAATAGGACCTAAGGTGTTGAAAGCGACGTAAAAACCTTCCATAGATTTCTAGGCGGTAGAGGGAGGGAAAGCGCATGCGCATAGACTAGATGACTGCAAATCCTATCAGAAGGGGGGGGGGGGGGGGGTGTCAAAATACCTGCTGACCTAGGGGGTGGGGCTATCACATCCTGCTTTTGATTGAACCTTTACCTTGCTAACTTCTTGCTAATTTATCTCTGAACCCGCTTATTGTTGCGCACCACTCTGTCAAAGATCTCTATGTGGTCACATGGTGCGAACAAAGCTATAGCCGTTGCCGCCAATCATCATATAATAAGATTAATACGAGGGGAATGTGCACATTCCACATTTAAGTACCTGTAGCTTGTGATATAAATTGTATAGCAGCTTTCCATATTCTACATTTGTTGTATTTTCGAAGTATGATGTTCATTTTCAAAATTCTTTTGAAACTCGAACATATACACACGCACGCACACATACATCTATATAATATATATATATATATATATATATATATATATATATATATATATATATATATATATATATATATATATATATATATATATATATATATATATATATATATATATATATATATATATATGTATATATATATATATATATATATATATATCTATATCTATATATGCATATATATATATATATATATATATATGTATACATATATATTTATATATACATATATATATATATATATATATATATATATATATATATATATATATATATATATATATATATATATGTATATGTATATGTATATATATATATATATATATATATATATATATATATATATATATATATATATATATATATATATATATATATATATATATATATATATATATATATATATATATATATATATATATATGTATGTTTGTGTGTGTGTGTGTGTGTAATGGATGTCGTATTTGACAACTACCCCAACCTCTCTATCTAATATAAGATATCTACTTTTCTACTTTATTGGCATAAATACATTCAGAGTTGGCTGCCAAATACGAGCTCTTTTGCAAAGATGATAGACTGATGGAATTGCGCGTCAGGACAGCGCCACGCGGCGGCTCTGTTTATACGTAATAGCTGGGAGTGAGCGAGCGAAAGTCATTTGGAGAGATTTATGCGAGGCTGACTAGAGTATCCCCGTATCACTCGCCACTAATGCTGCACGCTACCTCTGTGTCTGCGCGAGACATCCATTACACCACAACAGCAGAACACCTCCCAGAGATGCTACCGCTCCGCACCTTCACAGAAAACACGTCGCATCATCGCCTTTCTGACGGTTCCTAGAATAACGCTACGCGCCGCACGCTTCCGGAACTGCGAAACATGCGCGTGTGCGCTACCTGCTTTCTCTGGTATAAGCTGATCGCAGTGTGCCTACTCGCTTAAAGTCGTCATTAAGATCTTACCGAGTCCCTACGACGAATTGTACGGAGTGTACGAAGTTGCAGTCATAAACATGGGTTGTGATATCTCTAAAAAGCCTACTGAACGAACATACGTGAGCACAGCGGCGAGTACTGGAGGAGGGAGCGACCCAAGTGCTCAGCAGACTAGCGCACAGGAGAGAAAACAATCCCACCTATCGCGGCTTCCTGACCAGCGGCCTGAGATATCAGACAAACAGAAAAGAGTCATCATGGAGTCTTGGACCATACTACAAGAGGACATTGCCAAAGTGGGAGTTGTCATGTTCATGAAGTAAGTACTTTGTTTTTACCCTTCCTATGCTAAGACTACTTTCGTCCAACTATGATACAATGATTTTTGATAACCAACTAAACCTTGTCATGTTGTTATTCATTAGAAAGCGCTCGTTGAGTACTCTCAGATGAGAACCTAATTTCGTTTTTAATTCTTTTGCATCATTTTCTATTGGCAAAATTAGCCATCAGCAGCATAAGGGTTATGTTCATGACGACATCTTACAGTACAGACATTTGATTCCTGTACCAGTTGACCGAACGTCCGCCGGTGCCTGGTTGTACAAACACCCACGGATAGCAAATTGCGAGGTCATCCTTGCATCCTTGCCCAGGAATCTGCCCTGCAATGGGTCGTGCGGTCGTGTATTATGCCCGGGCTGCTCATACATTTAGTGCAGGAATTAAATCTCGGCACTGTAGTATTTACAAAGTATATACCTTACAAAGTTCGTTTCAAGGTAGCAAATGCATATCTGAGATGACTATAACAGGGATATATGAGGCCACATCGTATCTTCCACCAATTACTATTATTAGCAGCAATGGCTTGGTACTGCAAATTTGGAAAAGATTGCGTTAGTTTATTTTTTGCGTTTTTAAGCGCATAGCCTCGGACGCAAAATCAAAATTCGCGATTAGTGCTGCCACTTTAGGTGTATAGCTGGCACTCCATGTTGCCGCCAATTCGCAAAGTTAAAACCCGCAAAAATCGGTTTTCTGTAAATTCGCAAAATTTACTCTACACAATCTTTTGTGAATCTATATGACAGCCTCCCCTCTGTTCAGGTCTACAATGCAATTCTTCCGTTGGGACTTTCACTAATGCTTTATCGACCTCCATTCATCGCCTTTGTATTGTGTTGTATTGTATGGAATACCATACCTGCAAAAAGGGGTTATTTTTCTTTAAAGAATAAAATCATTCATCTTTAGCCCTTCCAATGCTGAGGCTACTTTCGTCCAAAACCATTAAAACCGTGTCATGTCGGTATTCATTGGATAGCTCTTGCTGAGAACTCTCAGATGAGTACCCATTTGCCAGGGTTTCAATATTTTTTCAGTGTTTTTGCATCATTTTGTATCGGCCACATTAGCCACCAGCAGCATAAGAGTTAAAGAAGAATACCCCCTTTTTTACAGGAATGGCATTCCATAGTTATGGTCAAATGGTTTCCTTATATAAACCTGTCCAATATATAGAGAACAGTGTTATTTTGAGAGGAAGATGTATGTTATGCCCCTGGCATCTTTCTACCGTTGCCGCATTTTTTTTTCTAAAAGCAAGGCATCAACCCTTGTACTGCTGATGGCTAATTTGGCCAATACAAAGTTATGCAAAGAATCTAAAGAAAGTGACTGAAACCCTGGCAAATGGGTACTCATATGAGAGTACTCAGTGAGAGCGATCCAATGAATACCAACAGGACAGGGTTCAGATGGTTTTCAAAAATCTTAGCTCCTTTGGGCTTTAGACGAAAATCGCCTTAGCATGGAAAAGGTTTTGACGTCGTTGACGCAGTTGCCGTGGTGTAGGATAATCGAATGTACTGTAAATTCGGAAAAGATTGCGTTAGTTTAATTTTTGCGTTTAATAGCGTTTAGCCTCGGACGCAAAATTAAAATTCGCAATGATTTGTGCTGCCACTCTAAGTGTATAGCTGGCACTCTATGCTGCGGCCAATTCGCAAAGTTAAAAAAAAAACGCAAAAATCGATCTTCTGTAAATTCGCAAAATTAACTCTACACAAAATTTTGTGAATCTACAGTATTAGATCTATTTACTTGCGGCAAATCAAGTAGAGTGCTATATATAGGATCGTCTTGAAGGGTAAGATGTATGGAATGAGCCTGGAATTACAATCTTGCATAGTTGATTTCATTTATTGGGAAATTTAGATTTTTTTATGATTAAAACTCAACAGCAGGTATTAAGAAGTGGTCATATACGCAGTAAGCAATTTTAAAGGATCCACTATCAATTCACAACTACCCGGCTGACATCGCCTAACAACACATTTTGGGGAACATAAAGAAGTAAAATGGGTTTTAGGCATACAACTATTAGCATAAGTTAGGCCTATTTACTGACCACATGCACCTAGACTTAGACAATTACATATTTCGCTCAATAAGCACTTATTACCCCTAACTACCCCCTAGCGCATAGTGACGAACATCTTAACCTGTATGCTGCTGGTTGCAGCTTTGGCCATTACAAAATGATGCAAAAACCTGAAATCCTGGGACATGGGTGCTCATCTAAGAGTAATCAGTGAGAGCTTTCCAATGCATACATTGTACCAACATGACAGGGTTTAAATGGTTTTCAAAACACGTCGCGTCCTCGTGCTTTGAACGAAAGTAGCCACAGCATTGGAAGGGTTAAGATCTATGGTCCAGATAAGACTGGCGTTTCATATCCCCGTAAGTAATTATGGTTCAGGGACATGGATCTCATAATCTCATTTTCCAAACCGTACTTAGCAAGAGCAGTATTAATCATATTTACGAGGTGGGACTCCTAGTTTATTTCAGAGGGCCATCTCAAAGGGGCACCGCCTACATTATAAGTGAAAGTAAGCATGCCTATGACGTAACTACCTAAAGGTAAGGTTTTGATGGACCATACAAAATACTAACATCAAAAGCAGTTACGAATGCAGTTCAAGATCCGTAGTTTATCATATACCCTATATCACCTCTCGATATCACCAAGGTAACAGACGCAATTGCAAATGACAGAGTAGATTCGGATGTGTCTCTTATCATAAGCCTAATTCTAAACTTGTAAAGGAAAATATGGTCTGCATCTTTTAATGGATAACCAAGATTATCAAAACTGATGCACGTTCAAATGATACGTAAACACCATACGCTTAAACTCATGATAATACCAATGTACCATACATTGTAGCTTAGCATATCAATCAGGAAGTTCACCAAAAGGAGGAAACTTTGTTGCATTCTTAATACTGGAAATGCCTGTCGACCTAGACGCGAGGTTCCGGCTATAGGCCGATAGGCGGCTTCAAACACTTCGAATGCCTTTGTGAAACGCTATGGATTCTTTCATTAGAGAAAACTTGGTTCTTCCAGTTATGTATGATAGCGTACACTCTGTTTTTGTCAAACAGCATGGATACATTCAATGGACCAATTGTACTAAGAATACACTTTTAGGAAATTAAATTACCTTTTTTAAATCAGTGAATCAGCGATTTTACAGTTTTGATGACGTCATAAGTAATTGGAAGCTAATTATAATACGCGACGGTGGCGACGCGAAGCGGCGTTCATTTACACTACAGACCTGTAGTGTAAATGAACGCCGAACACGAACACGTTACAGTGAACCTCCCCCCCCCTACTACACCCATTCTACTGCCGACACATGGCATTTAACCCTAGTTCCGAAAAACTCTGGATATTCACCAGGAAAGGTTGTCAGTGTACTATACTGTGGAATCCCTTTGATGTGCCTATCTACCCCCATTTTCACATGATATTAAATCTCAAGGCCTAGGGCGATGCTGCCTTTTTGTCTGTTACGTCACTAACATGTGGTATGTAATGGGACTGTACGTTTATATCTCTGTATACCCATGTTTACAAGTCAACATTCTACCTCTTTAAAATTCTCATATGAGGACTAGGCATTAAGCCTCTATTTACCAGGAGAATGGGGGTTGCCAAACCACCGAGGGCTATACTAGACTTGTGGCTCTGCTCCTAATCTCATACTAGAATATGTGTATTAATACTACATATAGAAAAGCAAATATTCACAATGAGCGCGCTCTCTGCGCATCGTATCTCCTGCCAAAAGGTGGTCGCCCCATAGCTGAGCCGTCTAAACCTTAAGCACTGCAATGCAACCTCTCACCAGTTTCACCACAGGGAGAGTTCTGTTAGATCTGGCATAGCGGATCCTCTATCAAAGGACAGAATTGATACCTGGAATTGTATGTTACTGCCAAAATCGGACATCCCCATGGCCGAGCCGTCTAAAGCACTACAATGTAATCTCTCGCAAGTCTCACCACAGGGAGAGTTCTGTTAGGCCAGGTATTGCAGGTCCTCTAACAAGGAACAGAATTGAGGCCTGGAATCGCCTGTTCCTTTCTGCTAAATGAAGGGCCGCCCCATGACCGGGTGTTCTAGTGCATTGCACAGACAGGTCTCCCCACAGTGAGATGATTTCTGTTAGACCCGGCATAGCAGATCCTCGATCAAAGAACAGAATTGAAGTCTGGAATTGTTTGTTCCTTTCTGCCAAAAGGGGGCCGCTCCGTGGCCGGGTGATCTCTCGGCATATCTAATACAAAGAGAGGTCTGTTAGACGTGGCGTTGCGGATATTCTATTAAAGAACAGAGTTAATGCCTGGAATTGTCTCTTCCTTACTGCAGGAAGTAGGCTGTTCTCAGGCGGAATTAGGTAAAATACCTACACCTCTATATATACCGGGTTTTAAATAGGATTGGTGTTTCTTTCAAACTATAGATGGCAGCACAGTTCCCATAGGTTGCAGTTTGAAATTGTGATATCAAAAACGGCTCTAGCGGGTCCCCTTGAGGGTCAATAAAAAAGTAACTCTGAGTGGAAGTCAACTCAGGACAGATCAGTGAGGCTCAGAAAAGAGCCATTTTACACAAACTTGTAGCGATAGTGGGTCGCCCTGGAGGGTTAGTAGGAAACTAACCATGGACTGAAATCAACTCTGGGTCGGTCAGTGGGACTTAGGAAATAGCCAGTTAACACAAGCTCTTAGCAAGTTTGTGAAACCAACACCATGGTATCATATTCATAATGCCTTTTTACAGGATATGATAATCGCTTTAACCTCCAGCGAGGTAGTTAGGAAAGCAGTTTTCCGTATCACGTTCAGACCTATTAGTGAATAATGATCATAGAATATCATCCTTACCCTTGCTGCACTGACACTTTCTGTCTTTTTCATGAAATCCCACACCAGCGCTTACTCGTTCGAGACAATTATCTTGTAAGTGAAGGCGTGCACGTTATAAGCTGACTTTTTGAACTCAGCCAGTTGCTCGCGGCCATAATA
>OZ012686.1:14633697-14706855 GCA_963942565.1 Maea johnstoni | reverse complement strand
GATACATTTATATATATATATATATATAATATATATATATATATATATAGATATATAAATCTATATATATACATATATATATATATAATATATATATAGTAAGTATATATATATATATATATATATATATATATAATCATATATATATATATATATATATATATATATAATAGTACTACTATATATATATATATATATAGTATATATATATATATATATATATATATATATATATAATATATATAAATATATATATATATATATGTAATATATATATATATATATATATATATATATATATATATATATATATATACTATATAATATACTATATATATATATATATATATATATATAATAATTACTATTATATATATAATATATATATACACACAACATACACAATTTTTTTCTCTCCCCAAAAAGGTTGTTATTTACTCTTTCACATTTGGTCCATCGTAGCTTGGTAGAACAACTAAAAATTAATAAATTAGGTACTAGATGAATTTTGAAAAAATTAATGCAGAAAGCATTATCTTAAATATTTTGTCACTTAAAATGTTGTTTGAAAAAATCTATCGTCAACACAATTCTCAAATTTATTTTCAAAGGAATTACGGCTTAAAATTGAGGGTGAAAATATAGCTCTTTTGTTTGACCCACGTCGCTATTTATCATTGTTAAGTTACCATAAGTAAGGCAGGGGTCTAACCTGCTGGGCAGGATAAAAGAGAAGTCACGGTTTATTAGTTCCTCTTAGCACCATCAGGGCCCATATGTGGATGTCATAACTTGTGGCCCGGCGGAGAGGGGAGGGGGTTGGAGACATCGATATTTAGGGTGGGGGGGTACATACACTCGTTATCAAAATTCTAAAATACCCCTAAAGCTCTGATTTAGGCCAGAAAAGCACCGGCCCTCATGTTTTATAAATGCTGACCTTTTCTAGTAAATAAACACCCCTTCTTTATCAAAACACTGACATTGGATGAACGGGAACACATATTTTAACTTTAGATCTTATAAACCTCTGCCTGTTGAGCGGCAATAGTAGCGGCAGCAGACTCGGAAGCCCAGTCACGTCGGGAGTCACTCGGCGTCAGAGCCGCGTATATTTCATGGGGATTTTCACCCCCCCATACTTTGTAACTGGGTACAAAAAGGTATCCTACTTTTATAAAATTGCGAACATGCGGAGGACTTAAAAAAGACCCCTTCCTCCGCGAAATACGTAACGTGGGTGCGGCCCCCCCTCTGTACCTGAGTGCCCCAGCCCCCCCCCCTCCCCCGGGACCTGTGGAGATTAATTATATGGCCAACAATACACTACCGGTACATGTGCGATGTAGGTGTGAGAATCGATATCTATACAATTAAATAAAATAGAGTAAAGCCTAGTAGCTAGGCTAGATTGCGGCCATGCATGTGGCTAAAAATAAGCTAATTTTGCTCGCATACTGGCCTTGTCAGGCGGACAACCTCTTCCCCTGTCGACTTGTTACTCTTTCTTTTGTGCAAACCATTCGCCTTTAACCACAAGCAGTGGGTGAACAAACCTGCTCGCAAGGTTTACCAGGCTAAATTTAACCTTCCTTTATAATATCGGGCCCTGGAGTCTGCATCTTTTAAACTGGGCATCATTTTTTGGACATCCATTTCCTGTGCAAGTATAGTACAACATATTGTACATATTAGCTACAGTGCCTACATTTAATTCCTGCACTAACTGCGTGGGCAGCACTGGCGTTATACACGACCGCACGCCAGATTATCACCCAGTGTTCTGTGCATGCATGCATAGATGAGCTCACAACTGAACGTACTTTGATTAGCAAGCTTTAACTTGTGTCATTTATGTGTTTGGCTTATTGTTTGGACATGTTAGCCCTGGGTGTTTTTACAACCAAGCACTGGCAGATGTCCGGTCGACCAGTGCACGAATTAAATGTCTGTACCGCAGTTATTCAAATATTAAAATGGGTATCAAAGGCAGCTACCTAAGTTGCCCAGTTCTACACCTTTCCAGCTAGATTTCTTATACACCGGGGCAAGTTGAAGTCTAAAATCAATGTTGTTTTAAGTGGTTTGATTGTTTTATTTCATGTTTTAATTATTTTGTGGAGGAGGATTTCAGCCAGTGGGTTCGTTTCATTTACATGTGGATAGGCAGTCTAGTTAAATACCGTCTCAATTGTATAGAGACAGGACAAATATATTTTCCCCGTTTTAGGAAGAAGTGAGGGTATGTAAGGTGGGGGAAATGTTAATTTATTTCTTTTCCTTACAGATTTAGGTGGAGAATTAATGAAATGTATCTGGTTTTTCTTTTGAGTTTTCAATCTGGTGACAAGTGTCTGAGACCAAACATTCACTCATTTCAATAATTATGAAAACGAGGCTATTTGTATCGACAGAATTGAAAAAAATTAGAGGAAAATATCTGACCACCAAAGAGTCATCAACTCCAATAGTATGTTTAGTATTACTTCAACTGTTATTTTATATGAAACATTGAGGCCTGTATGTGGAATGAATTCTATTGTATACCATTAAAAACAGTATTTTCACGTGGCAACTAAGCTGACGCATTGACTTGTACAGTACAGACATTTAATTCTTGTACCAGTCGATCGGATGTCTGCCACATCGCGGTTGTGCAAACATTTATGGATAACGTGTCAAAAATATAAGTCAAGCACATCAATATCCCACTTAGCTTGCGAATCAAAGCTATGCTCAAGTGTGAGATCATCAATGCATGTCCAGGAAACTTGCTGGCAATCGGGCGTGCGGTCGTGTATTATGCCCGGGCTGTCAACACATTTAGTGCATGAATTTAGTGTCGGCACTGTAACTTGTTATTGGTATCTTTTCAGGAGAAAGGGTAAATCTAAAATTCCATGAAGAATTGATTATAAAGAGTGTATTTAACTGGAGGTATATGATATCAAACAAGCTTTAATTGTGAATCGCAAAATGACTGTAAATATGTACATGAGGTGTATACAATTCAGAATCCTCCATTACAGAGTAGCAACTGAACGTGAACTTGTTAAAAATGAACATATTACAGGATGACAGATGCTGCTTTTGTAAAGTAGAATAAACTCAAGTACACTTATCATACAACTGCACTACTGCAGATACAGGTAACTCTGCTTAATCCGGACTGATGTGGACCCTAAATTTCTGTCCGGATTAGACAAAATCCGAATTATGCGTATAGGAATTAAATGTATAGGAAGGGACCGGGACCTTCCAATCTGTCCAGTTTAGACGAAAATCCTAATTACACATGTCCGAATTAAGCAGAGTTGCTTGTATTCTTTAGAAGCATATACAGCTGTGGGTCAATAAAATAGGTTCCAATAATCATCATAAACTGGATGTCAAGACTATTGTCCTTGATGAATTAAGGAAAACGTATGATTTACTTAAAATGATTATCATGGCAACAACGCTAGTAATAGAAAAAACACAGATTAGTAATCAAACTGGTGAAGCAGGCATTAACAGATCTTTTCTTTTAGAGAAGTACTGGGTAGAAACAGATAGAGAAGTACAGTGCCGACATTTAATTATTGCACTAAAGGCGTGGGCAGACCGGGCATAATACACGACCGCATACCCGATTGCCACCCAGTTTTCTGGGCATGGATGCGACCACAGGTCCATGACCTCACAACTGAACGCAGTATTTTGATTTGCAAGCTACGTCGGTCATTGATGTGTTTGGCTTATTCTTTGGACACGTTGTCCATTGGTGTTTGTACAACCAGGCACTGGTAGACGTCCGGTCGACTGGTGAAGGAATTTTATGTCTGTACTGTACTGGGTAGAAACAAATGATAAACTAAATTCTTTCTGGGACTTTGGCATCCAGTGAAATAACTCAATGCAAGAGGTTGTGAGATAGGTGCTTATATTAACTGTTCAGGAGGGAAATCGCGCTGTTTTGCATGGGGCGCCCGCGGTTGCAAAAATAGGGCTTGTTGTAGTGTGGTTGTGGGGATCCGTGCGCCAAAACTGATGGCCGGCGCACGGATCCAAGGCCCAAATACAGGGCATCACTTGTTGCACACTCCATAATTGTGGAAGTAAACTGTTGGAAATCAGTTTGTATGTCTTTACTTTACATTCTTTTACACCACCCACCCCAGCACTAATTCTAATCATTTACGTGCATAAACTGGTTTATTTCCTATTATATCTTATATATGAATACTAGTCGTTTAACCATTTTAATTTCCATGAAACTCTACAAAGAAAATCCTACTTCATAAATTTCAACCATCTGAGATTCAAAAGCTAATAGAGTGACATGTAATTTCCTTGATGTTCCAGCTAAGAGCATTGCGTAGATAGTTCAGATAAATTTTAGAAACATTTTAAATGAGCAATTCTGATTTTTTTTCATTAAAGTAGCACATGGGGTTCAAACCAGGAATTCAAGAAACACCATCTTAACCTTACTCCTGAGTGGTAGCAGGTAGAAAATATCATAACCAAGCGTCCTTAGTCAACCCATATTCTGTCATTTCAATATTTACAACTTTTCACTCAAATGACATAATCTCACTACTTGCACAGGTGCATTTAACTAGCTTACAATGGTTCTCATCACCATAACTTAAGTAAATTATCATAGTAGGTAAATTACCTTGATTCAGATATTTAAGTAGTTTGATATACTGGCTTGATTTACATTTAATACATCTGACACAACTTAAAAGAGAGCCAAATCTGATTAGATAAATTAGCCATCCACGCCAATAGAATAAATCTTTTCTAAGGATAAATTCTGATTTAATACATAACTACAAGTTAATGTTCCTATTCCATACTTAAAAACCCTTATAAGTCCGTGAAAGGCAGTCAGTAGCGTGTCATGACTGCACGATTCCGGGATAAAGTACATGCAATTACGAGACGAGTTTACAGGCTTGGTACAGTATTTGAATTTGGCGCCAATACTACGCGGTCGATGACGTCACCAATCTTGTCAACCCCTGTGAGGTTAGCTTGAGTTGCCGGCTTCAATAATTGTCGTGGCAATAGACATTCCTATGGGACACTGGCTCAGGTCTAAATAATTAGGTGTGATTCAATAGATGCCATTTTTTTACTATACTCCCCCCACATGTGCTTGAAGGTCGGACATATTTGTTCCACTATATTTTTCTCGCATGCACTACTTTTGTACGCTGTGAGGACTGGCTGCCGTTCGCAGCATATGGTGTGTAGGAATTTGAAGGAAAGAGTGCACGAAAAAACAGGCGCGCCTGACACGGACATGGGAATCTTTCCATTGAAAAAAACTGCAAGCCCTGCTAGTCTAATACTACATGTTAAAAATGTGTGTTTTCTGGTATCCGCTTTCTTTCAGGGCAGATATAGTTAGCCACGTGGCCTGGCTCGAAACGATGCCGTTTTTCCAACTAGTCTAACCCATTTGCTGAGGGTGCCAGTTTCAGAGTTTGCTAATAAGGGAACGGCTTGCAGCCGTATTTAAAGCCACTAAGCGTCCAGTATATAATGAACTTACAAACTTACGAACAAGTGGTTCTACATGTAAACCTAAACAGTATTTCTCAACGTTAGTTGATATACTGCATATACCGCCTATACATGCTACTTTTGATAATTTGAAATCCAAAGGATATTCATTGTCTGTTTTGCTATGTATCCTTTGGATTCTTTGTGATAAGGGATTTCAAACTTTAAAAGGAATTAATTTCAAACTGTTTATTGAAACGAGAAGTCAAATAAAAGTCTACAACCTGTGGGTATGTTTTTTGTATTGTTATCTATCTACGATGGACCAAGTGTGAAAGAGAAAATAAACTTAAATTTATTTTCACTCCCGTTTATTGGGGAGAGAAAATAAGTTTAAATTTATTTTCATTCCCGTTTATTGGGCAGAGAAAATAAATCAAAATTTATTTTCACTCCCATTTATTGGGGAGAGAAAATAAATTTAAATTTATTGTCTCTTTCACACTTGGTCCATCGTATCTATCGCCGTTAAATTAGGAAACCTATGCCACCATGTCTTGTCTTATTTTACGTATAATAGTATTTCAAATATCTTTAGGATTTAAATCGTCAAATCAAACAGTACGATTGCCATCATATTTCCAACAAGAGTTGGATACCAAATAGGCACCTATAAACGCTCGTTTTGATTTTCTGTTATGGTCGAAAGATGGGTTATCCTTTTGAACATTATCAGCGGCTTGGGTTATGTTTATACATGGTACAGGTCTACAGTTGCCCCTTCACGTGTATATCAAGGCTACTCTGTGGTTTTGCCTTCATTTCCATGATTGGCAAAATTAATCATAACATGGAAACATGGGGCTTGACAGGGAAGGAAAACAGCACGCAACGCGTACATGGTGATAAAACGCATTGCTCTTTTACTCTTTCAATTGGTATGCATGTACGGGGTGCAAAGTAGCTCAGTCAGTTAGGTGTCGGACTAGTAATCAGTTGGTTGCTGGTTCAATTCCCGGCCGGGCACTCTGGTCTGTCCTTGGGCAAGACAGTTTATTCCATATTGCCTCAGTCAACACAGCAGCAAAATGGGTACCTAGCATAAATAAGGCAGTGCTTAGAGCTTGTGTGCTATATGTTGCCAGCTGCTCTGGAATATCCCCCGGGGTATTGAAATGGTTTCCGTGTATACAGGCCTGCTAGGGGAGAAAGGTCGTGTGAACATTTCGGTGGATACCTTTAAATTTAGTTAAAGATTCCTATTCAGACTAAGGGTTACGATGCCTGGCTTCTAAGAGTGAGTTCGAATTTCCACTGGATCCCCATAAGCGGGTTGACCAGGTTACTTTATAAAAGTGCAGCATTGTGGAGGGCTGCCTATGGTCCGACTGCACTTAAAACACCTCTTACTCACCAACTGATGGGACCGAGTTGCCATGCATCGGCAGAAATATGCAAACGTAATCATTGCATAATCAACTGGTAGAGATTGGCGTACTCTTTAAACACTGTCACAACAGTTGGCGAATCACTCGTAAATGATTCGTTACTCTGCATTGGTTGCCGACCCATGGCGATTTTTTCAAACAATTTGAAAATATTTTTGGACCAAATTTCAGCGATCGTGGACGAATTCGTGCGAAGTACTGGCGAGGTGGGGGCCAATGCCTTACCAATACCACCAAAACCTTCGGTCGTCAGCAGATTGCTGTTCTTTTTTGGCTCGTGTGAAAGTTGCTTAAGAGAGTTAGAGATAAGATGTCAGAGAGAGAGAGAGAGAGAGAGAGAGAGAGAGAGAGAGAGAGAGAGAGAGAGAGAGAGAGAGAGAGAGAGAGAGAGAGAGAGAGAACCAAGATTTCAAAAAAGAGTATCAAGACTACCACCTGTATACATTACCAGCTGTTAATGATATGGACATTAAAGTCTCACTGAGACTAGGGAGGTTACACACGTGACGTCATCACAAATCAGAAAGATCTGTGTATGACATGTTCCTTTGCTAATTGTGAATTGACATATTAAATCTTGTCAGATGCTTAATTAGTCTGGTCTATAAGCATACGCAGGAATTCAAAAAAGTGGAAATTAAAGCTTTAGAACTTCTGTCTAAGACAATTAATAAACAGTTCGACCATTACCACCTGTGGGAATGTGGCAAATTCAGATATGTGCCCAAATGATTATATCAGTCATGCCATGATAATCGTTGTATCATTGAAGCGAGAAAACAGCCGGCGTTCTAAAATCAATATAGCTAGATGGTTACCGAGTTAAAGGGAGGCTACATACAGAAAATTATATCCTTAATCCTGTTACGTGTTGTGTGTTGTTGTAATGAATTAGAGCTTTTGACGCAAATGGTTTAGTGATAATGTACTGCACATATGACCATTTCTGATAAAGATGGTGGGATACAATTGCTGTGAATGTGAAAACCGTTGGATAATTGTTTTCGCTGTGCTATTTGCACCATTAACACAAGGGATCACTAGCTATGCAATGCCTTACCTCTATAGTGAACTTATCAAAAGGTTCGGGGAGTCAGCCACTGTTACATCAGGACCGTTCTCACTTTTTAACGGTGTAGCGTACTTTCTTGGTAAGTTTTTTGCATTGTTAAAAATAACCCATTAATGCACGCAGCAGCCAAAAGCAGTTGGAGAATTTTGGTAAAATCTTGCTGGCAAAAGCATAGTTCGGAAAACATTTGATGGAGAAATATCAGTTAGAGCACTGCCACCAACTCTCCTTCACATATTTTGTGAAATCATTCTCAATTCTGAAGTTATTGGCAAACGTATTGTAGCTCCAGACGACAAATGCTGGAGGAATGCTGCAAGCATTAACGGGTTAAACAACCTGAGTGAAAAAAGATAACGTAAAGGCAATCAGTTTCAGTTTTCTCATCAAAACAGGATATTTGATATAGGAAGGTAATGGAGTAGATACAACACATTCAGCATGTTGTATGGAAAAATGTGTGTGTGCGTGTGTGTGTGTGTGTGTGTGTGTGTGTGTGTATGAATAGCTCAGTTCATAAAGAAAGCGATCTAGAGATAGAGGCTTATTTTCATTTTCGAAGATAGATGGCAATGCAAGTTTCAATCTATTCAATACTTGCGCATTATGGCGAATTAAGATTCCAGCTACTCCCACGTCTTATGGTATTTAAAAAAATTAAATCGAACTGCATTACCCTTTTTAGGACGAGTGGAACGGGAAACTGTAGTGCTAATGCTAACTAACATGCAAAAATCTTACCTCAGGTGGTAAGGACAGTATCAACTATTATCACCTGCTCTGATGTAATTCTCTGTGCTGATTGGTCAATAGGTGTTAGACCTGGAGCCGTTCACACTTTGTAGATTCCATATCGAACGGCAGAATTCAATATCGAACGGCAGAATTCAATATTACCACGTGGGCAGCAGCCTCGTTCTGACCTCCAGAACTGTAAAGATTTTTTAGATGTATTTGTTATTTTTTCTTAGCATGAAAGGGCAGGTGATAAACTCGTTACGCCCTGTTGGAAAGTGCAATCTGGCCTGCTATCCGCCCTCAGTCATCCAGATCCCACTCGGCGCCGACTCGTGAGATCTGGATGACTTCTGTGGATATCAGGCCGGGTTGCACTTTCCAACAGGGCGTAACTAATAGTGCTTTCGTCAGTAGGAAGTTAATGCTAGTGCTAACATAAGTATTTTTACTATTGCTTCAAAATCAATCAGAACACTGTAACAATTATGACCAGTTTAATGCGACCATACAATCAATCTTAAAAAGGCATATAATTGAAAGATGGAGGATCTCGCATTCCCGAATGAGCCTGAGTTGAAATGAGTGAATTATGAATTTTTAATTTGATATCGAGTAAAGTCCAATTCTGACTAAAACCATTTAAAGGCCTTTTTCAAATGAAGCAGAGAAATTTGGTTTGGTCAAAACCTTTTAAACGAAAGTTTTAGTGACAAAAATACATTATATTCTAAATTATAATTTAACGATTTAATCGATGGTCAATTCTCATTTTAAAAATCTCTTCACCTATTAGACAAATACATTCCTTTAAAACTACGTCTCTACTGCACCAAAAAACACTGTAGATTGTTAGTTGCCCTGAGAGCTCCCTTTTAAGAGTAATTTCAAATATTCAGAGAACCTTCATGCAAGGTTTGAGAAAATAGTAGTGGCAGAAGTGTATGCGTTTCTTAGTCATTCAACATGGCGTCTGGTAGTGTGAGTAAATTTGTAACAGGGTTGAGCAAGTCATTTGTGGCAACCATGCGAAGGCGTTATTTTGCAGTCAAATACAAGTCCAAGTTCTCCCTATATATATATATATATATATATATATATATATATATATATATATATATATATATATATATATATATATATATATATATATATATATATATATATATATATATATATATATATATATATATATATATATATATTAGTTGGCCTACCTGTGAGCCAATGTTTGTTTGTTTGTTTGTTTTGGATCCATAATCGAAGGGAGGACCTACGGAGAGCTCCCCTACCAACCATGCCAATCCCCCCCCCCCCCCCCTGGCCTTTTTCTTTCATTCGTGTATTCCCCAATACTTTTGTCATGTATTCAGCATCAGATTTGTACGCTCCCTTGTCCCCTGTCCTGTACAGGTATCCTACCAAGTATCTGGTCTGTCCCTTCCTTTGTCTTCCCGTCATACACATACATTTAAACCCCCACACATAAACTGAGTTAACTCTTAACATCTCCCCTTATGTACCCTTCATACCCACCTGCTCCAGCGCCCCTCACTTTGACACACAGCTCCCTCCCTCTGCAATGTCTTAGTATGAACAACAATGCACCATCATGATGATTTAGGTTCAAAATGTGCCTATACGTGTCACCTTTCAAATAAGACCACCCGCAAGTTTATCCTTCTCAGCACTCCTCAGATATGGCTTATGAAAGTTAGTAAAAAAACTGGCCTGAGTCTGGCCATAGAGGCTGACATTACAGGGTAGGGCACAAATTTAGGCTCAATTTTGATTGGTCGAGAGATATCAGTGGCAGTCACTTCCAGCCACTGATATCTCTCAACCAATCAGAAGCAGGGCTGGCAGTCACTTCCAAAACTATTGCTTTTTCTCTCCATCCAGCCACTCTCCCTATTCCCTTTGTCAGTGCATCCCTACCGTCACCCTATTTGCAGTGTAACCTATCCTAAACCATTCTTCCCTCACTCTATTCCATAAACTCCCTCCAGTGTGATATATTTCTCCAACCCTTTCTTATCTTTACCCTCACTAGCTCGTCTATTTGGTCCACTAGCACTACTGCCTGCTTTCCAAATTCCCCAACATCCAAACTTCCTGTGCCTCTCTATATGCAACTCATTCCCACATGTACCACGTACACATAGCCCTCTTTTCCATTTACCCATTTCCCTAGATGCCTAATATCCCACATTTCTGCCCCCCAACATTGATATCCCTTATGCCTCAATGCCCTTCCCTGACAACCCGTATCATTTGACTTGAATGCGTAAGCATTATCTGGCATTGGTCCAAACGGTCAGGTGAGCCGCTGTGGTACGACGTAGTACCTTTGGTAGGTATGTGTGGTCAGCACGACGCAGTCAACCCGATCTTTGCCAGCTGTGAACACATATTCTGACAGCTTTTATTGGCAGATCAGGTTGGCTGCGCAGGGCAGGTGCTGGGATCCATTCAAGCTGGGTTGGCCCACAAATATAAGAAGCTTTACTGCCAGCTCCAGTCATTCTGGCTGGCAATTCGCCAGCGTGTGGCAAGGGCACCAAGGTTTTCCCACCCACCCTTCCCATTTAATAGTTGTTAAAGTTGTATAATTAGTTTAGCTTTGGAAGGGTGTATTTTAGTCAAAATACTGTTTAAACACTGGTTTTATTGTGTATTCTTACTTGATTCATATTGTGTAAAACAACTTGCTAGGTTTTATGATATGAAACAATGTTTATGTCCACCTGTTGCTGTCCATTGTTTTTAGGGGCTAATGACAGCATAATGTAAGATCCACCCTGCTCGCAAACAATCCAGTGACTCTCAAAGGGGGAAAGTTCCCCTCAAAAAAAGAATATGTGTAAGGTGAAGTGAGCTACTGCTACTCCCAGGTTGGGCATTGAACGCTAGCATTACACAACAACAGAACATAGCCTCACTCCCCTATTATATGGCACATACCTCTTAGTTCATGAGCTGTTAGTTGAAATCCACTACCAGGTTAATTGGTTAGTTTAATTGTTAGTTAGTTGGGATCCTCATTTGTCTCGCAGGTTAATTCCCAAGGAAGAACCTACAGAGAGCTCCCTTCCCTCACAGGCCACTCGATTGCTACTGGCCTTTGACTCCCAAAGTGTTCCTTATCCGTCACGCTATTATCATTATGCTTTCTGCATGAAGTCTGTCTTCCCGTCCGACAATATAAGTAACTCTAACACCCAAATAAACCCTCAATTCTTATAAACCTTACATATAAACCATGTTAATGTTAATTCAGCTTATTCAAAATCACTGTGCAATTAGTGGCTTCTTTCCCATATTACCCCTCACATTTGCTTAATCTAACGTACCCCCTCTGCCAAAAAGCTCCCTTTCCCTTCAGTTAGTTAGTACGAGAAGTTTTATTTCTTTTACCCCTTCTCCCATCATTTAGCTATCATCTCTGATTGTTTCCCAACCGAACCTACTTTTTATTCCCTCGTGTCACTTCTATCTGTCCCTTTTGACTGCTGCTGCCTTAACTTTCCTATTCCATGTCCTTAGATCTACTTCTAATCTCCCCATGCTTAACCCCAAATCTTTTACTTATACTTTCGCTTTGCCTGCCGAGGGTAGCCTTTTGTTCTCTACCATATCCCACTTGTACCTAGCCCAACTCTCAGGTTTGAGGGATAATACTTGCCTGCAAAATTTAGTTCCTTTTCCATAATTTTGCTTTCTAGGCTCACCTCTCCCAATTCGCCATATATTGGCTGACACCCTGATCGTTTGGTCCCCCTACCACACACCGTTTTTTCTATTATTTTCAACCTCTGCCTGTTCCTATCGCTTATGTAAACAAAGGATGCTCGCACATTTTCTTTTGCTACTCCTGCTCGTTGGTATGTGTCGGCAGTAACAAATTTCATCGCCCCCCCCCCCCCCCCCCATTAAGTCTTTGCTTTTTTGACTACATTTTAAGGGTACCCTTTACTCATGGGAACTGAATTCCCAAGTACTTGTATTCCGCCTCCATTTTCTCCAAGCAATAAGCATCCCCTTCCCGCAGCTGTCCTCCCTCTCTTGTTCAGGAATGTGATGTAATTTCTCTCCTTTCAATTGTACGCCCTTTTACGATAAATACACATTGATTGTGTTGTCTCATTAGATTGGTCATGTTCACTTATAGCGTTCTGTTGGCCATGCTGGAAGCATATCAAATATTGAAAGAATAAGTGTATCACTGTCCTGAGGCTGGAATAAACAGAGCAGCGTCATTGCATGGTATATATTTCTGTTGAAAAATAACTGTCCAAGGGAAATGCAAGCTGAGAAAGGTACATGTGTGAACTTGCAAATATCCTTCACATATTTACACTCCTATTATTGTTGCCTTTCTGTCACCAAAATACTGATGTTGCAAAATGCAAAGTCTCTGTTATCAGAACTGTTGCAACAGGGCAACTGCTTGGACAGTCCTGTGGCTGAAGTCAGAATTGTACAAGTATCAAGGGTATTTCGCAAGTATCGATTATATCAATATTTGCTGCCGTCTACCTTGGAAAGTAAAACTATACCTCCATCTCTATAAGGTCTTCATTATTGAGCTCTTCATACATATTCAAATACACACACACACACACACACACACACACATATATATATATATATATATATATATATATATATATATATATATATATATATATATATATATATATATATATATATATATATATATATATATATATACATAATTGTAATTGCAGCTCCTTTGACAAAGGCACTGATCGTGCGAACATCACACAGAGTAATTGGAATGGTAGGAGGAGTTCTGTTATCCACAGGATATCTGGTTGCAGCTTTTTCTGGCCACATTGGAGTGAATTATTTGGCTTTTCTCATTGGTGGTAAGATTCATTCACTCAAGGTTCAGAGAAGCTTGAAAATATTTACATATGATCAATTGAAATTTTCAACACATTCTGTGTATTTCGATTACCCCATTCCCTTTTTAGAATTGCTTTTAGGTGGCAGTGAGGTCTTATTATAGGAAGTACGGAATCACAGCGGAAACACACTGTGACCATAAGTTCTTTGGCAAATTACATTTTAAAACTAGGATTCTCACGTTTGCATAGAGGTTGACATTGACAATTATAAGAAAGGGAAGTGTTTTGGTATCTTTGTCAAATGTCGATAGTTTATGACCCATAGAAAGAAACTAGCTAGCTCAAAAAGTACACAAGTACTCTCGTAGCAAGAAAGCCTAAATATGTGATAATGATGATTTTGATCAATAACCATCGCTAAATCCTCATGCGGTCAACTCCTTTTGACTATTGGAAGTAACCATTGAAATCCTTCCCATATGCTCTTATCACCCTTAGGTGCCGAGTACATGAAAATAAAAATATTTTAGGATTAACAAAACCCTATCTTCCTTTGTTCTTACCTATCTATGCTATTACTTGTACAAACAATATTCAATGCCTAATTAATATTATTATAGTTTTATCTGCCTTACAGGTACAGGATCATCATTTCTGTCACTGTCTGCATCCACAATCTTGCCTCTGCATTTCACTAAAGAGAAATTCTTTGCAACATCACTGTCAGGAATTGGTCACCCCATAGGAGCTCTTATTACCCCTTACTTCATGATCAAAGTAATAGAAGACTATGGTTATCAAACTGCCTGCCTCATACTAGCTGGTATAAGTCTATCTCCTGGCCTTGCAGCAACTTTATATTTTCCAGCCAAAAAGCTATCTGCAGGTGTGAAGGGTGAAATTAAAAATGAAAGAGGTATTGAAAAAACAGAAAGTTCTACCCAGTCCGATTTGTGTGAAATTGACACTTCAGTAAAGGAAGAGTCTAGCATTACACACTCAGAGAATACACTGCTGATTTCTGGTAGGATAGAAGCCATTCATGATAGTTATAATACTGTTCCAAAAGGCAAAGCTCCCTCAAATCAGGCTCCGACACAGCAAACTATTCACAACCATACTGACATGCTTGATGCTTCTGGTGGTCAAAGTCCAGAGGAAACTGACGGAGAAACGCCCTCCTCTAAGCATAACTGTTTAAATCGTATGTTAAGGATAGTATTATCAAGTAGTGCGCTACAGGCTTTGAGGAGTCCTACCTTCCTTGTCCTCGTATCTGCTTTGATGGGTAAGAGGGTGGCAGCATCGTTTTTCCCTTATGTGGTTTCTTTATATGGGGAAAAGGGAATACCATATGATCAGTCCAGTTCAATTTTGGTTGTTGGATCTTCTATGAGAATCGTCTTGGCACCTGCCTTCGGAGCAGTATATTCTATAGCAAGAGTTAGACCATTTGTCAAACATATCTATGCCAGCATGACTTGCCTCTATGGAGTACTAGTCATTTCCATGGCATTTGGTGATAGCATAGAGGTTTATATTGTAATTGATCTTTTGATGCAGTTTGCAAAAAGTGGTTTTAATGGAAATCTTAGTGGGATTATAGTGGATCTCTTTGGATTGGAAAAGATGCTGGATTACATGGCAGTGGCTAGAGTGTTCCAAGGAGTTGCTCTGTTTGCTGGACCATACTTTGCAGGTACTTTGTCCTTCTTTTTATATTATGTATTTACTAACATATAAACAAATGGATATCTGGTCTTGTATTTACCTTCTTGTATGTTTCTTATATATATATATATATATATATATATATATATATATATATATATATATATATATATATATATATATATATATATATATATATATATATATATATATATATATACATACATACATACATACGTACATAGATACATACATACATACATACATACATACATACATACATACATACATACATACATACATACATACATACATACATACATACATACATATATATATATATATATATATATATATATATATATATATATAAATACATCCGTAAGAGACCACATGGTTTATGTACACTACTTCACATGATTCCTTATCTTTGATCTAAACTTGGCCTGCCTTGATGGCTATGAGTTATAATGTTTAAGCACTGACTGCTCTCTCAGTACCATTGCATGGGTTCAATTCGTTGCTGGGACAATATTTCTATATCATGATATAAATGTCCTAGAGTTTAAAAAGAATAATGTTGTTTTGAGTGCTTAAATCATGTTCAGCTGCTAAAAAATATCATTGTCGCAATATCAGAAATTATGTGGTTAGTATATCACTTACCAAAGCAGTTTCTATGAATACAAAATATCTTGTTTGATGTCGTTGGAAAAGTAAGGAATTTGACTGAAATATATGAATAATGATAGTTTATCCATTTACAGACATTTAGTGTGAATTGTATTTCAGAATCACTTTAAACTATGTTATATGACTTGTGAGGAGGAATATATCATTAGAAGAGGAAATATAGAATGTATCTTGGCATAACCATGTCATGTTTATAGTAGATAGAGGGCATGCAAATAAGTGAAACATTCTAACAAGAATTTGCACATGTCTTGATTAATCTTTCTCTCCTACTTGGTTTAAGTTTTACTGAAAGACACTTTAGGATCCTATGCTCAAGGATACATCATTGGTGGCGTTATTGGCACTTCCACTAGCCTGCTCTTCTTGACGTTGCTGTTTTGGATAAGCTGTCATTCTTCACATTGGGAACTTAAGGCATCATAAGTTATTGCTCTGGAAAGTGTAACTGCAGTCAACATATTGTTCATGAATGAAAATTCATCAGTCTGTGCCGAGGCCCATAACGATGTCACAGAAAGAAAAGAGGTACTAAAACAGATTGCTTTACAGAATGTGGAGGCAGTCTATTGCCAATGCGTAATAGTAAAGCTATAGTCCTTTGAAACTAGGTAGATACAGATACCATTCTGGATTTCATTATGACCTGAGGAATACTAACTTTGCCAGCATGATGTTATTCGAGGGATTGCCCAGGGTAGATGTCATAGCTGATGATATACTAGTGTATGCGTCTGGTGAGACACTAGGAGAAGCCAACCTAGACCATGACAGAAACATGGAGAAGTTGATGGAAAGAGCACAAGAAAAAAATCCCAAGTTCAACCAAAAGAAAGCTAGACTACGCATGAGCGAGGCACTGTATATGGGCCATTAGCTAATAACAGGTGTCAAACCAGATCCAAAGAAAGTAAGTGCCATTGCAGAAATGCAAACCCCAACAGACAAGAAAGGGGTGCAGAGATTACTTACTTTCGTGAATTACTTGGCCAAATTCCTCCCACATCTATCCGACACTTATGAGCCACTGAGACGTTTAACAGACCAGAAGGCAGAGTGGAGATGGGACCAGCAGCACAAGGAAGCATTTGAAAAAGTCCAGAAACTACTTACAGCACAACCTGTACTGACATACTATGACGTTAATGAAGAAGTCACAATACAATGTGATGCAAGTGATAAGTGCCTAGGAGCGGCTCTACTTCAAAACGGTCAACCAGTAGCATTTACCTCTCACACATTATCCTAAACAGAGCAAAGATATGCTCAAATTGAAAAAGAGTGCCTTGCAATCGTATTTGCATGTGAAAGATTTGACCACCATAAATCAGTGAACATCAGACCACAAACCACTTGTGTCAATCTTCCAGAAACCCATACTATCGGCACCAAAAAGACTGCAGAGAATGATGCTTTGCCTGCAGAAATATTTCCTGCAGATCAAGTATAAACCAGGAAGCAAGATGTACATTGCTGATGGACTCTCAGGGCCTACCTCCCTACCACAGAAGTGAAAGATGACGAAAAGCAGTTCCATATATTTGCAATTCGACAAGAAAAAGTTCTTATACAAGAGCTAGAAGAAATTAAATTTCGAACGGGTGAAAGATTTAGAGCGACTACATCAAAGCCAGAAATCCATCCTTGCAGATCCCACACTACATGCACTACACAGTGTAATTCTAACAGGATGGCCAGACACTCGTGACGAAGTACCCATATGTGTACGTAGTTATTTTGGATACTGAGATGACCTTACTGTACATGATGGCGTTTTGTACAAGGGGATGAAAGTGATAATCCCAAAAGCAGTGCTGAGAGAAATGATCAATAGAACACCCTCCAGTCATAAAGGGAACTTAAAATTATGCAGAGATGTAAAACCACCAACCAGATATAACGACTTTGTTACCAAGTAATGGTCAAAAAATATATAGTAGCTGTTATCATGGGCATAATAATCCCTGACACTACTCAGTGAGCAAGGAGAGTCTACTCCTAGCTCACAAGTTAGCCATAGCTTATAACTAACAAGAAACTCGAAAACTAATGTTAGAATTTAAGATGTATTATAATTTAGATTTTAGAGTAAGTATTAATGGTGCAACGTAGATCAGAAGAATTTCCAGGCCACTTGTACTAAATGACCTATGTGCATTAAGTCAGAACAAAGACTGGCAGATAATCTCTAGCAAAGGACACTTGATTTAGACCCATCGTATGAGCAATTATAGACTTAGAGTTGATGGACTACCATTATGATATATCATCAATTATTTAAATGCATCCAATAAGCAAATTAAGTTTAATTAAAGTAAGATTGTCTAAATCCTAAATTTGTAGAAGGGAAGATGTTACAGACGGCAGACTACTCTCAGTGTTGCAGATGAACTGTAGGTTTGTTAACATGGTTAGTCCTCCTACCCACAATAGATGTCACTTCTAGATGTAAACAAGACCATTTCAATTACCCTGAGGGTTGCCTCACAGCAACACATGTGTTTTAAGTGCCTTTGTCCCTTATACTAGGATCTCCAAATAAACATGGCTGCACAGCCTATTTGTCAGATCTAGTCTTGTGTAGTTTATACCATAAATACTCAGCATGTGATATTTTTGTGAGACTTGCTTTTCCTTTAAACCCTATACAGCAATATGTTTCTATGCATAAAGATATATTTCATTTTCAAATCTCAATTAGAAAATAGAAACAGGAACATTTTTGGAAATATTTATTCATTGCTTGTTAACAATCACCATCGAGAGTACATACTTTTCAAATTTCTTATTTAGTCTCCACAGCTATATGACTTGAATGACTTCACAATACCATTAGTAGTACCTCCAATCTATCACAGTAGACATTATGAGGATATGAACAATATGTTTGTTAGTATGCAGTTTACAGAGGTAGTGTTTATCGATAATTGTCACTGTCTGTATACAGAAGACCCCATTTCTCTTAAAACTTTGTCGATTTATGAGTGATTTTCGCTTGATACTTTTCTTTCTTGTAGACTCTTTTCAAGAGATTTTTCATTTGTGGCCTGTGAGGGAAGGGTGCTCTCAGTAGGACCTCCATAGGGAGTTAACCCCGCGGAACAAATGTGGTAACATATCTCAAACAAATAAACAAAGAATGTACCTCTGCAGAAAATGTAGAAGGCGTTCAATAGATGAATAGCTATCATTGATTGCTGCTGCTGCTGTAGACGAGTTGACAGAGTTAATTGATATTCATAAGCATGTTCCGCATCCCACCCCTCCCCAAATTTTGGAATTTCTATAAAAAAAAAGTTAGATAACCAAATGAAGTATCAACTACTATACGAAGTAAGGGAATCTTCCTTTCAATAGATATATTTAAAAAAACTAGATAACATTGAAGAGTTTTTATCTATGATAAGCAGCATGATACATTGAAAGAGAATTGCATTCTGCAATGTAAATAGATTGTTAACTAGTAGAGTAAGAAAGGTGAATATGAATGCGATTTCAAATCCCTTGGTTACTTGTTCTTTATCTAAAATATCAAACTAACATCTTTTTATGCTAATGAATTACAATTGAAATTCAAGTCAGGTGCTATTGTACCTTTGACAACAACATGGAAAATATCTCTCAATATTCCTACTAACTCTGAAGTAAATGGTAATATATGGCAAACATGCCTCCCACTGCAATTTTATTTTTGTGGCCAGTTAAACCCATTATCTTCCTTTATCTTATTTCTAGTTGTAGACCACAAAGTGCTGCCATCTAGTAGAGATAGTGTTAACCGAAATGATGATGAACCCAATGACTGCATAATCTGAGTTCGCCCACATTCTCAAAATGGCAACGTATTTCCATGAAACCTTACTCTTCAGCAGAAAAGAAGATAAAGGAATATCTTTCAAAATATCGATCATTTTACTTTTGTCATATCACTCAAACGTCACACACTTCAATTACTACGAAAATACATGAAGGGACTAAAGTAAATTTGTCCAGTTCATTTATTTCCTTCGATTTGCTTCAAAAAGTAATTGCTCGTATTGCCATTTGTCTATTAAAAGGTTGATAAGCAGCATTTTCTTTTGCAGGAATAAGTAAAGAAAAGGTCAGTGTAAATAAACTCATTCGGACAATTTAACCCTTCCAATGCTGAGGCTTCATCCGTCGAAAGCACAAAAAGGCAAATATTTTTGCAAAAGATCTAAACCCTGTCATGTTGGTACTCATTAGATAGCCCTCATGGAATACTCTTATTTGAGTACCCATATACCAGGGTTTTTGTGATTTCTCAGGATTATTGCATTATTTTGTTTTGGCCAACTTCGCCACCAGCAGCACAAGGGTTACGAGCAGCGATGTTAGATGAGAGACTATTTCATACATGGTATTCAATATGGTATAAATTTTATATCAGTAGTGTAAATGTCAGGCCCCTCACATTGTTAGCTAGTATATTGGTCTTCAGGCAGCAGGCACTAAAGGTTCCATTTGCCTCGATTGCGTTACATACAGAATAATGAACTACAGATATTTTGCCTGAATGAAGAGATAATAATACTGCCAAACTGTACTAGAATCCACCATTGATTGCCATCATGAATCAACAGCATTGCATTATCAAAAGGCACAATTTACAAACTATATCTCTTCCGAATCTGATAGATCTTGGACTTGGATGGAGATCTCTAAGTTAGGGGTCTTTCTTTCTTTTTGGATATAAGGATATGGAAAGTAGATGATGAGTAGGTTTGCATTGGTCTGAATGGAGCAGATGACGCCTACGATTAGTTCATGTATACAAAAAGAAGACATCCGAATGGTTTATGAAGGCTTCATAAATATGTGGAGCTACCAAAAAGACCTCTTGTAGCCTTCATTGTCTATTATGACTATTTCCCGAAGTCAATACAAAGGGTACAGGATATGTCATTTCTTCAACTATTTGATGAAGGGTTTTATGGGGAAAATATATTGTGAACATGTAAACATACTTTAAATGAAATAAAAAAGACAATTGCAGTTAGATATTGTTTCATTTTTTATTATATGAAGCATCAATACGTATAAGACAGTAATTTATATTTACAAACAAGTATTTTCATTCATTTTACACTGAAAAAGGAAGTTCAGTGTATACATGTAGTTTTACAATGGAAATGTTGATGTGCTGAACTAGGTGACACTGAAAGTGACTAACGAGAAGGAAGAATAGTTCAGTGTATTACTTTAGTATGGATAGATAACCATGCAACACTCTAATAAAAAATACCATTTCATGACAAATCCTATGTCTTTATTTTGGTTTAACTTGGTGTTGACAATTGACTAAAAGAAGGGGAGAAATTTCAGTGTCAATCAAGATGGATAATTAAGCAAGTGACAATGAAATGAAAATAAGTGCTAATTACGTATCCATATATGTATATATTTTGCTTTAGCTGAGTGACGTCAATTAAATGAGGAGAAGGGTAGAAAATTCAGTGATTATATAACATCCAACATTTTTTTTCAAAAAGTCTATATTTTGCTTCATTGGTTGTCCTCAAATATCAAATAAAAAATAAAGAAATGTTCCGTGTTTAGCTTAACACATATAACTTTAAAATGTTTGAACATGTGATACTGAAACCAAAATGAAAAAATAAGTTTTTAAAAATAAAAATCGTCCATTTCTTGCTTTCTCTGGTTATCCTCAGCTTACAAACAAGAAGAAGGTTCAATGACTTTGTTATGGTCTTCTAAAGTAGGAGATGGCACAGTACTCCAACTGGAAATCAGTGGAATCCGCCATGGCTTTGTGACCAGTTGGCCTGCCAGTACCCCTGAGTAGCAGTGTATGGCACTGCTTCTGCTAATGTTTCTCAAGCACAAGTTGTGAGTTAGCCTGCTCTGTATACCAACACTCCAGACACCTCCAAACTGATCCCCGGGTTGGGTTCATGGGCCAATGTCTGGAATCAGGCTATAACTCTGCAGGACTAGCTGAGGAAGCTCTGCTTGATGAATAATGATTAGGAGAATTTGCAGAAGGGAGTTTGTAGTCACTCTCTCAGGGGTAACGCTGCATGGAAGTTGTCATAGCGCTAACTGCTCTCTGACTCTGTTGCTACAGTAGAATTTTTTTGCGACTGTTCCCTCACCTCCTCAAACATCTGAAATGTTTAAACAACACAATAAGAAAAATGCTTTGACCATACAAAATAACCTAAATATGTACGAATATATATATATATATATATATATATATATATATATATATATATATATATATATATATATATATATATATATATATATATATATATATACATGAATATAAATATTCATGAGTTCAGGTATGTTGAAGATATGACGTCATCACAAATCAGAGAGTCATGTGTATACGTGACCTGTGCCTAGACCTTGGACATTTTGTCTGATTGACATTTTGATTGTGAGCCAACAAAGGGATTCTTGTTCAATTGTTTATGCAAATGATTAATAACAATTTAAACTGCATTTAAAAGGATTAAAATCAAATATAAATGTAGCCCGCCATCTTGTTAATCATGCAACTTTTTAATCGCAAAATTTTGAAACTACTATCCAATGTCGTTGGCACAAATGAAATGTAATCAAAAATGTTTTATGGATGTTATTTACTTTTCTTGAATATTAGAAATTCTATTAAAATCATTGATACATTGATGAACATGCCTAACAGCCAGCAGCAGAGAGCTTGGGCCTTGAATGGATACTTGGGCTGGATCCAGTCCAGAAGTAATCAAGAGAGTTCCAAAAATCAATCCTCCTGTTCAACTTACTTTTGTTTATTATGCAGGAAAGACATTGCTCGTAATTTAGGTATTAGTATTAGGTGGCACTGTATACATCTGAGCCCCAAAACTAAAATGTGTGTGGGAGGGTTTTATTTGATACTGAATACTGATTGCAACAGTAGATAACCTGGCTACATCATTATGTCCAGTATGTTTTTAGAATTCAAACTGGGTCGCACTCCCCAGAGGAGGAGATATTTGTCACTTTGCTGGGCTCTTGCTCGTGAACACAGATGGTGTATTAATTATTCATTTGAAAACATAAACTATCTACCTGATATTTTGGCAATACTGTGGCAACTGATGCAGATCAAGACTGTTTATTGGTGGCATTAAGAAACGTGTTTGCTTAAACTCAGACAAAAGGTGATCACATAGTGCGACTATATGCGCATCTACAATCAATTACTCCATGGAAACCCCCGTCACCCACCTCTTTCTCCTTCTGTGTTTGAATGCTTTACCAGTGCAATGTTACCCATATCAGTTTGATAACCAGTTTACCTATATCAAAATAAGCCAGACATTACTTCAGGTGTGAAATGCACATACCCTAAATTAAAAAAAAAGAAAGAAAAAAAGCATTTAGAAAGAATTAACATAGCTGTATCAACTTGTCCAAAGTGGGTTGCTCTCTCCCTATTTAGAGGACTTATGCATCGCTTTTCTGGGCCTCTTTTCACACAGATGATGAATTGATTACTTTCACTTGAAGACAAGAATAGCTTAACTGACATCCCGGCTAGTGCAACAACTGATGGAGGCCACCCCTCTGATTGGTTTGATACAATGAAAGCAGCATGATGTTTAAGTGTTTGTTACAACTCAGACAAAAGTTGATCAATTAATATGACTATGTGCCTCCAAAGAAAATACTTCATGAAAACAGCCCTCACTCCCAGTCTGTATGTGTGATTGCATATACCAGAGCTATGTTACCCATATCAGGTTTCAATTGTCCTGAATAAAAGGGAGGCCAACCTTTCGTCTTTTGCAAAATGTTAACACTCTAAATTGCAAAAAAACAATGGTTTGAAAAATTGATTGCAAAGTAGAAACGTAGAGGCATTCACTTGTTCAGTGTGGTCTTAGCATTCAAACTGGTTCCATTTCTTCCTAATGAGAGAAGTTATCTGTCACTCTGCAGGGACTCTTCTCAGACAGATGATGTATTTATCACTTTCATTTGTAGCATCTAGACAAGTGTTTGTTTACACTCATAAAACTTAATAACCGTGTAATATACTACTACATGAGCCTTCATAATCAATTACACCATGGAAACGCACCCCCTCGATCTCTCTCTCTACATGTGACTGCTAACACCAGTCGTATGTTATCTATATAAGTGTGATACCCAGTTTACAGTTAGAGAGAAAATGGCTGCATCAGATTTTCCTGTATGTGGTTAGAGTTCGAGAAGGGTTGCTCTCTCCCTTATCAGAAGACTTATGCATCACTTTGCTTGGCCTCCTCTCACTCATCAGAAAGCATGGTTTAGAGCTTCACATATATGCAGACGACACACAGCTCTATCTGGCAATAAAACCTATCACTCAACAAGCTGTGGACATAGGAGTTGCTAGGCTGGAGGGCTGCCTCACTGACATATATACATGGATGTCACAGAACAAGCTAAAACTGAATGCAGACAAAACGGAAGTCTATGGAACGCCCAGTGTGCCAAAACCACATGTTTCTGAAACATGTGAGATGTTTAGGAAACATCGCGATATTTCACAAACATCTTACATGTTTACAAGATATCTCTTAATTTTTTGAAGTGATATCACCTAATTGAGAGATGTTTCGCAAACATCTCTCTTATTTAATGGATATCTCTCAAATATAGTTTTGGCACAATGGCGTCAGGTTCGCCTGGCGTGTCAAAACCACATATTTCTGAAACATCTGAGATGTTTACGAAACATCTCTGACTTCGAGAGATATCACCTAATTCATTTTGATGATATCGCGATATCACATAATTCAGAGATATTTCATAAACATCTCTGAATTATGTGATATCATGATATCACCTAAATGTGAGTGATATCACTTAAATACAAGATGTTTCTTAAACATGTACATGTTTAAGAAACATCTTGCATTTAAGTGATATCTCTTTTAGTGCCTGATGTATCCAAAAGGGTACTGTCCGAGATATCACGTAAATGAGTGATGTTTCAGAAACATGTACATGTTTAAGAAACATCTCACAATTAGGTGATATCACTCAAGTGATACTGTGATATCACTAAAACATGTACATGTTTAGGAAACATCTCTCAATTAAGTGATATCACGAGTGATATCACTTAAATGAGAGATGTTTCTTAAATATCTCTGACTTTATTGATGATTTCTGTCAGACATATCTAGTAATCCGCGATGTTTCTGAAACATCTCTCATGTTTAGGAGATATCTCTGCATTTAGGTGATATCTCATAAATATGGCGAATGATGTTTAGGAAACATGTACATGTTTCCTAAACATCTCACATGTTTCAGAAACATGTGGTTTTGGCACACTGGGCGTTCCATAGAAGTCCTAGTGCTAGGTACCCCTAAGCAGCGAGCCAAAATATCTGTGCCTAGCATCTCCGTAAATGGTGAGATTGTTAAGATTCTCAATATACCTATCGGCAATCTGGGCTCTGTTTTTGATCCAAGCATGAATATGGCCGCACATGTGTCAAAGGCAGTCAAATCTGCAAACTATCACCTTCGAAACATTGGAAGGATCAGAAAATACTTGACTGCAGAATCAACTAAAGGTGCTGTCATATCCCTGGTAACCTCAAGATTCGACTACTGCAATGGACTTCTCTGTGGAATACCTGAAGAGCTAATATGTAAGCTCCAGAGAGTACAAAATAATGCCGCCAGGGTGATCACACTCACAAAGAAGTATGACCATATCACTCCAGTACTAAAGGAACTTCACTGGTTACCAGTCAGGAAGAGAATTGAATTCAAGATTCTTCTCCTGGCGTACAAGTGTTTGCATGGAACTGCACCCTCTTACCTGAGGGAAATGCTGAAAGAGTATGTCCCACCACGGACACTGAGATCAACATCCAAGAACTTACTCTGTGAGCCGAGAACCAACATGAAAACCTACGGTGACAGATCATTTAGTGCCTGTGCCCCAAAACTATGGAATCAGCTCCCAAATAATATTCGGGCAGCTGGGAGTGTGGCAATCTTCAAACGACAATTGAAAACACATCTGTTCAAAGATGTATTTATCAAATAACTATGTGGATATCAACATCTATCCTCTGACAATGAATGTAATGCGCCTTTGAGCATGTTTATATGGAAAGGGCGCAATATCAAATGACAATATTATTATTATTATTATTATGATACATTGAACACGTTATCTCAAAGACATTAAAGGTTTAACTGACATTTTGGCTATTGCAACAACTGATGCAGGTCTGACTGCTGATGTACTGAAAGCAATAGCAGCAAGATAATTGTTTGCTTAAACTCTGTCGAAAGTTGATCAAATACTGGTAATTGTATTGTATTGTATCTTTATTGACTATATCATAGGATATAAAATGATAAAATAACAAATGATAATATGACTATGATTTTCAGACCCACCCCCCACAAATGATTACTATTTTGGTCTGGCATCATCCCCGCTTATGTGTTGAAATATGGATCCCCTAATACTATGTTGTTGTTTTTTTGGACCCCACCTACAATGATTTAGTACTTAGTTACGTGATTGCATGATCAGTGCTTCCAGTTTCCAAAGACATCTTTTCATTTTGATTTCGGAAAAAGAATGATAAAACAAAGTATGTTATTACATTTCCTCTATGTCACAAATGAAAGGATTTGAGATTCAGACAAAGAGAAGCTTGTCAAATATACAATTTTCGTAAATAGAAATTAACCAGCCACTAGTTAACACCTACAATTTACCTTCAGCATGAATGATATTTTTTCCATTTATGTTAACAGGGGTATCGCATTGTCAACATAGTGCATAGATTCCCATCGTTTAATAGTAGTGATACCATAGGGGCTTTCTATTGTGTACACAGAAGTTGGCTACGGTGAACCTCTGTCTTCATAGTCAGAGGCAAGAAGCAATTTCGAAGCTATAAAGTCACATGATTAAACATTATCAGTATTAAGGCAGCTAAATACTTCAACGTTGCTACAGAAGGACGCCATATACATATGATACTGATACAATGAAGGCCTGCTCTGATGGCCGTGTGGTCTAAGGCGTCGCCACTGACTGCACGCTATCTCTCACCACTGCCTGGGTTCAGATCCCGGCCTGGGCTTGTGAGAAAGTTGCCAGTGACTTGGGGTTAGGTGGTGGTTTTCGCCGGGTATTCCGGTTTCCTCCACTACTTACAACTGGCTAGTCACGAATCAGCCACATTATGGCATAAATGTGACGAAAAAAGAAGTTACAAAGATACAATGAAAATGAAATCACTGTTAGGAAATGAGTACACTCACACTAGCAGGTTCATAATTTCTGCTGGAAAGTCCATCACCAGACCACTTCTGGGACGCCTTGATGGGTAGACCCGCTCGGAGCTTGGAAAACCTTGTCCTCTGGGTGTGGTACCATTTCAAAATGGATGCATCTGAAAAATAAGTAAAAGTTGATTGAGTATAAATATAAATAAGAAAGAAAGATATGATATGTGTTACAAACAATGGTATGGCTAAAACGTCAAATACAAGTACACCTATTAATTGTAGCTACCCAAGCTGTTATTATTGCATCTAATGACATTTATTTAATAACCCACATTAAGATTCCTGTTCCCATGTAAGTATTAAATAGAACATGGCTGTATGAATAGCTAAATCTATATATTAATACATACAATAACACCACTAATAAACAGCAGTTAAGGATGTCTTAATTGAGGAGGGATATACAAGTTTTAGAAATAGATTTTGAAGCTATGTTTGAATGTATCCATCATAAATCTTTACTTGCTACCATTGCTGTATCTAAAGGCATTCCCCTACCAAAGATGCATTTTTCTTGGATATTAAAATTTCTTTGTAAGTTCAGCTAACTCATTGATATATGGAGGAACATGCCTGACAATACCAGCAGAGAGCTTGTGCCAGAAATGGATCGATACTTGAATTGGATTCATTCCGGTAGTGGAAAAGAAAGTTCCAAAAGTCATGGTCAATCCTCCTATTCGGCTCATTTTTGTTTATCATGCAGGAAAGACATTGCTCGTAATTAAGGTATTAGTACATTAGGTGGTATATTGTATGCCTCTGACCCTCAAATCTAAAACCTCTGCTAGAGGGTTTTATATGATACTAAGAACTGATTGCAACAGTAGAGAACCTGGCTAAATCAATTTGTTCAGTATGTTTATAGGATTCAAGCTGGGTAGCACGCCCTAATCAGAGAAGATATTTGCTACTTTGCTGGGGCTCTGCTCACACAAATGATGTATTGATCACTTTCATTTAACAACATAAACGATTAACCTGACATTTCAGCAATACTGCGGCAACTGATGCAGATCGAGACTGTTTGACTTGGTACAATGAAAGTATCAGACAAAAGGTGATCACATAGTGCTACTCTATGCACATCCACAATCAAATACTCCATGGCAACCCCCCTCCCCCCCCCCTCCCCTCCCTCTCTCTCTTTCTCTCTTTTTCTCGTTCTGCATTGGAATGCTCCTACAAGTGATATGTTACCTATATCAGATTAGCAGTATCAAAATGAGCCAAACATTACTTCAGGTCTGAAATGCTTATACCCTAAATCTAAAACAAAGAAAAGAGCGTTTAGAAAGAATGCTTGCATAATTGATATAGCTGCATCAACATCAAACTGGGTTGCTCTCTCCCTATTTAGAGGACATCCCTTTCCTGGACCTCCTCTCACACAGATGATGAATTGGTTACTTCCACCTGAAGACAAAATTGGTTTAACTGGCATTGAGGCTAGTGGAGCAATTGATACAGGTCAAGCCCATGATTGATTTGATACACTGATAGCAGCAAGACAAGTGTGTGTTACAACTCAGACAAAGGTTGATAAATTAATATGACTATGAGCATCCACAAAAAATACTTCATGAAAATGCTCCCAATCTCTGTCTGCACGTTCGATTACTTATACCCGGCCTATGTTACCCATATATGTTTGCTACTAATTGTCCTGTATGGTAGGGAGCCCAACATTACTTCTGCTGGAAAAAGTTTACAATCTCAATTGCAAAGAACAGTGTTTTGAAATTAATTGCAAAAGTAGAGAACAAAGCTGCATTAGTTTGTTCAGTACGTTTTTAGATTTCAAACTGGTTCTCTACATAATGAGAGAAGTTATACATCACTCTGTAGGGACTCTTCTTAAACAGGTGATGTATTGATTACTTTCATATGAAATATCTACCTGACATTTGGCAATACAGTGACCACTGATGCGGATCAGGCGTCTGTTTGATTTGAAGCAATTCTAGCAGCAAGACAAGTGTTTGCTTACACACAGAAAATAAAATAACGGTGTAATACTACTATATGAGCATTCATAATCAATTACTCCACTCTATATACATGGGAATGCTTATACCAGTCCTATGTTACCCATACAAGTTTGATACAAGTTTAATTTATCAAATGTTTTGAAAGAATGATTACATTAAATAAGGAACATAGCAGGGGGTGGTTGGAGGTCTGATTTTCAGACCAAGCCCCCACCCCCATCCATGATTGTTATTTTGGTCTGGACCCCCCACCCCTGCTTATTGCTTTTCAAATATGGACCCTTAATTCCAAATGTGTTTTTCTCGGACCCCATCTGCAATGGTTTAGTATTCAATTACTTGATCGGAAATAAGCAGCCAGTTTCCAAAAGCATTTTTTAAATTTAAATTTCAGAAATAGAAAGATAAAACAATTGCAAAAGGTATGTAACTACATTTCTTCTGTCACATATTGTCTTGTCTGTCATGATTTCGACCAAGACAAGTTTGTTACATTTACAATTTTCAGCAAGGTGCCGCTCAAAGGTGTCTACAAAGACAAAAAATCAATATGGCATTTGTACCACCAGCTGAAGCCATATTTTTCAAGGATATTTTCTGAGGGAACCTACCTCAGGCAGCTGCCCCCAAGTTAAGAAAAATGATGAATATGAATTGACCAACCACTAGGTAACACCTACCATTAACCTCTCAAATAGGAGTGAGATGTTTTCTATTAATGTTTATAGGGGTCTTGCATTGTCAATATAGTGCACAGATTCCTGTCGTTTTATAGTAGAAACACTATCACAGGAGCTTCAATATGTACACAGAGGTTTTATTAATGCATTCAGTATTTTGACTGGGTTAATTGCTCGCACCCTTACCAGAGGAGTTATTTGTCATTTCGCAGAGGCTCTACTCACACAGATGTTGTATTGATTACGTGTGTTTGAAAACAAAATACTCAACTGACATTTGGCAATAGTGGAGCAACTGATGCTGATCAAGCCTCTGTTTGATTTGACAAGACAAGTGTTTGCTGAAACTCAGACAAAGGGTGATCATGTAATACAAATATATTAGCATCCAAAATCAATTACTCCATGGGTACCTCCCTCTCTCTGTCTCTGCTTGTAAATGCTGGTACTGTTGCTATGTTACCCATATCAGTTTGATAGCCAGTTGACCTGTACCAAAGGGAGCCCAACATTACTTCTGGTGTTGCTTTCTCCCTTATTAGAGGAGTTATCGTACTTTATCATTCTGCAATTTACCACTAAATATCTAGATAGCACTGTGTAAATTTGAGGTATATCCTTATACAAAGTGTTTAACACCCTTTGATCACAATTCTGGTATCTCGGGACGGTATTGATAGTCATACCTTTATATCCGGGACATATACATGTTCGGACACACAAGAATATCTTGACAATCTGATAATCTGTATATGATAATAACAATATTACTACTGCTACTACTACTACTACTACTACTACTACTACTACTACTACTACTACTACTACTACTACTACTAATATTAATAATAATGATAATAATGATACCATCTCCAGTCAGCAAGTCCCCACATTAGTACAAAGGAGTACCCCCCCGCCATTAAACCCATTGTGCAGGTATTAGTTAAGCACCTGCTTACAAGGAAGCAACCAACGAGTATATATCATACCTGGTTGCATAAAGTTGTTCATTAGTCTGCCAGCTTATTAGGTAACGTTGTTCACTGACTCGTCATCCACCATGAGGCGATGCCTATGGAAGGTATGGGTGGCGCTTTGCTATGCTTTGTGCCATGTGCAGGATAGCATGGGGAGGCAGGCTATATTCCAGAGGGTACGTTCTGGATACAACTTATCAGAGATGCAAGAATTTATGATGAAGACGTATCAGCGTGTAGTGATCATAGAGTGTATTGGACTGTGTGTGGGTACACGCTTCTGTGGATCAGTGGTGTATGCCAGGAGTTCACAAACTTGTACACTCCTGACTGCCATTGGTCCTGATAGTATTCCTGTCTCGGCAATTGCACCTACAAGTGATGACACTCAAGCGTGGATCCCTGGTAAGTAGCTCCTACTATATAATACAACTACGGACATTTCAACCAGTAGAATAATGAATACCTACTAGGTAATTATTCTATTCAATCAAACTAAATGATAAGTGTATAAACTTGTACAATCATTTGTAAAATAAATGAAATACAATCTCAGCTATTGCTAGAAAGAATTAAAGCGGTTAAATGTATATGTACGCATATGTATAAGTAAGTGGCTCCTACTATTAAATCAAATACGCAGTGTTCCAATAGTGTTAGCCGTTTCTTGACTCAGCAGTTTCTCTTAAACGTGACCTATTTGCTGAAGTTATTTTTTTAAGTTCCAAGGAAATTTAGGCGTTAAAGTGTGACCGTTTCTCTGATAGATATTCTGTAGAGAAGTTGCTCAGTCAAAGGTGTTGTACTACTATGAAATATAAGTCTTCTGAACAATTGCTACCAAACTGATTCTGTTTAAGCGACCGGCTCTGTTGATTATGTGTACAAAAAGTGATCTCCAATAATCAATCGAAATGAACACTTCGATAAGTTAGATAAGGAGCCATTTGTGGACTAAACAGATTTTCTGTGTTAGTAACTGCTCTCCCAAACAAGGCTTTACAGAGTTAAAGAACTTGCTAATATACAATATCTACGATAACAATTGCTTTCATCAGAGCAGAAAGGAAAAGGAAATTTCCAAAGCGTCACACGACCTTCAGTATTTTATCTCAAAATGCTGCTTTATCACAAGATGTTTCCGCATTATCATACCATATGACCTAATCCTAATGCAGTGTAGAATTCATTATTATTTCATTCCTATCAAGCAAAAGTCTAAGCTGCGACTTTGTTCTGTTCGTTCATTGGGACCCATCACAAACCTAAATGCCTTGTTTGGTATATTACAGATGCATCTCAGCCACAGATGTGTCGCGCACACATTGGCCATTATCCTGAGAGATTGGGCGGTTCAGGTGGCGGCGCAATGAACATCATGTTGTCTACAAAATTTGTGTGCAAGGCCACCATCGTAGCCTGGGAGATGTACAGAATCATGGCGTCGAGGACGGGCTGGATAGAAGTAGTTCGCCCTGTGGCAAGCGGGCGAGGAGAGAGCTACAGGGTGGTCCATCGTACCTTTGTCCCTGCCGTACCACAAGATGGCCTCCAGAAGATAGTCCTCGGAGTGGGATTGCAAGCGGAAGCCGGTGACGTGTTGGCTGTTCGGCCAGCTGACGGCTATCAGTTCATAGACAATGAAGTTGGCGGCAGTCGTAGCAACTGGCCGGCACGTTATTGTTATTCAGCACACAGACCTGCCACAGATGGGACTCCTGCTGATATATCTCGATGTGTTCTTCAGAATCGCAAGTACTCTCTAAGGGCAATACTTAACTAGGGAAGTTTGAGGAGGATGCTTCAAGTATCGCCCCAAAACAGAATTCTTGAATTCTGGCTCCAGGGTCCTTTATAGAGCAAATATGACAATGACAATTTAGTGATGAGGAGAATATTAAGCATAAAACGTACCCTTCCAGGAAAAGGGTAATATCTGAGGGGCAAAGAAACTGAAAAAGAAACATACAAGGTGACTTCAACCGAAGGTTTTATTCACAATTATGACCTAAGGATCATCACATTACAAAGGTGTGTCTGAAAGGTCAATTAAGAGGGAAGGGTATCACGGATATCTAATCTTTGACAAGCTCAAACTTTATAGCCGTTTGATTCCATTTTTGCTGAATATGTGAAAAAGTGTGTTTTCTTCAACTTGCACACTGACCAACATTGGAACAGAGTCATAGTTGAAATATGGGTTTTTCTCTTCTTCATAAATACGTTAAGCTATGAATACATGTATGTCAATTTTCTTGCAAATCCGTTAGCATATGATTCACAAAATTCATGCTTGATCATGAGGCGGCCATATTTTGGTGTCAGAGATAAAGCCGAAAACCCTCCTCTGCCTGTGAGCAAGCCTATGAGAGGTTCTAGGTATACGGTAAATCATTCTGCTCAGTGATGGCCTGGGCACTCACAGTTGGTCTGATTATTGGGGAAAGGCATAGGATTTTACATATATGTAAAACTTCAAAATGACCCCATGTTCACAACTTACCCGCATAAGCCACCTTAATATCTAACGTGTCTGACCCCACACATTGGATGTGAGTGGGTTAAATTTAAGTATTTTGTAAACATTTAAATGAGTATTAAATTATGTTCATATATCTTTACCAGAAGAAATCCAATCGGATATAAGAAATATCGAAAGGTAGTATTATTTGCTCCCTGTTAGGAAGTGTGATCCGGCCTGATATCCACCGGAAGTATCACACGAGGGGAGCCGAATGGCAAACGGATGCCTGAAGATGAATAACAGCCCACACCACACTTTATTTATTACCGAATGTATCACCTGTATGAAAAATACTATGTCTGACACCTATTGACCAATCAACAATGGGAATCACATCAGGGCAGGTCATAATATGCTAGGCATGGGTTGCCATTGTTAGACATTGTGCCTAACAGGTGGGCTGCCAAACAGGTTGCCATACAATACTAATTCCTAGGTAAACCTAAACTCACTAGTGGAAAAGTTCTAGAGCGCTAGCGTGATAGCTTTCTTTGTCGAATAACCTATTTGTAAAAGAAATGGGTAATGTACATGGCCTGTCAAGTTTGAACAAAACTTATCCAAAAGAGTAGACTTCGAATACTATATCAAAGGTAATTGTTGAATCCCACAAGAACAGCTTCTTCAAGTCAAATATTTTCCAAAATGCTTTGTAATTAAAGTATTTTTAAATCAGGTGTTGTGCAAACTTCCAATATGAAAATGTCGAATTTACCAAATGCTTCAACAAAACAGACTTAACATCTTCAAATTCGAATGATATGTAAATAAATGATAAAAGCCAATGAATGCAGCACTTCATATAATGGTATACACTTGGTCAATATACCAAAACATGTTGATATTTCATAAGCTACATCAAGTTATTATTGCTACAGTTTCATAGTAAAAGGACGATGAGTTGTCAGACAAAACTGTGCATTGTACCTTTGTGTGTGTTGTAGCGTAATTCCTATCATATAGGCGTTTCTTACGTAAACTCATTAGTGACGTCAGCACATTAGTAATGTATATTGGTAATAGGAGGTAGACAATGTATAATCAATAATATACTCTTTCATACAGCACCATGGACACAATTCGAATTCTGCTATAAATAGTTAAATATCCTATTCCATGATGTGCTGATTAAGCATGATTGTCACATATCAAAGAGAATGCAGATTATCATTTAATTAAATATAAGTGACCTATTATCGAGCTGTAAATAGATAGCGCTAAACAACTACAAAATGATGTATAATTGCATTCATTCACTACGAAAATGCATATTTTATGATAAATACATGTACAAGTTATTCTGATATGAATGGATTAGTACATTATCATGTAATGTATATTCGTAATCGAATGTATAGTGAACAGATAATAGATTCGTGAACGCATAGAACCATGAGCGAAATGTACATAAGTAAACATTTGCATATAGATGTGTTTATGTAATAATTCAGCATGTTGATATACAGTGTGACAACAATAGTATTACATTGAATTCAGGATGTTCCACTCCGACATATTCTACACTGTACATCATTCTAGGCTTTACTTCCTGCACCCAGTCTTACAGCCAAACTTCTAACGTGAATATCTCTGAGATGTGAACACGTATTGTGAACGTAATTTCTCAATCCAAATTCGTTCTGAATATATTGCGAAAGAACTTCTCACCCGCGGGGGGGGGGGGGCTCAGGTACAGAGAGGGGGGCGCACCCGCGTTACGTATTTCGCGGAAGAAGGGGTCTTTTTTAAGACCTCCGCATGTGCGCGATTTTGCAAAAGAAGGGTATTATGAGGGGTGAAAATCCCCTTACAATGGGGACAAAGTAGCTCAGTTGGTTAGGTGTCGGACTAGTAATGAGAGGGTCGCTGGTTCGATTCCCGGCCACTCCGGGCACTTTGGTCGGTCTTGGGCAAAACAGTTTATTCCATATTGCTTCAGTCTACCCAGCTGCAAAATGGGTACCTAGCATAAATAAGGCAGTGCTTAGAGTGTGTGCGCTATATGCTGCCAGTTGCTCTGGAATTTCCCCCGGGGGATTGAAATGGTTTCTGTATGTACAGTGCCTGCTAGGGGAGGAAGGTCGTGTGAGCACTTCGGTGGGTACAAGACTATAAACCGAATACCTTCAATGTATCCGCGGATCTGACGCCGAGTGACTCCCGAAGTGACTGGGCTTCGGAGTCTGCTGCCGCTACTGCGGCTGCTGCTAAACAGGCATAGAATTATAACATCAAAAGTTAAAATGCGTGTTCCCGTTCATCCATTGTCCGTGTTTTGATAAAAGAGGGGCTGTTTTTTTTACTGGAAAAAGTCAGCGTTTTTTGAAAATAAGGGTGCTTTTTTGGCCTGAAATCAGTGCTTTAGGGGTATTTTTAAATGTTGATAACGAGTGTATGTACCCCCTAAATACCAAAGCCCCCCCCCCCCCGGATTTCTCAAGCGTGAGCAGCGCCCAGTGTGAGATTAGATGTTTTGCATTAGTCCCAAAGTGTTCACATCTCTGAGGTTTCACTATACACATCTTTTTTGCATTAACTTTCTTTAAATGTTCGATGTACCGGTTCCTTCCACCAAGCACACCCCTCAAAAAGTGGATGGCAGTTAACTGTGGTAAAAGCGACATACCGTTATTTCGCGTGTATAAGACGCACTATTTTACACAAATCTTTACACTTAAGGTGCTTCAGTAGGGGCTTAAAGAGTGTTAACCGACTTCCCTAGAATACAGCCTGTATCAGGCTGTATGCCCATCATATCAGAGGGTCTATATAATTCATAGGTGCAGAGCACGAAGACACCCAACCTGCATGAAAACCATAACATTAAACTGCTGGATAGTGCAAAACAAACGAAAATATTGATCAAAATAAAGGGAAAATTACAACATCCAAACGTTTAGATTTGACGACCAAATTATGCAACAGTAAGGTTTTTGAAATCCAATGTGGGTTTGTTTGTAATCATACCCACAGGCATACCGCAAAATAAACTCATATCATGCTGCCAACTCTATACAGTTCATGCCTGAAGTGACCAAGTGTAGTATAATCACTTATTCGGTCGCCATTTGCATTACCTGAACTGTCGTACGACACGCTACATCACTCCATACTCGAGTAAACGAATGCCTCACTATTCACTATTGTGGTATGCCTGTGCACAGTGATGTAACATACATCATACGTCAATAAAACTGGAATTTCGAGTTGTTGTTTATCTTAAATTTCCAAAACAGCACACGTGTGTATTAGGTTGGTGCTGCCATCTGGTGTTTCCACTGTCAGTCACTTGCGTTCGTTTTATGCAACAGTAAACCAAATGTTGTTTGACTATTAGACTCCAGGTTGTTTGACATTGCGAGTGACCTACTAGTATTTGCTTAGGATGCGCACACAACGGATCATTTCTCTTGAATCTCTCTTCTCGTATTTGATTTTTAACCACTCCAAATTATTTGATGCAGTAGATTTCAATGTTTAAAAAATTAGAATGATGTTATATGCGACCCAAAATAAACTTAGGTTCGGCCGTACAATAATAGGGCTTGGAAAAGAAATATTATTTCATTTATATACGGTTCTTATACAGTTGTAATTAATTTCGACCAACAGTTCTCTTTTGAATATTTTTACAATTGCTCTGATCACAAGGTTATAAGCAGGTCAGTGTTCAGGCTCACTGGCATGAATGTGTTGAAAAAACGCGCCCTGGCTTACAAGTGGAATGTCTGCGGTCGAGACGGCTGGACTTCGTCTGCGGCCAATTGAAAAGAGATCATGGCCCCCCGTGTACTGAAGCACCTTAAATCACTAATTACAATTATAATACGGCCAAGACAATGCCTATCGATGCTTGCCTCGGCACCTACGAATTGTAATTACCATACCCCTCTCCGTTAGAATTTATTGATTACAATCAATATCATGCGTGGGACAATCGGGCACTGACACAGACTGATGAGCATTGATGTAACGTTGATGTCGCATTGATGTCACATTTCACTCACTTCAATTAAAATGCGTTTTACAGGTGTTCTTACGTTATTCATGAAGAGTTGATGTTCCACAATATTTCCAAAAAGGGGTTGCGCACTTTACACAAAGCTAAGGTCTATACATCATTTTAAAGGCCTGAACAAGAGTTGCGTCTTATATACGGGTACGCAAAATTACGGTAGACCCCTTGGAAGCTGTGGTATATATGATGTTACTCGGCTTTGTCTCGTAGCACCTCGGGTATATCATACACTAGTACAAGCCCACAACAGCTTCCTTCCTTCTAATTATGACTCAACTTTGCAGCTAAGCAAATTTACAACATATTTAATGGAGAGTCGTAAGAAATGGCCTGGTCCACATTTCTTCTGAAACATTTTCCCTGATATGCTCTAGTCAAAAAGATATCACTGAAATCGTCAGGGCATTTTTTGGCTGTATACACGATACACGGATGAATGGTAAACGATACAAATTATTTCTAGAAATGTAGAAGAATCATCCCTTATTGTACATAAAGCTTGTATTATGTTTATCAATAAATATATAAAATCATATTTCTTATTTTGTATTTTGTTGCCATGCTATTGTTGCTTAAGATTAACCTTTGTAAATAGCGCGGCCGGGGCATGTGAGAAAGTTTTGCATTTACTATAGAGGTTAGGCGGTGGTCTCCTTCACTACTCGATCTAGTCTGCCGAGGTACAGTATAAAATGTAGGTGGTATTGTAGTAATGGTTGCTTCAGGAATAACAACAATGGTACTTTTAGAAAAGGCAATTTTAGGATAAAAACAGCCGATTTGAGTCAAATCAAAATTTTGAAACAAATTCAATTCAAGCTAAAACAAGTTGCAGCCGGTAAGCAAATAAAAGCTCTCGCACATCTCTTTCGAAAGATACCAAGGCTTTCCGTGTGTGTGTTTTATGTCGCCATCTAGTGTAGAAATTGTCAACCGAAATGATAATGAAGCGGTAGAGGATCTATCCGCGCAGTCGAAATATGGATGACGTCATGGAAACTTGTGAGTGGAATCCCCTGGCATAATTAAAATGCCACGTGACGGGGAAACACCTCCACGAGCGCACGCGGCGGTGAAGGCCCCAACGGCTAGTTCGTTTGCGAGGGAAAGCCGAAAGGGTCGCACATTTGATCTAGATAGGTTCCGTTCGGACCGACCCTACAACTTTACATCAAACGTGTGTGTGTGTATGTGTGAATGTATGTGAATGTACATACGTATGTATGTAAGTATATATATATATGTATATATATATATATATATATATATATATATATATATATATATATATATATATATATATATATATATATATATATATATATATATATATAAATATATATATATGTATATATATATATATATATATTTATATATACTAGTATATATATATATATATATATATTATTCATATATATATATATATATATATATATATATATATATATATATATATATATATAGTTTTTTATATAAATATATATAAATATATATATATATATATATGCATACATATGCATATATATATATATAAATATGTATATATATATAAATATATCTATATATATATACATATTTATATATATGTATATATATATATATAAATATATATATATATAAATATGTATATATATATATATGTATTTACATATATATATATATATATATATATGTATATATATTTATATATATATTTTATATATATATTTATATATATGTATATATATTTTATATATATATATATATATTTATTTAAATATATATATATATATTATTGTATATATAATTTTATATAAATATATATATATATATATATATATATATATATATATATATATATGCATATATATATATAGATATACAGATAGATAGATAGATATTTATAAACATATTTATATATATATATATGTATTTATATATATATATGTTCATATGGTTTTATATAAATATATAAATATATATATATATATATTTATACAAAACTCTATGTATATATATATATATATATAAATATATATGTATATATATGGTATATATATATATATATACATATGTAAAAATATCTATATCTATGTATATATATATATATATATATATATATATATATATATATACACACACATGTATATATATATATATATATTCATATATGTATATATATACAAATGTATAAATAAATATATATATATATATTTATATATATATATATATATATATATATATATTTATATATATATATATATATATATATATATATATATATATATACATGTATATATATATTTATTAATATATGTATATATAAATATATATATTTATATATATATATATATATATATATATATATATATATATATATATATATATTTATATATACATGTTTATATATACATATATCTATATATATATTTATGTATATATATATTTATATATATATATATATATATATATATATATATATATATATATATATATATATATATATATATATATATATATAATTATATATATATATATATATATATATATATATAAATATATATATATATATTTATATAAAACTCTATGTATATATATATTTATATATTTCCCTCGCAAACCAACTAGCCGTTGGGGCCTTCGCCGCCGCGTGCGCTCGTGGAGGTGTGTCCCCGTCACGTGGCATTTTAATTATGCAAGGGGATTCCACTCACAAGTTTCCATGACGTCATCCATATTTCGACTGCGCGGATAGATCCTCTACCTAATGAAGCGGTAGGGTCTTTGTCCAACATGTGCTATGAATGACGTCATGGAAACTGGTGATCGTGGAATACCCTACCTACGATTAGGGTTAGGATTAGGGTTACCTTACTCTAGCCCTAACCCTAATCCTAGGTAGGGTATTCCAAGATCACGAGTTTTCATGGCGTCACTCATAGCACATGTTGGATATGAAGACTGTACATGATGAAGCCAATATTTCTCTCCTTGACTGCATAATCGAAGTTCGCCCACATTCTCAAAATGGCTAGGCATTTCCATGAAACTTTACTTTTCAGCAGAAAAGAAGGTGAAGGAATAGTTTTCGAAATATCGACAATTTTCTTTTGTCATATCACTCAAACTTCACACACATAAATTCCTACGGACATACAGAAAGGGGCCCACGTAAATGTGTCCAGTTTATTTATCTATTTCCTTCAATATGCGTCAAAAAGTAATTGTTTGTATTGCCAGTTGTCTATTAAAAAGATGTATTCTTATTTCTTAATAAGCATCATTTTCTTTTGATGAAGTACCATGTACCTTCACGGTACATCCGTACGTACATGCACCATATGTGAATATTGTTTGACTATTCGGTTATTGGTACATTTGCATTCATACTTTTAATGTTCGGCATGGAACATAAAGTGGACCTATAACTAGAAACCGAAGCGCCCTACCACCTTTTTCTAGCCATAATTAGATAAGGTTCAAAGTAGGTCTGGTTAGGTTCAACAATTAGTAGGCTTTGGTTTCTATTATATACATGAAACATACCAATTATATATAGAGTGGAACATGCATCGTACATACAGAACTGTACATTCTCAAAACATTTGTTTCGAACCATGTTGGTACCAATTAGATACGTACTATGTATGTACAATTAACATACTTTGAAGCAATGTGTGCCCACTGGGATTAGAGGAAAGGTCAGTGTAAATAAATTAATTCAGACAATTTAAGAGGAGCGATTTTAGAAGAGAGACTACTGTATATATGTTATTAAGCAATGGTATGTATGTACTTGCACCTCTGCCAGCCTTTGTCTTTTTGAAGAGTACTGTTAATACCATACGTTTAATGCCATATCAGCAGTGTAAATGTCAGGCCCCTCACTGTGTGAGCTAAGATATTGGTCTGCAGGCAAAACGCACAATGAACAATATATATATATGAATATTCTAGTTTCCTTTTATTTGAAGCATTTCAGGGTGGGGACAGCAAATGCTGAGTGTGTTTACATTGGTGTGAGGGGAGCCAATGACACCTATAATTAGTTAATGAATACAATAAGAAGGTATCCGAATGGTTCAAGAAGGCCTCACAAATATGTGAAGCTACCGAAAAGCAAAGGGTACAAAATGTGTGATTTCTGATGAAGGGTTTTATGGGGAAAATATATTTTGAACATGTAAACATACATTAAATGAAATAAAAAATGACAGATGCAGTTAAACATTGTTTCATCTTTTATTATATGAACCATCGATAAGTAAAAACTAAATTATTTTTACAAACAAGTATTTTTATTCATTTTAACACTAAAAAGGAAGTTTAGTGTATAGTTTAACAACAGAAATGTTGATATGTTGGCGACACTGAAATTTACTAAGAAAAAGGAAGAATAGTTCAATGTATTACCTTAATATAGATAAACAACCATGCAACACTGTATCAGAAATAAATATGTTCATCACAAATCCTACGTCTATATTTTGCTTTAACTTGGTGTTGACAATTGACTAAGAAGAAGGAAGGAAAATTCAGTGTAAATGAAGATGGGTATTTAAAAAATAAGTACTAATTATAAATCTATATGTACATATTTTGCGTTAGATGAGTGATGTCAATTGACTGAGAAGAAGGAGGAAAATTCAGTGTATATGGTTAATTAACCATTCAACATTTATTTAGAAAGTATATATTTTGCTTCATTGGTTGTCCTCAAATATCAAATGAAAATGGATGTTTCTTGTTTAGCTTAACACATATAACTATAAACTGTTTGAACATACAATACTGAAAGCAAAATGAATAAAGTTTTCAAAAATAAAAATATGTCCATTTCCTGCTTCCTCTGGTTATACTCAGGTTACAAAGAGGAAGAAAGTTCATTGACTATGGTCTTCTAAAGTAGATGGCACAGTACTCCAGCTGGAAATTGATGGAAGCTGCCATGGCTCTGTAACCAGTTGACCTGGTGGCTTGCCACTACTCCTGAGTAGCAGTGTATGGCACTGCTTCTGCTAATGTATCTCAACCACAAGTTGTTAGTTAGCCTGCTCCATATATCAACACTCCCGAGACCTCCAAAGTGATCCTAGGAGTGGGTTCATGGGCCACAGTCTAGAGCCAGGCTGTGTTTCTACAGAACTACTGAGGAAGCTCTGCTTGATGAATACTGTAGAATGGCTAATTTTTCCGTGTAACAATTTTCCTTAATTTTTCATTTTTGGGTGTTTCCGTTTCTAATATTTCTAAAGAGAGGGCACATGTTTTTTTCCGTTTCTAATCTTCCCGTTTTATGTAGATTTTGAATTTTAGAATACCAAAGAGTATAGTCTATTAAACTAAGGTCAGGATTTCTCCGTGTTTATTAATTACCGACAAGTACTGTATTGTTTTTCCTGTATTGTTTATTTAATAAAACTCACGGAAAAATTAGCCATTCTACAGTATTGATTAGAAGAATTTGCCGCAGGAAGTCGGTAGTCACTGTCTCAGAGGTTACTGCTCTCTAACTATGTTGCTGCCATGATTGGAGAGTAGAAGGAATATCTTCTAGATGGGAAATCTGTTTTCCGGACTGTTCCCTCACCTTTTCACGAATCTGAAATGTTAAAACAACAAATTTGAAAAATTCTTTAACTATAGAAAATAACTTAAATATAAACGGATATAGTAAAAAAACAATTATCAAGTACTTGTATATATGTGTTGCACATATGTGCTGCATATATGTGAATTTGCAGAATCTTAATTTACCGATCGTGATCATATGTGATTGGCAAATTAAAAAGAGAAGCTAGCTGTTCTCATATTGAAACTAATACGGAACCCCCAGGAGGACAGAGTGGCAAGTCCACTTGCATTTTAAGTGCATGATTAAGTGATAAAAGGGTCTAGGGAGGGTCGATTGAGTTTAGTACTGATGTGTCAACAGATTTGAGTTGGCACAGGTTGCTATTGGCTCTCACCTCGGCTTTTGACGAGTAAAGTCAGCAAACAGTCGCTAGTCAGAATCAATTACAACTTACCCGTGTACACCTTTTATCAGAATGAAATATATGTGTCCCGTGTATTTGTTCTAGTCTACCTCCATTCAGCTTAACAAACAGGGGAGATATACTATTTGACCGTTCAACGTGGTAAATTTGCCGATCTGAAGCTTTCAGAATTTTCCTATTCTTATTTTACCGATCAAGTCTGATCTCCAAATATCGGCAAATTAAAAACATTGGTAAATTAACAGGATTTACAGTACCTAGATGTTCTAGGTTCACCTGCAAAGCAGAGGGTAGGAGAAAGTTTTGGATTAAGGTCCATGTGTAGGAAAACCTTTTTTGTCTAGTAAGTGGCAACCTTGGCTTTGACCTGCAATGTAGGATAATACATGGAATGCCCTTTGCACATTTATTCCATTTATTGCTGATAATGATCAGTTGAATAAATATCTAATAGTTCAGGTAGGAAGGAAGGAATTGGGTTTTACGTCGCTTTCAACAGCTAAGGTCATATCGCGACGAGATAGAAACCCGGAACCGGGAAGAAATTCCCTACTCTTCACGAATAGTTCCAAGGGGTCTTTCAGTTGCAGAAGGACCATAGACAGTCCTCCACAATGCCGCACATTTATAGAGTGACCAGGCCAACCCACTTAGGGATCCAGCCGAGACTCGAACCTGCGAACTCACGCTTGGGAGCCAGGCATCGCAACCACTAGGCCACGGCGGATCCCTAGTTCAGGTAGGTTGCAGAGATGACATCATCACAAATAAGAAGGTTGAGTGTATGCGTGACCTGTGCCTGGACCTAACACACCATGTCTGATTGACAATTGGATTGTGAAGCAAACAAAAGCATTCCAGTGCAATAATTAATGCCGAATTAATAACAATTTAAACTGCTTTTAAAAGGATTATAATCAATTGTGAATGTGACCCGCCATCTTGCTGATCATAGTTGCAAAACTACAAAGTGATGTTGTTGGCACAAATAAAATGTATTTTTCTTTTTTTGGATATGGAGTACTTTTTTGGATATTAGAATTTCTTTGCAAGTTTTGATATAGGGATGAACATGCCTGACAGCATAAACTATCTACCTGACATTTTGGCAATACTGTGGCAACTGATGCAGATCAAGACTGTTTATTGGTGGCGTCAAGAAAAGTGTTTGCTTAAACACAAACAAAGGGTAATCTCATAGTGATACTATCTGCGCATCCACAATCAATAACTCCATGGAAACCCCTCCCCCCCTCCCTCTCTCTCTCCCTGCGTTTGAATGCTTATACCAGTGCATTGTTACCCATATCAGTTTGATATCACAAAAAGCCAAACATTACGTCAGGTGTGAAAAAACTTATACCTTAAAGTTAGAAACAAGAAAGAATAAAGCAATAAGAGATAATGCTTGCAAAATTAACAGAGCTGCATCAACTTGTCCAATATGTTGTGAGAGTTAAAACAGGGTTGCTCTCGCACTACTGAAAGGATGTATGCATCACTTTCCTGGGCCTCCTTTCACACATATGATGAATTGGTTACTTTCACTTGAAGACAAGAATGGCCGAACTGGTTTTTAGGCTAGTGGAGCAACTGATGCAGGTCAGGCCTCTGGTAGTTTTGATACAATGATAGTAGTAAGAAAAGTGTCTGTTACAAAAGTTGATCAATTTATATGACTTTGAGCATCAGAAAAAACTTTGCCATCACTCTGAATGTTCGCATGATTGCCTTTTCCAGAGCTATGTTACCCATATCAGTTTGCAGTTGTCCTGTATAGAAGGGAGCCCAAAATTACTTCTTTTGCAAAATGCTTACACTCTAAATTGCAAAAAGAAATTGCTTTGAAAAATGGATTGCAAGAGTAGAGAACATGCTGCAGTAATTTGTTCAGTACGTTTTTAGAATTCAAACTGGTTCGCTCTTTCCCTATAATGAGAGGAGTTATCCATCACAGTGCAGGGATTCTTCTCAAACAGATGTATTGATTACTTTCATTTCAAATGATAGAACATTTACCTGGCATTTGGCAATACAGTAACACGTTAACAACTGAAGCAGATCAGGCCTCTGTTTCATTTGAAACAATTGTAGCAGAAAGACAAGTGTTTGGTTAAACTCAGAAAATAAAGTAACCGTGTAATACTACTATATAAGCATTCATAATCAATTACTGCATGGAAACCTCTCCCTCTCTCTACATGTGAATGCTAATACCAGTTCTATGTTACCCGTACCAGTTTGATACCGAGTTTACTTTATCAAATGTTTTGAAAGAATAATTGCATAACAATAGGGAATATAGGTGCAGCTACTTGTTCAGTATGCCGTTCAAGAGTTCAAATTGGGTTGCTCTCTCCCCTATCAGAGGAAATATGCATCACTTTGCTGGGCCTTCTCTCACACAGATGATACATTGATCACATTCTCCTACAGACATGAAAGGTTAAACTGACATTTTGGCTAGTGCAATAACTGATGCAGGTCTGTCCGCTGACTTGATAAAGCACCAGCAGCAAGATAATTATTTGCTTAAACTCTGATAAATAAATAAATACCGGTGATATGACCATGATTTTCCTAAAGCACCCTACCTCTGGCAGCTGCCCCAAAGTTTAAAAAAAATGAGGTATAACTAAACAAATATTTCACTACTGACCTTAGTTCTTAGCTGCTGGGTGTCAGGTGCATTTAACCATATACTACTATCGATGATTTAGCTAAAACCTTGAAGAAATTCTCATATCCAAGAAAGGTATATCACATTGAAAAACATTATTGATTACATTTTATGTGTGCTAAGAACATCAGGTTTTCGAGACTATAACGTCACATGATCAACACATTGTCAGTATCAAGGTGGCTAAAAACTTCACCGTTGCTACGAAATGACACCCATAAACATATGATACTGATAGACGTTACTATAAAATGCAATCATTGTTAGAAAATGAGTAATCTCACACTAGCAGGTTCATCATTGCTGCTGGAAAGTCCATCACCAGATCTCTTCTGAGACCCCTTGATAGGTAGACCCTCTCGGAGCTTGGAAAACCTTATCCTCAGGATGTGGTACCATTTGAAAATGGATGCACCTGAAAAATAAGTAAAAGTTGTTTGAGTATAAATCTAAATATAATATGTTTTACAAACAATAGCATGGTTGGAGAAGAGTAGGTACACCATTGAATATAAATCATAAACTTCAATAACAACTACACATGTTGCAATGACCCAAATCTAATAGCCCACACTATAACAGCTCTGTTCCCTGTAAGAATTAATTATAACATGGCTGTATAAGTAGCTAAATCTATACATTAATGCAAACAATAATACCACTATTAAATAGCACTTCCGAAACTCATCATCAATGCATACAATAATACCACTAATAAATAGCACTTCAGGAACTCTTAATGGAGAAGATATATATATAAGTCTTAAGAATGTATTTTGAAGTTATGGTTGAATGAACCATCATATATTGCTTACATGCCAACATTGCACTTTCCTTCCCAAAGATTAGTTTTCTTTGATATTACAATTAATTTCTTTGTAATTTTAGCAGACGTATTGATTTATGGATGAACATGCCTGACATACAGCAGCAGAGAGTTTCGGCTTTGAATGGATACCTGAATCAGATCCAGTCCAGCAGTGGAAAAGAGAGTTCCAAAAGATTGTGGTCAATCCTCCTATTTGGCTCATTTTTGTTTATTAAGCAGGAAAGACATTGCTCGTTATTTAGGTATTGTATAAATCTGACCCCTGAATCTAAAACCTGTGCTAGAGGGTTTTATATAATACTAAAAACTGATTGCAACAGTAGAGAACCTGGCTAAATCAATTTGTTCAGTATGCTTATAGGATTCAACTGGGTAGCACTCCCTGATCAGAGAAGATATTTGTTACTTTGCTGGGGCTCTGCTCACACAAATGATGTATTGATTACTTTCATTCAAAAACATAAAATACCATGATAGGTTTGATACACTGATAGCAGCAAGACAAGTGTTTGTTACAACTCATACAAAGGTTGATAAATTAATATGACTATGAGCATCCACAAGAAATACTTCATGAAAATGCTCCCACTCTCTGTCTGTACGTTTGATTGCTTAAACCCGGCCTATGTTACCCATATGTGTGGTACTAGTTGTCCTGTATGGAAGGGAGCCCAACATTACTTCTGCTGGAAAAAGTTTACAATCTCAATTGCAAAGAACAGTGTTTTGAAATTGATTGCAAAAGTAGAGAACATAGCTGCATTAATTTGTTCAGTACGTTTTTAGATTTCAAACTGGTTCTCTCTATAATAAGAGAAGTTATCCATCACTCTGTAGGGACTCTTCTCAAACAGGTGATGTATTGATTACTTTCATATGAAATATTTACATGACATTTGGCAATACAGTGACAACTGATGCGGATCAGGTCTCTGTTTGATTTGATGCAATTGTAGCAGCGAGACAAGTGTTTGCTAAAACTCAGAACGTAAAATAACCATGTAATAATACTATATGAGCATTCATAATCAATTACTCCATGGAAACATCTCTCTATATATGTGAATGCTATTACCAGTCCTGTGTCACCCATGCCAGTTTGATACTCAGTTTGATTTATCAAATGTTTCGAAAGAATGATTAAATAAAAATAAAGAACCTATCTGGGGGGGGGGGGGGGGGGGGGGGAGGGGGGGTCTTATCTTCAGACCAAGCCCCCACCCCCCTCCATTATTATTATTTTGGTCTGGACTCCCCACCCCTGCTTATTTTCTTTTCAAATATGGACCCTTAAATCCAATGTTTTTTTTCTTTGGACCCCATCTGCAATGGTTTAGTATTTAGTTACATGATCGAAAACAAGCACCCAGTTTCCAAAATCCAAAAACATTTTTAAAATTTAAATTGCAAAAGGTATCTTACTACATTTCTTCTGTCACATATCATCTTGTCTGTCATGATTCCGGCAAAGACAATTTTGTTATATTTACAATTTTTAGTAAGGTGCCTCTCGAGGGTGTCTACAAAGACAAAAAATCAATATAGCTTCTGTACCACAAGCTGAAGCCAATATTTCCAAGGATATTTCCTGAGGCAACCTACCTCAGGAAGCTGCCCCCAAGTTAGGCAAATGATGAATAGAAATTGACCAACCACTAGGTAACACCTACCATTAACCTCTCAAATAAGAGTGAGATGTTTTCTATTAATGTAAATAGGGGTCTTGCATTGTCAACATAGTGCACAGATTCCTGTCGTTTTATAGTAGAAACACTATCACAGTAGCTTTAATATGTACACAGAGGTTGTATTAATGCATTCAGTATTTTGACTGGGTTAATTGCTCGCACCCTTACCAGAGGAGTTATTTGTCACTTTGCAGGGGCTCTACTCACACAGATGTTGTATTGATTACATGTGTTTGAAAACAAAATACTCAACTGACATTTGGCAATAGTGGAGCAACTGATGCTGATCAAGCCTCTGTTTGATTTGACAAGACAAGTGTTTGCTGAAACTCAGACAAAGGGTGATCATGTAATACAAATATATTAGCATCCAAAATCAATTACTCCATGGGTACCTCCCTCTCTCTGTCTCTGCTTGTAAATGCTGGTACTGTTGCTATGTTACCCATATCAGTTTGATAGCCAGTTGACCTGTACCAAAGGGAGCCCAACATTACTTCTGGTGTTGCTTTCTTCCTAATCAGAGGAGTTATCATACTTTATTATTCTGCAATTTACCACTAAATATTTAGATAGCACTGTTTAAATTTGAGGTATATCCTGTGTATATTCTCTCTGATGTTTTACTATATCTGGAGAGGGTCCTACTATAAGCACACACCTGAGTCAAAATTCTGTGATTGCATAATTGTTTTGGGAAGAAGAAAGTGTATGTATGTAAGAAGGGTTCAGCCAATCCCTTAGTGCAGTGAGGCGCCACATAAATGAATGTCAGGCAGGGGATCAACAGGTAAAAACTTAGGAAAGGGGCCACTCGGTGCCTCCCCCCCCCCCCCCCCCCATAAGTGGGTGAACACGCGCGCCAAAGTGGTAGATCGTCATTACCTACATACCCTACAGTACAAGTGTTTATCTCCCTTTGATCACAATTCTGGTATCTCTGGACGGTATTGATAGTCATACCTTTATATCTGGGACATACACATGTTCGGACACACAGGAATATCTTGACAATCTGTATATGGTAATAACAATACTACTACTACTACTACTACTACTACTACTACTAATAATAATAATAATAATAATAATGATAACAGCTCCAGTCAGCAAGTCCCCACATCAGTGCTGAGGAGTACCCCCCCCCCCCCCCCCATTAAACCCATTGTGCAGGTATTAGTTCCGCACCTGCTCACAAGGAAGCAGCCAACGAGTATCTATCATACCTGGCTGCATAAAGTTGTTCATTAGTCTGCCAGCTAATTAGGTAACGTTGTTCATTGACTCGTCATCCACCATGAGGGCATGCCTATGGGTGGCGCTTTGCTATACATTGTGCCATGTGCAGGATAGCATGGGGAGGCAGGCTATATTCCAGAGAGTACGTTTTGGATACAATTTAGAAGAGATGCAAGAGTTTCTGATGAAGACGCATCATGGTGTAGTGATCATAGAGTGTATTGGACTGTGTGTAGGTACACGCTTCTGTGGATCAGTGGTGTATGCCAGGAGTTCACAAACTTGTACACTCCTGACTGCCACTGGACCTGATAGTATTCCTGTCTCGGCAATTGCACCCAAAAGTGATGACACTCAAGTGTGGATACCCGGTAAGTAGCTCCCACTATATGATACAACTACAGACATTTCAACCAGTAGTATACTGAATACCTACTAGGTAATTATATCATCCATTCAAACTAAATTATAAGTGTATAAACGTGTACAATCATTTGTAAAATAAATGAAATACAATCTCAGCAATTGCTAGAAAGAATTAAAGCGGTTAAATGTATATGTACGCATATGTATAAGTAAGTGGCTCCTACTATTAAATCAAATACACAGTGTTCCAGTAGTGTAGCCGTTTCTTGACTCAGCAATTTCTCTTAAACGTGACCTATTTGCTGAAGTTAATTTTTTAAGTTCCAAGGAAATTTAGGCGTTAAATTTGTGACCGTTTCTCTGATAGATATTCTGTAGAGAAGTTGCTCAGTCAAAGATGCTGTACTAATATGAAATGTAAGTGTTCTAAACAATTGCTACCAAACTGATTCTGTTAAGCGACCGGCTCTATTGATTATGTGTCCAAAAAGTGATCTCGATTCAATCAAAACGAAAACTGTTAGGTGAGGAGCCATTTATGGGATAAAACATTTCCTGTATAAGTAACTACTTTCCCAAGTCAGGCTTTACAAAGTTAAAGAACTGGCTAATATACAATATCTATGATTTTGTAAAAAGATTGTCCCTTTACCATTTATGCATTCACATTTGGAGTGTAAAATTTGCTAAAAACTTTAGTAGATAAATTAGTAGATAAATCAAATGATAAATCTAAATTTAATGATATTTTAATTCGTTTGAAGGGATTACCCGGAGTATTAACATTGACTTAAACATTAACGTATTATGTCACATAAGACCTTGGTCATTTGACAAACGTATATGATTTATCACAATTTACCTGACAATAATGCAAAATCGAAATGAAATTGACAAATGTTGCTTTTTCTTGTTAAATATGTACCATTATAACTATACTGGCCAATTCTAAACTGTATCTTACATATCATGATATCTTGTCAGTATTAAACTCGGCAATTTTGCCTTATTCTACTTTTGGGCTGAAAAACTTGTTTTTCGTATTCCTTGATTTTGTTCCATAGTTGCTATATAACGATTGCTTTTATCAGAGCAGAACAAAAAGTAAGAATGAAATTTCCAAAAGCATCACACGACCTTCAGTAATTTTCCTTAAACTGCTGCTTTATCATTAAAATGTTTCCAAATCATCATGCCATGAGATATAATTCTAATGCGGTGCAGAACTCATTCTAATTTAATTCCTACCCAGAAAAGTCTAACCTACGACTTTGTTCTGTTCGTTCATTAGGGCCCATTACAAGACTAAACACCCTCTTTGGTATATTCCAGGGCCATGTCAACAACAGATGTGTCCAGCACACATTGGCTTTTATCCTGAGAGATTGGGCGGTTCAGGTCCCAGCTCAATGAACATCATGTTATCTGCAAAGTTTGTGTGCAAAGCCACCATCGTAGCCTGGGAGATGTACAGAATCAAGGCGTCATTAAGGGGCTGGATAGAAGTGCTTCGCCCTGTGGCAAGTGGGCCGGGAGAGAGCTACATGTACAGGGTGGTCCATCGTACCCTTGTCCCTGCTGTACCACAAGATGGCCTTCAGAAGATTGTCCTCGGAGTGGGATTGCAAGCCGAAGCCGGTGACGTGCTGGCTGTTCGGCCAGCTGACGGCTATCAGTTCATAGACAATGATCGTGACAAAAGTCATAGCAACTGGCCGGTAAGGCAGTGTCATCCAAAACATCACCCTGCCTCTGATGGGACTCCTTCTGATATATCTGTGTGTAAACAAATCAATCGCAAGTACGCTTTAAGGGCAATACTTTACTAGGAAAGTTTGAGGATGAGGCTTCACACTTGGTGTAACACCTGTGTACATTGAACACCTTCGTACATTGGATAATTGTTCATGAATGTTCCGGCACACTCACATTGAAAAGTAATGGGAGGCTACCTGGATAATTTGAACACCTGTCTACCTTGAACATTGAACACCAAATTTGTTCCAGTAGGCCACATTTGACCTGTCTACATTGAACGTCCTGCACTGATTAAAAATGTTTCACTGTTGATCAAAATGCACTCAAAACATGCTGAATGATAGAAACATGCTCAAAATAGATTAGATAAATTCCTAAATTAATCCCAAAATGAACATTGTATGGTTAATGGGTCAATGGTAACATAGTATTGAGCATTTGTCTTACAAAAGGAAGAAATAAATGGATAATATTTATCAAGTCAGCCTGTGTTTTTCATGAGTAAGAAAGTGTACATATACAAGGAATTGCCTACTGGGAAGAAAGTTGAACTCCTAAAAGAAGCAGGTAGCAAATCTGTGAAACAGCTAGATAAGGACTATGAAGTGTCAGTTGGAACTAAGTCTAACATGCTGAAACGATGTGAAACGTAATCTGGATGCAGAGAGATGTAGAAAACTGCGTAAAACCAGCCATGATGAACTGAACAATTTGATATGGGATTTCTTTCAAACATGCAGGAGGAAAAACATCTCTATAAGTTTTTAAACTAAAAAATGAAAGTAGGGTAAAGCTATGGTTAATTTTGCAATAAAATGATCATGTTTACCTATTCACCTTTGACCTTTTTTCTTTTTCATCCGACCTCAAAATACTCTGAATCTGGATATGTTGAACGCCTGCATACATTGAACACTTTTTCATTTGCCGTGAGGGTTCAATGTGGACAGGTTCAACTGTGTTGATCACATTTATTTGAAAACATAAACGATCTACCTGACATTTTGGCAATACTAGCAGGTTCATCACGACTGCTGGAAAGCCCATAACCAGACCTCTCCTGGTATTTCGTAATGGGTTGAGCCATTAGAATTAAGTATAACATGACTGGATAAATAGCTAAATCTATATATTAATGCATACAATAATACCACTAATAAATAGCACTTCAGGAACGCTTAATTGAGAACAGATATACAAGTTTTAAGAATGAATTTCGAAGTCATGGTTGAATGAACCATCATGTACTAGTATATTTTACCTACTAACATTGATGTACTCAAACGCCTTCCCTATCCAGAGATGCACTTTTCTTGGATACTATGGATGAATATGCCTGACAGCCAGCAGCGGAGAGCTTGGGACTTGAGTGGATACTTGAATTGGATCTAGTCCAGAGCTGGAGGAGATGGTTCCAAAAATCATTGCCAATCCTCCTATTTAGCTCATTTTTGTTTAGTATGCAGGAAAGACATTGCTCGTAATTAAGGTATTAGTATATTAGGTGGTACTGTACGCGTCTGACCCCCAAAACTAAAACTAAATACTAAAACAGTAGAGAACCTGGCTACATCAATATGTTCAGTATGTTTTTAGAATTCAAACTGGCTAGCACTACCTAATAAGAGGAGATATTTTTCACATTGCTGGGGCTCTGCTCCCACAGAAGACTATTGATTACTTTCATTTAAAAATATAACCGATACACCTGACAACCCGGCAATACTGTGGCAACTGATGCAGATCAAGACTGTTTGATTTGATACAATGATAGCATCAAGATAAGTGTTTGGCTCAACTCAGACGAAAGGTGATCACATAGTGCACATCCATAATCAACTACCCCATGGAAACACCGGTACCCCCCCCCCCCCCCCCCCCCCCCCCCTCTGCGTTTGAATGCTTATAATAGTGTTTTGTTACCCATATAAGTTTATTTGTATCAAAATGAGCGAAACATTACTTCAGGTGTGAAATACTTAAACCTTAAATTAAAAAAACGTCCATAATGAATGCTTCCATAATAAATATAGCTCCACCAACTTGTCCAATATGTTGTGGGAGTTCCAACTGTGTTGCTCTTGCCCTATTTAGAGGACTTATGCGTCACCTTCCCTGGGCCTCCTCTCACACAGATGATGAATTTGCCACTTTCACTTGAAGACAACAATGGTTTAACTGGTTTTAGGCTAGTGGTGCAACTGATCCAGGTCAAGCCTCTGATAGGTTTGATGTAATGATAGCACCAAGACAAGTGTTTGTTACAACTCAGACAAAGTTGTTGAATCAATATGACTATGAGCATCCACAAAATACTTCATGAAAACTGCCCTCACTCTCTGTCTATACGTATGATTGCTTATACCAGAGCTATGTTACCCATATGTTAGTCCTGTATAAAAGGCAGCCCAACATTTTGAGTTATTTGTCACTCTGCATGAATTCTTCTCACACAGATGATGTATTGATTACTTTCATTTGAAAGCATAGAATATGTATCTGATATTTAGCCATACAGTCACAACTGATGCGGATCAGGCGTCTGTATGATTTGACGCAATTGTAGCAGCGAGACAAGTGTTTGCTTAAACTTAGAAGATAGAATACCGTGTAATACTACTATATGAGCCTTCATAATCAATTACTCCATGGAAACCTCTCTCCATATATGTGAATGCTAATACCAGTCCTATGTTACCCATACCAGTTTGATACTCAGTATACTTTAATGTTTAATGTTTTTGTGATTTTCAGACCCACCCCCCATTTATGATTATTACTTTGGTCTGACCCCCACCCCTGCATATTTCTTTTTTAAATATGGACTCTTATATCCAATGTGCTGTTTTTTTCTTTGAGCCCAACTTCCAATGGTTTCGTATTTAGTTACGTGATCCAAAAATCAGCACTTGCAGTTTCCAGAAACATCTTCTTATGTGAATTTCGGAAATCGAAAGACAAATTTGTTAAATTTACAATTTTCAGTAAGGTGCCTATCGAGGGTGTCTACAAAGACAAAAAATCAATATGGCTTCTGGCCTAGGAGCTGAAGCCAATATATCCAAGGATATTTCCTGAGACAACCTACCTTAGGCAGCTGCCCCCAAGTTAAAAAAAATTATTAATAGAAATTGACCCAGTACTAGTTAACACCTACCATTTACTCGCACATGAGTGTGATATTTCCTCTATCAATGTTGATAGGGGTCTTGCATTGTCAACGTAGTTCATAGATTCCAGTCGTTTAATAATGGTGATACTATTAAAGGGGCTTTAGTATGTACACAGAGGTTGGCCGCAGTGAATCTCAATTGTCATTGTCGGACGCAAGGTACCCCCCTACACTGCTAATTATTTTCTACAAACATTCCCCCCCCCCCCCCCTCCTATCACAGTATTTTCTTACAAATTTCCTTACAAACCCCCCACCAATGATAATTCTTTTGGTCTGTATCCAATGTTTATTTTAGCCCTCCCCCCCTATGGCCCTCTAGGCGAATTTCCCACGATGAACCCTTATGTTATCCATATCAGTTTGATACCCATTTGTCTTGTTTCACAATTATTCCAACAGTACCTCTATTGTGAAATGCGTACTGTTTTGCAATGAATACTGTTTTGAAATGATTGCAAAAGTGCAGAACTTATCTGTATTAATGCATTCAGTATTGTGATCGAATTTAGACTAAGTCAATTGCTCTGACCCTTACCAGAGGAGTTATTTGTCATTTTGCAGGTGCTCTGCTCGTTTGCAAACAAAAGACTCAACTGACATTAGGCAATAGTGGAGCAACTGATGCAGATCAAGCAACATGACAAGTGTTTGCACAAACTCAGACAAAAGGTGATCATGTTATACAACTATATGAGCATCCACAATCAATTACTCCATGGGAACCTCCCTCTCCCTGTCTCTGTGTGTGAATGCTCAGACAAGTGCTGTGTTATCCATATCGGTTTAATAGCCAGTTGACCTGTACCAAAGGGAGGATTACATTACTTCTGCTGTTGCTTTCTCCCCAATTCTGCAATGTACCACTAAATATTTAGATAACGCTGTGTAAATTTGAGGTATAACCTTATACAAACCTTAACATATATGTTGGTATTGACCTTAGATCTCAGCTGCTGTCTGTCAGGTGCGTTCTTCCATATATCAATGATTTATTGATTAGATTTCTTTTTGCCAAGAACATCAGGTTGTAGTTTCAAATTTCAATTCCTATACTATAGAGTCACATGATCAACACATTATCAGTATTAATGTGGCTTTAAACTTCACAGCTGCTACAAAATGACACCCATATACATATGATACTAATACACGTTAAAATAAAATTATTCTTAGGAAATGAAAACACTCACACTAGCAGGTTCATCATTGCTGCTGGAAAGTCCATCACCAGATCTCTTCTGGGATCTCTTGATGGGTAGACCCACTCGGTGCTTGGAAAACCTTGTCATTTTGGGTGTGGTACCACTTCAGAATGGATGCACCTGAAAAATGAATAAAAGTTGGTTGAGTATAAACCTAAATATGAAGAAATATATAATATGTTTTACAAACAATAGCATGGTTGTAGATAAGTAGGTACACTATTGAATATAAATCATGAACTTCAATTACAACTACACATGTTGCAGTTACCCAAATTACATTTATCTGATAGCCCACATTAACATCTCTATTCCCTGTAAGAATTAAGTATAACATGGCTGTATGAGTAGCTAAATCTATATATTAATGCATACAATAATACCACTATTAAATAGCACTTCCAGAACTCTTAATTAAGATGAGATATACAAGTTTTGGGAATGAATTTTGAAGTTATGGTTGAATGAACAATCATATATTGTTTACATGCTTACATGTTTAAATGGACCAAATACGTTTTACTTACAATCATTGCTGTAATCAAAAGCCTTCCCTTCCTAAAGATTTCTCAGGACCTTGTCATTGTATTGCTCGTTCTTCATGTCGTACAGAAGCTTATGACCTTGGCATTTGGTGATTTCTTCCTCTTGCTCCTCTGCGAGCGATGGTGTTGCACATGGTTGGGGTGGCTCAATCTGTGCCTTGGGAGGGATGTCAGCCTTGTCCTTATCCTTATATTTTGACTTTGACTTCACTGGAGGCATGTCTGGAAGAGATGACTGACCTCAAAGAAATAAAGTACACACAAAATTAAAGAGTGTCTTGTATAAAAAAAATACATTCTTATACAGGTGATATTGAATTGAATTGAATCGAATTAAAAGGTGTATTTTGTAGTGATTTGATAACAATTTATATAACAATAACAATATCTTCATGTAAGACAGTCAGGGAAAACTACATATAAAACTGACTGATGTACTTTCCTGTTGCATAATGCATGAGATGACTCACCTGAAAGAAATAAAGTACACTCAAAATTAAAGAGTGTTTTGTATAAAGATACATTCTTATACAGGTGATATTGAATTGAATTAAATCAAATTAAAAGGTTTATTTTCGAGTGATATGATAACAGTTAATATAACAATAACAATATATCCATGTAAGACAGACAGGGAAAGCTACATATAATACTGACTGCTGTACTTTCCTGTTGCATAATGCATGAGATGACTCACCTGAAATAAATAAAGTGCACACAAAATTAAAGTGTTTTATATAAAAAATACATTCTTATACAGATGATATTGAATTGAATTAAATCAAATTAAAATGTTTATTTTAGAGTGATCTGATAACAGTTAATATAACCATAACAATAACAATATATCTATGTACGACAGACAGGGAGAACTACATATAATACTGACTGCTGTACTTTCCTGTTGCATAATGCGTGAGATGACTCACCTGAAAGAAATAAAGTACACACATAAGATTAAAGACTTTTGCGTATAACAACATGCATTCAAACTAAAACAATTAAAAGGTTTGTAGTAACCTGATAACAATAAATATAACAATAACAATATCGTCATGTAAGACAAACAGGGTAAAATCCCACACATAATACTACTGTACTTGCCTGTTGCGTAATGCGTGAGAGCACTCACCTGAAATAAATAAAATTAAAATAATATTGATGACTGGTTTGTAAAAGAATATACATCCCAATACAGGGGATATTAAAGTAAACTAAATAGAATCAAAAGGTATATTTCGGAGTGACCTGATAGCATAACAATAACAGTAACAATAACAATATCTTCATGCAAGACCGACAGGGTGAAATCCAACATATAATACTACTCTACTTTCCTGTTGCATAATGCGAGGGGCGGGGAGAGAAATGGGGCATATATAGATACAACAGTACATTTTCCATAATAAAATATGTAAAAAGTAATAACCTTCATCACCGGAGTAGTCCGGCTGTTTTGGAGGTGTTGACGGAGGAGTTGAAGAAGCCAGGGAGGAATGCTGCTGCTGAGAAGCCTCTGAAACTTGTGGCGACTGCAACTGGTGCAACAGGATATGGTGATTTGGCACAATTAATGAAGGCAACATCATCCTCACCTTTGTCTGGCCTGGGCATGTGAGAAAGTTCCCAGTGACTTGGGGTTAGGCGGTGGTTTTCGCCGGGTACTCCAGTTTCCTCCACTACTTACAACTGGCTAGTCACGGATTAGCCACAGTTGGCATAAAAATGTGACGAAAAAACGAAATTCCAAATTGTCTGTTTTCCTCTTCTTAGGAGTCTTGGTAATCATCTTTTGCCTTTTGCAATGTATTCTTGATGCCCAGTCTACTACCCCATTGTGTGTACTTTGTGGGTGGCATCTCATGCCAAAAAGGAGAGTAAAATAAAGCAAAAAACAGCACAGGAAGAAAAAACCTCTAAGGCCACCATGCAAGAAGTAAATGAAAGGTTATGTGCATGCCTTAGGCCAACTGTGACACTTGCGCGATCTAATTATCACCGATCGCTGCCTCATTATGACGTTGTGTGCTATCCCCTTGACCTTCATTTATCCACTGTGATTCGTGCACCATAACTCTAACAAAAAATCCTTTTCGGGTACAGTTTGCGATGTCTTTGGCAGTAATCATGCGTTTGATCCATGGGCCTTTGTGTAATGCTCTTGCAACATTTTTACATCTTCGAGTGTAATTATGCTCCAGCATACATCGGGAATGCAGTCACAGCAAATTCAAAATTGATGCCACAGTGAAGCCATCTGAGGTCAACTTTGGAACAATATGACATAGGCTTTGTTGGTGACAAGAATTTAAATTTTCTAATACCACGTACTATGTGATGGTGGAAGCTCGCACATATAATTGAATGTTAATAGGATTTACTGACTTCAACATTAAGCTGTCTTTTAAAATGTATTTAAGAGAAAATTATCTATGATTGCCTCTAATACTATACTCTCTCTCTCTCTCTCTCTCTCTCTCTCTCTCTCTCTCTCTCTCTCTCTCTCTCTCTCTCTCTCTCTCTCTTACACACTCACACACAAACACGCACACACTCGCAAACTCTCTCTTACACTCACATACACACTAGCAACATTTATAGGGAGCAAGTTCAATATCAGCAGGGATGCCACGCACATAGATTAGCAAGTGCAAGTGATGTTTATCACACTTGGCATGTTTTTTTTTTCATGCATTAGTACTTAGAGTCTTGCATGCCGGTTTGAAGAGAATAAACATGTTTAGTTTATTACTAAATTACTATTACTAATAAATGTCAGGAGTTCAGTTTTGAAAAAAAATAGTTTTGTTTATTTTGAGTCATAAGGTGAAAAATGATAGAATCCTGCATGCTGTAGGTGTTTATATGTTACCTGTGTGGTTACTTGTGTATCCCTGGGTCATGGCATTCACAGGTATGTTGGCTGTAGTAACGTCATCCATTCCTGTTGTAACAATGGTGTACTCTGTACTTGATTTGTGTTTCACTGTCTTCTCTGTATTAGTAATCAGTGTGTTTGATGATGTCCCTAAAAACAAACTTATTATCAATTACAATGGAATAACAGAATACATTCCAAGTATGAAAAGAGTTCACAATAGCTTATGCAACACTACAAACGTTTTTTATTATGCAGCAACATTTTAAGTCTCACTTGCATTAAAAAAAAACATGTTTATGATGTTGTCGCTAGCTAGAGTGCACACATTGTAAATAGGATTAGCCTTTAATTCATAATTAACTACGAGTAGCACAAGGGAAAAATAATAACATTTAACATCACTTGAATATTTAGATATGATTATTGTGTTGCATGTATGTTACACAGCAAAAGATCTGATTTTCAAAAATTGAACATTTATCTAAAATTAAGACACATTTATCTAGCGATTTAACAACTTAGAAATATTCATAATAATCATTTAAGAGAGGGCGAGAATGTTGCAGCTTTAGTAGGACCCAGATGTTCGGATGCTGCAGGTGTGGTTGACAGTTCTGTTGTCCCAGTGGTACTCTGCTTCACACTCTGCGAGGTCTCCACCATTTTTACGTCTGTTGCTGTTGTACCCTGTGTAACACCAAATGAAGTCGTTTCAGGAGGTGGGGATGTCACATGTGTCTCCATCGTTTGTACGTCTGTTGCTGTTGTACTCTGTGTAACACCAAATGAAGTTGTTTCAGGAGGTGGGGATGTCACATGTGTCTCCATCGTTTGCACGTCTGTTGCTGTTGTACTCTGCGTAACACCAAATGAAGTCTTTTCAGGCGGTGGGGATATCAAATGTGTAGTTTCTACCGTTGAGATTAAGTGTGTTTTGTCTGTTTGGGGAACTGAGATCTTCGTCGTTGGTAGGTGATGTTTGGTCGTTGGTGAGATTGTGGTCTCATCTTGAAAGAAAGCATTTTCAAATAATGTTAGAAAATTCTAGTTTAAATGTGCAATTTGTGATTCATATGTCATGTGAACTAACTGGGTGCATGTAAATTCCATACCAATATAAATATTGATGAAAATAAAAAAGTAGAATATATTCGATATTAAACATTTGATTTCAAGACGCATGAATGATGACCCTAACTTAGCGAAGTACCTTAATGGAAACTAACTAGTAGGAGGGAGTGCTAATTGTGGCCGAATAGTCACATTGTACAATAAATGCTCAATGTGTGTACCTTCTGAACAAAGCCTGTGGTTCTAAACCCACAACAGCAGGTATAAGTTTCACACTACCAATGCTGAGGCTACTTTCGTCCAAAGCACAGTGAAGCAAAGATTTTTGAAAAACATCTAAACCCTGTCAAGTTGGTATTCATTGGATAGCTCTTTCAATAGTCTCAGAAGAGTACCCATGAGCCAAGGTTTCAGTTATGTTTCAGGTTTTTGCATAATTTTGTATTGGCCAAATTAGTCACCAGCAGCATAAGGGTTAAAATGCACGGAACTCTTGGTTGATCAGTGGTTATATTCTCCACCATCAACTATATCCACTCACAAAGTTCAGATGTGGAAGAATATGTTTCGACAAAAAAAGATAGCACACTACACGTTGTAAGTATAGCAACTAAAGGGCTTATCTATCAAATCGTTAAACTGGAAGTTTGATATCAATTATACTAATAAAAATCATCTACATCCATATGATTACGAAGGAATTCTTTGTGTTATCTACATAAGAGCGTAACTCAATATTAAATAATGGGGGTTTATTGATAACAATCTACGGCATTTAATATACATAGATATTGATTCAAGTTCGCTAATGTGCAATGTGAGTAATGGAAATAATGTTGTTTTCGTTACACGATTGTATTTATACAATATGATATGCTGTAGAATAATAAACGATTCACTATGCGCTAAAATATATATGCTTGTTTGATGAAAAAGTCAAGTATGTCCGGATAACTTTTTATATGGTAAGAGGCCATGTGAAATATCTGATTTACAAAAAAATCCATCCACCCAGATTTGGCCTATGACCACTCAGAATTGATATTCAAAACATACCTGAAGCAATTGATGCCATGGCGTCACTTAAACAAATTTGGTATGATATCACTTACCTTGTACCAGTCTCCATAGGTAGAGGTGGTTATACTTTTCCAAGTAATAACTAATCGTAATTCTTCCTTTGGCATCTATAGCCAGGGAACAACATTGTTTATTTAAAGATTGGAATCTAGTGCCATCAGCTTCCTGTATTTCTTTAAAAGAGGCGTCCTCTTTAAAAAGTGTCGTGTACTCATAAGGATGTGAGAAACACACCCAGTTTTGATGGCGGATGTAGTTGCCTGGATGTGATGCGGATTCAAATGATATGTATTCATCTCCCCCAGCTAGGCCAGGAACGATCTTGAACCAGCTGTTTGAATCTTGCTCAGCTTTGAGTTCGTTACCGGATATGGTCCAAAATCGTCCATCCCTTACGAACTGGATTTTCCTCAGCCGTTCTAGTTGTGGACATAAATGGAAACAGAAATGTATTTAAGCCCAACTGATTAATTTCCCGAAATGGTCAAATTTGGTATATGTAAATCTTATTCGTTCATAACGTTTTGTGGATTTATATTCGAAGGTAGTAAGTACACACACAAAACTGCAAGCTTACAACTATTGTCAGTAAAAAATAAACCTTGAATGCTAAACATACAATCTGAAAAAATACAACTAGGAGAATTATGAATTTTGAGTTGATTTGTCTATGGTAGGTGACGAGTTTGTATTGACATTGGTGGCAAAGAGAACCAATGTATTACTACTGCTACGGTAAAGACATTTAATTCATGCACCACTTGACCGGACGTCTGCCAGTGCATGGTTGTAAAACACCCATGTCAAAACAATAAGCCAAACGCATAAATGTATTGTAAATACTAGGTTACTGCCTAAGAGTATGTAAGAAACAAGCATATCTGTCTCCATTGTTACATATCCAGTCACTGGTTGGGAAATCTCATCTGAATCAACAGCAGGTGTATACTTATCATCTAGCGTTAAAATTTCTTCCCGTTATAAAATTTAACAAGAAAATATATAAATATTGCCCTTACCTCCCAAGGCTTGGGAGTTGAAAAGATATATGCACACCATACACAAAAGAACGAAGACCTGTAAAAGATAAATAGATATGTATGTCATTTTGAAGAGGTTTCTGCAATGAAGAGTATATGTTCATGTATAAATATGTTCGGGTTTCTTTTATTGAGATTGTGTTTCCAGTGGTGTATGGTATAGTTTACCTTGTACTTCATATGAAAATTACTTAAAGGGCAAATGCACCATCAGAATGATTAAGGTTCAGAATGAGCGTATACATGTCACCTTTCAAATACGACCTCCCCCGAACCTGTCCTCTTGAGCACTACTCAGTTATAGCTTACAGAAGTTCAGCAAGCAACAGTCCTGAGGCAGCTCTACAGGGCCTCCATGCATCCCAAGATGCACTCTGTTTTTGACACCTTCTAAGCACCAGCCTGTGTCACTAGTGCTTAAGAGATAGCAGTAATAGGGGGCTGGGCTCCCCTGTCCTGCTTAGATTTTCATTACTGGCTTTCAATAAGTTGTCACAATTCCCAAAGATTGAACTTCTTCAATTTCCTATTGTTTATTCCAACAATCCTTGGAAGTTATACCATGTGGCTTTTCTTTGATTTGTAGCTTATTGTTGGGTAGAAACCATTACTTCCTAATTGCTATGAAATCAGTTTGTGCTAATCACTTACAGGAAATTGCAATACTTGTGTCAGTTAGCAGTTACTCATGGGAATAGTGTAGGACTTATAAGTATGTGTATTCCTTCACTTCCTGTTATCAAGATGCTATCTTTGAGTAAAGAACCTGGCACCATTGAGTAAAGGATCATGTGGGTCTAAGGGAGAAGTTCCCTAGGTGATTCAGATATTTCCATTCCTCCAAATTCCTGAATCGCTCAATTCTGCCATACTATGTAAGTTTTACTTCTTGAAGTTTTATTTGCTTCCAAAAATTGTGATCAGGGATGAGCCAGGAATAGAAATTAGCAAGTAAGGGAAATCCATGCAGGCTCCTCTGCTACTGCTATCTCTGAAGCACTAGTGACACAGGCTGGTGCTTAGAAGGTGTCAAAAACAGAGTGCATCTTGGGATGCATGGAGGCCCTGTAAAGCTGCCTCAGGACTGTTGCTTGCTGAACTTCTGTAAGCTATAACTGAGTAGTGCTGAGGAGGACAGGTTCGTGGGAGGTCTTATTTGAAAGGTGACATGTAAAAGATCATTTTGAACCTAAATCTTTCTGATGGTGCATTTGCCCTTTAAATGTTCCTTCATGTTCTACTTTGTTTATACACATGAAGAAATAAAAGCCCTACAGTACACTTGTACAATTTGTAATGAAAATAAAGTTTATTTGTAGCAGCTGTTGTGACTGTGTTACGTTGCGCCTCACGCACTGGTGGTGGCATCGCTTCGTCTTTAGTCGTGACGTCACATGTTTACACCGACGTTACGCTGTGGAGAGTACGTCAACATTGCCTTATAAGGAGGGTTGAAAGGGGAATGCGTAATGCACGCACAGTATGGATTAATATGAAGGAATTCAGCAGTATACAGTATGCAATAAAACAGGAAAACGAGGTGATTTTGTCAAATGTTAGATAAATATCTTGTTGCAATAGGTAAAATTTTGCTGAAGCCAAAATACATGTAGAAATTAAAATATCTTTCGCCAGAATAAACCATCGTAGAACGTTTGACAATGATATTCGGAATATTCGGAATAACTACCATACGAGATATTACCACACGGAAAAAATATCTAAAATTTAGCTAAGTATACTGGTTGCATTAGCGAAATCGTACTCTGATATCGACAGCAAATGTTGCGGGATTGAAATATACAACAGCGAATATAAATATAACAACAAATGTAGTATCTAAATGTTGTTCTTTCATGCTCTACTTTGTTCACACACACACACACACACACACACACACACACACACACACACACATATATATATATATATATATATATATATATATATATATATATATATATATATATATATATATATATATATATACATATATATATATGTGTGTGTGTGTGTGTGTGTGTGTGTGTGTGTGTGTGTGTGTGTTTATATTTCCTATGAAACATTGCACAATTTGCAGCTCTGATGGCATCACAAAGTTATAAAAATAAATGTATACTAATACGATTATCTTTCACCGGAATAGACCATCGTAGAACTTATGAAAATGATAAGTTATGCTATACTTTTACTTCGAAAATATGGAAAACGGGAATATCTTTAAATGGAAATATTAAGAATTAAGAATTGAGTATGACATAGGAGTGATACTGATACCGTGCCCTAAGTTTTTGAAATTCTGCCGGTTATCCTATTGCCATCGGTTCGTCTATGTTCGTGACGTCACATGTTTACACCGACGTTACGCTGTGGAGTACATTTATTCTTTCTCTTCCATAATTGTTGGTGTTTTTCTCTATGTCTATGCGTGATTTCGTTGTTTCAACCACATACATAGTTGCAAATAGATGTATGTTGTCAAAAGGGCAAACATTCCAGAACGAAAAATAAATATTTGGAAAGCATCACGATAATCTTCACGTGGCTTCACATTTACTTTCATGATGAAAGTTGCCCCTTTTTTACTTGATTGTTTTATTTTTTCATTTTCAGATATCTAGTTCTGTGTCTCCTGGTTTAGCATTGATAACTTTGCCGATAAGCTTTCAAACTTTTTGAGAAGAAAAACTCAACAACGTAAAACTCTGCGATGCCATCAGAGTTGCAAATTGTGCAATGTTTCATAGGAAATATTCGAAGATAACTACCATACGAGATTTTAGCATACGGAAAAAAATAGCTGATGTAAGTGTGACGTTGCGGGCGCACGCACTGGTGCTGTCATCGGTTCGTCTATGGTCGTGACGTCACTTGTTTACACCGACGTTACGCTGTGGAGAGTACGTCAACATTGCCTTATAAGGAGTGTTGGAAGGGGAATGCGTAATGCACGCACGGTATGGATTAATATAAACGAATTCAGCAGTAAACAGTAGGAAACAAACACATGGAAGCGAAGTAATATTGTCAAATGTTAGATACAATGTCGTGTTGCAATAAGTAAACTGTTACTGAATGGCCAAAATAAATGTAGAAATTAGAATATCTTTCACCGGAATAAACCATCGTAGAACTTATGAAAATGATAGGTTATGCTATACTTTTACTTCTAAAATATGGAAACGGGAATATCGTTATGGAAACATTAAGAATTAAAAATTGAGTATGACATATGAGTGATACTGATACTGTGCCCCAAGATTTTGCAATTGTGCCGGTTATCCATTATGCTCATTATCATCGGTGTGTATGTCCCGGGGGGGAGGGGGGGGGCACTCGGGTACCGAGGGGGGCCGCACCTGCGTTACGTATTTCACGGAAGAAGGGGTCTTTTATTAAGACCTCCGCATGTCCGCGATTTTGTAAAAGAAGGGTACTTTTCTGTCCCCAGGTACGAAGTATGGGGGTCAAAATCCCCTTACAATCCACGAAATATACGCGGCTCTGACGCCGAGTGACTCCCGAAGTGACTGGGCTTCCGAGTTTTCTGCCGCCACTTGCTGCCGCTAAACAAGCAGAGGATTATGAAATCTTAAGTTAAAATATGTGTTCCCGTTCATCCAATGTCAGTGTTTTGATAAAGAAGGGGTGTTTATTGAGTGGAAAAAATCAGCGTTTTATTATAATAAGGGTGCTTTTTTGGCCAGAAAGCAGTGCTTTAGGGGTATTTTTTAATTTTGATAACGAACGTATGCACCCCCCTAAATACCCAAGTGCCCCCCCCCCCCCCCCCCCCCCCCCCCCCCCCCGGGTTGTATGTTCACTAAACATTTTGAATTATTGATACGTAGGTTAACCCTTCCAATGCTGAGGCTACTGTCGTCCAACGCACAGGTCGCAAAGATTTTTTTAAATTCCCCCTAAACCCGGTCATGTTTGTATTCATGGGATAGCTCTCACTGAGCACTCTAATATGAGTGCCCATGAGCCAGTGTTTCGGTCATTTCGGTTTTTGCATCATTTCATATTGGCCAAATTAACCACCAGCAGCAGGAGGGTTTAGTAGCCCCGAGAGGTTATCTTCAATTACATTCATTCTTTCTCTTCTATTATTGTTGGTTTTTTTTCTCTATGTCTATGGTTGATTTCGTTGTTTCAACCACATGCATAGTTGCAAATAAATGTATGTTGTTAAAAAGGAAAGCATTACAGAACGAAAAATGAGTATTTAGAAAGCATCACGATAATCTTAATGTAGATGAAGTGGCTTCACATTTACGTTCATGATGATTACGAAAGTTGCCCCTTTTTTGCTCAATTGTTTTATTTTTTAATTTACGGATATCTAGTTCTGTGTCTCCAGCATACCTGGTTTAGCATTGAAAACTTTGCCGATAATTTTTCAAACTTTTGAGAAGAAAAACTCAACAACGTAAAACTCTGCGATGCCATCAGAGTTGCAAATTGTGCAATGTTTCATAGGAAATATTCGAAGATAACTACCATACGAGATTTTAGCATACGGGGAAAAAATAGCTGATGTCTGTATGACGATGCGGGCGCACGCACTGGTGCTGTCATCGGTTCGTCTATGGTCGTGACGTCACATGTTTACACCGACGTTACGCTGTGGAGAGTACGTCAACATTGCCTTATAAGGAGTGTTGGAAGGGGGAGCATAATGCACGCAGAGTATGGATTATTATGAACGAATTCAGCAGTAAACAGTATGCAATAAAACAGGGAAGCGATGTGGTTTTGTCAAATGATAGATCAAATATCGTGTTGCAATAGGTAAACTGTTACTGAATGGCCAAAATACATGTAGAAATTAGAATATCTTTCACCGTTATAAACCATAGCAGAACTTATGAAAATGATAAGTTATGCTATACTTTTACTTCGAAAATATGGAAAACGGGAATATATTTAAATGGAAATATTAAGAATTGAGTATGACATATGAGTGATATCTCAAACTAATACCGTACCCCAAGATTTTGCAATTCTGTCGGCTTACCAATTTGTTCTCTTCTATATTTTGTTAGGTTTTCATTATATATTTAGATGATTTCGTTGATTCAACCCCCTATATAGTTGCAAATACGTGTGTTGTTAAAAAGAGAAATATTACAAAAGGAAAAAAAATGATTTAGAAAATATCCGGATGACCTCATTGTGGATAAGGTGGCTTCACATTTACTTTCACGATGCTTACAAAAGTTGCAACTTCTTTTTTTACTTGATTGTTTCAAAATTATTTACAAATATCTAGTTCTGTGTCACCTGGTTTAGCATTGATAACTTTGCCCATAATTTTTCGGGAAGAAAAGCTCACCAATGTAAAGTACAGTTATGCCATCAGAATTTCAAATGGTGCACTGTTTCATTAAAGAAATGTATTGATAACTACCATATATATATATATATATATATATATATATATATATATATATATATATATATATATATATATATATATATATATATATATATATATATATATATATATATATATATATGTATATATATATATTTATATATATGTATATATATATATATATATATATATATATATATATATATATATATATATATATATATATATATATATATATATATATATATATATATATATATATATATATATGTACATACATGTATATATATATATATATATATATATATATATATATATATATATATATATATATATATATATATATACATATATATATATATATATATATATATATATATATATATATATATATATATATATATATATATATATATATATATATATATAATCAGCTACTTTTACCGGTTGCAGCAGCGAAATCTTACTCTGATTTCGACAGCAAATACTGCGGGGTTGAAATATTCGACAGCGAATATGAATATAGCAACAAATGGGTTAAAAACGTTAAGATCGATTATAACCCTTTGCTCAGACCGTCGCTTTTAAGATTCTCTAATAGATGAGGTTTTCCCCTTTGTCATCTCAACCCTTACGCATTTTCATCTTCATACGTGACTCCATATCTGTAGATTTAGTAATTGTTACATTGGCTTTGTTGAGGAGGTTTCTGAAATGAAGTGTATAAGTTTGTTTGTAGATGTGTTCGGTTAATTTGATTGAGACTGTATTTACAGTGGTGTAAGATATTGTTTACCTTAAACTGCATGTAAATATTATCTAAATGTTGTCTTTTCATGCTCTACTATGTTTTATACATTATATATATATATATATATATATATATATATATATATATATATATATATATATATATATATATATATATATATATATATATATATATATATATATATATATTGCAGCAGCTGTGCTGTCTGTGTGACGTTGCGGGCGCACGCACTGGTGGTGCCGTCGGTTCGTCTATGCTCGTGACGTCACATGTTTACACCGACGTTACGCTGTGGAGAGTACGTCAACATTGCCTTATAAGGAGTGTTGGAAGGGGGAGTATGACATATGAGTGATACTAATACCGTGCCCCAAGATTTTGCTATTCTGCCGGTTATCCTATTATGTTCATTATCATTGGTGTGTGCTATACATTTTGAATTATTGATACGTAGGTAAATAACCCTTTCAATGGTAAGGCTACTGTCGTCCAAAGCACAGGACGCAACGACTTTTGAGTTCACTCTAAACCCTGTCATGTTGGTATTCATGGGATAGCTCTCACTGAGCACCCTCAGATGAGGACCCATTTGCCAGAGTTTTGGTCATTTTCTTTTGAGGGGGGGGGGGGGTGCATCCCATTGTGTTGGCCAACTTAACCACCACCAGCATAAGGGTTAAGTAGCACCGACAGATGATCTTCAAGTACATTCATTCTTTCTCTTCTATAATTATTGGTGTTTTTTCTCAATGTCTATTGGTTATTTTCGTTGTTTCAACCACATACATAGTTGCAAACAAATGTATGTTGTTAAAAAGGCAAACAATACAGAACGAAAAATGAGTATTTAGAAAGCATCATGATAATCTTCATGTAGATGAAGTGACTTCACAGTTACGTTTTATCAGTTTTTCTTATTATTTACAGATATCTAGTCTCCTACATACCTGGTTTAGTATTGATAACTTTGCCGATAACTTTCAAACTTTTTGAGAAGAAAAACTCACCAAAATAAAATTCTGTGATGCGATCAGTTTCAAATAGTGCACTATTTCATTAATGAAATATACGCAGATAACTACCATACGAGACCAGTAACTAGACGAGCGGTAAAATAATGATATATCTGAAAATTAGGTAATTATACTGGTCGCAGTAGCGAAATCTACGGAATTGAAATACTAGTATTCGACAGCGAATATGAATATAGCAGCAAACGGTTTTACAACGTTAACCCTTCCAATGCTGAGGCTACTCTTGCCCATAGCACAGGGATGCAATTTTTTTAAACCATCTAAACCCTGTCATGTTGGTATTCATTGGATAGCTCTCTCTCTGAGTACTCTTATATTAGTACCAATATGCCAGGGTTTCAGTCATTTTCATGGGTTTTGCATCATTTTGTATTGACCAAATTAGCCAACAGTAGCATAAGGGTTATGATTGATTATAACCCTTTGCTCAGACCGTCATTTTTAAGATTTGAATAAACGAGGGTTTACCCTTATTTTGTCGTCTCAACCCTTACATTTTGTTATCTTTATACGTGACTCCATACCTGTGGAGTTTGTAAAATTTGTAACATTGACTCTGTTACAGGATCATTTCTAGTATCACTTAAAATCTACTCGGCTCTGACGAGACGAGTAGTTTAAGTGGAATGACCCCGTATGCACGAATGAATGTTCTTAGATCTTCCGTAGCTGGCGGGCGTTTACTTCTGTAAATATACCGCTGCTTACATCTTACTATGCATGCGTGTATTCATGTAGTAGTAAAACATATGTGTAGTTGGATCCCGGCGGGGGCACTCAGGTACAAAGGGGGGTCGCACCTGCGTTACGTATTTCGCGGAAGAAGGTTTTTTTAAGACCTCAGCATGTCCGCGATTTTGTAAAAGAAGGGTACTTTTTTGTACTCAGGTACGAAGTATGGGGGTCATAATCCCCTTACAATCCACGAAATATACGCGGCTCTGACGCCGAGTGACTCCCGAAGTGACTGGGCTTCCGAGTTTGCTGCCGCCACTTGCTGCCGCTAAACAAGCAGAGGATTATAAAATCTTAAGTTAAAATACGTGTTCCCGTTCATCCAATGTCAGCGTTTTGACAAAAGAAGGGGTGTTTATTTAGTGGAAAAAATCAGCGTTTTATTAAAATAAGGGTGTTTTTTTGACCAGAAATCAGTGCTTTAGGGGTATTTTTTAATTTTGATAACGAACGTATGCATCCCCCTAAATACCCAAGTGCCCCCCCCCCCCCCCCCGGGAGTTGGATACGGATTGGTTATCATCTCTTAACTCTTTCCCTGATAGTGGCTAATTTGGACAAAACGAAATTATTTGAAAAACGTTAGAAAATGACTGGAACCCTAGCACATTGGTACTCATCTGACTGAGGTTAGTGAGAGCTTTCAAATGAATACCAACATGACAGATTTTAGATTCAGCATCGCAAGGGTTGAGTGAACTTTTTTTTATTTCTCTAATATGTGTCGATGAACCTGATTTGTATTATTCGGTATTTTCTTATTGCACCCGGTACACCATATAATATACGATGCGGAACGATGAAATTCTAAGAAGGTCCCCGGTACTTGATCCATTTTTTGGCAGACACACAAGCAATGGGAACAATAAAATGAAAGCAACAAAAATATGTACTTACACGACAGGTTCTGTTCAGATTTGCGAAGGCCATTTTTTCAGATTACGCCGGCGCACTTGTAGACTTGAACGTCCGACGAGGTGTTGTTGTTGTTGTTGTTGTTGTTGTTGTTGTTTGCTGTCAGAAGTTGATAAGGCAAGTTGCTGTAACAAGCTATCAAGCTATCTTGATATCGGTACCGAAGCTCTGCTAGGTGAGGTACGAACGGTTGTTGGCGTTGCAGTCACTGGCTGCACCACTGCCGGGATTTATTTACTAAAGCTATGTATCATTGTGAGCCAAACGATACGTCACAGAACGAGCGTAGACAACGTTCAATATATTGGATATATACATAAAGTGCCCCGCCCATCGCCCCCCCCCCCCCCCCCCCCCCCCCCCCACCCATTCGGGACAGCACTGATGATGACATACGCCATCTGGTGGAAGAATATGAATTCTCAGCGATTGCGCAATAAATACAAATTGCGCAATAAATAGATATTGGATATATACATACAGCCCCCCCCCCCCCCCCCCCCCTCCCGATCGGGACAGCACTGATGATGGCATACGCCATCTGGTGGAAGATTCTGAATCTTCAGCGATTGCGTAATAAAATTTCAATTTTAGCAGCCGTGGGTACTCTCTTCGCTGCCTCTTTCTGACTAAGTGTGAAAAGAATGCCGGCAAGTACAAATATAATCGTCAAGATGACCGATCTACATTTGTAACATGTGTAACATGTGTTTGTAACATGACTTTTAGATGAAAACAATGCCTTTGATTTAGGGATATTCACAAAGGTCTCCTCGACCCCTGCCTGCGCTATGCAATTTTCCTTTTTACTATTTTAAAAATGAACACATGTTTCGAGCAGAAAGTGAACGAAAAATTGCCTTCGCACTTATAGAAATGACATCGCTACAGTATTATGCTACGATGGTGCAGGTGTGACTGGCAGGATTTTTTTTCCTGTCGTTTCCAGACAACAGTGGGTTTTTTTCTGCCGTTCACACCTGCACAATCATCGTATTGCACGGATATCACCAGTGTAGTTTGTCTCCCAATCAAAGGTTGATGGTATATGATGCCTATTTTTTGGACAGCCCACAATGGATAATGGCAGTTAAGTTAGCAGATGGGGATGATTTATTTTTTGGCTCTTTTTTTCCTGTTCCCTGTTTTTATTTGAGCATTAATCCTATACAAAGATTAAGTTCTTTTGTCAAAACGCTTTCCGTAAGAAAAATATATCAAGCTTCATAAAAGTGTCCCCAAGCAGGTGTAAGGTGTGAACGGTAAAAACC
>OZ012686.1:14609645-14633497 GCA_963942565.1 Maea johnstoni | reverse complement strand
CCAAAAATGAAAATTCCAAATTTAAGTTTTAGCATGTTCCTGCGCGGCAGCGTAAGCAGGGTCGACCAACTGCAAGATTGCATTAGCATGGGATAACTTCACTACCCTAACCCCGAGAATACTCGTAGCATTAAGAAATTACGAACAAATATGTAAATTTAACTGAATGACCAAAGTTCGTGGAGAATAACTAGGACGACTGCAAATGACATGTGCTTCAGCCGGTTTAACATCTCATTTATCAATGTCATATCTGTTAGCCGAGCTTTTTGACTTTTGGTACATAAGTTAGCTAGCCCTAAGTGTGTGGTCGCAGGTATGTATGTGTTCTCTAATATTTATTTCATTATAAGAATTGCCAAACGAAAAAGAAGGATTTCTCTAATTCTTCAACCTGTTACAACTGCCGAAATATGCCCTAGCCGCAATTTGGCAGAAAAAACTGACAAAAAATGAAAATTCCAAATTCTGGTCTCAACGTGTTCCTGAGCGGCAGCACAGGCAGGGTCTACCAACTGCAAGATCGCAGTTATTGTAGAATGCGATACCTTCACTAACCCTACCCTCGAGAATACTCATAGTTTCATTAAAAGAATTGCCAAACGAAAAAAAAGGATTTCTCTAATTCCTCCACCTGTTACAACTGCCGAAATACGCCCTAGCCGCAATTTCGCAGAAAAAATGACAAAAAATGAAAATTTCAAATTCTGGTCTCAACGTGTTCCTGAGCGGCAGCACAGGCAGGGTCTACCAACTGCAAGATCGCAGTTCGTGTAGAATGCGATACCTTCACTACCCTACCCTCGAGAATACTCGCAGTGTTATGAAATTACGAACAAATATGTAAATTTTACTGAATGACCAGAGTTTGTGGAGAGTAACAGGGCGGGTACTTTCCAGTTAAGTACAAATTTATAAATCAATAGTTGTTGTTTTGTTTTTATTTCTGCATTTCCACCATTTGAAATTAGCCCAAAGTATGCCTTTATTAGGCAGATATAACATGCACCTGGATGGTAGGGCCTATTTGTGACTACTGTGAAGGCTTTGACATGTCCAGAGCATCATGTTTGATTGTTAACCCATATTAACCACCTGCATTAACCAATGATTTAAGATAATTGGTTTCGCATCGTTTGTCTAGGATTGCCTTGCCACTGAAGAATCAGCGATATTAATATTTCATATTTTCCTTTGGATATAACTCCATTCTCTGAGTGCAATTTAACTGCCAGCAGACTCCCCGCAGGGCTTGTTGAGAAGAAAAACTCATCAACGTAAAACTCTGCGATGCCATCAGAGTTGCAAATTGTGCAATGTTTCATAGGAAATATTCGAAGATAACTACCATACGAGATTTTAGCATACGAAAAAAAACAACTGATGTCTGTATGACGTTGCGGGCGCATGCACTGGTGCTGTCATCGATTCGTCTATGGTCGTGACGTCACATGTTTACACCGACGTTACGCTGTGGAGAGTACGTCAACATTGCCTTATAAGGAGTGTTGGAAGGGGAAGCATAATGCACGCAGAGTATGGATTAATATGAAGGAATTCAGAAGTTTACAGTAGGAAACAAAACAGGGAAGCGATGTGGTTTTGTCAAATGATAGATCAAATATCGTGTTGCAATAGGTAAACTGTTACTGAATGGCCAAAAACATGTAGAAATTAGAATATCTTTCACCGGAATGAACCATCGTAGAACTTATGAAAATGATAAGTTATGCTATACTTTTACTTCTAAAATATGGAAAACGGGAATATATTTAAATGGAAATATTAAGAATTGAGTATGACATATGAGTGATATCTCAAACTAATACCGTACCCCAAGATTTTGCAATTCTGTCGGCTTACCAATTTGTTCTCTTCTATATTTTGTTAGGTTTTCTTTATATATTTAGATGATTTCGTTGATTCAACCCCCTGTATAGTTGCAAATAAGTGTGTTGTTAAAAAGAGAAATATTACAAAAGGAAAAAAATGATTTAGAAAATATCCGGATGACCTCATTGTGGATAAGGTGGCTTCACATTTACTTTCACGATGCTTACAAAAGTTGCAACTTCTTTTTTACTTGATTGTTTCAAAATTATTTACAAATATCTAGTTCTGTGTCACCTGGTTTAACATTGATAACTTTGCCCATAATTTTTCAAACTTTTCGGGAAGAAAAGCTCACCAATGTAAAGTTCTGTTATGCCATCACAATTTCAAATTGTGCAATGTTTCATTAAAGAAATGTATTGATAACTACCATACGAGACCAGTAACTAGACGAGCGGTAATATATATATATATATATATGTATATATATATATATATATATATATATATATATATATATATATATATATATATATATATATATATATATATATATATATATATATATATATATATATATATATATATATATATATATATATATATATATATATATATATATATATATATAATCAGCTTCTTTTACCGGTTGCTGCAGCGAAATCTTACTCTGATTTCGACAGCAAATACTGCGGGATTGAAATATTCGACAGCGAATATGAATATAGCAACAAATGGGTTAAAAACGTTAAGATCGATTATAACCCTTTGCTCAGACCGTCGCCTTTAAGATTCTCTAATAGATGAGGTTTTCCCCTTTGTCATCTCAACCCTTACGCATATTCATCTTCATACGTGACTCCATATCTGTAGATTTAGTAATTGTTACATTGGCTTTGTTGGGGAGGTTTCTGAAATGAAGTGTATAAGTTTGTTTATTATACCTCACGTGAGGATACTCTCATCCCATTGGATGAGAGCCATGTGTCAAGACTGTTAGCAACCTGTGTCTCTGTAGGTTCCTTGACAGCGGTCACAATTCAACGTATTAGCACCCGCTGTCAAGGAGACGACGCATTAGCACCCGTTGTCAAGGTGCCGTTTCATGATTCCCTATATTGTTGAGGACGTGATGCTTTCAAGATCCCCACGCGTGGCGAAATGTGACAAGGCCTGAGCAGAATGCCACCTTCAACAATGGAATTATGTTAGTGTTGAGAACAACGATAAAGAAAATAACGAGTGTCTTAATTAAGAGAAAAAAGTAAATTTTAACCCATTTGAGATCATACGTGGTTCGATACGGTAATTTACAAATAGGACATCCCAGCATGGTATGCACGGTAAACCTGCTGCTTCGATATTGCACTGCGCAAGTGAGTTTGTAAGTTTCAACTTGTCATGGACTTTAGGTGCCCGGGGGTGAGGGGGGTTGTTCTTCGGTATAATAAAACAAATATGACATCCCTGTGGGTTTGCCAACATGATAGTCTACCCCTCGTGAGCATGGTCACCCTTGGGCTACGCCCTCGGGTGACCATGCTCACTCGGGGTGGACAATCATGTTGGCAAACCCACAGGGATGTCATATTTGTATATTATATATATATATATATATATATATATATATATATATATATATATATATATATATATATATATATATATATACATATATATATATACATATATATATATATATATATATATATATATATATATATATATATATATATATATATATATATATATATATATATATATATATATTGCAGCAGCTGTGCTGTCTGTGTGACGTTGCGGGCGCACGCACTGGTGGTGCCGTCGGTTCGTCTATGCTCGTGACGTCACATGTTTACACCGACTTTACGCTGTGGAGAGTACGTCAACATTGCCTTATAAGGAGTGTTGGAAGGGGGAGTATGACATATGAGTGATACTAATACCGTGCCCCAAGATTTTGCTATTCTGCCGGTTATCCTATTATGCTCATTATCATTGGTGTGTGCTATACATTTTGAATTATTGATACGTAGGTAAATAACCCTTTCAATGGTAAGGCTACTGTCGTCCAAAGCACAGGACGCAACGACTTTTGAATTCACTCTCAACAATGGAATTATCTTATTGTTGAGAACAACATGCGTGAGTGTCTCAATTTAGGCAAAAAAAGTAAAATCTCAACCCGCCCAGTTAAGATGATAGGTTGTTCGGTATGATAAACAGATATGACATCCCTGCATGGTCAGCATGGTAAACCTGCTGCTCCGAAATTGCACTGTCTAAGTGGGTTTTCTAAGTTTCAACTTGTCATGGATTTTTGGGTGCCGGGGGTTAGGGGGGGATGTTCGGTATAATAAAACAAATATGACATCCATGTGGGGTTGCCAACATGATAGTCTACCCCTCGTGAGGGGTAGACAATCATGTTGGCAACCCCACAGAGATGTCATATTTGTACAGTGAAACCTCGAAAGAGTGAACACCTTGGGACCGGGCCAAAACGTTCACTATAGGGGGTGTTCACACTTCCGAGGTTTTGCAAGTTGGACTTGTAGACAGACATGACATAAAGGATATATATATATATATATATATATATATATATATATATATATATATATATATATATATATATATATATATATATATATATATATATATATATATATATATATATATATATATATTCATTAGTAAACACAGATATGCACTTTAAAACTCACTCATCATCAATCAGAGCACAAGCATAGGTAAAATGATCATGGAAAAAGGTAGAAATTTGTTGGTACTGCACAATTATAAATTATCTGGCTCTTGGAGAGAAGTTAAGTGTGCAGATTCAATTCCTGTTCATTAAGTGACACTCTTTTAAAAGCCATTCACTGATTTTACGCTAGGTTGATGCTGTTCTAGGTAACGCGTCCGCTTATAAGTTTCAACCTGCTATGCCCACCAGGTCAGTAAAGTCCATGCTGTAGTCACAGGCAAATGAATCAAGGGGCTCAGCTGCCTTGAGAGCCTCTTGGGGTTAACTTTCACATATTTATATGAAAGGGATCTAGATATAGGGTTAGCTTTTGATCATTTTCTAATTCTAAGTTTCTCCATTCACTGCATAGTTTTCACTTATAAGCACACAACAGAGATAATCTCTTTATCTCAGGCAGCAAAACACACTGACGCAAACTCAATTGTAATCACTGATGCTAAATTTAACCTGGCTAGGTCAATTAAAATGGAAGTAATTAGTGTATACAATTGAGACACCCACACACAGAGTAGCTGACTTGACCTACTTGTACCCAGGTGTTCACTTATTGGAGGTTCTCAGGACCATTTTTACCCCAAAAAAGTGTTCACTGTTCGGATACGGGGGTGTTCACACTTCGTAAAACTAAAATGTATTAGGAAAAAATTGGGACCGGGGAAAAGTGTTCACTATAGGGGGTGTTCACACTTTCGGGGTGTTCACATCCCGAGGTTTCACTGTATAATAGTGTTCCCCAAAAGCGCTGACCACGCATACATGAGTAGTGGTAGTAGTGAGCCTACTACCACTACTTGTCTTATCATTAGACCCACGCATTGTTACTCAAGACATACTTTTTTCAGATCCAATTCCCCTGGTAGATGAAGAGTACTGTATATGTTCATGTATAAATATGTTCGGGTTTCTTTTTATTGGGACTGTATTTCCAGTGGTGTATGGTATTGTTTACCTTATACTGCATGTACATACAGGTGAACTTGGGTATGACGGACCACTGTATGACGGATTTTTGCATATGACGGACAATATGCTTGGTCCCAGTCCGATGCATATCAAGTATTCGTCATATGTATACTACGGATTTTGCATATGACGGAGCAATTTTCCTGGTCCCATTGAGTCCGTCATATCCAAGTTCACCTGTATTACCTAAATGTTGTTCATCCATGTTCTACTTTGTTTATACACATAAAGAAATAAAAACCCTACTATAAATTTGTACAATTTGAAATGAAAAAAAAGAGTTTATTTGTAGCAGCTGTGCTGTCTGCGTGACGTTGCGGCTCACGCACTGGTGGTGGCATCGCTTCGTCTATAGTCGTGACGTCACATGTTTAAACCATGTTTGCTAAACCTTTTGAATCATTGATACGTAGGTTAAACTTTCTAATGCTGAGGCTACTTTTGTCCAAAGCAAAGGACGCAAAGATTGTTTTAATTCACTCTAAACCCTGTCATGTTGGTATTCATGGGATAGCTCTCACCTTGGATTAAGAAGGTCTTCTAAGCTCTCACTGAGCACCCTCAGATGAGGACCCATTTGCCAGAGTTTTGGTCATTTTCTTTTGAGGGGGGGGGGGGGGGGTGCATCCCATTGTGTTGGCCAAGTTATCCACCACCAGCATAAGGGTTAAGTAGCACCGACGGATGATCTTCAAGTACATTCATTCTTTCTCTTCTATAATTATTGGTGTTTTTTCTCAATGTCTATTGGTTATTTCGTTGTTTCAACCACATACATAGTTGCAAATAAATGCATGTCGTTAAAAAGGCAAACATTACAGAACGAAAAATGAGTATTTAGAAAGCATCACGATAATCTTCATGTAGATGAAGTGGCTTCACAGTTACGTTTTACCAGTTTTTCTTATTATTTACAGATATCTAGTCTCCTACATACCTGGTTTAGTATTGATAACTTTGCCGATAACTTTTCAAACTTTTTGAGAAGAAAAACTCACCAAAATAAAATTCTGTGATGCGATCAGTTTCAAATAGTGCACTATTTCATTAATGAAATATACGCAGATAACTACCATACGAGACCAGTAACTAGACGAGCGGTAAAATAATGATATATCTGAAAATTAGGTAATTATACTGGTCGCAGTAGCGAAATCTACGGAATTGAAATATTCGACAGCGAATATGAATATAGCAGCAAACGGTTTTAAAACGTTAACCCTTCCAATGCTGAGGCTACTCTTGCCCATAGCACAGGGATGCAATTTTTTTAAACCATCTAAACCCTGTCATGTTGGTATTCATTGGCTAGCTCTCTCTCTGAGTACTCTTATATTAGTACCAATATGCCAGGGTTTCAGTCATTTTCATGGGTTTTGCATCATTTTGTATTGACCAAATTAGCCAACAGTAGCATAAGGGTTAAGATTGATTATAACCCTTTGCTCAGACCGTCATTTTTAAGATTTGAATAAACGAGGGTTTACCCTTATTTTGTCGTCTCAACCCTTACATTTTGTTATCTTTATACGTGACTCCATACCTGTGGAGTTTGTAAAATTTGTAACATTGACTCTGTTACAGGATCATTTCTAGTATCACTTAAAATCTACTCGGCTCTGACGATACGAGTAGTTTTAGTGGAATGACCCTTTATGCACGAATGAATGTTCTTAGATCTTCCGTAGCTGGCGGGCGTTTACTTCTGTAAATATACCGCTGCTTACATCTTACTATGCATGCGTGTATTCATGTAGTAGTAAAACATATGTGCAGTTGGATCCCGGCGGCCCGAGTTGGATACGTATTGGTTATCACCTTTTAACTCTTTCCCTGATAGTGGTTAATTTGGACAAAACGAAATTATTTGAAAAACGTTAGAAAATGACTGGAACCCTAGCACATTGGTACTCATCTGACTGAGGTTAGTGAGAGCTTTCAAATGAATACCAACATGACATATTTTAGACTCAGCATCGCAAGGGTTGAGTGAACTTTTTTTTATTTCTCTAATATGTGTCGATGAACCTGATTTGTATTATTCAGTATTTTCTTATTGCACCCGGTACACCATATAATATACGATGCGGAACGATGAAATTCTAAGAAGGTCCCCGGTACTTGATCCATTTTTTGGCAGACACACAAGCAATGGGAACAATAAAATGAAAGCAACAAAAATATGTACTTACACGACAGGTTCTGTTCAGATTTGCGAAGGCCATTTTTTCAGATTACGCCGGCGCACTTGTAGACTTGAACGTCCGACGAGGTGTTGTTTTGTTGTTGTTGTTGTTGTTGTTGTTGTTGTTGTTGTTGTTGTTGCTGCTGTCAGAAGTTGATAAGGCAAGTTGCTGTAACAAGATATCAAGCTATCTTGATATCGGTAACGAAGCTCTGCTAGGTGAGGTTCGAACGGTTGTTGGCGTTGCAGTCACTGGCTGCACCACTGCCGGGATTTATTTACTGAAGCCTATGTATCATTGTGAGCCAAACTGTACGTCACGGAACGAGAGTAAGCAACGCTCAATATATTGGATATATATATATATAGTGCACCGCCCTACCCTCCCCCCCCCCCCCCCCCCCCCCCATTCGGGACAGCACTAATGATGATGACATACGCCATCTGGTGGAAGAATATGAATTCTCAGCGATTGCGCAATAAATACATATTGCGCAATAAATACATATTGGATATATACATACAGTGCCCCCCTCCCGATCGGGACAGCGCTGATGATGGCATACGCCATCTGGTGGAAGATTCTGAATCTTCAGCGATTGCGTAATAAAAGTTCAATTTCAGCAGCCGTGGGTAATCTCTTTGCTGCCTCTTTCTGACTAAGTGTGAAAAGACTGCCGGCCAGTACGAATATAATCGTCAAGATGACCGATCTACATTTGTAACATGTGTTTGCCCGGGTACTTTTAGATGAAAACAATGCCTTTGATTTCAGTTAGGGATATTCACAAAGGTCTCCTCGACCCCTGGCCCTGCCTGCTATGCAATATCCTTTTTACTATTTTAAAAATGAAAACATGTTTCGAGCAGAAAGTGAACGAAAAATTGCCTTTGCACTTATAGAAATGACATCGCTACAGTATTACACTACGATGGTGCAGGTGTGACTGGCAGGAATTTTTTTCTGTCGTTTCCAGAAAACAGCGGGTTTTTTTCTGACGTTCACACCTGCACCATCGTATTGCACGGATATCACCAGTGTAGTTTGTCTCCCAATAAAAGGTTGATGGTATATGATGCCTATATTTTGGACAGCCCGCAATGGATAATGGCAGTTAAGTTAGCTGATGGGGATGATTTATTTTTGGCTCTTTTTTCTCTGTTCCCTGTTTTTATTTGAGCATCAATCATATACAAAGATTAGGTTCTTTTGTCAAAACGCTTTCCGTAAGAAAAATATATCAAGCTTCATAAAAGTGTCCCCAAGCAGGTGTAAGGTGTGAACTGTAAAAACCTAAAAAAAAAAAAAGAAAAAAAGAAAGAAAAAAAAACGGCAGGTGATTCCAAATAGAGTTTCCAGCAACATACCTTCACATAGGTTGATGAAAAGGGCATCTCATTTCTAGGATTTTTGCTACGTTCAAATTTCGCTACCATTTCTAGTTGAAAATGAAAAACCTGTTCCTATAGAATGTATAGGCTTAGTTTGATTAGTTTACATTACTTTAAAACTATTAAAAGTCAAATTTAATTTTTTTTTTTACTTGATATGATATTCGATGTGATTTATAACGTTGTAACTTACACTGGGATCCTATATCAAGTGACTGAAGGGCCGCACTTCAGTCACTTGATATATAGATGGCGTAATGAAAAAATATGTTTGGTAATGAATCATATATGCAGGTGTATTCCAATTTAAAGACAAAAAAATGTGCGCCAGGAAAAGCTAGTATTTTACCTTAAACTTGCAAAAGTTTTTTTTTCAGAGTACTAGAAAACTTGCGAAAGTCGGATGATTACCTGTGCTAATTGATATCTGAAACAGAGTCAATGAACAAGCCTCAGATGTATCTGTAGTATGTGGCGCCATCTATTATCCATTATGGTGACCGACCGATATAACGGGTTACTCATTGACAGACTGGTCCAACTTCCTCGGCAATATTGATGGCCAACTTAAATATAGGCAACAATATTTACCTGTCAAAACCCGTGTCAAATTAATCAGCGGCTTCAATATTTTGCAATGGACAAACTTGGCAACGTACAGAAGAAGGTGAGCTGCGTGTTCCAGACGATGGTGGTAGAGGAACCGTCTAAGAAGCGATCTTACCAACCCTACAAGGTGGTGGCTTCTGATCAGATAAGAGCGGAGGCTGAACATGCTGACATTAGCAATGCACTTGCATCAGAAAAACTGGACGGCACTTGCGCCTGTATTTTGGAATTCATAGGAAAACCATGGCTGTGGGCCAGATTTGACAAGAAGCCCAACAAAATGGCTGACAAGAAGTTCAAGAAATTCCAGAATATCCACAGAGGTTGGCAAGCAGCAGGGAAAGAAGGCGAAGAACCACTATTTGAATGGAACATAGCAAATGACTTCAAGGAGGTCCCAGACTACTGGGTCCCAGCTGATGGAGTTCTTATAAAAGATGGTGAACCACAGCCTGATATGAATGGACATATACCCGGCTGGGTACCGATCGACCCGACATCAAGGCAGTACTGTTGGCACGCATCTACTGTTGACCTGAATCTTGGTATTGGACTGGTCCTTCAACAGACCGACCCATCTGACAGGCAACTCAGTGTCGCAATAGTGGACCTCTCAGAGTTACAGGGCCACACCCTCGAGCTGATTGGCACAAACATCAATGGAAATCCCTATAAAATTGGCAGCAAACAGAGTCCCATACATCTGTTAGTTGTGCACGGTTCTATAGGTTTCGCGCAGGCCCCACCGTTGGACTTTGAGAAATTAAAGGTTTGGTTTGAGGAGAGTGTCGAAGGAGGCGTGGAGGGAATTGTCTGGCATTGCAGTAACGGCACATTATTTAAAGCCCATCGCCATCATATGAGCCTCCCCTGGCCTATCGGAAACCTGAAACTGAAAAAGCAGCCAGTCACCATCAATGTTGATGTCGTGAAATATGAGGAAGACTTGGACTCAGATTCTTTATTCTGTAGGCTTGGTTCTGTGAAGGGCCACACTTTCCCAAACATTTCAAGTATACTTCAGAAGCTGGATGATATTGGAGACAAATAACTTTGCATAATAACCAAGTTTCTTGTTCAGAATCTCTCACGTCATATTCTACTGGGCAATCGTATTTCGCATGTTGTGATTTGTGAAATTGTATATGTATGATACACACAAAACCAGAGGTTGTCCCGGGAAGACACATCCTAAAAATAGCCCTCCCGAGGGACTGGCAGGGATTCAAGTACTTCACACCCTCTTCTTGCCATGGTCATCTTAGTGGCGGGACTTGCAAAAAAGTTGCAGGACCTGCAGAATCTGGAAGCAGTCTGTCCATTGGACTGGCAAGAATAACTTTGAAAGTAAACCTCTGCAAAACATTCCAGGAACTTTATCTGAAGGTTTTCTTTATGTTCATGTAGCTATAGGCCTAAAAAATAAGTTGTTTGTTTCCTGTAACCCTACCCTTACAAGTTTTTATTTTATTCAAAAAAATCCCTACCACAAAGTTTTTTCCGCCCTTCCAACTCCCAATTAATGTAAACATGCATAAAACACATTTTTGAAGAAAATATAATCCAAATATTTTTTTTACCCACCTACCTACCCTATTTTTTCCCGTACCGTTACAGGAAACAAACAATATTTTTTTCTAGGCCTTAGCAAGTATATCAGGTGAGGATCACTGTAGTACAAGGATGTTCAACTGTCTCCCCAGGGTGCAACACGCTTCAAAATGTGCCATAAGCGATGACCATAGTGCTATTTACTTTAACATGGGAATTTTGGGGGAGCATGACCTTTTAATCTTAGTATATATATATAGGCTATTTCATTTGTATAATTTTTAAACAGATTGTATAGAAAACAAAAACTCCATTTATTGATATTGTCTGATCTAGGTCTTTATTATTGCTACAAATAAAATAAAAGGCTGATATATGAGGTAGTGACACCAGGTGACAATATTTCAAAAGATTGTTACATAGTATTAAACCTCCAAAATTGCTGTACTCCAGGCTCTAGATATTTCAACACCCCTGTGGTACCAAGACTGGTGGTGCCAGTATTAAAGCCTTGTCTTAGTCCTAGAGGGTTTAAAAGGACAATTACACCATGAACTTGTTATTGGCAGCTACCTTGCTGCTAATGACAAGTGTCTACCAAACAGCCTGAGATAAGCTATTAAAAGACTAAAATGGCCGCTCCCAGTGCCTGCATTTCCTGTGTATGAGGATGTGTTTAAACAGCAATATACTTCCCGTATGAAGGTTAGCAGTGGTGGTAACTTGGGTTTAAGTAGAGAATACTCTAAGCAACGATTTGGGCCTATGTTTTATCCATGGTGTAATTGTCCTTTAAGAGAGATTACACACTTTAAATATTGACAATTCATACACAGTCATCGTGAACATATTCTTACCAATATTTAACAAATTCCTACGGTACCTGTGACATATATGAGCGGTTAAGTCACTGAGACTGTCTTGTTGTGTACTCTACCAAACTAGGATTTATAAATCTTAATTGCATGAACTAGAATATTTATCAGCGTTTTAAAGGTGTACATATATATGTTTGAGAAAAGAGAGTATTATAAGTCAATATTCATGCATATGCAGTTATGCACTGTCTTAATTAGCAGTCACAAATTACCTGATCTTACTGTGGTGGACATCCATGTTTGGGAGTCCGGAAGCTTACATTTTAGTATGATCAGATTACGTAATAAATGTTTAAAATTCTTATACTATCAAAACAAATAAAATAAATCATTGTAAACATGTTAACATTTCAATGAACAAAATGGTGCTTTTAAATCAAAATGGGTCTCCAATTCAAACTGATACTTGATGAAACCTGTTTGGATGAATATAAAAATACTAATATGAATATGACCAATTTTAGTGCCAGTTCTTTTTTAGTGCACTGTTTTGTGGTGGCGACAACAAACTAATCTTATATAATGGCTACCATCTTTGTCATCTTCACTCACTAAGTCCTTTATAACGAAAGGTTTTCTTTTTGTTTTGTTTTCTATTTATGGCACTAGCAACATCTAGTTTTCAGTGCTTATTTTGTCCCACAATATCAATTTCAATTGATCATTCAATTGTACTTTTGCTGACCAGAAAAAAATGACGAAATCCGAACACTTCTGAAAGACAGTTTTAATTCTTGTTGCTTATTGCTGAAATCGGGGTCTTAGCCAGGATTTAGAAACTGGGTGCCCAAAATTGACAACTGTAAACTTTTTGGGCATCCTACTTTTCAAGTGAGGACACATCAAACTCATACATCATTCAACCATGTATTTACTTAATGAAATAAAGTATTATACATACTCATTGAAAATCCTGACGCCATTTTCAATGGGCTTAATATTGGATACCTCTAATAAGCATATTTTTAGCCAGCAGGGCATCTGGATGTCATATGGACACCGTAACCCTCAAAAATCACCCTTCAGGTCACCTCCCCCCCCAAAAAAATTTCTAAAAATGTCAGTTTCAGGCATATAATTGAGTATTTTTATCTCAATATAATACCCAGGGCATTGTATTTGTATGTGGGAATTATACTTTATTTTGTAAAGTAAATGCATGCTTATGGTTGTAATCTGAGTATATTGTTGTCTCCTATTGAAAAATAGGAAACCCCAAAATTTCACAATTACTAAATTTGGACACCCAGTTTCTAAATCCTGGCAAAGACCCTTCCTATAAAAATGAAACGGTACGATACCAATGAAATGGTACAGTGTATTAAAGGTACTGTTAACAGTACTTTATTTCATTACCAAACAAACCTTGTTGTGAATAGTCATGATTAGGATCCTGTACAATTCCTAATGAATAATAGCTTCACAGTGGTTTGTATCGTTGAGTACCATTAAGGAATGAAATAGTACAATACAGTACATTTTTAAATGATACCAGTACCGCCTGTACTATTGAGTACTATTAACGGTGTCCAATCCTATATGAGCTATTCACATCCAGGGAACTGCATGGTTATGTTATTCTAATGGCAAAGCTTGTGGCTTCTGGATTGTAGGACATCGGTTTAAATTTGCATAGAATCATTTGCGTCACAAGTAAACAGTTTTGCTATGTATGTAGTTCGTACAATACCTTCCACTTGTATGACCATCTTTTGCTTCTCTTATTCCTTGATATACTTAATAAATTGTTGATATTGTCTCAGTGGCCTTTTAGTTTTGTATTTGGCTGATAATACAGTAGTTTGAGGTTCTAAGGCCTAAAAGTTTGTTTCCTGTAACCCTACCCTAACAAGTTTTTACTCAAAAAAATCCATTCCCTAGAGTTTCTTTTCTGCCCTTGCAACTCCCAATCAACATAAAACAGGCATAAAACACACATTTTTGAACAAAAACATAATCGCAGAAAAAGAATTACCGACCTACCTACCCAATTATTTTTGGACTGTTACAAGAAATCAACAATTAAATGTATTTTCTTTAGGCCTAATACTAATGTGGGTATGGATAGATAGATAATCTTTATTTTCAAATTCGGTAATGATTTTTACATAGTAAACACTAGCTGCCAGGGCTCTTGGCCGACTACAAAATAACAATTCAAAAATGTGACATACAAAATATCAAGTAAAATATAGCACACAGGGTGTGCTGCCCTTCTCTACCATTTGTTGTATTTACTTGGGACACAGTCCAAGACACTTCACATGCCTCAGACAGTTGAACTGGTCCCTTCTCTACCATTTGTTTCATTTATTTTATTTACCTCTGACACAGTCCAAGACACTTCGCATGCCTCAGACTTTTGTTTGAGCTGGTCCCTTCTCTACCATTTATTTTATTTACCTCAGACGCAGTCCAAGACACTTCACATGCCTCAGACTGTTGAACTGGTCCCTTCTCTACCAATTGTTTTATTTACCTCAGACACAGTAGACGAAATGGCAATCATGTTGCAGGGTTCGACATTCCCAGGGGCATATGCCCCTAGATTTTGCTATGGGCCCCTAGATGTTTCAGACTGGGGGCCCAAAATAGTATCTATTATAACCAGAAATCCTGTTTTTGACCAATAATTTTTATCAAAAGAGCCTGAAATCTAAGTGTCAAACACTGTTTTGTGATTGTAATTGTCCCAGAACCATGGTGATTCATTGTAATACAAACATCATATAAACCTTCATATATGCATATGCAGATTTATCTACCTACCTACTCTATTTTTTTCGGGACGTTACCCTAAACAACTTCTTTTTAGGCCTTATGATCATTTCTGAATGTCAATGTGGCCTGCCATATAGCTGATTATGTGACTTACATGTAAGAGTTTCAAACTTATGAAACTACATTCTGATGTTGTTGCACAAATTTCTCAATAAAACATCATCAATAATGTTTTCAGTGTGACATACCTTTCTCAGAAAGTGTAGAAAATCTTAATTATATCACTCAAAAAGCGATCCTGTTTTGACCCCCCAACCGTAAAGTTTTTTAAAGCTTTTTTGGTCTTAATGCAGGTACACAAAAGAATTGCAGGTACACAAGGGACTTGTTTTAAATCTTACAGTACTACAAGGACTATGTATAAGATCATATAAAACCAACAATGATACATATAAAGCATACATGTTTGCACAATACAACTAAATATCTATATATTGCCACTTCTTATTAGAATACCTGGCAATCAGCAAAGAAAAAAATGAAAAAACACAAAAACAACCTACCGACCAACCCTTTTTGGGGGGGTAATGTAACCACAAACGTAACATTTTCTTTTTTTAGACCAAGAGAAAAATATTGACCTTATCTACTAGTGGTCGGACGATTAAGCGAGAACTCGAGCATCTGGTTGAGGTGAGGCCAACTCGACCCGTTCGAACGGCATTTGAAATAAACGATTATTTCAAATGTGAAATTTCTGAATAAATTTTGTGAAATTGCGCAGCCAAAACATACCAAAACAATAGAACTTTCGTTCAAGTGACACGGAAGGGCTCCTTGTCAACGCTCAAGAGTAAACAAATCTATTGCGCCATATTTGGTGCACCTATATATCAAATGCCGCAGTACACCGCATGTGTGCCTGGCATGTGCCGGCGCATGCCGCGGCACAATAATGCTTAAAATTGTTTGCCTTATAATTACGTCAATGTGGCCATAAAACTTGAACCGAATCGATTAATAGTTCGAAATATTTTTCGATCAATCGATACCAAAAATCTCATCGCATCCGAACCCTATTATCTACCTCATGTTGAGAACAACCTCAGGGAGTTGACCTTTGACTATTTGAATAGCTCCCTTTGATTGGTGTTTACTGAGTGTCAGCTTCTTGAGGTTTTTGAATTTGTGAAGCGGACGTTGACCTTTGAATCTTTGAATAGCTCTCTCTGAGCAGTTACAGAGTATCAGGTTCTTGAGGTTTGTCATCTTGTGAAGCTGACTAAATCCCTCATCAGAGAGATTAGCTACACCAACCTTTAGTGAAACCAGCTGTGACTGAACAAGAGACTCAAGCCCTACATCATCGATATTACCCATTGCTAGGTCTCTCAATTTTGGCATCTTTTCCGAAAATGATCTCACAGGCTCACATGTGGTGTTAGTGTTACAGAAATGGAAAACTTCCAGTTGTTTTAAGTTATCTGCAACGCTGTTCACTGCTGCATCTGTCAAAGCTTCACATCCGCTCATGTTCAGATGGATGAGGTTTTTCGGTCCGTTGGCGACTGATCCTACGGCGGCGTCCGTCAATCTAGAATTTTCACTCATGTCCAGCAGTTTCAGGTTTTTGAGATTTCTGCTGATATGGTGCAGGGCACGATCGGTACAGTTGGCCCCGTTGATATGCAGCTCCGTAAGACAGGTCAGCTTTTCTGTTATGACCTTCACAGCATCATCAGTATTAATGATGTGAAGAATTTTCAGGGCAGTAGTTTTGCTGATGGGTTCCAAGTATTTGATGCTGATGTGACTGCATGCGAACCTGAGCACTTTCAGATTCTTCTGACTACTGACGACTGATCCAACAGGCAAAATAACATCCAAACATCCAGTCAAGTTCACGTCCAGAACCTTCAGGTTTTTAAGATTGCTGCTGATATGATGTAAGGCAAGATGGGTACAACTGGTTACCCTTATATGTAGTTCCATCAAACACGGCAGCTTTTCTACCACCACCCTCACGCCATCGTCGGTAACGCTTATACAGTAGCTCAAGTCAAGAACTTCTAGGGCGGCCACTTCGTTGATGTGTTCCAAGTTGGTCATGGTAATGCGACTGCAGCCGGAGAGCTTGAGCACTTTCAGGTTCTTCAGATTACTGAAGACTGACCCCACAGCAGCATCTGACAATTCAGTATGGCTCACGTCCAGCACCTTCAGGTTTTTAAGATTCCGGCTGATATGATGCAATGCATCGTCGGTGCTGTTGCAGTAGGTCAAGTCAAGAACTCCTAGGGCAGCCACTCCGTTGATGTGTTCCAAGTTGGTCATGTTAATGCGACTGCAGCCGGAGAGCTTGAGCACTTTCAGGTTCTTCAGATTACTGATGACTGATCCCACAGCAGCAACTGACAATTCAGTCCAGCTCATGTCCAGCACCTTCAGGTTTTTCAGATTTCTGCTGATATGATGCAGGGCACGATCGGTGCAGCCGGTTCGCTTGATACGCAGCTCCTTGAGACAGGTCAGCTTTTCTGCCACGACCCTCAATGCATCGTCGGTAACGCTGGTACAGTTGCTCAAGTCCAGAACTTCTAGGGCAGTCACTTCGTTGATGTGTTCCAAGTTGTTCATGGTGATGCTACTGCAGCCGGAGAGCTGGAGCACTTTCAGGTTTTTCAGATTACTGATGACTGACCCCACAGCAGCATCCGTCAATCGAGTCCAGCTCACGTCCAGAACCTTCAGGTTTTTAAGATTTCTGCTGATATGATGCAGGGCACGATCGGTGCAGCAGGTTCCATTGATACACAGCTCCGTGAGACAAGTGAGCTTTGTCGCCACGACCCTCAGCTTTTCATCGGTTAACATGAGACAGTTGCTCAAGTCAAGAACTTCTAGGGTCGCCAATTTGCTGATGTGTTCATAGTTGGATCGGCTGATAGGAATACATACGGAGAGCTTGAGCACTTTTAGATTCTTCAGACTTCCTGTCTTGATGGGTTCGAACCATCTATACGGGATGACAGACCAGTCGAGGTGTAGTGTGTGTAGGGAGGATGGCAGAAGGGCAGCGTTCACTGGGTAGAGGTCGCAGTTGTGGAGCCAGAGTGTCCGCAAGTTAGGGAACCATCCTTCGAGGTCTTTAAACATTGCGCTGGAGAGGTTCACCTTATTCCTAATCACGCTTGTATCAGCTGAAAGAAAGAAGCACAGGTCACTGAGAAAAGCTGAGGAAATGTTTTATATCTGATAAACACACACACATATATATATATATATATATATATATATATATATATATATATATATATATATATATATATATATATATATATATATATATATATATATATACATGTATATATATATATATATATATATATATATATATATATATATATATATATATATATATATATATATATATATATATACATACATATATATATATATAAATTTTATATATATATATATATATATATATATATATATATATATATATATATATATATATATATATATATATATATATATATATATATATACATATGATTGCCTCATTAGCCTGCAAAATTAGCAACAAACATACTAGCTGCTAACTTTCTCTCTTAAAAGACAAACAAACTATGCATTACCATTTCTCAAAACAAAGAAGTATTATACTCATTTCCAAGGTGATGGAAAGGTTAGATAGCATAATTATAGATATATATATATATTACCTGGACTGTATTCCTTTCTCAGCTTTAGGGTCTGCAATACTTCTGAGAAATGTGACCTCAGAAATGTCCACATTCCCTCATGATTCAAAGCGTCTGGAGTGATATCCACATGGCTCCAAAGTCTGTTGTCTCTGGTAATCCGATGCCACTGCTTACAAACCCTAAAATGATATAAATAAGGCATGTAGGTAAATACCATAATTTCGCGTGTATAAGTAGGGGTGTCCAACACTAGCATTTTAGCAATTTGTGCTAGTGGAGTGCCCATTTTGTGCTAGTGGGCAAGTGGCTGACTTCCACACCACCTAGCGACTTTTTTTGGAACTACCCAGTTCACCACCTAGGGATTTGATCTGCACCACTGAGAGTAAAGAAATACTATACTACTATAAACCCTTTCTGACAGGCTGACTGAGCATGCTCAGAAACCACAGGTTAGATGTCATTCACCAATAACAGCACACCAGCTGCAGTCTCTTACACTGTGAGAGATAGGGATATCTTTTAAAGAGGGTTTAAAAAGGGAATTCTTGAGGGAATTATGACAGTCCTGCTATTAGTCCCAGTTAGATATTCACTCAGTAACCTGATACTATCAATATCAACCACCTTCATGGATGTGAATTACAAAGAGGAAGGCCCTGGACCCTGATGGGGAAAGGATGTCTGGGCCCTATTATAACCGTGTCCAAACCCTTCATGTACCAACATGATAAAGTGAATGATACAGGAAATAGCCCTTCTTTTTAACTCTCATTTCAATTGAAACACTAGACCATTGTTGGCCCAACTACATCTGGACCACACAAGCTCCCGGTTCACCATAGGTTGGATATTGTTAATGCTGTTTTCAGCTGAAACGTGATGAAAACAGAGCCTGGTCATGCAGTGAAAAAATCGAGCAGTTCCACCACTTTTTTTTCTTCAAAACTTCATCTTCTGTCTAATCTCCATAGAAATATTCTAGAATATATAACAGTATTATGGCTAGGAAATAACAACAGTGAACTTAAAGACATTGCCATTTGTTATGATTAAATACCTTTTATATATACAAGTGTCCCCCTGGTGGAGAGTTTTAGAACTATAAGTCACTCTAGTGGTTGTACCATGCATTAATTACCCCACCCTGCGGTGTGCATTCTTCTCCCACTCCCCTCACCCTCCAAAGCTTGCGCTAATGGTCTTGTAAGATTGCGCTACTGGAAATCTGAGGTTGGACACCCATTATAAGATGCACCCGTATATAAGACACAACCCTTGTTCAGGCCTTTAAAACAGTGTATAGACGTTAGCCCTGTGTATAGTGTGCACCCCCTTTTCAGCCCATGTCTCTAGCTATTTTGTAAAAAACAAACAAACTAGCAGTGGATTCGGACAAACATTAGGTTGATTGTAATTTGAAGTCACTTATAATGCTGCTCTAAAGACAATAGGAGCTCGGACACAATTCACTAATTTGTCTACAGCTAGATAGGACTTATAATGTTTTACCAATACCGCTGAAGTTGAGACGTGCTTAACATGTTAGAAAGGCAATTGAAATGAAAATATACCAGAGGCTTATTCTGATATGGGGTGCGGTAATGGCGGGTCATCGATTTCAGATGTCGTGCAAGTCAAAATCATCAACTGACACTAAATATGTCCAATAGGAATGCAAATAATATAAATATCCAAGACACCCTAATCTAGGTGCATGTCTAGGAAAATGGACGAAGGGGAAGGTAGATAGTGTGGTGGTTCATGTGGGGACAAGCCACATACAGAGGGGGACGTCAAATTTAGATGTGGGAGGTTTCGGTAAGGAGGTAGAAAGATTAGTTAGGATGAAGTAGATAGTCAGTGTGGGAAGGGATTAGGGATGTGGTCAGGGATGGTACCGAGGGTAGACCAAGGGGAGGCAGGTTTAAGAAGTGTCAGAGAGGGGAATGAGGAGCTAGTTAGGGTGATGAAGAGAAAGGGGTGGGGATTTATATCGCATTGGAGGGAGTTTATGGAAGGCAGTATGGTGAGAGAGATGCATTAACTAAGGGAATAGGGAGAGGATGCTGCAGTGAGTAGAGGGAGAGGGGAAACAGCAGAAACTAGTTAGAGGGAAGGGGAGAAAGAAAGGTTGGAAAAAAAGGAAAAAGAAGAAAAAAAGAAAAGGACAGAAGGTAGTCAGAATAGGGTTAATTAATGTAAGAGGGTAAAGAGGGCGAGATACAGGAGGTGATGAAGGGATCAGAGATAGATGTATAGGCGAAAGTGGCAAGAGGGGATGGGAAATATGAGTACGTTAGAAAAATACTGAAGAAAAGAAAAGAAATTTGAGGAGTGGTTAGACAGAGAAGAAGGCAAAACGGTCTTCAACATCAGAGCAGGATCACTAGGTCTGAGAAATAGGACAGGGTGGACAGATCGAAAATAAACATGTAGTGCTTAATTGTCAAGCATACAGAATAGAAAGGAATAAATGTTGGGGAAGGTAAGGCGAATATGGAGGGAAGAGAGATGGGGAGTTATGGGGGGGGGGGGGGGGCAAAGAGGAAGGAGAGCAACTAAAGGAGATAGTGGGTTTAGTTGGGGAACCATTAGAGGTACTAGCTAGAACAGTGGGAGATGGGGTGAAGAAAATGATGAAGAAGAGAGAAGGGGAGAGGTGATTTGTTTTATACCTTAATCTAACACAGTTGATGTTGGTTCAGACTAAACAGCTAAGGGGAAGGGAGTCACTGGTGTAAGTGAGGGGCGTTGGAACAGGTAGGCACGGAGGATACAGGAGGGGAGACGAGGTAGTGGTACTCTGCTGTTTTAATTGTTTGTTTATTGAAATAATGAATTAACACAGTTTGTATGTGGGGTTTGGTGTGTGTTAAGGGGTTCCTTTCTGTGGGGTTTGAATATATGTGTCGGACATGAAAACAAGGAAGGGACAGACCAGAGACTCGATAGGTTATATGTACAGGACAGGAGGACAGGGGAGGGTACAGACCTGATGCAGGATGCATGGCAAAAGTACGGGGGGGGGGGGGGGGGGGGGAGAGGGAACAGAAAGTGAGACAAGGCCTTGGGGTGACAAGTGGCCTGGGTGGTAGGGGTCATCTCCGTAGGTCCTCCCTTGAGAGTTGACCCCGTGGGAAAAATGTGGTTGCGGATCCCAAACAAACAAACATGTAAAAAATTGTAATCCATCCAAGTTAAATTGGCGTTCTGAACCGCTGCTGTGGATTTTTAAGTGATTTAATTGGAAAAATAACATATTACATTTTTTTCAATAAAACATTTAAGAAAAGATAAATCTAAGTAGCATTGAGAGGTAGCTAAAAGGTCTTCTTTCAGAAAATGTATAGTTAACTGGGTGTTACAATCCCCTACAAAATGTAAATGAAGGAAATGCTAGCTAATGTCCATCCTAATGTCCTTAGTGCTGGACCCACCTTAATCCCTATAGCAAGTGCAAGCTGGGTTTTACAGATGAACTGCAGGTCTGTTTACATGATTAGTTCTCCTACCCCTCAAAAGAGGTCGCTGCCAAATGTAAACAAAGACCTTTTTAATTACCCTGAGGGTTGCCCCACAGCCACACATGGGTTTTATGTGCCCTTGTCTCTGGGACAAGCAATCTTTGACAACAAACATGGCTGCGACATACTGTAAAAATCAACCGAGTCCTGTCAGCCTTTTGTTTGTAACTTCTGTCTTGACAAAAATAACTTATGACCAAAGTAACTTTTTTCAAGACAGAGTTAACGTTTGTTTACAAATCTCAAAAGCAACTTCTGTCTTGCTTTTATCAACAAGTGGAAATCATGACTATTACAGATATAAACTGATGAATACAGTTTAATAAATACAGGTGACAATCCTTGAACAATGAATTAATTGTGTGAAATGTTGGAATAAAATCCTGGAACACAATCCTTCTGGCATGGTAATTGGTCTCATGGAAAAGAGACAGACCGAGTCTATAACAAGTGTAAATTACAGTAACAGTACTTACCTCGCAATCTGACAGAGTTCCTTCTGCGACAGGTAACTAAAGATGTCTAATATCAAGGGCTCAGGGATGTTTTCTATAGTTGTCTTGCGCAAATTCCTTGCGGACGAGCGTCTTTTTGTAAATGTCGCACCCATTGCTGTAGCGAGGACTGTGACCCGTCGAAACACTTCGAGACATCAGACTAGTGCCAGTTCTCTGAGCTACTGCTAGCCTGCCTCCCAGGTCATATTTGAATGTCATCCCTTGTGGATAGATGGCACTGCAGTATATTAGCAGGGTAGTTGGAAGTATACTGCTATTGCAACCCCTCATGCTTTAGTTGGACCAATATCGACTATAATAATCTGTCTGACCCAAGCTTGGCTGACCGTTTTTCCTCTTTTTTGGTACAAAAAATTCGTGTTGGACATCCAAACATGGCAAACATCTTAGGGGCACTAACGCGTGTATGTATAAACCAGAGAAATACATACTCTCAGGTATAAACATACTCTTTGTCTCAACAATTGCCACCAGTACAAACACGTGAGATTGTATCGTTGGCAGTGTGCAAATTTTACGATGGGACCTTATGAGCAAAATCAACATTTTGCGGAGTTGATACAAAAATTATATTTATACACACGTTAGTGCTCCTTTTATAAAAGATGTTTGCCAAGTTTGGATGTCAAACACGAACCTTTTGTAACAAAAAAGAGGGAAGACGGTCAGCCAAGCTTGGGTATAACCTTAGATGAGCAACCACAATGATATCTTTAATTCAAGGTCTAACAGACTATAAATGACCACAAGTCCCTATGTAGTATAGGTGCGGGCGTACATTGATATATATATATATATATATATATATATATATATATAATATATATATATATATATATATATATATATATATATATATATATATATATATATATATATATATATATATATACATACATATATATATATATATATATATATATATATATATATATATATATATATATATATATATATATATATATATATATATATATATATATATGTATATATATGTATATACAGGTGAACTTGGATATGACGGACCACTGTATGACGGATTTTTGCATATGACGGACGATATGCTTGGTCCCAGTCCGATGCATATCAAGTATTCGTCATATTTATACGATGGATTTTGCATATGACGGACCAATTTCCCTGGTCCCATTGAGTCTGTCATATCCAAGTTCACCTCTCTCTCTCTCTCTCT
>OZ012686.1:14428003-14609445 GCA_963942565.1 Maea johnstoni | reverse complement strand
CCCCTGTAATACTACTTAATACAGGTTGTATTTTTTTACATCTGTAATAGTCATGATTTCCAACTTGTTGACAAAAGCAAGACAGAAGTTGTTTTTGTAAACAAAAGTAACCAATGTCTTAACAAAGTAACTGTTATAAAGAAAAGTAACCAATGTCTTTACAAAGTAACTTTTTCAAGACAGAAGTTACAAACAAAAAGCAGGCTAGCCTCAACCAGTGTCAACTATATTAAATCTTGCTCTGCGCATGCTCAGTTGATGCTGGTGATTAGGTTTCTCCGAAATGTAAATGATATGAGATGATTGGTCCTTGTTTCCATGTGACCTTGCACGGATGCCAGATCAGTGATCCCTGGCATTAGTCTAGCCCTTCACTATGGTGCATTATGGAATGTAATGCATTTATTCACTATTTCTCTTTAAAGAAAAAATGATTTTTCTTCAAAGAGAAGTCATTTTTCTTTACCAGTGTTTACAGAGAAATCATTTTTCTTTAAAGAAAAATCATTTTTCTATAAAGAGAAATAGTGAATAAATGCATTAATGGCATTCCATATCGCATACAGGGACTTGGCCAGGACCCGTCCTACCTGTCTTCTGGACAGGTAGTTTCCTAAAAACCTCCTTTTTGGACAGGCAAAATTTTTTATTATGATTTATCAATTTTGACTTTCTGGGTGTAATAACCAAATATTTTCCTAACAAACCATCTTCTAGGATATAGCTGAAGTGTAAATTGCCCTTTTTGACACACTAGGCTATTAAAAGTAGATGGTATTGGGATTTGAAGTAGATAAGTAGCTTTATCATCAGCTCCACTGTGATACTCGCAGCTGATTGGTCAATTGCTGTTGGGTACTGGATTGTATTTCATTGCTTTTCATTAAATGTCAATGCTAGGATCCGGATAATTGTTTTATCCTCACTCTCAGTGTTTTATCCCACTTCGCCATGGCAACTATGGGTTTGACCTCAAGTTTACAGGTCACAGCCTCGTTTTGAACCCTTGACGACGAAAAAGAAAATGGCGGACATTCCTCTTCACACCGCCGCCTGACTCGATTCTTTTGCCGTTTAAAACACTATTTGCGCATGTTAGTCTGCCAACATGGTGTATACATGGAAATAAAGATGGCAGAAAGTAATTAAGATGGATTTAGGTTGGTATGTTGTTCATACATAAGAGAAATAATTTCCGTTTGGTCGGAGTCAGGTCTGACGAAAATCTCCGTTGCTACATAGCCTGTCGGACTCGAGTCTGGCAACCGCTTTTTTCATTTTCTTTGTGACCAATCGCTCGAATTTGCCATCCAAACTTGGCAAATCCCTTTGCAGCACTAAGTTGTGTATAGATGAACGTACGTTTTGTCTCCACTCTGCATAATGTTAATTTTACCCATTAGGTCCCATTGTGAAATTTACCCATTGCCAACAATATACACGTATGTTGGGAGGCTTGGGGGGGGGGGGGGGGAGCTGATGATAAATTTGTTATCCTTCTTGTAAAAAAGGGATACGGCCTGGTATCTGCGTTTAGCCAGTCGTATCACACTCGGCCTCCGGCCTCGTGCGATACGGCTGGCTTCACGCAGATACCAGGCCGTATCCCTTTTTTACAAGGGGGATAACTAATATTATCTGGACGGGCAGATTTTTTGAAATTGCTGTTTTGAACAGGCATTTTTGAAATCCTGGCTAAGACCCTGATCGCATATATATGGTAATTGGTCTCTCCTACTTATCCATTCTTTTCTTCATCAAGATAAACACAAGCAATATAGCATCTACCATTTGTATCTAGTGACTTTGGTGATTTCCTGTTATAAGTCCTCAGCATATTCATGAGGGTCTGCATACATAACTACTTTTTTTTAACCAGGCACTTAGGCCAGATCATTATCATTTCTTTACTGACTCTCATGTAAACAATGCCCTATGGATACCCTTGGCATGAACTTTATGGCACCCTCTCTGTAAACCGGTCACTGTACAAACATTTTTAGGCTGATCTAGGTCAGGCCTGTGGACTACACAAACTGATAAGATATAGAAGCTAGTGCTGGTGATCAGGTTTCTCTGTACGAGTCTCAAAGTTTCAATATGCTGCTTTTCAACAAAGCTTTTTTAAAGAGAGAGAGAGAGAGAGAGAGAGAATGCTTGTAGTGGACTAGCGGCCAAAGAGAGCCTGGCATTTAAATTTTTTTTTATAATCTTTCAGGCTACAGCTTAATTAGGAAAATGTTTGAGGAGAAAAAGTTGATCCTTCATGTATATTGTAAAGTCATTCTTAATTTCTTGTTATTGCCAAAATACTTATGAACCAAAGAATTGTTTCAAGGATAATATGCTCAAGCTTTAATGGGTGAAGATACTACAGCTCTTTTTAACCCATCCACATCCAGATTGTACGAATGATCTGACACTAAAAGGAATAACCATTTATGTGGCAATATTTTTGAAGTTGGTTAAAATGCTAGTACAATAATCACTTTTTCTCTAGTTTAATTTCGAACTTTTTTCCAGCATTTTACCTAAATATTTGTGGATGAATGATGAATAGGGAATAACTTTGTAACGTCTTGTATGAAATTCTCAATGTCTGAGTTGAAAATCATGTGCAACTCAGTTACTCTGATACATGTATCAGTTTAAAAGTCCCCAGCCTGACCTGCATGCTAAAGGTTAGCCTGCCTCCCAGGCCTTATTTTTAATGTCCTCCCTTGTGGATAGATGGCTCTGCAGTATACTATGAATAAGTATGATGAGTGAGCGAAATAAGGCCTGGCAAAAGAGTTGCGGCTTAAAATAGATTCCCTCTATAACAAGGTTTGAGGCCTCCTACAAATTTCTAGGTGTGATTCTGAAGGTTTCTATTAATAGGGGCCAATCACAGAGGCAAAGAGCCTCAACAGAGCTTCCCCAGTCTAGCTAAAGGTCAGCCATTTGGCCAGTACAAGGGAGACTGTTGCATAGGCTTATTTATTCACAGCTCATTAGCAGCCTCTCAAGAGCATCATAAAACTTCAGAGCAGGGCTGGTAGGGCTGTTAAGACCTGTCAGATATTGAGATGGGGGGGGGGGGGTCGTCAATACTAGGCTAGGTTCCTAGTCCCTAAAAAGTTGACATTCCCTTCTGTGCTGACCAAGCAATGTGGTGAAGTACCAGATATGTAGATAGATGGCACCACCTGCTCCTCCTACCTCTAGAGGATTTCAAACTGAATCCTGGTGAGATAAGTGTATTAAAGCTAAAGGGACCACAATGGCCACCTGGAATATTTGGTGCTAGGTACAGGGCTCAACGTTAAGGCTAGCCCCGGGCTAGTTATTGAAAGTCAGGGCTAGTAAATTCACCCTGTGAGTAGCCCCAAGGGGCTAGATAGAATCAGAACATCAGCGCTTAAAAAAGTATGAAGCCCTCTTCTGGCTCTGCATACCTGGATGATAATATAACTCAATTCAACACAATACACTGCATTCTTTTCATGTTATCAACTTAGGCTATGGGGTAGGTCAATATTTGGAAAATGTTGTTATTGATATCATTATCAGGGCTAGGAATATTGTTTCAGGGCTAGTAAAAGTTACGGTAACTAGCCCTGCTGGGCTTATGAAGTTTTTTCTTAATGTTGAGCCCTGAGGTAGCAGTAAAAAATAACAGAAAATACATATATATGACAGCCTAGAAAAGTAGAAATCTAGGCTAGTAGGGCTGACAACTTATTGAGATAGGTGGTGGGGGGGGTCAATACATGCTGGCTTCTGATTAGCCAGCATATGTTAGAGCCAGTGATAATGACTCCCATGGTTTTTAGGGAGTCTTTGTATGTTGAAGATAGGGTGTCTGACTGTCTGTATGTTTGTCACCAGGCACTACTTCCAACTCCCCTGCTAGTATGTACTGCAGTGCCATCTATCCACAAGGAATGACATTTAAATATGGCCTGGGGCTGGGAGGCAGGCTATTAAAAAATTTTTGAGTGGTTAAACGTCTGTTCCCTTTTTGCCTATGAAGTCACTTAAATCTACAATTTTTTCTATGAGGCCACTTCTTTATACCTTTGTGTGCTGTGTGGCTGCCTACCCAAACCTCTCTCCTACCACACTCAAAACAGACACTCATAAATAAGCTGTTAGATTTGGTACTGTCCACATCTTGAACTTCATTTATGGTAGTCCATATAATCATATATTCATGTTCAATGTGACATGATGTTTTTGTCTAGATTTCACCAAGTTAGATGCGCAGAGAGTCTTGTGGTGAACTGTGAGATTGTGTGGTCCAAATGTAGTTGGGCCAACAATGGTCTTGTTTTGTGAAATGAGAGGTTAACTTAAACCCTTCCAATGCTGAGGCTACTTTCGTCCGAAGCACAAGATTTTTGAAAACCATGTCATGTTGGTATTCATTAGAACGCTCTCGCTAAGTACTCTCAGATGAGTACCCATATGCCAGGGTTTCAGTCATCTTTTGTATCTGCCAAATTAGCCACCAGCAGCATAAGGGTTAAATGAAGGGCTATTTCCTGTTTCATTCACTCTTTACCATGGTGTGTAGATGAAAGGTTTGATTGATACAGATGTAATAGGGCTCAGACATCCTTTCCCCATTAGGGTCATTTATATCCGTGAAGGAGGTTGATATTAGCAGTATCAGGTTACTGGGTGAATACCTCATTGTCAGAGGCTGATTGGGGTGGGGGGGGGGGGGGGGAGGGGGGTTCATCATGATTCCCCCTAGACCAGGTTCTTATATAATTAAGTCCCCATAAAGTGGACATTTCCTCCCCATCTGTGCTGACCATGCAAGCAGTGTGGTGTAGTACCAGGTATATGATAGGTAGATGGCACCACCTGGTCCCCCTCTCTCTCTAGGAATGTTATGACATACTCTAACTCAGAGTGTGATCTAAACTGACTACTATGGCCACCTAGATTATTTGGTGCCTGCTAACAGAAAAAGAAACATGACAGAAAAAAACATATGTCAGCCTGGAAATCTAGGCTAGATTACTGTTATTATCCCAAAAAATTCCCCTCATGACCTATTTTAAACTAATATCCTTATATCCATCTCAGTGTACATTATACAAATATGCCATGCCAGTGGGGGTAACATGATGGAATGTTTCCCCGAGGGAGGGGAGACATTCCATCATGTTACCCCCACTGGCATGGCATATTTGTTTTATCATACTGAACAAACCCCATTTGTAATTTAAACAAAGCAAGGTCACAGATGACTGGTGATTCATTCCCCGCTAGGTGTCGCTAGTGGCAACGGGCAACATGAAGCCCTCACTGATGGCATCAGGCAACATGATGATTGTTAACTGTTAAGTCAGCCAATCACGGCTTACGATCTTTAAGTGAGGTATGATAAAAGAGATTGTAGCTATATACTAGCTAATGCACTGATGTTACAGATTGACCTCTGGTTTCTTGGCATGCTCTTAGCCCAGGGCCTGAGGCTGTGAGATGCATCACATCTCCCAAATCAAGGCCTTGGGTTTTTCGAACACAGCTACTTAGCGAGGACCCGCAACGGCCGCTGTGGTTCCGCGTCAGCTCATGTAGTGATGCATTGACAGTTTGCTTTATGACATTTTCACAGGATGGTCATAAAGATACTGAAAGACTATTTCTTTCTTTACTTTGAGTGAAATGACTATTTTTCTATGGAAATTCTATTGATCAAGAATGAGATACCACACATAGGGATTTTGAAGAGATTATAAAGAGACCTCACTCAAATGTGGAAACTCTTCATGCGAAAACTTTTGCCCAATCCCAAAAGGCCCAAGGTTTCACATCTTTGGAGTTTCACTGTACTTGCATTGCTTAGGGCATCCAGCATGCTTCCAGTGTATTCACTGGGAGTCTGGTACACTCATGAAGTATTGAATGAGTGATCAAGGTCTTAGCCAGGATTTGGAAACTGGGTGCCAAGTATTGGCAATTGTTAAATTTTGGGGTGTCCAAATATCTGAAGGGGACCACAATATACTCAGATTTTGACTATAAATTCATCAAAATAAGGCATGATATCCTTGTACAGTGTCATGGGAACTATATGGAGATAAAAAAAAATCAATTATATGCTTGCATGAGATTGACATTGTAAGAAATTCCTCATGAGGGGTGCTTTTTGAGGGTTTGGGTGTCCAAAAAGACACCCTGCTGGCTAAAACCATGGATGGGTTTTTACGCCGCTTTCCACAGCTTAGGTTATATCACGATAATCGCAATGAGATAGAAACTGAGCAGCGAGAAGAAATTTCCAGCCGCACTCAGATCATAAGGCTTAAAAAAGAAATTGTTTGTTTCCTGTAACCGTTTGAATTTTTTTTATTGTAGGTAGGTCGGTAAAAATAAAATTGGTCAAAAATGGGCGTTTTATGCATGTTTTAAGTTGATTGGGAGTTGGGAGGGTGGAAAAAACTTTCGGGTAGGGATTTGTTTGAATAAAAACTTGTTAGGGTAGGGTTTCAGGAAACAAACAACTTTTTTAGGCCTAAATGGCTGGTCCCATAAGAACTCTGCCTTACTTACCAGGCCTCAACGCTAACTCAAAATGATACTGGCCCTGTAGGACCAGCAACATCTAGCATCTACTGGTCCTGAAAAAAGTTTACTGGTCCTACATATTTTCTTTAACATAACAAGAAAGAAAATTGCATAAGATTCACCACAGCATTTATCTCTATAAATCTTATCTTCATTTATTTCAAAAATAATTGGGGACATTCTCAGGGGGGAAACTTTTTAACAAGAATGTCTCCAAATGTTTACTAGCTTTGAAGGACCAGTTGAGTCTTTTTTTACTGGCACGAAGCTGTTTTTGGGAATTTTTACTTGCCTGGGGCCATAGGTTCACCCTTAGCGTCGAGCCCTGCTTACTGTAAATTGTTATCAATGTATTTGTGAAATTTGGTAACATCTAAATTTTGCAGCTTTTACCCCGCCTGAGATTAGAACCTTGGCAGTAGTCAGTGACAATGCCTTAGACCACACAGCCATCGGGCTGAAAAGGAAACAGATATTTACCTACAGGACTTATTATATATATTTCATTTTAGGGTTTGTAAGCAGTGGCATCGGATTTCCAACGACAACAAACTTAATTGGCTGCACGTGGACATCACTCCAGACGACTTGAAGCATGAGAAAATGTGGACATTTCTGAGGTCACATTACTCAGAAGTATTGCAGAGCTTCAAGCTGAGAAGTGAAATCACTCCAGGTAATAAATATATATAATAATGCTCTATAACCTTTTATAATGTATGTTTGTATATATATATATATGTATATATATATATATATATATATATATATATATATATATATATATATATATATATATATATATATATATATGTCGTGTACCAGAAGTCGATCCGTACCAATCGACGATTGGTACAGCAATAGCTGTACCAATCGACGATTGGGACAACCATTCATTTATGAGGGTCATGTACCAAAACTCGATCTGTACCAGAAGTCGATTGTGAAGGTGGCAGTCAATTCAGTGGACTGAATTAAACATGGATGTTTCACAAACAGATTTTAAAAGTGAACACATTATTTAACATTGTTTTGTTTTTGTCTAAGGAAAAAAATGTAACCATACACTTAATACATTTTTAGAAATTGGTGGAAATGTGTATCGAGTAGTTGAAGAGAGGTATTATGACTAAAGATATTTTGCTTCTAAAACTAAAACAACAGCCCCTTCCTATCTATAAAACAACAGCCCCTTCCTATTTAAGTTTTGAATATAGAGTAGTAAATACAGTTATACACTCCAAATAACTGAAATAAGTCTGAAAAGAGGTATTATGACTAAAAATATTTCTATGAATAAAACAATAGCCCCTTCCTATCTAAGTTCTGAATATAGGGAAGTCATTACAGTTACACACTCAAAATAAGTCTGAATATAATCATTTTGATAAATTAAAGTCAAAATGATATTAAAACAATAGACTTATTATCAATACCAAGGACTCAGATCTAATAAATAAGCCTGTACCAATCGTCGATTGGTACAGCCTTAAAGGCTGTCCCAAAAGTCGATCGACTTTTGGTACAGTTAATGCATGCTGTCCCAAAAGTCGATCGACTTCTGGTACAGCTTAATGCTGTCCCAAAAGTCGATCGACTTCTGGTACAGTTAGTGCTGTGCCAGAAGTCGATCGACTTTTGGTACAGGTCATAGCTGTACCAGATGTCGATCGACTTCTGGTACAGCAAAGCTGTACCAATCGTCGATTGGTACGGATCGACTTCTGGTACACGACATATATATATATATATATATATATATATATATATATATATATATATATATATATATATATATATATATATATATATATATATATATATATATATGTCATGGTAGAAACTGCGATCTGGTAGGATCGCCAATCCTACCAGTAGAAACGGCGATCACAGTTTCTACCGGTAGAAACTGCGATCGCAGTTCCTACCAGGATTATGCTGGTAGGAACTGCGATCGCAGTTTCTACCGGTAGGATCCGATCCTACCAGAACAATCTTACCATACTTTGGTAGAAACTGCGATCCAGTAAAGTTTGTGATAGTATTGATATGTTTAGCATTCTATGGTAATTACCCATAGGTGCAGTAGTAAGATCTAAAGTCTTTTGTGAGAATTTCAAAGCACATTTGAATAGCACCATTTAAATATAATGAACATGCATCATATTCTGGCACAATATTACTTAAATGAATTCTCCAAATCTCTTATGCAATCTTTCATGCAATCTTTCAACATAATCACCTATCATTCAACAGCTAGATTTAACTATTTATACAAAATTAACTCCCAACAGATACTGGTACAATGTAACATCATGAAGAGGCTTCAAATATTTTTAACACAGTCAGACAAAAGTTTAACCTGTTTATACAGTATGAAGATACTATATCTATTTACTTCAATATACTAAGTATTGAATAAAACTTTGTCTCCAAATACTCATTTCTTCATTCAGTTATTCTTTAGAAAGTAGAAAGTAGTCTGCTACTCTCATATTTTTGAAAATAACTTGGCAATAAAGCGAAAGTTCACAAAACATTTGAAGGAGAGTTGGAGTATTATGGCATGTGATCACCATTTCTCGATCAAACGTTTTTGAGAAAAATGTTTGTAAGCAAAATATTTCCAACATTGTCAGGGCTGTTCTGAGTGTAAATGGGTTAAGTTATTGAATTTGATATTCATCTTCAATCCTAGAAAGGTCAAATTGAAAACATTTGATAACTATCAGCTTCACATTAGCAAATGACCACTCAATTACCTACACCTAACAATTAATACTTGGACATCTACATTATAACCTTAATTTCTATATGATTACGTAAGTAACTTTTAATTGCAATTGAACCAAGCCCATAATTTCTATGATAACAATTGGATTACTAGGATTACAATTTGAAACAAAGCCAGACAGCTTCTCACTTTCTTTGCAAATTAACAATAACTATAATTCACCTCAATTGCACATTTTTCTTACTATTTGGATATTGAAGACCCAGCCCCAGTTCAGTAATACATATCTATTAATTTACCTGCTTGTTTGTAATTGTTACAGTAGCAAATATTTTAAATTTCACTTCATGCTTTAAGAAAATTCATAATTTTTGTGGAATTCATGCTTTTGGCCGCTGTGCGCATTAATGGTGTAAGGATTGAACACCATTGACACCTTTGTTGCCACACCTACATTGTTAATATTTTTTCATTAATACATCACATTCTGGCAGGCTCTGCTTTTTGTTCAATCATGCACTAGCTACTGGTCATACCAGACTGATGCAGGGGAGAAGATTCATAGGATTTCAAACTGTTTCCAAATCAACCTAATACAATTGACAAATACAGCGTCAAGTTAATTGCAATAAACCACACGCAAAATGTTGACTTAGATTGGAAGTCAGCCAATTAACCTGAAACTGTCTTATTACAGAGAAACAAATCATCTCAATTAAATACTCAATTCCTGGATGTGTAAATAATTTAGATAACAAAGCAACATTTTGAGAAATATCTGTGAAATTTTGTGATCCTGTTTGGTTTTACAATCCTTCTTCAAATATTTTTCAAATTATATTGAATTAAAACAGGGCTCAACATTTAAATGGACTTCATTCGCCCAGCAGGGCTAGTCACGGAAACTTTTACTAGCCCTGAATTATTTTTTCTAGCCCTGATATTAATGACAACTCTTTTCAAATAGTGACCTCTGTTGATATCATAGCCTCTGTTTATAACATGAAAAGAAAACAGTGTATTGTGCTAAATTGAGTTATATTATCATCCAGATAGTTAGAGCCAAAGGAGGGCTTCATACTTTTTTAAGCGCTGATATTCTAATTCTATCTAGCCCCTCAGGGCTACTCACAAGTAGAATTTACTAGCCCTGACTTCCAATAACTAGCCCGGTTCTACAGGGCTAGCCTTAACGTCGAGCCCTGTAAAATGAGATTTGTTAAAAGTTGAAGGACTATGCACACTCCAAAAATGAATGGTTTAGATGAATGCCTGTAGTGTTTTACAACTCAGCTGCCATGGAGCTGCTCATTCAAACCCTTAAATAGTGATAAAGGGGATCGCAGTTTCTACCGGTAGGAACTACAATCGCAGTTCCTACCAGCATAATCCTGGTAGAAACTGCGATCGTAGTTTCTACCGGTAGAAACTGCGATCGCGGTTTCTACTGGTAGGATCGGCGATCCTACCGGATCGCAGTTTCTACCACGACATATATATATATATATATATATATATATATATATATATATATATATATATATATATATATATATATATATATATATATATATATATATACATTTATATATATATATATATATTTATATATATATATATATATATATATATGTATGTATATAATAAGACTGAACACCATTAAGGATAAATTAATATTGATTGTTATATTATATATCCAAGCAGACTCAATGGTGCAATGGCTAGTTGTGAATATGAATATCTGCTCATCTATGCTTTAGAAATACCTTGTGGTGGCCAATAAAGATGTCAGTATTGAACATCCCCAGAGCTAATCTTGAAGATCCTAGTTTTCTTATTGCAGCCCAGAAAATACCAATGTTAATAACATAAGCAACACCTCACCTATGCATAAGGGATTAAAGACCAATGTTTATTTATTACTTAATATTCATTTATTCATTTTTTGAAGCCAAATGTCTGCTATGCTTCAATACATGTTTTCTAATTGTAGCCAGAAATGCCAATTTTAGTTGGAAAAACCTGAAATTAGAAGTCCATTTAAAAAAAAAAACATTCAGAATTTCATCAAACCTTGCAAAGGTTTTCATTGTCAGGTCCCCTTCGAATATCTAAAATAAAAGGGGGGGGGGGGGGGGGTCATTAGTCATCCATTTTTCAAATGGACTTTCAATTTTAGATGTGAAATTTGCAAATTTAGTGCCACTTTGGTGGACAGCATGACTGGTGAAACCCTTTTTTATTTTAGATTTTCAAAGGGGAACTGACAATGACAGCTCATGCAAAGTTTAGTGGATTTCTGAATGTGGGGTATATTTTTAGTCAATTTCAATGGATTTTAAGTTTTAGATGCCATTGTCACCTTGTCGAATACTGTACCATGCCTTTTAGCACAATGTTTTGTTGCATCCCAGAAAGGTGTCAATGTTAATAATTAAACATCTCAGCTTTGCCAAGTGACCTGTTTTTATTTGTTGCAGCCATTTAAAGGACAATTCAACCATGAACAAAACATAGGCCCAAATAATTTCATTTACTGTAAGGTAGCTGCAGGGCAGCGGTTCCCGTCGCGGGTAGATCCGGATCACTCATTTGAGCGATCCAAGTGGGAAACCGCCGTGGTTTGCTTCATCAACCAATCAGATTGATTAGCTTATGTCTAATTTTCAATCCGCCCCTTTGTGATGGGTTGAAGTGCGGTGGTTTCCCGCCGGCAGGTTGGGACACTCCCAGAGGACAGAGCGGTGAGGGGACGGCTTTCCAATAGAGAAACCGCCGCCGACCCGCCTAGTGGAAACAAACCCTTAGGATGTGTTTCAACAGCAATATACTTTGTGTATCAAGGTTAGCAGTGGTGGGAACTTGGGTTTAAGTAGAGAAGTTAGTTTCTAAGAAACTCTTTGGGCCTATGTTTTATTCATGGTGGAATTGTACTTCAAGATGTGAAATTGTGAATGCAAAAAAGTAGAACATTTCTTCAGCTTTTCTCAGTGACCTGTGTTTCCTTCTTTCAGATGAGAAAAAAAAGGGTATGCATCAGGTAAACCTCCCCACTGCTATGCTTGAAGACCTCCACGGGAGTTTCCCTAACTTGCGGACACTCTGGCTCCACAACTGCAACCTCTACCCAGTGAACCTAGCACTTCTGCCGTCCTCCCTTCACACACTAGACCTCGACGGGTCAGACCTCCATCAAGATTACTGGTTCAAACCGATCGAGACGGGAAGTCTGAAATATCTGAAAGTGCTCAAGCTCTCCGGAACTCCGATCAGCATCATCGACGTAGAACACATCAGCAAATTAGCTGCCCTAGAAGTTCTTCACCTGTATGACTGTTACTGGTTTATCAATGGTGTGCAGGGGTGGAAGACTATCAGCGTTGCGGACGATGCATTGAAAGTCGTGGCGGAAAAGCTGACCCGTTTGACGGAACTGCATATTAACGGAACGGAATGTACCAATCTTTCCCTGCATCATATCAGCAGGAATCTCAAAAACCTGAAACTGCTGGACATCAGTGAGAATTGTAGATTGTCGGATGCCGCCGTAGGATCAGTCGCCAGCGGACTGAAAAACCTCGTCCACCTAGACATCAGTGGATGTGAAAAATTGACAGATGCAGCAGTGAACAGCGTTGCCAATAACTTAAAACAACTGGAAGTTTTCCATTTCTTTAAGACTAACACCACTTGTGAGCCTGTGAAATCATTTTTTAAAAAGATGCCAAAATTGAGAGACATAGAGATGGGTGAAATAGATGATAAAGGACTTGAGTCTCTTGTTCCGTTAGATCTGGTTTCACTAAAAGTTGGTATAACTGACGTTTCTGATGCGGGATTAATTCAGCTTTACAAGTTGAAAAACCTCAAGAACCTGACACTCTGTCATCTTAGCGGTAAGGGGTGCTCTATTACAATGCTAAAAGGGCAAAAAATCCCTGATCAGTTCATTCTGCCATTTGTAAGAGATGAAAAAAACTTCAAAGAAACTTTAAAAAAAAATTAAAAAAGAAATTACTTCAATGGAATTGATAGCGCTATAAACAAATGAAAACGAAGGTTTCAAACATGGTCCCTCACCATGATTCTTTTGGTGGAATGATGATATTTGTAAACAAGAGCTTGTATTGATATTACATCAATCAATACAATGTTTAAACAATTGATTATGGGTGAGTTTTTTGCGGTCCGTTTAAAGAGTGCTTACTCTCTTGTCGCCTCATGCACTAACATAAGTTTAACCAACTTACCATGTCGGGTAAGTAGTTAATGACTTTTACTTGCTCGACATTTTTTGGGTTGCCCAAAATCAGTTATAACATACGTTAGAATGGCATTTATCATTTGATTTATCATGGATTTAATGACATTTGCATTGTTTGTATGTTTCTAGGAATTTGTGTCATTTTCTATATGAAAATGTGTAGACTGCTCAGAAAATCAGCTTGCCCATTTGGGCAAGTGAAAACCAAAATGTACTTGGCGAAAAAGCCTTTTTATCAAATTTTCACTTGCCATGGCAAGCGGGCAAGTATTATGTCGCTGCTGCCCCTCTCTTAAAATTGTTTTCCAATGCCTGTGGTCCTGGTTTCTCAACTATAAGTTTTCCTTAACTTCGCTGCTTGAGCTCACCTGGATAGTACCACAGTTTATATTTTGTTATGTTTAACCTCGCACAACATTTTCTTGAGTAGGGCTGCATATCGTTTGAAATGAAACGATAATGATAAGACAAAACGATTCAATAATTAACGATATTGATAATGTGACTCTCAATCAATAAAGAGTACATTTAAATTGCTATGCATGTCTGCTCAACATACTAGATTAGGGTAACTAGATGGACAATTTAGAGTTCCTGTAAGGTAATATCTTACAGCACACAATTTTGGTAGAAATTTTACTTATGAAAGTAGGTCAACTACAGTAATCAACAGCAAATGACCAATACTGGTCAACAATTTCTCTTGCTAACCGTTGATGAAAAAAAGTAGAAAAAATGGAAAGAGTAGTGGTAACAGTATTAGAATCTTATAGGTAGTTACACCATGGTTATGTTTGAGAATCATTAGTTTAGGTATATGACGTATGAAGTATGTTTTTCTCCACGTCATGGCAGCTGTCTAACACACACAGTTGGAGTACTGTAGAATGGCTAATTTTTCCTTGAGTATTAATTTCCAATGTTTTACGGAATGCTTTCAAACGGGAATAAATAACACAGGAAAAAACAATACAGAGCATGTCTGGACTTAATAAACACGAAGAAATCCTGACCTTAGTTTAATAGACTATACTCTTTGGTATACTAGAATTAAAAGTATATATAAAACGTGAAAATTAGAAACGGAAGAAAAACATATGTCCTCTCTTTGAAAATATTAGAAACGGAAACACCCAAATATGAAAATTTAGGGAAATGTTACACGGAAAAATTAGTCATTCTACAGTATATGGGAGTGTGTGTATTTTCTTGTGTTTCCAAGCTGATATGCTAAATAAAAATGTGTCAATGTGAGCATGAAAAGCAAGGTAAATTCAGTCAGATGGTGCATGTGGAGGAAAATGCCAAACATATAATTATGCAGTGCCCTGCGTATGCTGACATAAGAGAAAAGATGTCCACACTTATAAAGAATGTCAGTAATATTTTTGATAGTTTCCTCTTAGAGTTTGAGGTTTTTGTTTATGTATTTGCAATGGTTTTAGGAAGATGTCCCGATGGATACTTAATACTTATATATAGTGATATGGAACCTGTGTGGATGGTAGCAGGTATTTTAATTGATAGGATGTACTCTGATTGCCTGGTTGCTAGGCAGGGTGTTGAGTACCATAAATTCTCGGTAATTTGGGACGCTTTTTTTAGGTTGAGGGTGGCCCATTTTTTCCCCAAAATATCCAATAAACAGTGAGGTCTGGCAGGTGAGATGTTGCAATCCTATTGTAATTATAATTTTCCTATAACGATTGTTATTGTGATTGAGGGTGGCCCATATTTTCAAATAATTATTTAGCAAAATAGTTATAGTGGCCCAAATTCCTAGGGTGGTCTAAATTTCAGAGAAATAACGGTAGGCAGAGCAAGTGTGCCCAATGAGCAGGACCTTTACGGTAACTGGTTGCGCTAGACTATTATCTGGTGATGTGTTTCTATATTGGGTGTGCGATGCCTACGAGCGTGTATTTCCTTTAATCACTCTACAAATGGGCTAATCTCCCTCTGTACGGTATACTCTAATTCCTGGCAGACCTCAGGAACGAGGTCAAGGAAACTTATGATCTTGGAATCCCCTACCCAGTAAGGGTTAGGGTTTGGAATCAGGTTGAGGGTTAGGGCTAGTGTTAGGGTTAGGATTACCTTACCCTAACCCTAACCCTGGATCTGAATCCTAACCCTAATCCTAGGTAGGGGTCAGGGTTAGGTTAGAGTTCGGAATTAGGTTACCTAACCCTAACCCTGGACCAGAGTCCCAACCCTAACCCTAAACCTAGGTAGGGGATTCCAAGATCATGTTTCCTTGACCTCATTCCTGAGGTCTGCTAGGAATTAGAGTCTACCCCTCTGTACATCGCTAGGCACTTCATATGCAGATGAGTCTACTTTAGTTATATATTTCTTTTTAACTTCCTGGCCAAAGAGCCATTCACAGTTATTTAATTAAGGAATAGAGGTTCCATCACGAGAGGATGGAAAGAGAAGGTATCTTGCACGAGTGAGTGATTCTCGGCAAGCCTCACCCCAAGATAGAAAATCACTCACGAGTGCAAGATACTGTGAAGTTAGCTAGCTAAACTTAGTTGGCAAAAGGCCGCCTAATTCAACAATGGGAAATATGCTTGTGTACCGTTTGCTTTCCTTAGAAACTGGCACTAGATTGTGTATGTAAGGCTTGTTAAAGTGTGTGCGCGCCATTGGAGCAGCAAAAAATTCTCTGTGTTTACCAGGTCGGGTTTAGTGCCTTAAAAACATATTTTAAAACATATTCGTCGGTCATTTATGGTATCACCTTTTAGGATAATGCGGGAATTCTACGATACATACATGGGCAATCAGTTTCATAGATGTTTATTAAGTTTTGAAGGTTTTAGCATGACCTACACATACTGAACAGCGTAAAAAGCGTGCTAAGATAACATCTCTTTACAGGATATCTACTTAATAGTGTAGAGTGGGAGAAATGATTAAGTTCTGTGCTGCTCTTGTTAAATTACTTTCGTCTTCTTCCTCATATCATTTTGTATTTCTACTCTGTTCATTTGTTTACTATTGTATAGCAATTTGTCTTTTACGGCGAGAGCCATAGTCAATAAATAAACATAAATAGAATATTGTATTTCTACTCTTTTTATTTGTTTACTATTGTATAGCAATTTATATGTCTTTTACGGCGAGAGCCATTGTGAATAAATAAACATACATACATTGAAGAATTGGAATTGAAAAATATATTGGAAAATATAGATCCTTAACTTTCACCTCATATATGTAAGTATACAAGATAATTCTTTTTCCACTGATGTTTACTTCCCCTTTACCTTATGCTGCTGGTGACTCGATCATTTGGCCAATACAAAATGATACTAAAAACCTAAAAAATGATAGATACCCTGGCACATGGGTACTCATCTGAGAGGATATTCTTATGTAAATCAATATATCAAACAAAAATTAGTAATAATAATTACTCGGGGACAAAGTAGCTCAGTTGTTTAGGTGTCGGACTAGTAATCAGTAGGTCTCTGGTTCAATTCCTTGCCGAGGCTCTTTGGTCTGTCCTTGGGCAAGACAGTTAATTCCATATTGCTTCAGTTTACATAGCTGCAAAATGGGTACCTAGCAAAAAGCAGGCAGTGCTTAGAGCTTTTGCGCTATATGCAGATGTTCTCCTTTGCAAATTCACGAAAGGCGTATGGCAAATCATGCAGAATGCCTCACGATACTAAATTAATTAGCAATCGACTTAGTACATACATACTATCAGACATGAATACAATGGAAAACCTTTATCTTGATACACATGCATCATTAGTGAGATGATATTTAAAGAAGATTGCGTACCTGGTTGAAATAAGTCTGAACACAAGCCATCAACTGAGAAAATTCAGGGTCAGTATTTTTGAGATTCAACATTTTGAACAGGAGCCCCTCCAGTCTCAAATGAGTTTTTTCATTACTGAGTGAGGGTCTACTAAGCAATATTGTATTTTCCCTTTTAATATCATTAAGATCAGGATTCGTGTGTTATTTTGGCAAACGCCTCCTCTTGACATTTTTGTATACCAAATTGTGATTTGAGGAATTTATTGGCAAGGAAAAGAAAACAGTGCTCTAGTTGGGTAAAATATGAAAATGTATGCTTGTATGATCAACCAGTTTGCTGCGATGCCAGTTTGCTTTGGTACGAGCTGACCTGCTCCAAAACAAGCACTTGTCAGAGGTAAATAAAACAAATGTAGAGAAGGGACCAGTTCAACAGTCTGAGGCATGTTAAGTGTCTTGGGCTGTGACTGAGGTAAATAAAACTAATGTAGAAAAGGGACCAGTTCAACAGTCTGAGGCATGTGAAGTGTCTTGGGCTGTGTCTGAGGTAAATAAAATAAATGGTGGAGAAGGGACCAGTTTAACAGTCTGAGGCATGTGAAGTGTCTTGGGCTGTGTCTGAGGTAAATAAAATAAATGGTGGAGAAGGGACCAGTTTAACAGTCAGAGGCATGGTAAGTGTCTTGGACTGTGTCTGAGGTAAATAAACCAAATGGTAGAGAAGGGACCAGTTCAAAAGGTCCGAGGCATGTGAAGTGTCTTGGGCTGTGTCTGAGGTAAATAAACCAAATGGTAGAGAAGGGACCAGTTCAAAAGGTCCGAGGCATGTGAAGTGTCTTGGGCTGTGTCTGAGGTAAATAAAATAAATGGTGGAGAAGGGACCAGTTTAACAGTCAGAGGCATGGTAAGTGTCTTGGACTGTGTCTGAGGTAAATAAACCAAATGGTAGAGAAGGGACCAGTTCAAAAGGTCCGAGGCATGTGAAGTGTCTTGGGCTGTGTCTGAGGTAAATAAACCAAATGGTAGAGAAGGGACCAGTTCAAAAGGTCCGAGGCATGTGAAGTGTCTTGGGCTGTGTCTGAGGTAAATAAAATAAATGGTGGAGAAGGGACCAGTTTAACAGTCAGAGGCATGGTAAGTGTCTTGGACTGTGTCTGAGGTAAATAAAACAAATGGTAGAGAAGGGACAAGTTCAACAGTCTGAGGCATTTGAAGTGTCTTGGGCTATGTCTGAGGTAAATAAAACTAATGGTAGAGATGGGACCAGTTCAACAGTCTGAGGCATGTGAAGTGTCTTGGACTGTGTTGGAGATAAGAATGAATGAATAACAGCTGAAATGGCACATCGGCACACAGTGCCATATTTTTTATTTTCAAAAAGTGGTCTTTTGTCATTGTTCAAGAACAATGAAAAAGCAAATTAGGCGTTGGTGAAAGAAGAAAAAGAGTAAGAGATCCAGAGGGGATCAAGGGATCTTTCAGATGCATGGTATTCATAGACAGATCCACATATCCCCCTTTTTATAAGGCAAAGTGGCATAAATGTACATATGAAGTAGATATGAATGATTTAGGACTGGCCTGTGATATGTGGCTTAGATGAAGAAAAGAATGGATATATAGCGAGATACTGATTACTATATGTGTTATGGTGAAGGGCTGGACATGCCAGGGTTCTCTGATCTGGCATCAGTGTGGCGTCATGAGGGGACATGGACCAATCAGGGCTCTTGTATCGTTTACATTACTCATGATTACTAAGAAACCTGTGTGCAAGCATGCGCAGAGCACGACTTATGGGCTTTTTGCTTATGCTAGTCTGTTAGGGTTGACCCGCTGGTTTCATATCCACTTGTTTTTATCTATCTAAGGTACATGGTTAGCGAGGAAAATAGCTATATTAGAATATGCATGAAGCTTTAAAGAATTAACCCCTTTCCACTACTTGATAAATTACATTTCCCATTAGTTCCAGACAATTGGGTGTACAGATGACAACTTAATTTCTTGCCAAAATGTTACCACACTTTTTTTGAATAATCATTATACAATTTAAAAAAATTAAATATAATTTGCTGGTTTTGAGGATAAAATGCCTCAGCAATAAAATAAATACTGAAATCTTGAAAATACCTAGCATGCAATAAAATGATAAATAAACTAAAATAAAAAATTCTTATTCTATACTTCCCTCTTTATTTTGTGCTATGATATGCAAAGGCACTGATGAAAGCTGATAATATATTTTGAAGCTTTGGAATTATTTTTAAGTACAATTTAACACGCCCCAATAATCATAGTCATTTTTTACCAGTACACAATAATAACAACTAAAATGTAGATAGTTGATATTTTGACAGATTTTGGCCAACAAAATGAGCTAAGAAATACTGAATGACAGTGTGATAACAATAATAAACCTGAATTGCTACGATGCAATCGATGACCCACCATTTAAAAGATGTGATCCCCTAATTAAACACACCAAGCTTCTTTAACCCTTAAGCTGCTCGAGGCCAATTTGGGCAATGAAAAATGATTTTATAAAACCTGAAAAATGACTGAAACCCAGGCATGTGGGTACTCACCTGAGAGTCCTCGGCGAGAGCTTTCCAATGAATACCAACATGACAGGGTTTAGATGGTTTGCAAAAATCTTTGCGTCATTGTGCTGTAGATGACAGTAGCCTTCGCATTGTAAGGGTTAATCTATGTTAATAGCACATTTGACTGTTTTTTTCTTACAATGGATCTTTTGCTGGATACGCAAGAGTGGGATATTTGGTTTTTTTCTTAAGGGTACTAGAATTGTGCAGGTCCGTCAAAAGAAACACATAGTTAGTCTTCATGATTGTTTTATTGCAAACAATATTTATCAGTACTGTACATTTGTAGAATTTAAGAATGAAGGGTTGTATACCAAAGGTAAGGTAAATGTAGTAGTTGTGCCTCTATGGTCGAAATCATGTCCCAGCAAAACTTAGTGCATTACTCATGCTGCTAAACTTCTTTACAACAATAGATGCCACTCAATAACCATTTATTGAATTCTAATCATTCTTTTCAAGTTAAATTCTTCTCCCATTTGCATTTGAAATGCACAAATAGAATAACAACCTACGACATAATCTTATATAAAATAACACATTTCCTATAATATGAAAAAGGAATTGATGATTCAACAGGAAGAATAGTAGTTTTCAAAATGAATACACTCAAATTAGTGCTTATTTAAAATAGACATGTTCATCATCAGCTCCACTCTGATTCTAGCAGGTGATTGGTCAATTTCTTTGGTGTAAAAGGAGGTAAAATAATAACATTTATTTGAATTATGTTAGGCACGAGTTCAACATGTTCAAGGTTCTTGCACTGGACATCTGTTTCATCAGACTCGGCTCAGACAGATTGAGTGTCCTGCAAGGATTTCTCACTTGAACTCGCGAGTTCCATACCTAAATCCATATTGATTACTTCCTAGAGCTGCACTTGAGTGGCTCGAGTACTGAAGCCAGGTGAGCCGAGCTGGAGATGGAGTGTTTAACTCATCGACTCGTCTACGTAGGAAACACAAACGTAACAAAGAACTCCTTATCACTGTCAAATCTGGTTTACAATCCTCAATGTATACAGGCATTGTAGAGTGTTATACTGACTTTTGTTCCATGAAGAGACCTGTGTAAGATCTTTTGTGATAAAAACAGCATTATTTTGCAAGACAGGGACAGTTGCATGCAACTGATTCCTTTACCGGAATTACACTCTTAAAGGTATTTTCATCACATATATATTTTTTTCAAAAATGATTTAAGTATAACATCTAGGTTACCAATAACCTTGCTCTCGGAAAGTAGCATTAAATAAGACAATGAGACAACATAGAAAAACTGAAAAAATGTTTTTAGTTGTAAAAAAATTACGGTAAATGAAGTTGCACTATGGTTGTGTTTAAGAATCATTTGAAACAGTTGAGAGATGGTGGTGCCAAAACAATGTACATGTTCTTAATAGGATCTCTAAGGCCAGTCCAATTTGATTTTTAGTCTACAGTTTTTTTTGCTCCGAAAAAGTTTGTCAGAATAACGTCAGCACAAAATTGAAGATTTTTTTTAGAGATTCTGGAATTTTACTATTTCTGAATTTGCCCAAAACTCGTTCGGCGCTTCTGTAAGACCAAAAATCAAATTGGACTAGCCTAAATATAAAAAAAGTGTGGATCTGTGGTGAAAACTAAGCAACCAGGGAGTTGATCTTTGAGTATCTGAATAGCTCTCTCTGATTGGCAGTTACAGAGTGTCAGGTTCTTGAGGTTTGTCATCTTGTGAAGCTGACTAAATCCCTCATAAGACACATCAGCCACACCAACTTTAAGTGAAACCAGATCGAACTGAAGAAGAGACTCTAGTCCTTTATCATCTATTTCACCCATCTCTATGTCTCTCAATTTTGGCATCTTTTTGAAAAATGATCTCACAGGCTCACATGTGGTGTTAGTCTTGTAAAAACGAAAGACTTCCAGTTGTTTTAAGTTATTTGCAACAATGTTCACGGCTGTATCTGTCAATTTTTCACATTCACTGATGTTCATATGGACTAGGTTTTTCAGTCCACTAGCGACAGATGCTATAGCAGCGTCCGACAATCTGCAATTCTCACTTATGTCCAAAAGTTTCAGGTTTTTAAGGTTCGTGCTGATATGATGCAGGGCAAGATCGGTACAGCTCGTTCCGTTAATAAGCAGCTCCATCAAACAGGTCAGCTTTTCTGTCACAACCCTCACGTCATCGTCGGTAACCGTGTTACAGTAGCCCAAATCTAGAACTTCTAGGGCAGCCACTTTGCTGATATATTCCAAGTCGGTTCGGCTGATAAGACTGCATCCAGAGAGCCTGAGCACTTTCAGGTTCTTCAGACTTCCCGTCTCGATGGGTTTGAACCAGTCTTGTGGGAGGTCTGACCAGTAGAGGTCTAGTGTGTGTAGGGAGGACGGCAGAAGGGCAGCGTTCACTGGGTAGAGGTTGCAGTTGTAAAGCCAGAGTGTCCGCAATTTAGGGAACCACCCTTGGAGGTCTTTCATCATCGCGGTTGAGAGGTTCACCTTATTCGCAATCACTCTTTTATCAGCTGAAAGAAGGAAGCACAGGTCACTGAGAAAAGCTGAGGAAATGTTTTATATATAATACACACACACACACACATATATATATACTATTATTAGTTTTCCTCCTTGGAAAAAAGGGATACGGCCTGGTATCTGCGAGAAGACAGTCATATTGCAAGAGGCTGGAAGCCGAGTGCGATACGGCTGGCTGAACACAGATACCAGACCGTATCCCTTTTTTACAAAGAGGATAACGAATTTATCATCAGCTCCCCCTTACTTTGAATTTCAATAATGACAACAAACTATTGGATAACTTTTTTTCTTATTTAATTTCATTTATTCATTTTTATTTTTATTTTTTTTCTTAATTTTTTTTTTTTGATTATGAATTCTTTTTTCTTATTTTTATTTTTTCATTTTTTTTCTAATTTAATTTTAAAAATTGTTTTTATTTAATTCTGTTTCATCTTAATTTTTTGTGGTTTTATCATTTTTTTTGTTTGAATTTTTTTTTATTTAATTTTTTTTTAAATTTATTTCTTATTTTTTAAATCTTATAATATAATTTTCTTTTTTTAATTTTTAATTTTCAATTTCTTTTTTGTGATAGCCGCCAGAATTAGCAACAAACATACTAGCTCATTTCTCTAAAACTTACTCAAAAAGATTTTTTTTCAAAGTTTTTTATATTCATTTGTCAATCAATACGGTGTTGCACAACAGTACAATTTAGTAAGTTCAGCCATAGATTGCATACATTAAGTAGAATGATTATGAAGTAAATTAATTGGTTTACTCTTTTTTGTCATAGATGTTGCATAAAAGATTATATTCCTTATCAAATTTTTTCTTCTTTCCTATGATGTAACAGGGCTCGATGGTCCCAAGAAGGACCAGGTAAGCTGGCGGGGCTACCTGAACCCTAGCCTGCCTCCCAGGCCCTTTTTAAATGTCTTCCATTGTGGATAGATGGCACTGCAGTATACTAGGAGCTCACTTACTGTAATCTCCCTCGTGTGGCAATTGCGGGAACTAAATGGCCAACAGTAGGCCACAAGTCCCTATCTAGTATAGGTGCAGGCTTCTATATATAATAGAGTAAAATTATAACAGAGCCTTGTGGTTAGGCTACCTGAACCCCAAATCAGGTAGTCCCACCAGCATTTTAGGTAGCCCTGCCACTTTTTCCGCTACCATTTTGGAGTGTCTTAGTGGGGAACTTCCCCAGCATTCAGGTAGCCCGACGAGACTACCTGAATCCAACTTTAGGTAGCCCAATAGGGCCGTTTTTGAAATTTAGATCCCCCGGGAGATGGGACTATGCTATTTGTCGAGCGCTTATAATTGTAATATCTATATTTCTCTTGATAATGAAACTTTTTGGCCTCATAATGACATAAATGATATGTGACTTTTGTTCTTTCTTCATCAAAAAGAAACATAGCATGGATTACCATTTCTCTAAACAAGGAAGTATTAAACTTATATCCAAGGTGATGAAAAGGTGTATACTGCATAATTAAAGATAGATATATTTATTACCTGGCCAGTGTTTACTTGTAAGCTTTAGAGTCTGCAATACTTCTGAGAAATGTGACCTCAGAAATATCCACATTCTCTTATGATTCAAGGCGCCTGGAGTGATGTCCACATGGCTCCAAAGTTTGCTGTCTCTGGAAATCCGATGCCACTGCTTACAAACCCTAAAATGAAATAAATAAGTCTTGTAGGTAAATATATTTCCTCTCCAGCCAACAAGGGGCCTGCACTGACGGCTGTGTGGTCTAAGGCATTCTCACTGACCACTGCCAAGGTTCGAATCCCAGGCAGGGCATCATGATCTGACACTTAAGATTTCAGGCTAGGGCCCCGAAAAGGGCTTTTGGTAAAAAATAGGAAGTCAAAAACAGGATTTCTGATTTAATACTTTACACAGTATTTTGGGTCCCCAGTCAGAAACATATAGGGCCCACAGTAAAATCTAGGTACATATGCCAGTGGCTTGAGGTTAGGTGGTGGTTTTCGTCAGGAACTCTGACTTCAGCGTTCACTTAGAAAACTAGCTAGTCAAGACTTGTGATGATAATATAAATTCTGAAATTCCAGTCAACATTGCACACTCCAACATACTACTATTTTAAGCCTTTCATTCTCAAAGGAGCAGAGTTCATGCAAAATCTGATTCTTGATCTATTGAAAAATAGTCACTTCGCTCAAAGTCCAGAATGATTTTGTCCATCTGTACCTTTATGACCATCCCAGGAAACTGGCACTTGGCAAAAACCGTCACCGCAACCCAGGGTCAGTCAGGATTAAGAAACTGGGTGCCCAGAATTGGCAATTGTAAAATCATTAAAGGGAGACCTCATTTTATTCAAATTACAACCATAAATATGTATTAATTTATTGAAATAACTCAAATAAGGTACAACATCCTTATATGTTATGGGAATTATATTGAGGCGAGAAAAAGAACAATTATATGCTTGAAATGAAAGTGACATTTTATGAAATTACACGCAAAAAATATTGGGTGTCTTGAGGTTTTTTTTTTTAAGGTTTGGGTGTGCAGAGGCTTTTTCCCACAAAGTTTTCTACCTGGTTAGTTCTCCTACCCCTCAATAGAGGTCACTGCTAAATGTAAACAAAGACCTTAATTACCCTGAGGGTTGACCCACAGCCACAATTAAATATGGTTAGTTCTCCTACCACTCAATAGAGGTCACTGCCAAATGTAAACAAAGACCTTTTCAATTACCCCACAGCCACACATGGGTTTTAAGTGCCTTAGTCTCTCTTCAATAAATGTGGCTGCACAGCCTATATATTAGCCTAGCTACAAGGCTTTACTGTGTTTCTAATTCATTATATATATGCCTGCACCTCTACTACATGGGACTTTTGGCCTACAGTTGGCCATTTAGTTCACACAATAGACCATTCTCCATTAAGGTGATGGGTACCATTGCAAGCCAGTTAAAAGCCCTGTCCCAAAACACACCTCAAAGCAGCATAATCCTATAACTAGGTGTATCTCCAGGTTCCTGAGTGTTATCACGTAGAGAATATCATCGCCACCTGTCATTATTCAATCCATATTCTGTTTTATTTCAAAATTTACAACTTTTTTTTCAAATGACATATTCTCATTAATTACGCAGGTGATGGTTACTGCAGGTTCAGAGTTACTTTAGGGATATCATTGACTATGCCCAATAAAAAGTATTTTTTTGATTTTTTACTGCTGAAGATTTTTACAGACCATAACGTTGAAAATTTTCCTTGAACGACAGCCGCTCCTGCAGATCCTTCTCTTGGAGTTTCATCTCTCGCGATAAGTCTTCCAGATCCTGCACCCTGGGAGAAACAGAAAAAAATCAATCAGAATGATCACAGGGGGAAAGGCTGTCCGCCTGGCAAGGCCAGTATTCGAGCAAATTTGAATTCTGTACCAGTCTTCGAGAGATACTCTAACGTTTTTTTATATTCAACAGCTAATAAATCACAGATTTAGTGTTTAAACCCTGTGAGTTGGGTAGAATGTGGGGAAAAGACTAGTATACATGTGGCGAACAAAAGTAGTATCTTTATGACTCTGGCCCAGGAAAATAATGAATCAGAAAATAATGAATCAGAAAATAATCAATAAAAAAGTCAATGAAAAAATAATCAATCAGAAATTAATCAATCAAAAAAATAAACAATCAAAAAATAATCAATCAGAAAAAATCAATCAGAAAATAATCAATGAAAAAATTAATCAATCAGAAAAAAATTAGCAGAAAAATAATCTTTAAGAAATCATCAATCATTGCTGTAGGTTTTTTTTTTTGTTTCTTACTTATCGTTCCAGCCCTCTGCCTCCAGTATTAGCTGATCCTTGCTCAGCGTGAAGTGCATTACTTTATAAGTGCAAAATCAACATGGTATACAGTATCGAGGGAGGTTTTTTATTCCGTTTCTTACTTTTCGTTCCAGCCCTCTGCCTCCAGTAGTAGCTGATCCTTGCTCTGAGTGAGGTGGTTGATTTGTTCGCGTAACGCGTCTCCCTCTCCCTCCGCCTCCTCCATCTTGATCTGCCACGCCGACGCATTCGTCTCCGCCTGAGCACAACACAAAAAACGTAGATTGATTATTTAGTGTTAAGAATCGGCTAAAATTTTCAAAAACAGGTTGGTAGGTAGGTATTTTGTAAAATTCTTTTTGGGATTTTTTTTCAAAATGTGCGTGTTTCTGTCTCAGTCTGATAACAGCACGAAAAATGTAGGTTGATTATTTAGTCAAAATATTATTCAGTTGATTATTGTCCAAAAAAAGGGTTGGTAGGGACTTTCAAAAAATATGATTCAGGCTTGTAAGATGATACTGTGCCTAGAGGAAGGTGCAAGTACTCAATACGAATGGAAAAAGTATTGCACCATCATCAAAGATCTGTTATATAAGTAATATAAAGTTGACTAATCGCTACTACCTAAATGTCTTTATACAAAGGCATTTCCCTAGTTTAAGTAGTTTTTAGTAACATACCTGAAGATGACTGCTAAATATAACAAATCTAGGTTCCTGGGAGGCAGGCAGTACTGTTGAAATATCATTAATAAATCAAATGATTGAGAAAATATCAATATTGTATCGTATCATGAAAATCTAAGGATACCAATCCGTAATTGTGCCTATTGTGTGTTTTACCTGAAGAAGCTGTTGCTCTAATCCCACTACCCTTGCTTCATAATGCATCACCTGCTCCTGGTAGCCATTGATCTAAAGAAAAAAGACAATAGAATATATATATATATATAGTGGGGAGACCCAAATACTAAGAATCTAGAGGACACTCTGCAAGTTTGAGGTATAACTAAGGTTGATTTGTAACAATTCCAGCCAGGCTGTGCTTTTAAATCCTTTATCTCTGACATCGGAAATAATGACTTCAATAAATTTACCCATTCATGTCTAGAAACTCTGGTCAAAAAGTGTTGCCTCTATCTATATTACTTGATGGGATAACTTATAAAATAATTAACTCATAAAATATTTGTAGGAGAGTTATCAGTTGAGGTCTGATCATCATCTCTCAGTTTGAAAAGTTTTCCATGAAGAAACTTTACTCAGAGATATATCACCAAAGGAGTCAGGCTTTTGGGCCACTTCAGTCACTACTTTTATAACCAAAAGTTATCTATCTATCACAAGTCATAGTATTATTACCTGTTCATCTTTGGCCTGGTCTGAGTAGGACGACTGAGTGTACGACTGGTTAAGAGTCTCCACTTGTTCAGTAAGCTGCTGTACATTGGACTGGAGGGCGCTGTTGTGAAGCTGCAAATACAAAACCATCATGAGATACACACAAATATGGCTCACAAAAATGTGTGTGGGTATGTGTGTGAATATATATATATACATACATATATATGTATATATATATATATATGTATATATATATATATATATATATATATATATATATATATATATATATATATATATATATATATATATATATATATATATATATATATATATATATATATATATATATATATATATATATATGTGTGTGTATATATGTATATATGTTCTTAAATGTTGTAATTTAGGGGACAGGGCATTGAAACTTACAGGGAACAAATACATTTCCAATAACATTCCTAGAGTTTACTCACTCTCCATTCATAACCATGTTCCAATTTCTTCAAGATATCTCCAACTGTGATATCTCCTAATAAATCTGAAAGCTGCAACTAAATTACATGCACTATATCATCCTTTTCAGAGTTTGAAATTAAGGGATGCAGGGAGGCCAGGGCTCCCTTGAATTGTCCTGCCGCTCTCTCAAATTTCGACAGGGAGCCCATAGATGTACTGATTTTTATAGCTTTTGAATATGCAATTGGGCTGCCGCTCCATGGAAAAAACTTAATTTCGAGCCCTCCTTTTGTTAATGATAATAGTACCAATTTAACATTACCTTAAACACTATTTGATGTGATGAATAAATTAAATGGCTAGTGTGAATAAAGAGGTTTATAGGGGTAAACCCTTTTAACAATAGAATCGCTTCACTTACCTTAAGATTTTCTATATCTGTCTTGTGTGTCTTTCTCTCTTTCAGGAAGGCAGAATTCTGTTCTTCCAATATTCTAGCCTAGACAATACAAAGAAAACATTTGGATTTAGAATCAAATCATTCTGAATATATATTTTCACTGATTTTCACAGCAAATATTTTACACAGAATACAATAATCACTTTTTTCAAAAATGATACATTGAACATTATACTCCGAGTTTTTTTCTTTGAATTAAGTGATTCATCCCTCAGGTGGCTGAGAAAAAGTTCCTCTTTGTTGATATATTTTCTATAAATCATTTTTTGGAAAAAAAGTTGGAAGACCAGTAGGCTACAATCATAACTCTTTACTTTGAGTTGAGCTTTGTTCTTAAGAAGTTCTATTCACAAACATTTGATAGACTCAGACTTAAATAAACAAATAAATAGATAATGGAATGACTAAAAAATAGATAAATAAATAAATAAATAAATAAATTTGAGAACTGTTATTGATCATCATAAACTTTTGCAATGCGACCAAACATGTGTACCTTATTTTGTAGAGTAGTCATGCCTTCCTCCAGACCATCCTTTTCCTTGGTGACAACAAATAGTTTCTCCTCCAGTTTCTGAACAGCTTCCTGGGTCCCAGTCCTCGTCTTTTTCCTTCCTCCTCCCTACAATAGCAAATACACACATTAACATTAACACATTAACCAATCCATACAAAAGTAGCCTCAGAACCTTGTCATGTTGGTATTCATTGGAAAGCTCTCGCTGAGTACTTTAAGAAGAGTACCCATGTGCCAGGGTTTCAGTCATTTAAATATGTGTTTAAGGAAATAGAGATATTGTACCGTAGTATGAAAATTTTAAAGTAGCCGATCCCTATTACACAAAGACAATGGCAGATTTCAAGAACAATATAACATTTAACACGCATGGTAACACTAACACATCTGTTTATTCCACCCTCTCAATACAGAACAGGATGTTAACATCTTGTTGATTTAAATCAGTCAATATATGATTTGATGGTCTTACATTTGCTTGACTGCTGAGGTATGAAAGCAGGCCAACATGACCGATGTTAACATTGCAATGTTCTACAGCATACTGTATAATTGGTATTATTCACAGTAATTTAATTTTCGCACTCCCCATGATAGAGCCAAAATAACATGCTTCAAATAAACATCTATATAATGATAAATATACACATGTAGTTTGAGTGCTTGAATGCGCAAATTCAAAGTAACACAAATACCCTTCAGCAGGGCTAAAAAAAGTTTTTAGCACTCCAAATTAAAGCTGTAGACAGTACTTACCCCACAGATACAGTTGGCGATGATGAAAGTGAAAGAGAAGAGGAGAGTGAGGAGGATGAGGAGGACTGCCCTGATGGGTGACAGACCTAACGGCTCCTGCTCCAAGACCATCTGTATCGACGGCGGCATCTGAAACATACACACACAAACGTCACTTAAGCATTACATGTACATTACATATGTCACATGTATAACAGGTGTATCTATACACCATATTTGCGTGAATTTCACTTTGCCAACTTCCTATACTGAGGAAAAAAAAGTAACAAAACAGGCTTATTTAATATGGATATTTGTGTGAATTTCACTCGTGTGAATTTCAACTTTCCTTACTGAGGTAAAAACTAATCTACTTTAAGTTAAGTTTACTGAACTACCTAGGTTTTGACACTTGTTTAACCAAGTGGTAAATATTGATGAAATACAGGTGTGTCTAATATAATAGATTTGTAGCCCATGAGTGTAATCAGCAAGAGTGTGAATCATTCTTTTCGCATTTTAGAAAGTATATGAAAATTGATTTGAAGACAATGTCAATAAGAGATTGTATGACCCTCCAGTAGATTTAAAAGAGTGAATTCAAAACAATGAACCAACTATGATAATAAAGTGATAAAGTCGTATCCATAGCTAGAAGTATTCTTAAAGTCCTATTCAAAATATGTAGTCAAAGGTTCCCAAGAAAGTCATTTCAAAATAAGAAATGAAGTTTCATATATATATATATATATATATATATATATATATATATATATATATATATATATATATATATATATATATATATATATATATATATATATATATATATATATACATACATACATACATACATACATACATACATACATACATACATACATACATATATATATATATATATATATATATATATATATATATATATATATATATATATATATATATATATATATATATATACAAAGAAAATAATAATAACAGAATACATACACACTCCACTATTGTCCTGAGAGGAGGTTCAAGACTCCTAAGTGTCCTGACCATGAAGGACTTCTGAGACTCTTCAGTCGGCCTCTCATCTGTCAACTCATCAGAAGGGATCTTCCGGCTAAGGTGATCTTCTGACCAGGCGGGTGAATCAGTAGTACCCTCCGAACCATCTGAACCTGGCGCTGCTGTCGTCTCCTCTGATTGGTCGGATTCCTCGGGGGTAACTGTTGGCGGAATTTGCTCGGTGTCATCGTCACCAGGTGGTGGTGTCACACCCTGATCGGTTTCGGCAACGGGAGGGATGACATCTTGGTTGGAGTCTTCCGTAGCAGTAGGGGTGCCATCTCCGGTGGGATCAACTGAGGGTGGGATCACGTCCTGACTGGGTTCGGTATCGGTTTTGGTATCTGTACCCTCACTGGTGCCTTCTGCAGGGGCATCTTTCGCTGCATCAGGGTTCTCATTGGGTTGGGGTGTGGGCGGTATAACATCACTGGATTCCTCATCTCGTTTCTCCTCATTATCACCCCCCTCCTGGTTCTCCGCTCCACCCTCGGGACCGGATAGCGGCGGCTGGCTCGGTAGCTGCGAGGCAAGCGGCTCATTGGACAAGGGCTTCCTGCTCACGAAGTCCCCCAGTGTCTTATACGGATCCTCCAAACTCGCCTTATTAGGCAACTCCACGCTGACGCCCGAGTATGCATCGCTTGAGGTACTATTCTCAGCAGGGATTGCCTCGGTGCTGTCCGCGGCCTGGGTGACCGGTTCCCTGTCCAGCATCCCTGATCGTCTCTCACGGTCCGGCTCGCTACTCTGAAGCGGCTCCACCGCCCTGGGCAGCGGCTGCTGAGCACCACCTGGTTTAACCACCTGACCTGGCTTAACCACCTCTCCTGGAACCGATTCATGGAGACCCTCTGAAGAATCTTCAACCGCATCTTCTGAGGATGATGGTTCAGCTACCTTTGCGGCAACATCGATCGGTTTTCCTGGTCGGACCACATCAGGAGCGGACACAGACGCTTGTGTCGCCCCATCGAGACTGGGCGTCGCCGTTGGTACGGCATCTACGCCGGTGGACAGGGGTGCTGCGTCGCCCGTGGGCTCCAGGACGCCCGGATTCTCGGTCTTCTCCTCCTCCCCGTAGTCCTCCGCGCCGACGTAATCTACAATAGTAGTCCCTGCAATAACAATAGTGGTTAGCCTGTCAGAAACAGCGGCACTAGTCTGTGCGATACTATCCCCCTGGTGGTGAGTCGGAGAATCACTGAGAACTGTCCCCTCCATGGTGGCTTTTTCGTTAGCCGCAGCAGTTGTGGGAATCGGGCTGCTGTCTATAACAGACGCCTCCTCCGTCGCTTCCTGGTGCTCAACTGGCTGGGCTGTCGGGGTGTCCCCCATCGACTCAGCCAGCAGTATCTGCGAATCCATCTGCGATGCAGAAGGGGCGACCTGCAATTTCTCCGCCGCATCGGCCGCGGACACCTCCCTGATAGGATCATCACTGTGCATGACAGGCTCGGCTGTGGAAATACTCGCCACACTGGCGACTGTGGTCTTTGGTGAGATAGCGGGAGGAGCATTTTCGGCAGTCGTCCCCAAGATTGCGGGCTTCATAGGGGTAAACTTAACATCTACGGGTGAGAAGGACGGGGTGGGAGTTTCTAAGTGCTGCACGGGGATGGACAATGGCAATTGCTCAGTTTGCTCCATGGCTGCTTGCGTATTTGGATCGGCAGATTGGTGTGCCGTACCATCTCTCATTGGGACACTCTCTGACTGTGGACCGGGTACGCTCTGGGATGATACCCGAGGCATCTCTGTCGCTACAGGAACCTGCTCCGTTGCGCCACCATCACTGCTATTCTCTTCTTGCATTGGAGACCCTTCTCCTTCTTTTTTAGGAATCACAGTTTCTTTTTCACCCACCTGCACTGTGCTCTCAGCGTTTCGAAGTTCTGGTTCTGGTTCACGTACTTCAGGTTGTGCGGCAACCGGTTCAGGTTTGGCCGTCTCAAGTGGTTTGGAAGGTTCTGCCTCACTACTCTCCGTCTCTTCACCAGTTTCCTCATCGCTCTCGGTAGGATCTCCAGGTGCTGCCTTCTCCTCAATAGGTGGCCCTGCAGCCTCTCCGTCTACAGGCGCAGCACCGTCTTTAGGAGTTTCTTTAACCTCAAAACCAGTCCTTGCATCATGTGTAGTTCTCTCTGGTTCCTTAGTATCCCTCACCTCGGGTACGGTACCTACTGGCGCCTCCGTCGCAGTGCCGCCTGGTGGGCTCGCCGGTACAACAGCCTCGGGTTCTTCCGTCTCCTCTTCCTCAGGACCCTCCGTAGGATCATCTTCTTCCTCGTCCTCAGGACTCTCCTCCTGGACGGCAGGCTCTTCACGCTGCTGCACATCAGGCTGTTGTTGTTGTTGTTGTGGTGGTGGTGGTTGTTGTTGTGCTTGTTGCTGTTGTTGATGTGCTTGTTGCTGTTGTTGTTGTTGTTGTTGTTGTTGTTGTGGTGGTGGTTGTTGTGCTTGTTGCTGTTGTGCTTGTTGTTGTGCTTGTTGCTGTTGTTGTTGTGCTTGTTGCTGCTGTTGTTGTTGTGCTTGCTGTTGTTGTTGTGGTTGTTCTTGCTGTTGTTGTGGTTCTTGATGTTGTTGTGGTTGTTTTTGTTGTTGTGGTTGCCCTTGATTTTGTAGACCTTCTTGTTGAGTTGTCAGGGGTGTATCAGGTTTTTGTTGCTGTTGTTGTTGTGGTGGTGGTGGTTGTGATAAAACTTTTTGTTGCTGTTGATTTTGCTCATTTGGTTGAAGCTGCTTCTCTTGTAATTTTTGTTGTTGTTGTTGTTGATGTTGATGTTGTTGTTGTTGTTGTTGATGTTGTTGTTGTGGGATTTTTGGTTGCTGTTGCTGTTGTTGCTGGTGCTGTTGTTGTTGTTGTTGCTGTTGTTGTTTTTGCTGTTGTTGTTGTTGTTGTTGTTGTTGTTGTGGGATTTTTGGTTGCTGCTGTGTTTCTGGCACTGGTTTATCAACATTCTCAGCTTCCTCAGTTCCTTGAAACTTTGCTTCCAACATTTTGTTAAGATCTAAAGAAGAAAATGATAGAGTTATGTAGAAAAATATTTAAAAAAATATTCAAGAGTTTCAACTTCAAAAAGTTGTTGCGGATATCAAAAAATGTTCAAAAATAAAGCCAATAATAAGATACTGCTAATTAATTATCTTGGTAATCATTCTGAATGTGTAATTACAAATAGATTGGGTGTGATTTTTACTTGTCCGTAATTCTTATTTGATTAATTTCTATTTAGCAATAAAGCAGATAATCAGGGCTCGACAATTCTTAAAATTTCACTTAAGTAAAACAGGTTAGTGCCAGAAAGTTTGCAAGACATTGCATTTTCCAATATCTCAAGATATTAGTATCTAACAATACCCAGAAGGACTACTTGGCAATAGTTTTTACTCGCCTTTAAACACAAATACAATATATGGTGCTTGAAAAAACAAAAATATCAAAAGCCCAGTAGGGCAAATTTGCACAAAATCTTAGTAGAATTAACGTCTTATTAATTTGCCCCCGACTAGCGGGCTACTGTCGTTGTTGAGCCCTGTTGGTGTCAAGAAGCCTTTTAGATAGTGAGTACAGCGTTCTAATAGATATGCATTAGATATGAATAGAAGATTTATGTCATTTTGCGCTTTATTAATACTTCTACTCATTGAATATGAATAGATTATATATGTTATTTGGCGCTTTACTAATACTTCTACTCATTGAATATGAATAGAAGTTTTATGTCATTTGGCGCTTTACTAAGCGTTATGCCCGTTAGCAATCCTATTTTGGTGTCTTTGTGTTTGATGTATCGAGGGTAGTGTTAGTTGTGTCCAGTGCCGTATTAGGGTGCTTGACCGCATGCTCCGACTACTCGCGGGGTTTTCCTAATAGTACCGCATGCCGATAGGGTGGTGCCCGTTTCCTCCACATTCAAATCATAGGGTTAGGAAATCAGACCAATGAAGGGGTGGTGGTGTCCAATAGGTACTACAGGGTGTGGGAATACTCACTCCGGGGCCACAGTGAGTCAACCAGTGGGTTAGAACATGTATATGTATGCAATAGCTACAAGGTTATCCTAAATATGCTAACTACATAGGAGAAAGATAGAGACATCAACCACAAAGCTAGGTTTCAGACATCATTAACCTACACCAATTCAGTTATTTCATTGGCTGATATGGTCACATGATCGTGTATAGACCAATCAATTTACTGGAAAAGAATTGATCATGGAACTGAAACAGCCTCATAGGATGAGGTTAATGAAGCAATGTGCCAATAAATATGGATGAAATATAAACATGTGGATCATAATAGCTGCCAGTTCCTTTAAAGATCCGTAATATGAAACTGCATATAAATCTTTATAACATAAACATGGAACACATAAGTTCAAGACAATAGCATTTACAAGCTAACAATGAATGTTACTCCTTATGCCCGGATAGTTGAACAGGGGGTTAGTACCAGTTTGTAATACAGTAACAAAATTTGATCCCCGGGAAGTAGGCAGTATCTTTCAAAATACTCATATCATTAAGGAAATATCTAGAACTTTATATCGTAAAAGATTCTAAAGGTTCCAATCCCTAAATATGAGGCCAAATAAGCATGATAAGATGCAATGGTTTTATGGTGTGACCAGGGATTTGTAATCCATAACTATAATGAAATAAAGAAGTAATGAAGTGAACAATTCAAAATGTTAAATGTTAATATGCAAAATTAGTGATAAACAGTATAAAGTGGATAATTTTCAGATAAAGGAGAGTTGAAAATATGAGTATTTTCTGCAGTGGTAGCTATTGTGATCCTCATGAATAATGAAACATATAGAAATACAGTGTAAAAAGATAAGAGTAGAATAGCTTAGTTAAATGGTTGCTTTAGTAATGCACACTATATGGAGAAACTAGTAGATAGATTAGAATCAAGCTAAATGAAGTTAGTATTATCAATTCTGCGAGCAATTAGGACTGTCATTGATATGACAAGTATCGATCGATCGAAATAATCTTTCCAATTAATCGAAAAAAATATTATGTCAATTGTTATGTCAATTAATCGAAACATATTTTTTCAGCCTTTTACGCCATTTTTAGCCAACACTAATAAGAATTTTGAAGAGAGACTCAAGTAATCAATCAAAAAGTGTTGAGAAAACATTCATTGTCTCTGCATTGTGAGAATCTTAGGATCCTAGCCACAAAAATAGTGTGGAACATGTGAAAATATTCTATTAGTGCAGTTCTTCAAAATCGAATCGAAATAATCGGAATCGAAAAATAAAATGTCAATGATCGAATCGAAAAAAAATGGATGTCAATGACAGTCCTATGCTTTAGTAATGCACACTACTGTAAAACTGGTAATGATTGCGTGATTTTAATTATTGCGTTTTAATGCGAATGCATGAGGACGCAATAATTAAAACACGCATAAATCTGTCCCTTCTGTTTCAGATATCTGACGTCCGACGTCTGTCGCATTAATTAAAACACGCATAAAAGAGAAAATGAAAAAAACGCAATATTTACTACACGCAAACATTACCAGTTTTACAGTATATGGAGAAACAAGTAGATAGATTAGAATCAAGCTCAATGAAGTTAGTATTGTCAATTCTGCGAGCAATGGCCATTAATGATATCAGCCAAGGCTTACATTGTAGACACATGGTAATATCATCCATTCCTGTAGCATCCATAATGGTTAATTCTGCATATCTCACCCTTTTTGTAGAAAAGATTTGCAAAATATGTCTTACTCTTAACCCATTCACACCTAGAGATTCCCTCTATATTACCATCTGCACATTATTACACTAATCAAAATTGCTTGCAAATTTATAAATTTACAAAGTTAGGAGAGTTGCAGGCAGGGTTTGTAATGAGCATTATTCCTTTAAACATTTTCAAAAAAATCCTCAGGTCACAAAGATAGTCCAAAATAGACAGGAAGTTTTAGCCACCACCTTTGTATATACTCTTGATACACAAATTCTTTAAAGATTTTTATAGCTTTCTATCAAAGACAAGACTGCCCTTACATAAACTATGATTTTTTGTAAAGACAAAGAAACAACATTTTTTGTATACAGTAGACAGGATGCCTCTCAGGGCAGGTGAGACTGTAAATTGAAAGTTAGTACTATGCTAGAAGGATTAGGATTAACCTATGCAAGAATGATTAGGATTAGGATTAACCTATGCAAGAATGATTAGGATTAGGATTAACATATGCAAGAATGATTAGGATTAGGATTAACATATGCGAGAATGATTAGGATTAGGATTAACCTAGGCAAGAATGATTAGGATTAGGATTAACCTAGGCAATAATGATGTGGATTAGGATTAACCTAGGCAAGAATGATTAGGATTAGGATTAACCTATGCAAGAATGATTAGGATTAGGATTAACCTAGGCAAGAATGATTAGGATTAGGATTAACCTAGGCAAGAAGCATTAGGATTAGGATTAACCTAGGCATCTAACTGGAGTAAAGAGGAGGGAGCAGAAAACATGGTATCTCTTGGTGAGGGTTTGGCAATAATTTGAGCGATAACCCTCACAAAGGTATCGACCCGGTTGCATAAAACATCTGAAGGTTAAAATTCGCTTGCGGTTTTCTTTGCAGCTAAGATTTCTCTTGATTTTATCTGTAATATTGCCCAAAAGATTGAATTAGGGAAAACCCTGGACATTATGGGTATTTTAACGGTTTCTGTACCTTAATGCCGAGGCTACTTTGGTCCAAAGCACAAGGATGCAAAGATTTTTGAAAATCATCTTAACCCTGTCCTGTTGGTATTCATTGGATAGCTCTTGCAGAGTAGTCTTAGATGAGTACCCATGTGCCAGGGTTTTAGTCATTTCTCAGTTTTTTTGCATCATTTTGTATTAGCCAAATCAGCTACCAGCAGCACAAGGGTTAAGCCTCTTGTGTCAGCAGGGCACAAAAAGGCCACACTATTTTGGTGATTTCTGCCAACCAAAACCAATTTTCAGGAAATATTTGAAGAAGAAATGTTGATAAGAAAGTATCCCACAACTCTCCTTCAAATATCTCTAAAATGTATGATTTATTTAAGTGCCTAAGACATTTTAAAAAAGGTCCAAATGACACCTGGCAAAGAGATTGTTGGGATAGATGATTTTTTATGTTTTATGAAACCGTGCCCTGCTATGAAGTAGGAATATGGGCGAGTCACAGCCTACGGTAGTTCAATAGAAAACCAGAGAAGCAGTGGCAGTCTGCAGCATGCTAGTGAACAGACACGCCTGCCCCCGCTTACCATTAACGCTATCGTCCTCTTGCTTGTCAGAGGCGGGTCTACGCTGCAGGAATTTATGGCGGATGGATTTGAGGTGCTCTTTGAGGGCCGCCTTACGCCTATCTGCGAGGTCATCGGAGTCTACAGCCGGGGGAAGGAATAGGCAGAAGGTCAGGTAAAGGGACAGTGTGGGTAACAGTACCAGGGTAACCATAATTAATAAATATGTAAATATATATATATATATATATATATATATATATATATATATATATATATATATATATATATATATATATATATATATATATATATATATATATATATAATCACTATCAATCTAATAATTGTAGGAAAATGTAAGCAATATTGTAGAGAATTGGGCATATGGTACCAGGACAGCCATATTACATAGTTGGATATCATTTTTTAAATAACAATAGAGAGAACAAATGTTCTGCATTACACTACATAGGAAAGGGGAAGAGTAGGGCAAAATATAGGAATTACTATAAAACCAAGACATGAAGAAAACAAAATGAACTACGTAAGTACGTAACTGTAGAGGGTAAAGCACTGGGACATCAATAGCAGAAAATACATTTATTAGTATTAACTGGAGTTTTGAAAGAAAATGCAGAAAATCATCGCAAATGAACTGAACTACCTTGAAATTTTGGAATAAGAGGGTCTCATTTTTATGATATAAAAATATAACTTCAGAAAGATCATCTGATGGTCTACTGAAATTAGATAAGGACCTCTATTATTTAGACATAGGGGCCCAGCTCATTTTCAGGAAAAATCTGAATACATGGTGTCTAGGGCCTTAAATATTTGTCATAGAGTGGAAAAAACTAAAGCATCACAATTATTTTAGGTTAAGAAAAAAATATCACAAAAAACAAATAAATAGTCAGTAGTGAGAGACAGCGAACAGTCAGCGTACCTTGCCAAAATGTACTCAATCCTAGTATTGCCAAATTTGAATATCTTCCAGTTATGTGAGATATGCTTTAATCTGGGCATTGGGCATCCATGTATATTCACCATTTTGTTTCACAAATCACAACTTTTCAATTATCATCATCTTATAGTCTACATTTTCACTAATAGTTTATTAAGTGGACATCAATGTCACCTCAAGATTGAATCTTCATACTCATAGTAAAAATTCATCACAAGACATTGTGTTCTTACAAGATTAGAACCCAAACAGAGTGTGGTAAATATATTAACTATTAAGCTAGGGAAGTCAAAGGAATTCATAGAGCATATTGACAAGGGCAGCAGTGGTGCATGTGAAAAAAGGTATAGTCCTTTAGCAAATATAGCAAAGCAGCAGAGTGATGGGTGATATACATCTATAGAATTAGGCCTAAAGAAATGTTTGTTTCCTTTAACGGTCCATAAAAAATTGGGTAGGTTTAAGTAGCTAAATTTATTATTTTTATTTTTCCAAAAAATATGTGATTTTTGTGTGTGATCATTTTCAAAACGTGTTTTTAATGTTGATTGGGAGTTGGAAAAGCTGAAAAAAACTTAGGGTAGGGAATTCTTTATGAGTAAAACCTTGATAGGGTTGCGTTACAGGAAACGAACAGTTTTTTAGCCCTTAGGAAGACCAGGGCAGCCACGATGATGACAATGAACCAGATGAGTTGAAATAAACACATTCACGAGACGCAAAACCCTACAGACTACTATGAATCTCAGAAACAATAAGGTGTGTTATCCAATACTCTTCACCCAAATTAAATACACCTTATTCTACAGCAACTATATAACTTGTATTCCTGTACCCAGTGTGTGTATTAGGGATGTCATCGATAGTCGACAAATCGATAAATCGACATTTTCACTTTGCCAATTAAATCGAATCGAATGGTTGGGTATCGAATTGAAATAATCGATATTCTGTACACCAATAATGACGTATGATTATTAATAAAAAATACACTTTCCCAGACATTTTCCTGTTAAACTAATGCAAAGTGAACTCTGACTAAATATTGAAGTATTTTCTATGGCTTTTGTAAGAGAAATTGGAAGGAATAGTGTGCTTGACTCAGACATATGGCCAAGACACAGGGTATCCAACCAAAATAAAGGGACATCAATGACATCCCTACAGATAATTGTGCCCTACGAGCATTAATGGCATATCGAATCGAATCGAAAAATATATCAATTAATCATTCGATAAAATTTCATATCAATGACATCACTTGTGTGTATGTTTAGTAAATTGTAACGGGGACATGTTGGAAAAAGGTCGCAAAGGTACTTTTATCAATGTTAGATACTTATAAATATTTTTGAGATTTTCATTTCTGAACTTCTTTACTTCAATATTTTTTTTTATGAGTTTTGATTACTTCCAATTTTGAAATTTTGGATACCAGTACAACCATGAAAAAATCAAAATCACGTTGCATTGTGATTTAGATTAAATCAAGGCTTACAAAACTGCAGATGATTACAATTTCAAAAGGAAGTACCCTGAATGTATATATATTTTTTATAATAATAATAATAATAATAATAATAATAATAATAATAATAATAATAATAATAATAAATATAAATAATAATTTATTTTCATCTGTATTTGTCGCATTACCTTCACCCTGTTCTGATGGTGGTGTAGCATTATCCTGGTTCACATTCCCTTCAGCAGGTGGCGCCACAGGCTTCTCCTTCTCGCCACCAGCTTGTGTTTCTGTTTGGTCACCAGGAGCATCTTCCTCTTCTTCCTCCACCTCGGTAGGATCATCATCAGGAGCCTACAACAACATAAACAATCAACTATTGTATAATTGGTACTTTTTACAGTCATTCAATTTTCACTATTTTCGAGCTGCACATGATATAGCGCCAAAATAACATCCTTCAAATAAATATCCTCCTGCCTTGTATCTGTTAGTTTGAGTGCTTGAATGTGAGAATTCGAAGTTGCACAAATACCCTCCAGCAGGGCTGTGCAGTGAATTTTTTAGCGCCCCCAAATTAAAGCGGTATACAGTATAGATCTACAAAAACATACCCAATCAACTGTCTGCAACCAGAAAAATATGTAACGTTCAATCAACATTATCCCAAAAAGCCTCCACTATTATGATGGTATATTTTTAATCAAAGCATCCTTGGTAAAATATTTAAAAGAGAAGTGGTTATAGGGCTGAACAGTAACCCATTCATGCCTTGAACTTTACTAGATCTTTATTCTATTGATTTAATGTTTTAACAATGCATATAGGTGTAATGCTAGATTTAACTGTGTGAGTACATTCAAGTTCCTGTTTATTTATTCCTTTATTTTTGAGGTGGGGGGTAGAAAATAACCAGAGGACTTTCATTTTATTGCCAATTTCACCGCAATGTTCCAAAATGAGTGATAATGACGATATCTTGGTTTGATAAATTATAACTTTTTCTTAGCGTAACCAAGTTATTGAGTTCATGATAAATTGACCTAACAATATGAAATACTAAAAACTGGGCGTTTTTTCTTTAATTCTTTAATACATACCTCTTCTTCTTTCTGTGGCCCGTCCTCAGATGCTTCTGTTTCATCAGCTGCCTCCGTCTCGTCTTTATTATTCTTTTCTACCTTCGGTTGGCCATTACTCTGATCTGCTTTATCTGCCATAAACTTATCATCATACATCTCAGCCTGCCGTTTAAAGAAGTCATCCTCACTCTCCTTTTTACCACTAGGCGTCTCTGAGCCTTGTTGCATAGCGACAGTCTCCGCATCTTTCGGAGCTGGTTGATTTAGTTGATCATTAGGTGCTTCTTTTTTAACCTGTGCAATAGAAGTAATGAGGTAAACTTGTACACCTTTAATAGTTGAGTAAAATCATGTTAATTTCCAAATACACCACAAATATCTGCCTTTCATTCATATCATATCTTGACTCACCTAACCATTATTATGATTATCATAAGAATAACAATGGTAATTTAATAAATAATAATGATAATAATATAATTATCATTATTATTATTACAGATATATTTATAATTATTATCATCATCATTATTGTTATTATCATTATCATTATTACTATTATCATTATTACTATTATCATTATTACTATTATTATTATTATCTTCATTGAAAGCATAATTATTACTATTATTATCATTATTATACATATTAATTATTATCATTATTACTATTTATATCATTATCAATATTATCATTTTTATTATTATTATCATTATCATTTATTATCATAATCATCATCATCGTCATCATTATCATCATCGTTACTATAGTTTACCTGTTTGAGTACAGGTATTTCAGCCTTACCTCTTCTGTGGATTTAAGATGTTCTGGATTGTGTATATGCACCTTAAACTCTTTTATAAAAGATTTAGGAAAATAACCCCGCCTATCGCCTATCTGAAATATAGATAAGTGTGAAACATGATTATATCAATCACAGTACCAGTGAAAATGATATGGTAAATTACCATACATTTTCCAATGCAATTCTGACTGTCAGACCCTAAAAAACATCAAAGAGACTTTCTGTCGAATATCAGATCCTTTTGATCATTTAAATTTTATAAACCCTAAGTACATTAAATGGTGAAGACAGTGCAATCCCCTGGAACATACAGCAGATTTGTGTGAGAATGTTTCATTTTTATCAAATGCACTGCAGGGGCCTATATACTTCTGAAGATCAACTTTCCATAGCTGCCAAGTGGATAAAAGCTTTTATATGCCTAGAAAAAATGAGCTTCTCTGGTAAAATATTGAAATCAAGTGGTTAACTTTAATAAGCACATCTTAGATTATACAGTGTAGTTATACAATGGTGCAGATGAGAACGGCAGAATTTTTCCCCCGCTGTTTTTTCTGGAAAACAATGGAATTTTTTTTAAACTTTTTTTTCTCCGCCGTTTTTTCCAAAAAAAAAAACAGCAGAATTATTTTTGAAATATTTTGTCGCCTATTTTCATGCAAACTGGTTAGCTGCCTCCCTTTACCACTTCCAAGGGGGCACTCATTATTTGAATCAAATGTTATGTGGTGACCAATATGGCAAGTAAAAGTGGACAAAAAAGAAATTTTTGAATATTCATAATTAATATAGAATATTCATAAATAAATTACGAATATTAATAATTTATTTATGAGTTGCAGATATTCAGAATTCATTATGAATATTCGTGATTCATTATGAATATTTGTAATAAGGATTTAGTAGCTGAGTATAAGGATTTGAAGTAGCTGAGTACTTAGCTAAATCTGGACGGGAAGAAATTTGGGAACTGCTGTTTGGACAGTTATTTTTAAATTCTGGCTAGGACCCTGTGTGGCACCAAATACTCTTACACTCATAAAAGGCTAGAAACTAACAGGCTGCTTTAAAAACATTAATGCCAGTTATGTAAACAACCACTACCAGCGCTTCAAGACCTACAAGTTGAATAGGCATGTAGACTTGTATGCAGCTGAAACCATATAAGAAATCTTCTAAGACTGGGTGACACAGACAAACTTGTAGTCAACATGATTTTAATCAATGTAAAACGCTGACTATGTAGTTAGTCTTGGTCACAAACTCATACTAGTTAGTGTTCACTAATATGAGTTAAGAGGCAAGACTAAGGCCTAAAAATTGTTTGTTTCCTACAACGGCCCAAAAAATAGGGTTGCGGTAGGTAAAAAAAAATGTTTGTATTATTTCTTTTCAAACAATGCATGTTTCATGGCAACTGAAGTTGTAATGCAGTGTCTCCATAAGAAAGTTGGGAACTTAGCTTGGGTTTAATATGTAAAATTTAACATTCTGGGATAATGAATCACCCTAGAATATTTTCTTCAGCTTTGTAGGTACAGACTTTAGAAGTAGGTCAAATATTTATCCACAGTGTCTCCATATGTAATTATTTCAAATCTTTCCTTATCATCTACGGCTGTCATTGTTAAGAAATTTTTATCGATTCAATAATCAATAAAATAAATAACGATTCAGTGCTTTGATTCATATCAAATTCAACGGAGTGCAGATACCTGCTGCACTTATTAATGGGTTGAGTTTGAATATCACTCGCTTCCAGCACGGAATTGTGGATTGACCTTGTGACCCCCCACACATACACATACTACGTCCGAGTGAATTCCGGGATATATGGAATGGAAGTGCACGGTTGTGGTTGGGAGTGAATGGATATATATATATATATATATATATATATATATATATATATATATATATATATATATATATATATATATATATATATATATATTCTTTTCAGGCCTGAATTTCTTAACACCAGTGGGAATCGAGAAACTGATATGATTTAGTTGATATGTTTTGAATTAGCTTGAGATGTTTTGTATGTATTTCATGAAGGACGGTAATAATGTGTCATTAAAGATTACAAAGAATTTGATTTCATTCTGCTTAAACAGGCCGACCTTTCTGTATTTGTGCCCCTATCCTATTTGTGCCCCTAAACCCCTGAAGCAAACAGTTATTTGAATATCCAGAGTTTTTCGGAACTAGGGTTGGATGACATGTGTCGGCAGTAGAATGGGTGTAGTAGGGGGGGGGGGGGGGGGGGGTTGACTGTAACGTGTTCGTGTTCGGCGTTCATTTACCCTACAGGTCTGTAGGGTAAATGAACGCCCGGCCGCTACGCGTCGCCACCGTCCTGTATTATAATATTATAATTACTTGTGACGTCATCAAAACTGTAAAATCGCTAATTTCACTGATTTAAAAAAGGTTATTTAATTTCCTAAAAGTGTATTCTTAGTACAATTAGTCCATTGAATGTATCCATGCTGTTTGACCAAAACAGAGTGGACGCTATCATACATAACTGGAAGAACCAGGTTTTCAGTAATGAAACAATCCCAGGCGTTCCACAAAGGCTTTCGACGTGTTTGAAGCCGCCTAACGGCGTGTTCTGGAACCTCGCGTCTAGCTATCTGCCCTTTTATAAAGGTATTGAAATCCATGCTCATTTCCTTTCAATATGTACATTTTTAACTGGGAAACCTGGAAAATAATAGCTTCGAGTTATTGAAATGATTAGTGAAATAAACCTACTTTTGAACATAGGTATATGTACTTATTAATAGTCTTTACATTCAACTGTTCATGTTGTCTTGGGTATAGGAAATGGTTGGAACATGACACCAATCATGTTTGGTTTATAATGATGCGGACTGTCACTATTGCACTATAACCCCCCCCCCCCCTCCATGCACATCTTTAAACCAGCATCTCAGAAAATTATTCTGTCAGTGTGATTCAAAACTATCCTTAAAGTTAGAGAAATCCTCAAAAACTGCTGCCTCTAGTAGTGTAGAAGCACTGCTGACCATGGGTCTGAGGCTTTGTTTGTACCTACCAGACCACCTGGGGGCCTATGAAGGCAGCTTCTATTCCCACACAAGGGGACTGTCATTGTAGTAATGTATATGTCCTGGTGACAAACATTTGGACTCCCTATCTTCACCATACAAAGACTCCCTAAAAATCTTGGAAGTCATTATCTCTGACTCAAACATATGCTGGCTAATCAGTATGGGGCGCCGTTTGTAACATGCACACTTTTGTCAACAGAAGCAATTTTGTCTAGACAGAAGTCCAAAATGTGACACTTGGCGAGTAGTTACGCCATGTGTATCACAAAAGTAATTTTGTCTAGACAGAATTACTTTTGTCTAACAAAAGTTACTTTTGTTGACAAAAGCAAATTTTGTCACGACAAAAGTACTTTTGTTCAACAAAAGTTACTTTTGTTGACAAATGTAATTCTGTCTCGACAAAAGAAATTCTGTTTCGACAAAAAGGAATTCTGTCTCGACAGAATTACTTCTGTCGACAAAAGGAATTTTGTCCTAGTGTCGTGCAGCGATGGCAGGCATGCATGATCGAATAGACGAGTTGCAGCATCTCCAACGCTCGATCGAGATGCAGTATCTCGTTCTAGATACTGCAGCCCGATCGAGATGCAGTATCTCGTTCTAGATACTGCAGCCCGATCGAGATGCTTTGAAGACTTTTACATAATATTCGTTTCCTGCCTGTATTTTGAGCTTGTAAAGGCCCCATCATGAGTGTAAGCTTACACTTTGTAGTTCTTCATTAACTTAAGGGGCCCCTAGACTAAGTTACGCATGTAGGCCATGCAGAGGTTGCGAAATAAGGTCACTCGTGATGGGGCCTCTGCACGCTCAAAATACAGGCAGGAAATGTATATTTTCTGAAACTCTTCAGAGCATCTCGATCGGGCTGCAGCATATGCATCCCGATCGAGCGTTGGACACGGACCTGGTACCAGCCCAACGATAACTGCATGATGTATCTATTGCGAGTGCTTCAACCAGTCTATAGGCGGACGTACAACGCCATCTATAACCGACGCAAGGCACTAGGACAGAATTCTGAATGTAACACTTGGCGAGTGGTCTCGCCAAGTGTAACACAAAAGTAATTTTGTCTCGACAAAAGTACTTTTGTTGACAGAAGCAATTTTTGTCAAGACAAAATTGCTTTTGTCAGACAAAAGTAATTTTGTCTATGACAAAATTACTTTTGTCTGACAAAATCAACTTTTGTCTGACAAAATCAACTTTTGTCTGACAAAATCAACTTTTGTCTGACAAAATTACTTTTGTCATAGACAAAATTACTTTTGTCAGACAAAAGTGACTTTTGTTGGACAAAAGTGACTTTTGTTGGACAAAATTTGCTTCTGTCAACAAAAGTGTACATGTTACAAATGGCGCCCCATAAATCAGAAGCCAGCATGTATTGTATTTAACCCCTCTCCCCCTATCTCAATAACTGACAGGTCTTAACAGCCCTACCAGCCCTGCTCTGAAGATTTATGATGCTCTTGAGAGGCTGCTAATGAGCTGTGAATAAATGAGCCTATGCAACAGTCTCCCTTGTACCCGCCTAATGGCTGACCTTTAGCATGCAGGTCAGACTGGGGACTGTTAAAGTAATACATCAGAGTTGCATATGATTTTCAACTCAGACATTGAGAATTTAATACCTAGGTGTTACAAAGTTTGTTCCCTATTCATCATCTATCCACAAATATTTATGTAAAATGTTGGAAAAAAGTTTTAAATAGTTGATCATACATGGACCACTGACATCAGTCCACTGACATTCTATAATGCGTTTATGAACACTATATTTGAAAAAGGTGCAATATCAAAAATCAAATCATAAACCAAATTATGATAAATTATAAATGTAAAAAAATATGACTAGCAGGGCGCTTGCCAGCATATTGGAATTGGGTGTTCAAGAAGACAATTTCAAAATTTGGGGTGTTGTATTTTGAAAGATCAGGGCAAGCTTTTCAGACAACAAAAAAAGAATAACTCATGGACCATTTGAATCCTATTTATTGCTTTGTTGAAAAGCAGCATATTGAAACTTAGAGACAAACAATGAAAATCTCTCCATTCTTGCCAAACACTACAGAAAACATCCCCAAGATGACAGTCTGTACTATCTTGGTAGCACCATATATATATATATATATATATATATATATATATATATATATATATATATATATATATATATATATATATATATATATATATATATATATATATATATATATATATATATATATATATATATATATATATATATATATATATATATTGCGTAAAATGTCAACAAAAGCTGCTCCTGTGAGCAAAAATATGGATGTTACAAATATACAAACTTCGCCCCATACCTTGGATGGAGAAAAATGTATCTAATAAATCCCATACTGATCTTTTTTCTAAGTACTGATCAAGCATTCCATTCCGTCCAACTTTTCATTTTACTGCTTTGATTGATTGATTTTATTTAGGTATAAAAATGTACATCATGTACAATAAATACAAGGTACAAACCAGGTATATAACTAGTGTAAATTGTTTACCTCGCAATCTGACAGAGTTTCTTCCGCGAGAGGTAACTAAAGATTTCTAAAATCAAGTTCTCAGGGATGTTTCCTAAAGATGCGTTGTACAGATCCATTGCGAAGTCACGTGACGACGTGTGTTTGACGGTACCGCTGTGGCTTGGGCTGTCGCCCGCCGAAACCTGAACGTAGACTAGTGCCAGTCCTCTGAGCTGCTGCGAGCGCTCAGTCCGTGACGTGGTTGTAGACCGGCGCTGAACGTAGGTATTACCAGAAAAATACATCCCTGTCTACTACTCTCAGGTATTACGGATGCGCCAGCATAGTACATTGGGTTATTGGCAGCTGAAACCAATGGCGGCCTTTTCAGCAAAAAACGAATAAATTTACCTGTTCATACGATAGACCCAGATAGGGCCCCGTTTCAAGAGGTACTGGGATGACAGTACAATTACAGAGAAGGGGGAAGGCAAGTGTTGCGACAGGGCGCTTAGTAAGGCCGCAGGATGAGTAGAAAATGACAGTGTAATAAGGTTCTGTGCGCCCAAATAGTGGGTGGCGGGCGCACGTATCCAAGCCCATAGTACAGGTAGTGTAAGGTGAAAGGTGCATAAATAGGGCACTGATCAACAAGTGGGGACGTATGAAAGGGCAGATAGAAGGTGAATCGGTGGAAGTTGCATTGAGTAATTAAGGCATGTGCACGCAAGTGACAATACCAACATCATCGGGAACATTGCCTTCATTTACATATTTAAATTAATACTAACATCCATTAAACTATATATTTTCTTGAAGAAATTCTCAACTTTATCATTTAAGTTATTTTTTCTGTTGAAAGCAACAAGCTGACCACTTTACAGATCTCATATTCTATGTGAAGGCTAGGCATTACTACAGTAACACCCATTAAACTATATATTTTCTTGAAGAAATTCGCAACTTGCCGACTGCAACTACGGATTAAAGTGCCATCCGAAACATTGGGAAGCTAGAAATAAACTATCTTGCCAAAAAAAAAATGCTGCGTTTACCTAGTATCGAATGCTTGTGCAGTCCGACACGCTACCAATGAGGCCACTGAGTCGAACTTAATACTCTTCATATTCATGATTCGGGATCGTGCCTAACATACCGAGAAAAATCTTGTTATTTAATCCTTGGCCATTTTTATCAATTACCCCCTAAATTTAGATACGGCCCCAAAATGAATTCAATCTCCCCCTCTCATCATGTCAACATGTGGATCAGTAATCGTCCAGAATATGCTAACTAAGATGGCCCCACTCGTAGATCACCCAAATGTCGTTAGAAACCCATAACGAGATTACGAGCGCCAAAACAACTGAACAAACTTTTTCGATCTTCCGACCTTATGCCTTTGCAAATAAAAAGACAACAGTAAATATATGTATATATGCCTTTACATATCGTTAACTTTATGGTCTCTACGTCGACTCCGACAAATTTTCCCTACTATAAGAACATGCTCTAGGTGTTTCACAAATAAAAAACTTTTAATTTTCACGACCGAATTTTAGGCATGAAATTTGGTATGTAGGTAGGTCAGCTGCTAGGTCAATCTAACCTCGCCTAATATAAATGGTCATTGGTCTGCCAAACAATGACGTCTTTAATCCTGTAGGAACTAGGAACTAGACAGTAGAGGATAAGTGGGTTTCATTGGATTTTAGGGGTAGATAAACTAGATATAAGTGGCGCCATCTTTAAAATGTGTACCTTTGGCCTACCCAGAGTACTGTTTCTATCAATAGTATGCATTTAAAGCAGAAATACATTTACTCCAATATAGAATGCTCACTGGCTACATATTTGCATGTAAAACATTTCCAGATATGGGGGCGTGACAGTCATGGCCCTTGTGGTAGGTTGTGCCACCTGCATTTAAGTTACTAGGCCACCCGATATTTGCCTAATACAAAAGGTAATTTGTTTTTCAATCAATGAAGTAAGTATTTAATCTTGTATGAACTGTGAACCAGCGAGTAGAATGCTAATATGCTTTTTTGTTATGCTTTGAGGGTTTGATATAGGTGGCACCATCATGATATTGGTATGTTGGCATAGCAGGAGCATTAATTATATCAACAACAATTACCTCAGCAGACAAATTTTCAAAAGATCTTAAAAGAATAAATATTACCGTGGGTAACATTTTATTATAAGGGGTTGTTACAGCCATGCCCCTTGGTGGCAGGCGGCCACAACTATTGAAAAGCTAATAGGTTAACACAATTTTGCATAGTCTGCCAGACAAATACGGTTGTGAAAATAAAAAAAGTTTTTTATTTGCTCTTTCACACTTGGTCCATCATATGTAACGGTGCGATAAAAGTAGGGTAGGTAGGTCGATAAAAAATGTTTCTAGATTATTGTTTTGTTCAAAAATGTGTGTTTAATGCATGTTTTGCGTTGATTGGGAGTAAACAACTAAATGGTAGAGAATTTTTGATGGCAAACAGTAGGCCACAAGTCCCTATGTAGTATAGGCGTACATTGATACATGAAAAAAAGGAAAACAAAGTAAAGCCTAGTAGCTAGGCTAAGTTTGGGTACGAAGATGTTTGGTTACGAAATCTCCTGCAACCGGCTAAGCTACTGGAGCAGCGTGCGCGCAATAAATAATCCGTGACGGGATTATAGACTGGCGCTAGTCTAGCGAGACATAATTGGCCACCTATATTATCTCGACATGTTCCGACAGCTATCAGTTCACCACGCTACCTGGCTCAGTACAGCCGAGTGGTACCCTCAAAGACACGTGCCTTCGCAATGGATCTATCCAAGGCATCTTTAGTAAACATCCCTGAGAACTTGATTTTAGAAATCTTTAGTTACCTCTCTCGGAAGAAACTCTGTCAGATTGCAAGGTAAACAATTTATACTTTTATCAATGATATCAGACAAAAAGCGATGTCCACTAACTCCACTCTAGACTTAGACTGACTTAGATGAAGATAACCTGTAGGCTGTATATAGTGGATCGACATTCGTGGTCTACTGCAGTTCCTACATCTAGTACATGTACAATCCAGTTACTAAATTAGTGAACTGCAATTAGCTCCATGAACACCTTGGATTAAGAAAAGAATGGATATGTAACGAGAGACCAATTACTATATGCCCTATAGTTACATGCTAGCCTCATGCCAGGACTAGCAGATAAGGCAGCAGCACGAGGTCACGTGGGAACAAGGACCAATCAGGGCTCCCGCATCGATTACATTACAGAGAAACCTTATCTCCACCACCTGCTGGGGGTGCCCAGAGCACCTATTAGCGACTATTAATTGACACTGGTTGAGGCTAGCATGTTCAGGTTGACCGGCTGGTTTCCATTCCATGTGTTGGTCTTCTAAGATGAACACCAATTACCTGATTGCCATGCCAGCCTTCTGAGAACGAAGGATTGTGTTCCACTGCAGGATTTCATTCCAGCAGTGCGCACATTTTTGTTCCAGATTCGTCACCTGTCCTGTATTTATCTTTTTAAATCTGTAATAGTCATGACAACCCAACTCCAAGCATTAAAAATAGTGAACTGCAATTATACTATATAGCTCCACGAACACCAACTACCATGCCAGAAGGATTGGGTTCTAAGATTTTATTCCCGCATTTGTACAATTCATTTTTGCAGGATTACCACATGTATTTAGTTAGCCACAATCAGGGTGTCACTAAATTTGCACTACCATCAAAAAATGAAGGTCATCATGGAGCAAAAGTAATGTTCTTAATGTTTTGCCCAAACCCTTCCCCATAAGATCCTGAAGTTTCCTGAAGTTATCTATCACGGTTAAAAAGTTTCAGTCAATGGTATGTCAGTACCTTTTGCTTGAAAATTTCACCGTTGCGGACACTACATTTCCATTGGTCTTATATTCTTATGGCCATTTCAGGACTCAGGTGAACAGCTTGCAAAGAATACAACTTTTGGTCAACTTTTATGGATATATGTGATAAGTTTAAATAGAGTCAAGGTTCCAGAGATCTTTAGTATTTGTGCTATCCACATGAACAAAATTAAGAGATTTTTCACTTTTGCTGACCATTTTGTTCACAGAAATTTACTTTACTTTCAACTATCATACAGATAAAATACTTGCAAATTCAGGGCTAAAGTAGCCATGACTTATGTCTTTGATATGTTATCTAACTGATTTAACAAGTGAATCATTCAATGTGCATCCATATTTTACTCCCATAACAATAAGGAAAGCAACCCCTTTTTGTTGCGGACACTACAACAGGCACATGGTGTATTTGAAAATTGTTTTATTGACAGAGCAATAACATAAATAGAAAAAACATATCTTTTTAGCCAAATTACTTGAGCATATTGTCAGAACAAATAGAATTACAGGTAATGACCTCTTAATTGGTCAGTATAAAAGAACCGCTTTTTGAATTAAGATAGTATATACAATGAGGAAATTTCACCTTTTCACATTAAAGTTCAGTCTTCATTCTTTCTTTGATTTACAGAATTGATATCACAATGCACTGATAAGATATTTCTTATCTTACATCGAACAGATATATGGATTGTTATCAATGTTTACATGTTGCGGACACTACCATTTTTACCAAATATTGAAAAAGTAAATAAAATGAAATTGGATGATCTATATCTTGCTTTAAACTGTAGCTTACAATAACAAAAAGGTATACATTGCATGAATACAATATAGAATTGTATAGAATTACACAAAATCTAAAGAAAAACTATACAAAACAGAAATTGTCTTTATTACAAAATTTTCACTTGTGCTTGTATCTTACACAGTGAATTATCACATACCGTAATTTCGCGTGTATAAGACGCACTTTTTTACACATATTTTTACTCTCTAATCGGGGGTGCGTCTTATACACAAAGCTAGAATCCTAGGGTGTTTTACATCGATTCCCTAGGCCAGACGTACACCCGAAGTTGATGACCCTGAACTCAACTCTACCTTGATCCATCCAAACATGTGGGTTATTTTACCTGATTACAATTACAGAGACGATGTCTACCAATGTTTGCCGTGGCATTTACAAACTCTACTCTCAGTACATCACCCCGTTCGAATGTATTGATTACAATCAGAATCATCCGTAGGACAATTGGTATCGGCGTTGATGCAGGGTGATAAGCATTGCTCTCAAATTGATGTCACATTCTTACTCATTTCGAAATGCTTTTAACTAGATTTCTAGAGTTATTCACGAGGAGTTGAACTGCCACACTATCTCCGAAAAGGGGGTGCGCGCTATACATAAAGCTAAGGTCTATACATCGTTTTCAAGGCCTGAACAAGGGATGCGTCTTATATACGGGTGCGTCTTATACACGCGAAATTACGGTATATGATCATGATACTACTATATTGCAAATATTTGACAGTCCTACATTGTCAGTCTATTTGAAATACACCACAGCCTTCTGGTTTGCCAAGCACTCTTTAATGTATGTAAAGTCACTTTTGGCGAATTGAAATTGTGCCCTTTCATTGACCAATTCAGGAGAATTAATTCGACAAACAATGTCTTGTTTTGCCTGTAAGGCAATATCAGGTGGTTCTGGCCAATAGTACAGGTCCCCTGTCTTTACCATGAATGATACCAGCATATCATCCTCATGGTCTTCCAGGACCTGAAGGTAAAACAGAATTGGTTGTGACATAGTGTATAATATACAAACAGCAACCTATTTCATTTCAATGATATATCTAATTAACAATATAAATATAAATTTTACTTGTTTTTTTTATTTAAGTGCAACTTGGACATGGTGGTTTTAAAGGACTTATCAGAATTCTTAAAGCATTTTGCTGAGTAAATATAAAATCTGTTACAGACAGGGTATATTACCAGTTCATCATGGCTTGATTTCTTCATAGTATTAAGAGTATTTTTAACATTTAATATACATTTACAAATTACGATTACCACATTTCGTGCCTGACGCATATACGATTTCATACATTTTATATTTTATTCATGTATTTACCTCAGCTATAAAGATATGGGAAGGGGGGTTCTTTGCTTTCTTCCCCTGGGCTTTTGAGTTTGCCTGATAGTGATCTCTCAGAGCTTCAAAACAGCTTTCCAACTTGGGGCACTGGTTGCACTCTCTCTCCAAGCACTTCTTGTCAGGATAGGAGGAATATGCACAAACAATGGCATCACACAGGTATGCTTTTGTCATCTTGTCAGCAAGGTCTTTATTTTCTGGAGAAAGCGTGGCAATAAACTTCTTAAGGGCTTGTACCTTCAGTGCAACATTGCAACACTTTGTGCACAAACAGGTGTGGCGGCTTGTCTCAGACACTTTGCGGACATTTTTTGGCTTCAATTTTTTGAATGATGAACATCCAATCTTAGTATCTGGGTTCTCTTCTTTAAACATCTTGAAAGCATCTTCGAGGGTCATAACTAGGGCTCTCACGAATACAGTAGGTGGTGAATACGAATGTATTCACGACTATAGGGTCACGAATACGAATGCTAATATTCGTAGAATGGTAGCGAACGATCTGAAAACCAGAGCGCCATTTTACCTTATAAGGACAGGAACGGTCCCCAAATTCAACCGGTATCAACCGGTATAAGTAATCGTGCGCCCACCGGCATAAGTAATCGTGCGCCCAGAACGTAAAATGGAGGCACTTCAAAACTCAGCGCACTCAGCGCTGCTGATTTGAAGTGATTTCCTCAACTTCTATGGCCGCAAACAGGTAGGGCTTTTCATTTTTGTGTATATTCGTCTGCATTCGAATATACAAATGCGTATATTCGAATACTATTCGCATCGCGGCAATCCGCGGTGCAGCGACTATACGAGTGTATCGCGGGAGCCCTAGTCATAACCATCACATGTTTCTGAAGGATGACAGCCTCTCCAGTCTCTGTTTTTGTCTTGATAACTTCAGTTTTTCCTGGGATCTGTCGGGTCACATCAGGCTGGAGATAGAAATCTTTCACTTCCTTCATGATTTCATCACTTAATCTGTCCTTTCTTTTCTTTCTTGTATTTCTCTTCCACCAGTCTGTGTTTTTATTCTGAGGAACACCCATCCTGATGTCGAAATACTTCTTAAGATGTCCTCGAAGCTTGCTTCTTTTCGACAAAGGTGCAACACATATTGAAGATTTTATCTCTTTGTAAGCTTGCAGCTTGTCTTTATTACAGCCTCCTTTGGGTTTGGACTCCTGTAGTTTTTTTTTATGTTTTTCATGATGGCTTCTCCCATATCAAGAGATTTACAAGATGAGGGCTTCAGGATTCCTTTACGCTCCAAAATAGTTGCTGTTCTTGGTGAAGATTGGCAGAGTTTTTCCAGGACTGCTGCCCTTTTCTGTGGTGTTTTTGGGAGAGTTTTCTTTGCCGGTAAAGAGGCTCTATAAGTAGCCAAGTACGAGGAAATGCCTTTGCTTGTTCCCTACCCTTGATCTTTCAGCTTGAGTCTCATTCTCCAGATATTTACCATTAGTTTCTTTCGCTCTTTTCTGTGCTTTTCCTGTTGGATTTTCTCCCATCTTTTTTTGGATGCCTGCCTGGCCTTCTTCTTCCTCGCAGACTTTTTTCCTCCCTCCTTTTTCAATAGCCTCAACTCATCAATCTGTTTCTTTTTTTGTCTGTACTTTCTTTACAAGGTTTGGAACTTTTGATCCTGGACATATAATGTGACTTTTTTATGATTAACCTTCAACTTCTTAATTATTGCTTGTATGGATTGAAATTGGGATCTTTATAATGGTTTCATCTTGAAATACTCTGAACTTTGTAAATTCTAAATATTTTAAAATAAAACCATCATAAAGGACCTAATTTAAGTCCATACAAGCAGTAAGACAGAGTTATTGAAAGTTCATCATAAAACAGTAACATTATATATCAATATTCATAAGATTTTAATGGAAAACTACATGCGTTGCGGACACTACAAAAGTTGCGGACTCTACATTTCAGCTTCTTGAGCCTCTAACACCATTCCATGTACAGGTATCAAACCCAATTTAATGGTGTTTCATATCTGGGGTTCAAAGCATGAATTGATAATGGTAGATAGTCTTGAGCTTATGCAGTTTATTGTGTACAGGACCGTTGCGGACACTACGGATTTTCTACGAGACTCAACTAGCCCAAGGTTTTAATCCAGTATCTAAATTTTTACTATGATCACTGGACTTTTAATACTTGGAAGTCATTGTAGACATTTGTACTGAGGGAAAATGCATATTTATCTGTCCCAGTGCCCTTTTATTGTTCAGCTACATTGATTTATATTTCATTGGTGTAACAAAAACACAAATTGGTAACGAAGAGCACTTTTCAAATAAAATGCTGTAACTTCAGAACCAATCACTCGATCCGCATAATTCAAATTGCAGTAAAATCTATACCTTTTTCTTTTTAAAGAAAAATCTTACATACAGAATGAAACCATTCTGGCATTTAAGGATCAACCTTGCAATTTTAGTGTTTTTTTGAGTGCAAACTGGTAACGCCAAAAATGGGGCATTTTTGAGCCGTTTCCTGCATATTTTGGGGACCGTTCAACATATTTCTGCACTTTTTTTGTTTGCGCCTTCAAGAACTACCTAAGTACTATTAGAATTGACTCACAATTAGTGTATAGAGGCATAACCTTTTCTGTAACAAGCTGGTAACATGTAAAATTTGCTAAGAGCACCCTGATTGTGGCTGACCAGGTATTATATGTAATAGTCAGGATTTCCAACTTGTTGACAAAAGCAAGGCAGAAGTTACTTTTGTAAACAAAAGTAACCAATGTCTTGACAAAGTAACTTTTGTAAACAAAAGTAACCAATGTCTAGACAAAGTAACTTTTGTCAACAAAAGTTACTTTTGTCAAGACAGAAGTTACAAACAAAAACCTGACAGTATACTCAGTAGATTTTACAGTATGTGACTATTGATAGTGACTATGATGTTTCCATGTGCCCTCTGTTTTGGTTCTTAACTACACAAGACTAGATCTGATCACCATTTCTGTAACAGAAAATATAACCATATGAGCAGTTGTGGTGGTCAAGCGGTTTGGACGCTTGCCTGTGGCGCAGAAAACCTGGGTTAGATTCCCGGTGGGGGCGCAGAAAGAGGAAATTTATTTCCTTGCTGCTTTCCAGTGCTTGGGAGTACTAGTGCACTGTAAGCAGCCGGTCCAGTCGGCCAAGAGCCAAGTAGTAGCTTGTGTTTCTTGTAATTGCTATACCGACTTAAAATGAAGATTACATTTACATTTTAAGTCCAATGAAACGTCCGTAAAACAGTTATAAGTGCTCCGCTATGCTTGAGTAGTAAACTCTTAGATAGATAAATAAAATAAGTGGATATGAAACCAGCTGGTCAACCTGAACAGACTAGCCTCAACCAGTGTCAACTAATAGCCCAAAATTCTTGCTCTGCCATGCTCAGTTAATGGTGGTGATCAGGTTTCTCTGTAATGTAAGTGATACGAGAGCCCTGATCAGTCCTTGTTCCTACGTGACCTCATGCTGATGCAAGATCAGTGATCCCTGGCTTGAGTCCAGCCCTTATCTATAGCGCATTTGGGCTCTCGCGGCTACATATCCATTCTTTTCTTCATCTAAGATAAACACAAACCGTTTGTAACTAGTGACTTTGGTTATTTCCTGTTAAAAGTCCTTGGCATATTTATGAGGGTCTGCATACATTACCATGCACTTGGTCAAGACCATTATCACTTCTTTAATGGCTATCATGTAAACAATGCCCCAATATGATACCCTGGACTGGCCCTGATTTTATGGCACCCTCTCTGTAAACTGGTCACTGTACAACCAAAGGCTGATCTAGGTCAGGCCTGTGGACTACACAAACTGTAAGATTAAGAATATAGAAGAAGTGCCCCCCCCCCCCCCCCCCTGCAGGTGAGAAGCCTCAAGGGCCAGTTTTGAGAAATTCAGTGTGCTATTTGTAAGTTATATATATCTCTGGTGCTACCAAGACAGACTGTCATCTTAGGGATGTTTTCTATAGTGGTTGGCAAGAATGGACAAATTCTTTTATGGTGTGTCTCAAAGTTTCAATAGTTTTTTAAAGAGAGAGAGAGAGAGAGATTTCATCAGGACATAATTACCTCAGTCCATAAATGCTTGCAGCGGCCAAAAAGAGCCTGGCATCTTTTTTTGAATCTCTCAGGCTAAAGCATAATTAGGAAAATGTTTGAGGAGTAAGAAGTTGATTAGAATATAACTAACAACTGTCATACTCAAACTGGATCCTCTATTCCCCTAGTGAGATACCTGTAAACTGAATTGACCACTGTGACACCTAGACTACAATGTGCTCGGTAACAGAAAAATACATAATAAAAAAATTCATATGACAGCCTAGAAATCTAGGCTAGGTTACAGGAAACAAAAAACTTTTTTTAGGCCATTATCTTCCTGTTCATTTTGATGTGACATGATGTTTTTGTCTAGATTTCACCAAGTTAGATGAGCAGAGAGTGAAGTCCTGTGGTGAACTGGGAGATTGTGTGGTCCAGATGTAGTTGGGCCAACAATGGTCTTGTGTTGTGAAATGATAGGTATAAAGGAAGGGCTATTTCCTGTTTCATTCACTCTTTACCATGGTGTGTAGATGAAAGGTTTGATTGATACAGATGTAATAGGGCTCAGTCATCCTTTCCCCATTAGGGTCCAGGGCCTTGAGCAGTATCAGGTTACTGGGTGAATACTTCATTGAGGCTGATTGCAAGGATTTCATGGTTCAACTAGTCCATAAAAAGTGGACATTCCCTCCCTATCTGTGCTGACCAAGCAATGTGGAGTATATAGCCTAGTCCTACTAAGGTCAAGAAATGTATTTCAACTCTTTTTACCTCTTTTACTTACCTTATGTTTATATACCATTTAATATAAGATGTCTACCAATATTTAGTTCTCTATTGGCTCACCAGGTGGCCTGCATGGGTTCATTTCCGACTGACCAGGGTGACCACCATTGGCGCCATATGTCAACAGCATCTAAAACTAACACATTAATATTGAGCAAAAGATAGACCAGAACAGAGAAAAGCAATATTTTTGTAAATCATAGACTAGGAGCTAGTCTATGTGGTGTAGTACCAGCCTACCAGGCATATGGTAGGTAGATGGCACTACCTGGTCCCTTTATCTCTAGAAATTTTATGACATAGTCAAACTCAGACCTCTTTTCCCCTGGTGAGATAAGTGTGAACTAAACTAACCACTATGGCCACCTAGATTATTTGGTGCCTGCTAACAGAAAAAAAACATGACAGAAAATTACATATGTCAGCCTAGAAATCTAGGCTAGATTCCCCCAAGAATTAATTCCCTTCATAACCCATTTTAAACTGATATCTCTGTCTATCTCAGTGTACATAAGAGTGTAGCTACTAGCTAGTGCGCTGTTGTTAAAGATTGACCTCTGGTTTCTTGGCATGCTCTTAGCCCAGGGCCTGAGGCTGTGAGATGCATCAGATCTCCCAAATCATGGCCATGGTTTTTTTTCGAACACAGCTACTTTGCGAGGACCCGCAATGGCCGCTGTGGTTCCATGTCAGCTCATGTAGCAATGCATTGACAGTTTGCTATATAGGACATTTTCTCAGGATGGTCATAAAGGTACAGAAAGACAATTTTTCTCTTGACTATGAGTGAAATAACTATTTTTCTATGGGAATTATATTGATCAAGAATGAGATACCACACAGGGATTTTAAAGAGATTATGAAGAGACCTCACTCAAATGTGGAAACCCTTCATGCGAAAACTTTTGCCGAATCCCAAAAGGCCCAAGGTTTCACATCTTTGGAGTTTCACTGTACTTGCATTGCTTAGGGCATCCAGCATGCTTCCAGTGTATTCACTGTTACACTCATGAAGTATTGAATGAGTGAATTCAGGGTGCTAGCCAGGATTTGGAAACTGGGTGCCAAGAATTGGCAATTGTAAAATTTTGGGGTGTCCAAATATCTGTCCAAATATACTCAGATTTTGACTATAAACATGTATAAATTCATCAAAAAAGGCAAGATATCCTTATACAGTGTCATTTGAATTATATGAAGATATAAAAAATCAATTATACGTTTGAGATTGCCATTTTGAGAAATTCTTCAGGAAAAGAATTGGTTGTCCTGAGGGGTGCTTTTTGAGGGTTTGGGCACACCCAGACGCCCGCTGTCTAAGACCATGAATGAGTTTTTATGCTGCTTTCAGCGTCTCAGGTTATATCAAACTGGGCAGGGAGAAGAAATTTCCATCAGCTGCATTCAGATCATAAATGGCTGGTTCCATAAGAACTATGCCTTACTGTCAATTGTTATCAATGTTTTGTGTAATTTGGTAATATCTAAATTTGGCACCTTAGTGTAAGTGCATGAAATTGCACTTCTTGCATAATGAAGATGCTTACTTTAAGTAAACTCTGAGCATGAAAGGCTTAAAATACTAGTATGTTGGAGTGTGTAGAAATGTATTGTTTGCTGCAATTTCAGAATTTTGATTATCTTCACTTTTTCTGCCATATTCCAGCTTAATCACGACTAGCTAGTTTTGAAGGTGGACGAGGAAACCAGAGTACCTGGCGAAAACCACCTTCTAACCTTGAAATTCACTGGCAACTTAGTAAACTTTCCCAGGGGAATATGCACCTAGATTTTTGCCCAAAATACTATGTAAAGTAACCAGAAATTTTGTTTTTGACCTCTTTTTTACCAAAAGACCTTAGGGCCCCTAGCCTGAAATCTAAGTGTCAGATCCTGATGCCCGGCCTCATCTCAGTGATGAGCTAGTAGCCAGTGACAATGCCTTACACCACACAGCTGTCAGGGCAGGCCCCTTGTTGGTAGGAAAGGATACATATTTACTAACATGCCTTATTTGTTTTATTTTAGGGTTTGTAAGCAGTGGCATCGGATTTCCAACGACAAAAAACTTTGGCGCCATGTGGACATCACTCCAGACCGCGTGAATCAAATGAATCTTAAGATAATGTGGAAATTTCTGAGGTCATTATCTGAAGTATTGCTAACCCTCAAGCTGCGAAGTGGCGACAGTTCAGGTAAGCGATTTATCTATGATAATGCTCCATAGCATCTATACTATTTCCTTGTATCTCACCCCTGCTGATTTCCTTCATCTGTAATTCTTTTAGTAGAATGATGTGTCATTAAAGAATATTCCATCAATCAGATTTTTTCAAGATGTTGTGAGTAGGACTGAGCACTGCTAAGTATGAATTTGATATTGGTTGTTATATTATATCTAAGGAGACCCAGTGGTACAGTGGCTAGAGCGCCAGCAGGGCTTGGGGTCCAGAGTATAGCCTGGCCAAGTTGGGGCTGGATGCCTGGATCCTTTTATTAAACCTTTGCTTTGGCAATCTGGATAACGTTCATTTAATACTCTCTAACATCATTAGCCCAATTGTAAGGAAATATAATTTGATGAGTTTCACATTCATTTCGTAGCATCGAATCATCATCGTGCTATCTCTATCGTCTAGAAAACACAAAAAGCTCTTCTTATGTCTGAGCCACATTTTAAAAATTGGTAGTGATCCTAGGAAAATCTCCCTCCACCCCAGGGTATTAGCCGGGATTTCAAAAATGCCTGTCCAAAACAGCAATTCCAAAATTTCTGCCCGTCCAAATTAAGCTAGTAATCTACTTCAAATCCTTATACCAACTGCATTTGATAGGCTATTGTGTCAAAAAGGGCAATTGACACTTAAGCTATGTCCTAAAAGATGGTTTGTTAGGAAATATTTAGCTATTACCCTTAAAAAAGCCAAATTGAAAATTCTTTATAGAAAATTTTGCCTGTCTGAAAAGGAGTTTTTCAGGAAGCTGCCTTTCCAAAAGATGGGCAGGACGGGTCCAGGCTAAGTCCCTGCAGTCCACCCTAAACATATGTTTTCTTGTTGTACTTGGTAATAAGCTTTTCTCAGTGACCTATCTTTTTATCTTTCAGCTGATGAAGGAGACAATTCAGGTATGACCAACGCTACGCTGCAAAACCTCCAAGGATGGTTCCCAAACTTGCGGACACTCGCGCTCCACGACTGCATCCTGGAGGCAGTGAACGCTGAGCTTCTGCCATTCTCCCTACACACACTAGACATCTACAAGCCCGCCTACGACTTCCCGCTCGACTGGTTCGAACCGTTTGAGATGGGACGTCTGAAGAGTCTGAAAGTGCTCAAGCTCTCCCACTGCATTCGTATCAGCACAATCGACATAGAACACATCTGTAAGGTGACGACCATAGAAGTTCTGGACTTGAGCTACTGTACCAGGGTTACCAACAAAGCGCTGAATGTCGTGGCAGAAAAGCTGACTGGTCTCACGGAACTGCGTATCAATGGAACCAACTGCACCAATCATGCCCTGTATCGTATCAGCAAGAATCTCAAAAACCTGAAACTGTTGGACATAAATGACATCTCTAGATTGTCGGATGCCGCTGTGGGAGCAGTCGCCGGCCGATTGTATAAGCTAGTCCATCTGGACATCGGAAGATGTGCAAATTTGACAGATGCAGCAGTGAACAGCGTTGCAGATAACTTAAAACAACTGGAAGTTTTCCGTTTCTGTTACACTAAGACCACATGCAGGCCTGTGAAGTCATTTTTAAAAAAGATGCCAAAATTGAGAGACATAGAGATGGGTGAAATAGATGATAGAGGACTTGAGTCTCTTCTTCAGTTTGATCTCGTTTCACTAAAAGTTGGTGTGACTAACGTTTCTGATGAGGGAATAGTGCAGCTTTACAAGTTGAAAAACCTCATGAACCTGACACTCTGTCGCCCCACGTATGAGTGCTCTATTACAATACCAAAAGGGCGAAAAATCCCTAATTGGTTCATGCTGCAATTTATAAGGGACAAAAAAAACTTTAAAAAGAGAAATACTTCAATGGAATAGGGGAATAGCGCTATAAACAAACAAAAATAGAAAATCTGAATTGTAAGATATCAATATCTAATTCAATTCTTACCTACTCAATCTATTCATGCAATTTTTATTTAGAAATTTTCATGTTTTGCACCACAAATCAACGATTGAATACATGGAGAACAGGCACCAACATTAGTACTTGCCCGCTTCCACCGGCAAGTGAATTTTTGAAAAAAGGGCTTTCGGGCTAATACATTTTAGTTTCCACTTGATTTTCAGAACACAAAACATAGTTTTATATAGATAATGGCACAAATACCCAGAAATATGCAAACAATGGAATATTAAGACTGAAAATAAAATGGTTTTAAAATCATTAAATCCATGTTAATAAATACATGCCTTTCCAGCCTATGTTATAACTTATTTTGGGCTAGTCAAAAATTATGTCGGGCAAGTCACAATCATTAACTACTTGCCTGGCACGGTAAGTTAGTTATGAAACTTATATTGGTGCCTGGAGAAAGTGTTGATTTGTGGCCTGTATTTCATGACTTCAAGTTCGCTAACTTTTCGACGTAACAAAACAGAGAAAAAATTCCCTTAACAGTCAAAATCTGTGATAGAAACATAGATGAAAGCGTATGGCAATTTCCTACCTTGTTATTCTCCTTATGTTGTCTTTATTGTGTGCTGTACCATCAGTTATAACCTTCTTAGATGGCTCGATCCAAACATGTTCGACACTTTGTCAGGCGTTGTTTAAGGCAAATTCAGTTTCCAAATCGGTTGCCATAGACAATGCACCTATTCGCTATCAAGTCTCATTCATATAAACTAGAGCTGCACTCACGGGGGGAGATCAACTCGAGCTCATTTTGACTCATGAGCTCATGAGCTCACGGACGCATGTTTCTGTGAAGATAAATATGTTAATTCAGCCCAGCAATTAAGAAATACATACTAACCGATGGAGATTTATTAAAATTTACATATTTATTTCATTTTAGAATGGCTGGCGAATGTTTCATAACAACCAGCGGTCAGTGCAACTCTCAAATAACACTGCCTGCATACATCAGGAATTGTAAACAAGACATGACAGAGAAAAGCAGTGATAAAAGTGTGTTAGGTGTTCTGTGTTAGGTTTGTGGTCCTAACATAGACGAGCTCATGAGTTGACCACTTTTGCACGAGCTTGGCGATCGAGTCTGCCCCAGTGCTCGAGCCACTGGAGTTTGTGAGTGGTGATCGTGCAGCTCTAATAAGGACATGCCAGACTTCTTAAACGCAGCGTGGGGGTATAGTTGCCTGATAACGTAAAAACTAAGGCCTTTTTGTGGTTGAGTAGGGTTGTCAGAATTACATCAGCACAATATTATACAAATATGCCATGCCAGTGAGGGTAACATGATGGAATGTTTCCCCGAGGGAGGATGGTTTTCCCGAGGGCGGAGCCCGAGGGAAAACCATCCTTCCGAGGGGAAACATTCCATCATGTTACCCACACTGGCATGGCATATTTGTTTTATTATACCGAACAAACCCATTTGTAACTTAAACAAAGCAAGGTCACAGATGACTGGTGATTCACACATTCCCCGCTAGGTGTCGCCAGTGGCAACGGGCAACATGAAGCCCTCACTGATGGCATCAGGCAACATGATGATTGTTAACTGTTAAGTCAGCCAATCACGGCTTACGATCTTCAAGTGAGGTATAATAATAAAATATATATATAGTTTCTTTGAATTTGCTCAAAAATCGATGTGCGATTCTGTAAGACCAAAAAACAACTTGGAATGGCCTTACTTAGATTCATTTTCTGATAATTTTAGATCAAATCTGCTTATTTATCAATGTATCAACTTTGATGCAAATACCTAAAATATGGTATTTAAAAAACATTCCTTCACCATAATTCATGTATTAAAATTGCACCAATCAATATATTGTTTAAGCAATTGTTGCGGTCCGTTTAAAGAGTGCTAACACTCTTGTCGCCTCAGGCACCAACATAAGTTTCAGAACAAACTTGCCATTGCAGGCAAGTAGTTAATGACTTTCACTTGCCCAACATGTTTTTTGGCTTGCCTCAAATCAGTTATAACTTATGCTAGAATGGCATGTATCATTTGATTTATCATGGATTAAATGATTTGAAAACCATTTTCCTTTTAATTATGTATTGTTCATATGTTTTTAGGAATTTGTCCCATTTACTACATGTATATGAAAAACGGTCGACTGCTCAGAAAATCAGCTTGCCCATATTGGCAAGTGAAAACTAAAATGTACTTGACCGAAAGCCTTTTTATCAAAATTTCACTTGCCATGGCAAGCGGGCAAGTACTTATGTTGGTGCCTGCCCCTTTCTAAAAATTGTTTTCCAATGTGTGTGGTCCTGGTTTCTCAACTATAAGTTTTCCTTAACTTAGCTGCTTGAGCTCACCTGGGTAGGACCACAGTTTATATTTTGAAATGTTTTACCTCGCACAACATTATCCTCATCAATAAAGAGTACATTTTAATTACTATGCATGTCTGCTCAACATACTAGCCTAGGGTTACTGGATGGATAATTTGGAGTTCCTGCAAGATTATACCTTACAGCATACAATTTTGGTAGAAATTTTACTTATGAAAGTAGGTCAACAACAGTAAGCAACAGCAAATGATCCATACTGGTCAATTTCTCGTGCTAACCGTCGATGAAAAAAAAAATTAAAAAAAAAAGTTTTTAGTGGTAACAGAGTTAGAGTTTTAAAGGTAGTTATAGCATGGTTGTGTTTAGGATCATTAGTTCAGGTATTTTAGACTGAGGATGTTTTTTTCTCCATGTTATGGCAGCTGTCTAACACACATTTGGAGTACTGTAGAATGGCCAATTTTTCCGTGAGTTTTATTTTCCCATTATTTCCGGAATGCTTTCAAACGGGAATAAACAACATAGGAAAAAACAATTCAGTGAATGCCTGGACCTAATAAACACGAAGAAATCCTGCCCTTAGTTTAATAGACTATACTCTTTGGTATACTAAAATTTGAAATATACATAAAAAGGGAAAATTAGAAATGGAAGAAAAACATAAGTCCTCTCTTTGAAAATTTTAGAAAGGGAAACAACCAAAAATGAAAATTTAGGGAAAATTGTAACACGGTAAAATTAGTCATTCTACAGTATATGGGGATGTGTGTACTTTCTAGTGTTTCCAAGCTGATGTGCCACACTAGTCTATAAAAATTTGTCAATATGAGCATGAAAAGCAAGGTAAATTCAGTCAGATGGTGCATGTGGAGGAAAATGCCAAACATATAATTATGCAATGCCCTGCGTATGCTGACATAAGAGAAAAGATGTCCACATGTATAAAAAATGTCAGTTGTTAATGTTTTTGGTAGTTTCCTCTAAGAGGTTTGTGATGATATATTTGCAATGGCGTTAGGAAAATGTCCCGATGGATATTTAATACTTATATATAGTGATATGGAACCTGTGTGGATGGTAGCATGTACTTTTATTGATAGGATGTACTCTGATTGCCTGGGTGCTAGGCAGAGTGTTGAGTACCATTAATTCTCTGTAATTTGGGACACTTTTTATTGTTAACGATTTTTATAGGTTAAGGGTGGCCGATGTTTTTTCAAAAATCTGACGTGAGATGTTGCAATGCTAGTGTGATTGTAATTGTCCCAGAACAATTGTGATTGTTATTATGATTGATGATGGCCCATATTTCCCAATAATTATTTAGCAAAATAGTTATAGTGGCCCATATTCCTAGGGTGGTCTAAATTTCAGAGAATTTACGGTAGGTGTAGCAAGTGTGCCCACTGAGCAGGACCTTTACGGTAACCGATTGCGCTAGACTATTATCTGGTGATGTGTTTCTATATTGGGTGTGTGACGCCTACGAGTGTGTATTAACTTTAATCACTCTGCACATGAGATAATCTCCCTCTGTACCGTAGCCTCTAAATCCTGGCAGACCTCAGAAACGAGGTCAACGAAACTTATGATCTTAGAATCCCCTACCCAGTAAGGGTTTGAGTTTGGAATCAGGTTGAGGGTTAGGGCTAGTGTTGGGGTTAGGATTACTTGACCCTAACCCTAACCCTAACCCTGGATCTGAATCCTAACCCTAATCCTAGGTAGGGGTCAGGGTTAGGTTAGAGTTAGGAATCAGGTTACCTAACCCTAACCCTGGATCTGATTCCTAAACCTAATCCTAGGTAGGGGTCAGGGTTAGGTTAGAGTTAGGAATCAGGTTACCTAACCCTAACCCTGGACCTGATTTCCAACCCTAACCCTAATCCTAGGTAGGGGTCAGGGTTAGGTTAGAGTTAGGAATCAGATTACCTTACCCTAACCCTGGACCTGATTCCCAACCCTAACCCTAAACAAGGTAGGGGATTCCAAGATCATGCTTCCTTGACCTCATTCCTGAGGTCTGCCAGGAATTAAAGTCTACCCCTCTGTACATCGATCGGCGCTTCATACGCAGATGAGTCTACTTTAGTTATATATTTCTTTTTAACTTTCTGGCGAAAGAGCTATTTACAGTTATTTAACTAAGGAATAGAGGTTCCATCATGTGTGGATGGAAAGAGAAGGTATCTTGCACGAGTGAGTGATTCTCGGCAAGCCTCGCCCCAAGATAGAAAATCACTACACATACTGAAAGACAACAAAAAGTGTGCTAAAATAACATCTCTTTACAGGTTATCTACTCATAGTGTAGAGTGGGAGAAATGATTAAGTTCTGTGCTACTCTTGTTAAATTACTTTCGTCTTCTTCCTCATATCACTTTGTTTTTCTACTCTGTTCATTTGTTTACTATTGTATAGCAATTTGTCTTTTACGTCGAGAGTCATAGTCAATAAATAAACATAAATAGTATATTGTATTTCTACTCTGTTTATTTGTTTAGTATTGTATAGCAATTTATATGTCTTCTATGGCGAGAGCCTTTGTCAATAAATAAACATACATACATTGAAGAATTGGAATTGAAATTCACATATTGGAAAATATAGATCCTTAACTTTCACCTCATATATGTAATATACAAGATAATTCTTTTTCCACTGATGTTTACTTCCCCTTAACCTTATGCTGCTGGTGGCTCATTTGGCCAATACTAAATGTTACAAAAAACCTGAAAAATGATTGATACCCTGTCACATGGGTACCCATCTGAGAGTACTCAGTGAGAGCTGTCCAATGAATATCAACATGACAGGGTTTAGGTTTGCATCCTTGTGCTTTGGATGAAAGTAGCCTTAGCATTGGAAGGGTTAAACATGGCCTAATTAGATTGATTAACTTACATGCCCTAAAATGGCTGCCATGGTAGATTGTATGTTGCAGGGATGCAGAGATGGTTCAATCAATGACATAATGAAAGGCCATCTTGAAATTAGAATTTGGAATTTCGTTTTTTGTCACATGTATGCCATATTGTGGCTAATACGTGACTAGCCAGTAGTAAGTAGTGAAGGAAACTGTAGTACCCGGCGAAAACCACCACCTAACCCAAAGTCACTGGCAACTTTCTCACATGCCAAGTCCAGAAACGGAACCCAGGCAGTGGTGAGAGACAGCATGCAGTCAGTGGCAGCGCCTTCGACCACATGGCCATCAGAGCAGGTCCCTCTAGAAATAAGAAGTGAAAAATAAGTGCCTTTGAATATTCCTCAGAAAAATCTCTATATCAAATGTAAATTAGTAATAATAATTACTTGATGGCACTGTTACCAAATTTGGCAAATCACCCAGAACGCCTCACAGTACTTAATTAGTTATTAAACGACAAAGTACATATTACATACTATCAGACATGAATACAATGGAAACCCTTTATCTTGATACACATGCATCATTAGTGGGATGATATTTAAAGATGATTGTGTGCCTGGTTGAAATAGGTCTGAACACAAGCCATCAACTGAGAAAATTCAGGGTCAGTATTTTTGAGATTCAACATTTTGAACAGGAGCCCCTCCAGTCTCAAATGAGTTTTTTTTTCATTACTGAGTGAGGGTCTACTAAGCAATATTGTATTTTCCCTTTTAACATCATTAAGATCAGGATTCGGGTGTTATTTTGGCAAACGCCTCCTCTTGACATTTTTGTATATCAAATTGTGATTTGAGGAATTTATTTGTAAGGAAAAGAAAACAGTGCTCTAGTTGGGTAATATATGAAAATGTATGCTTGTATGAATTGTATCATCAATTAGCACATAGCAACAGCTATGTGCTAATTGATTAGCACATTGCAACAGCTATGTGCTGATTGATTAGCACATTGCATTGATTAGCAACTGCTAGCCCAAAGAATACCCACAAACACCCACAGTGTTCACCGAGTGACCTACCGGTGAAACTAGTTCAACAAGGCAAATGACGAGTCTTCATCCAAAATCTGTTTTTCCCCTTTAGTGTTTTGCATTTTGTTGGGTATAATAAAACAAATATGACATCCCTGTGGGGTGTTCACCAGGAATAACTTCCCCTCAAGAGGATAGTCGCCCTCGGCTACGCCCTCGATCGACAATCCTCTTGAAGGGAAGTTATTACTGGTGTACACACAGGGATGTCATATTTGTTTGTATAATGGCAATAGGGCATCTGACTGTTTTTACAACAGACCTTTTTAGAGATTGTCCTTCAAAGAAGGACATCTCTTATCATATAGTTTTGCCCTTTTAGGTCGTCCAGAATCAGGAGGATCAGGGGGTTGGGTTTCTCCATTATTTCGTTCGTCGTCCAGATTGGATTTTCGTGCCTTTCTAGGTCGGTAATCTCCGTCGTGGTTGATTTTTTTTCACTTTTTTTTTCGGATTTGTGTTTGGTTTTTGGTGTGTGAGAGACTAATTGGGGGTTTGGTGGGGTTCATCGCTTAGTTTGTGAGATATTTTGGGGTGTTTGTGCTTTTCTTTTTTTCTTTACGCTCTCAGTAGTCGATCCTTTCGTGCTCGCTGTTGTTGTGGTTTCCATGGCGCTGTTGCGTAGTTGGTGTTGATAGCGCATGCGTTGAATAAATTAACGGCGTAATTATTCAGTCATGTCCTAGTGGTTTTTGAAGCGCATGCGCGGGTCGTAGTTTTTCATTCATGTCGTATTGTATTATTGGTCTTTGGATCGCTTGTTTAGCGCGGTTTTTTGCGAGTTGTTTCGTTATTGCGCTTCAGCGTTAGGTTATGTCCGTTTTGTGTGTTTCTTTATGTCTTGGTTTTATGGCTATTTTGGCTTTATTGTGTTGTGCCGGTTGTTTTTGAGTGCGTAGTGATATTTCGAGCGGTGATTGGGTTTGTTTATGTGTTCATTCATAGTCGTGTGTTTTGTGCAGGCGCAGTTAGTTAACTAGCGTGCGTCGAGTTTGGGGTGTTTTCCTTCGGTTCACGCTTTGTTTTTGTATTTTGGTTTTATTATTTTGTGGCGTGTGTGTTTAGTAGTTTGGGTCTGCGTATTATTTCACCTTTATCGGGCGGGACTCAGCTTGTTTCGTAAGCGTGTTGGGGAATCCCTTTGATGGTCACGTGGTGTGTTGGGATTCCCCTATTACGATGATTTGTGTGATAGTTTGTGGGAGGTGGGCGGGTAGGTTTGGGAAAGGGCGGGGGATGCGGTTAAGGTTGGCAATGTGGTTGTAAGTTGAAGTTGGTCTGTTTAGTGGCATATATATATATATATATATATATATATATATATATATATATATATATATATATATACATATATATATATATATATATATATATATATTTGTATCCCTTCCTTATACACACATATATACATATATATATATATATATATATATATATATATATATGTATATATATATATATATATATATATATATATATATATATATATATATATATATATATATATGAGAGGATTGTGAAAAGTAGAGCGAAAATGAAGGAAAGAGAATGAAGGTGAGAGAATGAGAGAGTGATAAATAATAAGAAGAGATAGTGAAGGATTTTTCTTAGTATTTTTATTATCAGAGCTCACCCAGATCCCATATGATAAAATCAGCTGCTCATGTTTAAGTGTAATAATAATACATTTGGTGGTTGTTCATAGAACATTGATATTATTATCTGTGCCCATTAATATGATTTCTGGTATCATATAAAGCAATACAGCTATTGTCCCTGTACAGTTACTCTCACCATGTGACAATATTTTGATATATACACATGTGCCCATCAAGGTAACTGTAATCCAAGTTACGTTTTTAATGTAAAAAGGCATTTTTTAGAAATAAATATTTTAACCTTTTCTTGTCACTAAAACCCGGTACTGCGGGTGCTGCCGTCTGTGGGAACGGCGCCTATCTTCTGCGTGCGGTGTCGTGGGCTAATGGCTGTTTTCGTCACCTAGCAACGTCAGGTGTACTGCGCGTGCGGGCTCGGTTGTTTCTATCAGGGAAATTCATCTCTCTGATATGAAATGTTTTTATCAGAAAAATACATTCCCCATATACGTAGCTCCAAAGGCACAGCAAGCTGGTACCTATGGTTTGTGCGCTTTGGGATACGCAGTGTAGCCATGGTAACGTCATCAGGTCCATGCATATAGTAGCACTTTTAAATAAAAGTTTTAATCTTTTCTCGTTAGTTTTAAAGAAATCACTAAAACCCGGTACTGCGGGTGCTGCCGTCTGTGGGAACGGCGCCTATCTTTTGCGCGCGGTGTCGGGGGTTAATGGCTATTTTCGGCACATAGCAACGACAGGTTAAGTGCACGTGCGGGCTGGGTTGTTTCTATCAGAGAAATACATCCCCCTGATACGAAACGCCAGGGGCACAGCAAGCTAGTACCTGGGGATTGTGCGTTTGGATACGCAGTGTAGCCATGGCAACGTGATCAGAACGTGTAAACATGCAGCGTCCTTTTTGGGTCAAATAGTTGCCAAGGAGATGGGGGGCAGCGATATTTGTTGGTGTATGCGCAGTGCCTGTTACCGGTCTACTGCTCTCTTTCTTGACTTTCTCTTAACACATGCTATTTAACACTGTTTTGGCAAACTATTTGAGCTTCTAGTTTATACCTGGTAGGTTTGATATATATTTTTAAGAATATCCAAACATTCTAAATTGATCGCTAAAAACCGGGTTTACGGGTGCTGCCGCCTGTGGGAAATTTGCGAATCTACCGCGCTCTGTTTCCGGTGTCACTGGTTACAAGTTTAAAACCCGGCTGTGAGGGTGCTGTCGACTGTGGGAACGATGCATAATTAACGCACGTGGGTTCGGGTGTCAGAGGTTAATTCATGTCTCATAGCAACGCCATGAAAATTGCGCGAGCGGACAAGTTTTAAACCCGGCTGTGAGGGTGCTGTCGACTGTGGGAACGATGTGTATTTACCGCACGTGGGTTCGAGTGTCGGCGGTTAACTCATGTCTCATAGCAACGCCATGAAGTTTGCGCGTGCGGAATCGGAGGTTTGTGGTTGTCGTTCAGTCAGCTGCGCTGCACGTCTCTGCTGTCATCAATTGGGTTAGAAAAAATTATATTGTCAAAATGCATCCTAGTGAAGAAGCGGAGTCTTTAAACAAACAGTTCTTTGCTCTACTTATAAGTTACAAGCTTAGTAGGAGTTTGGCCAATAGGTATATGGAGTCGAACAGCTATCTCATGGATGAGTTACCTGGTGAAGGCATCAGCGGTGGATCGTCGACCATGTGTACCAATTTTAAAATTGAAGTTGCGATGGCAGTGTCTGCTTTCTTCGATAGTATTGCAGATATCCTACTTGAAGAAATGCATCAAGTGTCTAGCAAGCATTCGGATATTGTATGGCGTATGGAAGAAGTCGGGAGTGCGGCTAGCGATATGGTCTAGAACTTGGGACACCGTGTTATATGTGTGACTCCGGCCATGGCAGTGTGGACCATAAATGCTTTGAGGGCCGTTGTTTTTGTGAGACATTATTTATCCTACTTGAAGAAATGCATCAAGTGTCTAGCAAGCATTCGGATATTGTATGGCGTATGTAAGAAGTCGGGAGTGCGGCTAGCGATATGGTCTAGAACTTGGGACACCGTGTTATAAGTGTGACTCCGGCCATGGCAGTGTGGACCATATTTGCTTTGAGGGCCGTTCTTTTTGTGAGACATTATTTCACCAGGTCATGAATATATTCGTTATATGGAACATTCTTTTATTTCGCCGGACATCTTTATGTAGTGGAAGTATCCCTAGCTTTTGGACCCTGTGATCTGTGTGTTGGAAAAGAGTATAGTTTGATGGCAAATACCGGATATTTATCTGTATGTTTTTTTTTATATCTGCGAAAGACTATATCGTTCAAAAGTATCATCTAACATTAACATATTTTAATATTTTTTTGAATACTGTGCAATTTTTTGTTGGTTTTGTATATCATCTAACTGTTGAAGAACTGATGTTTGGGCCATAAAAGCGTTATTTTTGTTATGAAGACTAATACAGATTGAACATTTTGATGAAAGTTCTAAGGTGCATCAAATGTGGGTTTGTAGGTTAATGATACTATTCGGAGTCATCAGCAAGTAGAGCGAAGATATAGATACAAATTTGTGTTTCAATTAGAAAATACCTCAAATATGGGTTTGTAGGTTTAGGATACTATTTGGAGTCATCAGCAAGAAGAGCAAAGATATAGATACAAATTTGTTTTTCAAATAGAAAATTCTGTGTAAGTTTCACTGGCCAAACTCATTTTTCTGAAATAATGTTTTTTATGGGTTTGTAGGTTTATGATACTATTCGGAGTTATCAGCAAGTAGAGCGTAGATATTGATACAAATTTGTGTTTCATTTAGGAAATACTTCAGATATGTGTTTGTAGGTTTAGGATACTATTCGGAGTCATCAGCAAGAAGAGCGTAGATATAGATACAAATTTGTTTTTCAAATTGAAAATACATCAGCAAGAAGAGCAAAGATTTAGATACAAAATTGTTTTTCAAATAGAATTTCTAGTTTATACCTGGTAGATTTGATATATAATTTTAAGAATATCCAAACATTTCTAAATTGATCGCTAAAAACCGGGTTTACGGGTGCTGCCGCCTGTGGGAAATTTGCGAATCTACCGCGCGCTGTTTCCGGTGTCACTGGTTACAATTTTAAAACCCGGCTGTGAGGGTGCTGTCGACTGTGGGAGCGATGCATAATTAACGCACGTGGGTTCGGGTGTCAGAGGTTAATTCATGTCTCTTAGCAACGCCATGAAAATTGCGCGTGCGGACGAGTTTTAAACCCGGCTGTGAGGGTGCTGTCGGCTGTGGGAACGATGTGTATTTACCGCACGTGGGTTCGAGTGTCAGCGCTTAACTCATGTCTCATAGCAACGCCATGAAATTTGCGCGTGCGGAATCGGAGGTTTGTGGTTGTCGTTCAGTTAGCTGCGCTGCACGTCTCTTATGTCATCAATTGGGTTAGAAAAAATTATATTGTCAAAATGCATCCTAGTGAAGAAGCGGAGTCTTTAAACAAACAGTTCTTTGCTCTACTTATAAGTTACAAGCTTAGTAGGAGTTTGGCCAATAGGTATATGGAGTCGAACAGCTATCTCATGGATGAGTTACCTGGTGAAGGCATCAGCGGTGGATCGTCGACCATGTGTACCAATTTTAAAATTGAAGTTGCGATGGCAGTGTCTGCTTTCTTCGATAGTATTGCAGATATCCTACTTGAAGAAATGCATCAAGTGTCTAGCAAGCATTCGGATATTGTATGGCGTATGTAAGAAGACGGGAGTGCGGCTAGCGATATGGTTTAGGACTTGGGACACCGTGTTATATGTGTGACTCAGGCCATGGCAGTGTGGACCATAATTGGTTTGAGGGCCGTTCTTTTTGTGAGACATTATTTCACCAGGTCATGAATATATTCGTCATATGGAAGATTCTTTTATTTCGCCGGACATCATTATGTAGTGGAAGTATCCCTAGCTTTTGGACCCTGTGATCTGCGTGTTGGAAAAGAGGATAGTTTGATGGCAAATACCGGATATTTATCTGTATCTATATCGTTCAAAAGTATCTTCTAACATTAACATATTTTAATATTTTTGTGAATACTGTGCAATTTTTTGTTGGTTTTGTATATCATCTAACTGTTGAAGAATTGTTGTTTGGGCCATAAAAGCGTTATTTTTGTTATGAAGACTAATACAGATTGAACATTTTGATGAAAGTTCTAAGGTGCATCAAATGTGGGTTTGTAGGTTAATGATACTATTCGGAGTCATCAGCAAGTAGAGCGAAGATATAGATACAAATTTGTGTTTCAAATAGAAAATACCTCAAACATGGGTTTGTAGGTTTAGGATACTATTTGGAGTCATCAGCAAGAAGAGCAAAGATATAGATACAAATTTGTTTTTCGAATAGAAAATTCTATGTAAGTTTCACTGGCCAAACTCATTTTTCTGAAATAATGTTTTTTATGGGTTTGTAGGTTTATGATACTATTAGGAGTTATCAGCAAGTAGAGCGAAGATATTGATACAAATTTGTGTTTTATTCAGGAAATACTTCAGATATGTGTTTGTAGGTTTAGGATACTATTCGGAGTCATCAGCAAGAAGAGCATAGATATAGATACAAATTTGTTTTTCAAATAGAAAATACATCAGCAAGAAGAGCAAAGATTTAGATACAAATTTGTTTTTCATATAGAAAATACTTTTGTAAGTTTCATTGGCCAAACCCACTTTTCTGAAATAGTGTTTTGTTTTGCTGGATCGAGTTATTATAATCATATGTGGGCCTTTTTAATTTTTCATGGGGTAGTGCCATTAGATATTTTGTGAATTTCTATGATGCATGTGACTAGGGAAAGTTTTATGGTTGTGTTTGATACACCAGATGCAGGTGATAAAATATAGTTATATATATGCTGAAGTTTATATTTAAGAGCATGGCTTTGGGTTTGTTTTTGATAATATTGAGAATTTTGCTTTATATTTTGGAAAGTCATCAGATGATGGTGAAAAGTATGATTATATATAAACCAACTGGTATATTGTTTGAATATTCTAATGTTCAATGTATCTCACTGGCAAGTCGGCGTTTTGTCAAGTAGTACTTACATATGATTGTATCTCAGCAGGAAATTGTTATATTTTTGTTGATTTCATGATCTGTATATCAGTATTAATCGTTTTGTTTGTTATTGAATATGATGAAGGTGAGCAAATCCTTCAATAAAGTGTTGCTGAGCAATAGTTCTTGTTTGTAATGCTGTTATTTTTCTAGCTGAAATTTGATTTGGGTTAGATGGCAGGTAAACACATGAAGATGATAACCTTTATTACTGTTAGGGGTTTTCGGTATTTAAAGTTGTAAATTTGGAACTTCGGGAATTGAACTATATATCATGTAGGTTGGGGAAAATGCCAGGGCTAACTGAAAACTGGTGTGACTTCATTTGCAGGTTATACTTTGTGATGAAATCATTTGATAGTGATAGGGGCATTTGGTGTATCCAAGAGTAAACAAAGTAATGTTTTAGTTATATACACTCTGACCTCTTTTGATGGTGTCATATGGTGTTTGTTTTTGCAATTATAGTACTTAAGGCTGTGATTCTTGTGACACACTCAAAATAAGACCACTCCTAGTTTAGCACTCCTGTACTTTTTCTAGCAGTTGTTATCCAATCCCTGAGGTCTTGGTGTTTCAAATATAAGTTTTCTTCATTTTATCTGCTTGATGATGAAAACTTGTAAGGTTTTTAAATCCTTCTTTAAGTTTTTAAGGTCTTATTATCATAGTCAAGAAAGTTTTGAAACATGGCATAATAAAGACAGGTTTGGAGCATACCTTAAATCTCAATTACAAAATTTTAGTATAGTTATGAAAGGTTTGAACTTTTTCTTAAATCATTCTTCAAAGTTTTAAGGTCATATCATTTATAGTCAAAAAGGTTTTCAAAGTTTGCGTATTAAATTATCATTGGTCATTTCATTTAGTTCTTGAAAACTTCGGCTTTTTTGTGTGCGCTACAGTGACTAAAATTTCTATTACAAAATTTTGGTATAGTTATGAAAGGTTTGAACTTTTTCTTAAATTCCTATTCAAAGTTTTAAGGTCATATCATTTATAGTCAAGAAAGTTTTCAAAGTTTGCGTAAATTTTTTAAAAATATCATAGGTCATTACATTTAGTTCTTGAAAACTTCGGCTTTTTTGTGTGCGCTACAGTGACTAAAAGGGTAGTGTGGGTATCATTTGGGGGTGGGGTAATTTTTATTGTAAATAGCGGGTATGGCGGTATTTGCGAGTGGTAGCGGTGTTTTGGCTTAGTAGTCGTCCGGGTCGGTGTCGCTAGCGAATATGTCAGTGTCTGATCCTGAGTTCTCCTCGCTTGAAGAGGATCTTATAGTTATGTCTAGAATTCTGCGTTTCACGCGGCGCTTGTGTAAAGACCTTTGAGTCCATTTTGAGTTGAAATCTATATTGGTCTCATTTTCGTCTGTTGATGAGCATGTTTCTATTAGGGAACTTGTGTGGGAGCTGATTGAATCGTGCGAGGCAGATGATTCGCTGTTAGGGCTACCACTGTCGCTGGTTGTTGAAATTGAGTCGTTTGAACTACTATCTGAATCTGATGTTTGGTCTGTTTGTGATGTGGCATCAGTTAGGTTATCTGCGTCTGTTTGGGGCGAGTGCTCTGTGGTCGTATTCGGTACGGTTCTCCCTTCTGGAACGTTACTTGAGTTTGGTGGTTTGAGTTCATCAACATTTCTAACATTAGGCGGCTTATTTTGCGGTGAACTGCTGTTATATGTTGTCTGTGTTTCGCATGACATTTTTGCTGGTGCTCGTGGTTTTGAAGGAGTAGTTTGGCGGCAGGATGATGTGCTATAACTGGTAACTTTATGGTTGGTGGACTCCGCTTGTGAGGTGTGGTTTTAGCGGCCAGGAAAATTCACTTCCTATTGGATGTTGCGCGTCATGTGATTGCTGGTTAAATCTATTTATAAGTGCGGGGGTGTGGGTTGGTGGGTGAGTTCAATATTTGTTGCTATGTGGTTTATCCAGGCATATGCAAATTTGCTTGGTTTTGTTTCGTAAGATTTTCATAACTCTTTTGTGTGAGTCAGTTAGAGTGCGTGGGAAAGTGTGTTTGATGCAGAGTAGATTTATGATGATGTTGCTGAATGTACTGGTTCTTTTGATCTCTGTGTGTGGTTTATGTATTGTTATAGGATATTATATAACTGGCGCTGGTGCGTGTGCTTTTTGTTCTTAGTTCCCAGGTATACCTTGGCCTATGGTCATGTTCGCGTGCTATTCATGAGTCGTTATGTGATGTTTATATTTATGTATAGTCACGATTACGATATATTCTAATACATCAGTATATATATATATATATATATATATATATATATATATATATATATATATATATATATATATATATATATATATATACATATATACAAACTATTGTTATATAGGGGTTACTAACATTCTAGTTCATCAGTATATATATATATGTATATATATATATATTATATATATATATATATGTATATATATATATATATATATATATATATATACAAACAAAACATTATTATATAGTGGTTATTCATATTAAAGTTCAACAGTATATATATATATATATATATATATAGATATATATATATATATATATATATATATATATATACATGTATATATATATATATATATATATATATATATATATATATATATATATATATATATAAATGTATATATATATATATATATATATATATATATATATATATATATATATATATATATATATATATATATATATATATATATATATATATATATATATACATACAAACTCTTGTTATATAGTGGTTACTAATATTCTAGTTCATCAGTAATATGTATATATATATATATATATATATATATATATATATATATATATATATATATATACAATATATATACATACAAAACATTATTATATAGTGCTTACTCATATTCTAGTTCAACAGTATATATATATATATATATATATATATATATATATACATGTATATATATAATATATATATATATATATATATATATATATATATATATATATATATATATATATATATATATATTTATGTATATATATTTATATATGTATATAAATATGAAAATAATATATTTTCGACTAAGGAGGGTTTATTTTTATTGGGGATAAAAGAGCATGGGGGAGATCGGTTTATTGGTTTGGAACTTTTTTTTTTCTTAGTGGTTTACTGGGTCGTCTTATAACACCGTGGTGATGTTCAGGCCTTGGCAGAATGTTTTGCAGCGATGTCACGTTCAGTATCATCTTCATGATCGTTGTTTTGGTCCAAATTTTCTGGCATGTTCTCAGTTTCTGCGTCGTCGTCCTTTTTGGGGTCTTGGTTCAAGGGATAAGTGGTGGTATCTTTTTTTGTGCCATCATCTTTTTTGTTGTCTGGGTCTGAAACATCAGTAGGTGTCTTGGATTCATTGTGGCCATCGGTGTCAGATACATCATCGGAGGAGTTTGCAAGATCCTTATAACCTTGTGCAAGATCCTTATAAACTTGGTCAATGGTTAGGTCAAATTGTGTGTCATAAATTTCATCATAAGATTCATCAGAAGATGATGGCCACCTTTGTAGTGGCGGTTGGCGCCTGGTTTTTTTAGGCGCGACCTGATGATGATGTGCAGTGTACCTCGCATGCGTCTTAACTTCGACTTGAAGCTTCCTTTTCAGCTTTTGAATGACTGTAGAGTCGGAATCGCTCTCCGTTGTAGATGTAACAACCTCAGTACATGCTACCCGTTTTGGGTTCACGACACTTGGGGTGGGCTGAAGGTTCATGCAGGACGGTTCTGAGTCGTGGGTCTCATCGAACGCAACTACATTTTTAGGTGTGGATAAATCAAGTATGGTTTTGTTGCCTTGAGACATGTTTTAGCCTGTTGTTAGTTCAATGAGGTTTGATATAAATGCTTGAGCACAGCGATGTTCTGCTTTTATTCCGTGTCGAACGCTTATTCACTTAGGAGAATGTTGCACAACAATGCTGAAGCGTTCTTATTGGGCGATTTTCATATGGTTCATTTGAATAGGTTACGCATTATGGTCTTTCCAAGGCTTACTGATTACAAAGCACTTTCGCATTTATGTTATTATGTTGACATTGCATATTTAAGGTTTTGTAATAGGTTTAAAAATAGTACTGAAATGATGTCATATGCGTGGTTATGCTAAGATGGAATAGGATGGATGACTTGACGGGGAAAACCATAGTATTTGTTGCAAGCCATAGTATGATCACTTTTAGTTTCCTAAATATCGATACAGTTATTATTATATTTTTAATTTGTCTGTCGTACAACAATATTAGGTACAGTTTTTATAAAATATTGTTTTTTCGTTTCCTGTCATGCTCTGCTTAGCGCCTGCGTGAGGTCTCAATAAAGGATTTATGACTGAGCGGAACTTAAGTGAATGCATCTTGTACTATATGAGGTTAAGTAGAAAGAAAAGCCGTTTGTGTTGGGGATACCTAGCTGATTTGTAAACATACTACTATATTGCTGTTGTCAGTTTTGTAATATAACTGTTTTTGTTCTAGTGTTTAAGCAGATGGGAACTAAGAGACGCTTGGAAAAGCTTCATGGCGTTCAATATTGTAGTGGTGATATTCGTTAAAGAACTCAGTCAGTATAATCGTATAGTACAGTTATGATATTGCTGTTTCAACAGGATTAGCTTGAGATGCGTTAGTATTATCGAAAAAAAATTTCCCCAAATTTGTACAGTTTCTAGGCCTAAGTTTGTGAACTGTTTGTGAATTTGATTTGCGGTAATGTCAAATCATTCGGAGCTCGAATCAGTGCTTTTTAGTGCGATGGTACATAGTTTATTTTTGGGTTATAAAGGAACAAAAGTATCCAATTTTAAATTTCTAGGCTTATAAGCAAACATGTTACTGTAATGACATTGGCTATTTTGTGGTATACGTAAGTGCGGCATAGTTTTTTTGCAGGAGATTAATTTGTGTGGGGAACTTTTTATGTTCTATCGCCGAACATTGAAAGGTGAAACATGGTATAACTGGTTCATATTTGAGGTACTCTGTGTCAGTTGTGATCGTTTTTATCATATAACAAAACAGTTTCAAGATTTGAGCAAGTGTGGTGTGGGGGGGATTTTCTTTATTATTTTGGGTATAACTTTTTATTACATTGGGTTGGGATGTTGTATCTGGTTTTCTTCATCGCCATGAACACCACATGCGAGGTACGTACTTGCATATGGTTAAGGTTACCTTCACATGGATTATACTTTAGAGAAACCTGGAAGTGGCGATGTTTTAAGCCATTTTCAAGATAACTCAGGGAAGCATTTGACATTTGGTTGGACCGCTAAAAAACAAAACCAGTGGAATTGTACGATAGGATGGACTGACAGTCGTTGAACGTAAAGAAGCGGCCATGATAGCTATTTCTTTTTAAACTTCTTCTGTGGATGTCGGGCTGTATATGATGTCCACGCTATGTAGCAGTCGCTGTCATCGTTCTCCTCGGAATGTGTCAAATCAATGATATCGATTTGTCTCTTCATAATGTTGCAGGTAGACGCTCTTCCCGGTGATGGGTTGGATGAAGTTGATCCTGTTTTTGCTACGTTTTGGTATTCAAGTGTGTCATTGCTAGAGGTCGAGTTGTATGGGTCGGTTGAGCCATGCAGTGGTTTTGAATCGTCCATGGTGTCGGACCCACTTGACGAATCGGTAGCTTTGCACCACCGTTTAATTCGCTTAAACTTTGAACACGATAATTTTGTTTGCATGTAAGGATTACTGGGCTTTTGGCTCACTCTAAGGCCGATTTTTTTGGTATTGGTCAGGTGTTTTTCTTCAAAATCGCTGTCAGAGTTAGAGGACCATGTGCTATCGTCCGATGACGTAACCATTGGCGGGGATGCTGTTGTAGCATCACTGGAGTCGCTTGATGTGTCCATGGGCAAAAACCCTGGTGGACTCATGAGTGGACCGTTTAAAGTAGCTATATCCAGTGTTTCAGCTGTACCAGTAGTGTTAGCCTGGGTTTGTACAGCCACGAAATCTGCTGGTAGTAGGGATGGTGGGTTAAAGCCGTATCCGTTTGCGATGCATCGACTAGTACTTGGTCTGGGTTGACTGCTATCCATTCTTTTCTGGGTTAGCGACTTAAAACTATCGTAACTAGCCTGATGAAATGCAAATATGGTAACTGAAGTGTTATTTTATAATCGTATTGTAGATGCATTGGGGGAATCATGGTCAGGCTTTATGGTCGCCTGTGAGTGGCTTATGACGCGTTTCTATGACAACGGTGGGCTGCACCTGAGTCAGCGGCAGTGCTATGGCCGAGCTATATACAGAGCGCTGGGCCTAAAACAGTGTATTTCATCAACCTGCTCCGTACTTGGCTTGTGTAGAATTGCCGTACCTAGGTGTGAACATGTATTTTGAATTGATGGGGCTAGTTTTTACACACCCGTGTATAGGGGTTGGGTTTTGCTGCGATAACAGATCATGTGGTGAATGATGGTTAGTGAAGCTGAACAGAGCGAATATCAACAACTATAGAGAGAATTATGACTTCTATTTGTACAGCCTTTTTAGCTCTTAGATTTATGGATAGCAAATATTCTTAAAAGAATCGTGTACGAGTATTGATTTTCGTTTTCGTGTATCTAATGGTTTAAATGAACTGAAAAGTTCGTTGTAACTTCAAGTGACTTTGTGATGATGCGGTGCTAGTAGGGAGTGAGAATAAAACCAAAGGCATTGCAACACGCTTCTAGAACAATCGACGATTCAGCACATAATAACGTTATGTAATGAAATTGCTCAATGCATGATGGGTGGTACTCGCAGGGCTCTTGATAAGATCCCTGAAATCAGCCATTATGATCAAACGGGGAAAAGTACACCTTGAAGTGGTACTACGACGGGACTTGTTTTGTGAATTTGTCTGCTGTTTGGTTGCTCAAAGTGACTCTATAAGCGAAAGGTTTTTTTAAAATATCCTAGGAGCGGTAGTTTTGTGTTCAACGTGATAGTGTTGTGATGTCACATGGAAAACTTGAGGATGTTAAGTCGGACATAAGGAAAGTTCAAAACAAATTTGATCGGGCTCTAGCTAAGTGGTGCAATATCTCCGACAAAGTGAAAGACGCTAGAGAACGGTACAAAGTTGCCAAAACTCGTGGAAGGAGTTTGAGTAAACTTTTTCACCTCTTTGAAATAAAAACTTTGAAATCAACTAAAAACAAATATTACCATTATATTAAGAAGCAAGCGAAGAACTTGGACGAACTCGGAAGACTTGCTCATAGGATACAAATTGCCGAGAACGGTTTCCTAACACTTGCATCGTCAGAAAGTTCCATTAGTTCTTCCGGGTCAGTGTATAGTATTCCTGGAATGTTTGATGACGAGTCTATTGAATCAAATGATTCGATCGACTCCGGAGAACCCCCAAACTACCTGAGCCAGTGGCAACTCTTACGTCCAGATCGTTTGTCATGTTGAATGAACTGAATGATATAGCGTGAATGGTATTGTCTTTATTTATGAGTGTAGTCCGGCTAGCGTTTCCATTCCCATACGTACCTTCGATCAAAAGTAGATCCCCTAAGTATCTATCGTGAGTTACAGCTCTAGAACACTGTTAAAGGCTCAGGACTTATTTACTTTTGCTGCTTCGTTTAATAGCGAGAGCGTTTTATGGTCCAAAACTTAGGCGAACATATGGTTTATGGGTATAAGCTTCTAACGTTTGACTCTTTTTCTCGAATATTTGAGTAGATCAGAAGAGCCAGTGACCATGAATAGATACTTAGATGATACAGTTACAGCAATGGCCAACATTTGCACTAAACTTGATCTTCTTGAAGTTGAAATTACTGACCTTAAAAGGGCTGTGACCTTGACCAGCCAACATTTTCGATATAGGGGTTGCAGTAGATATGGATATCAAGTAAGTCACCAATTTCGTTTGAATGTTTTGAAGGATGAATTGGACCGGAGGGAAATTGAGTTCATTCGTTTGATGCACTTGCTTCAGTACAGTTATGACAGATATATGATGCTAATTAGATAAACATAGTATGGTTGTAAATGGCTATAGCTGGTAGTACTGATGTATCTTTTGAGTTCGAATCGTCTTTTGAAAAATAACTTTGAGAGCACAACTATTTAGGAGCAAAAGGAATAATATGATAACCAATTGTAATGTTTCTTTGATGGTCACTTTTGTCTTAGAAACATGCCGCATTTATTATAAACTTTGTTTTATTATTACGGAGTATATGTTTGCATCATCACACTAACTTGCGTCCAGGTAAACTTCTCAGTATGTACATGAGATCTTTTTGCGAGGCTAATCGTGTTGAAGGTGGTTATGTAAGTCCTTTCGTTCTGCTACAATATTCGAGCTTACTAATTAATAAAGGGGCATTGTTTTCTGCATTGGAGGTACTGTATGTCAGGTCACATGGAATCGTGTTATATAATATCATGATTTTATTAGGGTATTGTTTTCTGCTGGGACATACCCTGGAACCAGGTTGTTTCCATAACTTTGGAATTTTTCTCAGGGTAAAGACGTGCTGACTATTTTTCGCTCACCATCTTGAAGGATAACCTTAAAGTTATCTATAAGGCATACTTCACTGCAACGGATCGGAGTATAATGAGCTTTAGGTACTACCATCATTGTGTAGTAGATGACCTTAATGCTGTAAGGCTTAGAATTAGAGGGACAGTTCGTGAAATTGAAGGTTTGAGGAGAGCCGAGAGACTAAACAACAACAGCTTTGGTTTCAAAAGATCAGTGATCTTCGGTTTTCAGTATAGCGTCAGTCTCGGTTCTAGTTTCTTGCAGCTCCGCATATCAGACTTAGAACAAACCTTGGTGGAACTTTACGAACGCGAGCGGACATACATTGGTTTTCTGAAACCTACAACCCTTGATGAGATTGGGGAGGTTATTAATTTGTTTGAATAAGGCAATGTGTGAAAATGGAAACCCTCTCCCAGCTGTGGGCTAAGTCCGGAGAGCAGGGTGTTCAAACGAAAATTCGCCATTTAACTGATAAACTGACAGTAGCGCAAAACGAGCTCTCCGAAGCGAAAAGAAAAAGAAGTGCGCTAACACTTTGTGGGAGGGTACGGTCTAGGTTAGGTTTTGATACCTTCCAGCAATCCCGAACGTTACAGAAACATCACCTCGATACTATTATTGACAATATTGAAGTTAGCGAATGGACTCTTAGGTTTGAAATCAGGTATATTTCATTAAAACTAGCATATGCGAAACGGCTGAAACTTCAGGGTGTTCACGACTGCGACGTGTTTACAGACTAATCATGGATATGGACGCCGAGGAATCTTCAAGCGTGGTTTACGTGAGTGCGAAATTTCCTTAGTTTTTTAGAGTAGATTGTAGTTTGGAAACTTGCTATACCTATCACCTGCTCGAAGCTATTTTCCTTGCTAACCGTTAACGAAGTGAAACACATGAATAATCGGCTCGCTTAGGAATCGTATGAAGTAGTACTTAACTAAGGTTGTTAGTGTAGTTTTTGTTCTGCAAACAAAGTTTATGATTTAAATACTCGAAATTATGTTTTATTTTAACCAGTAACGATGTAAAAGACCATGATTTACCAGCAACTTTTATAATGGCTTATGACAATCAAGTCTCAGCAGAATATACCACTGTTCAAGATATTCAGGTTTAAATTTACTATTAAACATGATTATATTGGATGATTGGCCGTCGAAATTTTAAATAACCAGTTTACCAGCTATCATGATTATTTGATACCTCAGTAACGTTCGGGATTCCTGCGAGGTGTTAAGGTGTATAGCCAGCCTTCTATAAATAGAATCCACTGGTAACTACACATGCCTGTAATAAGATGCTAAAAGAGATCATCTTCGTCAGCGAGTTTCATAATGAGTCAGTAGCGACTTGTATTGCGCCATGCTCTTCATATGATTGGTTGAAAAGACACTTCCATACGTGGTTCTGGAATGTTATTCATGCAACTACACATGACTTTATTAAGATGCTATTATAGATGATATTCGTCAGCGATATTCAAAGTGAGTCAAGAGTGAGGTGTATTGCGCCATGCTGTCTTTATGATTGGTTGAAGGGATTTTTCCTCACGTGGTTTCGCTCTATGTAACTAGCGAGAAACGGTAAAAAATATTAAACTTCATCTAAAACTCACAATGTCTACACTTGTCGTTAAAGTTCTGACTGATATCAAAAAGTTCCCAACTAGGAATGGTGGTGAGATGGGCAGGTGCATGGTTGCTATTGAAAAGGAGAACTTCGCTCTTCCCCTTATAGCCTCCTCAGATCACTTCAAGCACCTTATTTTAGAGAGGTGTGTTAGGTTGGTCAAGGCAGTGAGATCGGAGAAGCACATCACGGTTGGCGCCCGTAGCAAGGTTTGTGACACAGTGAAGTGGAACCTTCCCTTTTTCCATATTAGTCTGCGACTTGTGAAGTTTTGTTTGAAACCAACAGCTGTTTTTGTTTTATTTAACTCAGCGGAAAGTGGGGCTGCTACGATGTTAACCCGTGAAATAGGGTAATAGGCAAAAGTTATGGTGTTGTGGGCTATTCTCCATGCTTCAACTAGATTTTCTTTGTTTTTAAGGTTTTCAACACGAGGAAGTTTTCGCCCATGGATGAAGCTGTCAATAGCGTCTTCAACGCTCCATTCAAGACACTCCTGGAGCTGGCCAATCGCACTGACGACACCAAGAACCGGTTCTCCACTCAAGGTGTCATAACTCAAGTAAGTATTCACTTATTTACTAGCTTTTTTACCAGATCGTGAGACAGGGAAATAGCCTTGACATACATAACAAGGTGATTCAACTTGTTTTGTCTTCCAAATTATTTTGGTTCTCCATTCATCGGGATTTGACTTCTTTATTCCTTTGTATTTAACCTTTTTAGGAACTTTTTTTATAAGCAAGTATTATCTTTAAAAAAGGCCGCATGATACTGGATTTCATAGTATATCTCCGTGCGATACCATAAGAAGCCACAGGGGCAGCTTTGTTGGAAAAAACGCTCCTTTATTCAATGTATCATTCTTGTTTTATCATGCACTGAATCTTCCACTATTCATGTTTCGCACTTTAAATATATATAGTGATAAAACACATGTTGTTGGCATATAGTGTCAGGCGTACTCTAAAAACACTTTATGGTTCTACAGAGTTTAATAGAAAATACGCTTCTATAGTAGATGTAATTTATGCAGATACATATATTCATGTATTGCCAGGTACTTTGACTGAGTGTACAGACACCACTTACCTCACACTGGTTTTTGTATAACGCAGACCATTGTTATATTAATCATAAACAGACCGTGGATCTAGGGTGCTATTACTTAAAACTGTCGCAGTGGTTCAGCTATAATGTTTCTCATGATCTCTTCAAAACATAGATTTCAGACATGTTCAAATCACCGGATAATAGCGCTTGGAGGAGGCGGGAGGTGACTCTCGTCCAGGACGACACAAAGATTCGTCTAAAACTATTGGGCGACCAATCTGACATTATAGATGGTAACTATGTTGGGCAGAGCGCTCTCATCAAGAACATAGTGATTGATCGATATAAAGGGGCAAACACCCTTGCCACCACTGACCAAACAGAAATATCGGTATGTAAAAGTTTTTCCTTTTGCTTGAGTGCAGCATTTAGTATGTATGAGCTCTTGGTGTTGTTACTTTTCTGGGACAAAAGTTGCCGGTTCATGATCTCAGACAGGATCGCGTTTAACTAAATGAACTTTTTAAACACAGCACAACAAAGATGAACTGTTTTCTAGACGCGTTCTGCATCGAAAACCAAGGGAAAAAAGGTGAAGTGCTTGCCAACAAATTTGTGGCGGAAAACTGTTGAATTTCGTTGTTTTTTTGTAAAAAACATCCTGTTATAAAGTTGGTGTGGGTTTCCGCGACTATGTCCCTAAATATATTGAAAAAAAGTTTTATCTCTGGCCATGTTTTATGCACTCCAATATGGTAATCTATGAAGTATCATAATTCAAAAGCACGGTCGTCATGGAAATCCCCTTTTGTACACAAACATTAATGCTTAAACTCGGCAATCAGCGTAAATAACTTCAATATTTATGAACCCGGATGTACTATCCGAAGCCCAACAAAAGTTGGTTTGTGTTAGGTATGTATATTTACTCTGGTTATTTCCTACTCTTTTAGATGAATGACGGCGCTGTTTCGACTAAAGTTCTAGTTGTAGCCGGATGGTTGAACGACAACGAACTGTAAGTTATACTTTGTTCTGTAACTAATCTAAGATTGAAGCAGCACCAAATGCTATCGCGATTCGTCACAAAAGTAAACCTTGTTGATTTTATATGGAAATGGTATTGTATATGACCTATAATAAAAGTGGCCGCTGGCCAGATAATATTTTGACGAGGTGTCACCTATATGAGTGATGCTTGAAGCCACCATAAATGAAGTGCTACTTGCATAGTTATTTCCCTGAGCACCGCCACTATCGTGGTGCTACCAAAAAGAAAGGTGCATGGCGCCACCTTAACTGAAGTGATATTTGCGGTGTTATTTGTTAGTATAAGTAAGATATATATATATATATATATAAACTAACAAAATATTTGAACATTTGATATTTATTTGCAGGCGAATGTGCGATGACGAGGATAACGAATATCAAGTCGTGGCCGCTTACACCGAGGAAGACATTGACGCCTTCATTGGCATGGAAGTTTCCTGCCAGATCTTGAACAACACAGTCCAGGAAATATCCATTCTTAAGGAGGATTGATTTAACGCCGAAGAGCATGGCATTTGATAAATAGTTTCGAAATACAAAGTAATAGGTTTGAAAAGTATTACATGGATTGGTGGGATCTCTTTAGGAGCATAACCTATGTATTTCGGGGACATTGAGTTTTTAAATTAAATACTCTTTTGCTTACTACTGTTTAACGTGTTCTTAGGTTTTAGTTTTAGGAAATGTACCATGTTATATGAAGAAGGTTAGTGATTTTGATTAGCGATATTAAAGTCATGGGGCAAGAGCAAGATTCATGTATTAGAAGCGATGATTAAGTTTTCATTTTTAATTTTGCCACCCCAAATTTCCTTATGATAAACCTATAAGATTTTGGGATAGCTGATACACTTATCCATAAGTCTAGAAAAAACATAAAAATTCATAGATGGATGTTGATATTAAAATTAGTTAGGTTCTTCATATTGCCAAAGTACACGCGCTGTCAGAGGTTATGGATTTAGCAGGACTGATGTTCTGGAAAACAGATAGCAGTTAGAAGTGGTACTATATATTAGCTCTTAAATAGTATTTATTATCAAATTTTATGACCTTTTGGCCACATTTCGATGGGAGCATGTGTTTGTCGGTTTTTCGATCATGCATAGAAGGTCTAATCACTCATCATACATCAGTCAAAACTTTGGGACATTGTATGATATCACTGCAACAGTCCGTCGCGTGGCTAAAGTTTGTCTCAGTATTGTTTTGTAGTTAGAGCATAACCATATATCATTATTTATGTTTAGTTTTAAGTAATAGTATAGTGTATTGGCCAGGCGATATATATGGCTTGGGGAAAGGCAAGGTTCTTTAACTGAAGGTGATGGTAATCGTTCACCCACATGAATGTCACTCGCAAGAGCCCGGTGTTAAACCTCAAAAAACTTGAAAACTTTTAATATCAGGAAGAACCACACTTCAAACTGCAAGTGTTAGCAAAATTCATAGCCTAAAGTATAGATGATTGAAACAAGTTTCGATAGGATTGATATGGTAAATCGCTCAGGGACACTGGAACTATTATAGCTGTAAATCGTTTGAAATATTGTGATGTTTATGATGATTGATATGGTAAATCGCTCAGGGACACTGGAACTATTATAGCTGTAAATCGTTTGAAATATTGTGATGTTTATGATATCTATCATAACCTTTTGTACTGATCATGTTTTTATTTAAAATAAAACTTTCGCAATGACGAAACCTTTGTTATATATCAATTCCTGTTTCCTAAAACTCCCCTGATTTCTAGACACACTGCGATATTCAACTACACTGTCAGACATGGGTCATAGTACACTCAATAAATATTAAAGTTTTTTAGAGATTGTCCTTCAAAGTAAAAACGAAATCTAAGCAGATGGATTTCCCCATGGCCAGGTCTGATCCAGCTCTCCATCCTATCTACAAACGCAACGATGGTTTCTTGAGAAACAAGTTTTGGAGCGGTTAAAAAAAGACTGACCTTAAGCCAAATATTTAGGGTCAAATGATCTTGAAGCTTACTCAAGTGTTCCCTCAATATAGATAAGGTACAGTTGTCACTGTCACAATATAGCAACCACAAATTTAGTCCCCCAGACCCCTATCTAACAGTAGTTATAAAATCCCTCAGTACCGGGTGATCCATTATGAGATGTCATTATCTAAATTGCTTAGTCAAGAAATTTTAACACTCATGTATGATATTTATAAACCATATGACTTTTTATCGATTATGAAAACCAGATTTGAGTTAAGCACTGAAATTTTGAAACTGTCCTTTTACTGTAGTCAGCCCCATCAAGGACGTGTAAGTAAGTTTATATATGAAACACCACGACTTAATGATAAGGTTATGCTGACACTGTTACAATATAGCAACCCCATGATTAGCCCTCCAGTCCCCTATCTAACCCTAGTTATAAAATCCCCCAGTACCAGGTGTTTCTTAATGGGATGTCTTTATCTTAATTACTTAGCCAAAAAGTTTTATCACACTTGTATGATGATTATAAATCATATGAGTCTTTATCGATGAGGATAACCAGATTTGAGGTAAGCACTGTATTTTTGAAACTGTCCTTTTACTGTGGTCAGCCCCAGCAAGTATGTGTAAATAACTATATATATGAAACACCAAAACCTCAGGAAAAAGATTCTTAAAATAAGGATGGGGACGTCATTATCTAAATTGCTTAGCCTCGAATATTTAAACCACATGTATGATTTTTATAAACCATTTGAACTTTTATCGATCAGGAAAACCAGATTTGAGGTAAGCATTTTAAATTTGGAACTGTCAATTATCAGTGGTCAGCCCCTGCAAGTTAGTGTAAGAAAAGTTATTTATGAAACAACAAGACCACAGGAAGTAGATACTTATTTTTAGGACGGGGACAGATTTGTTTAACTTGGTGATGACGTTTTACAGGGGTGCCACCAGCACTACAGTATATGTCTGCCAAGAGTACCGTTAAAAGCATTGCGCCCTTGTAACACCTATCAAAAACTGAAGTCCCCGCCACCCCCTTCGTTTGCACAATCACATCGAAAGAATAAAAAGAACAGACCCAAAGCAATAACAAAATTAAAAATAAACAACAAGACCGTTTTAAAGACAATTTTTTTCAACATTTAATCATAAAAACATACACTATTTCTCACTCTATATGATCCCTCATGTTCTAAATAATAATGAAATGTGCCTCAAAAGAACTTGTAAACAACACTAGTATCCAACTATCGATAAGTATAGTTAACGCCCATTTAGTTTTTTCAACATAAATGTCTTTTTCATCTAAGAAGTTTTCAGTTATGATATGCACTGAAACGAGCTATGGGGTTATTTCACTGCAATAAACAAAAGTGATCCTGAATTATATCTGTTACATCATGTATTTAAATAACCTGGTACAACGAGGGCAGTGCAGATATCATCATCACATCAAAAATTGCGAAATATAAATAAAAAGTGATTACTCAGTTACTATTCTAAAGCAAATACGCATGCGCCGTATAAAGTTTCTATTAAAAGTCGGTGCCTCATAACTCAAACCTACACACACCAAAACCACACGATTGTGATAGAAGAAATTCTACTACGAATGAGCACGCCTGGGGGATTGTTAGTACACAAGAAATAACTTCAAAGCAAGTTCAGTCAAAAAAACTCTAATATGATATTACTCCGCGCCTGAACGCAGGCCAAAAAGCGCCCACGGCCCATACCGATATAAAGTCACAACGAACGTGGATCTGGATTTATACTTATTATAACACCTGAACACTATATTGACTGCGATATCAACGAATATTGGATACAAAAGACACTGGAATATCCAAGGAGGTGCGAGACAAAAAGGTCGGTTTACATCTTCTTTTTAATTATATTAAAGATACATCACGTTGCACCCATTGGTATCATACCTTCGCCTCATGAAGGAAAAACTAGACGTCAGTTACGATGTTTTAAAACAAAACCTTCTTTTGGTATGACCGATCATTTTAATCAACCTTTACCCGAAACATCTTCCTTCGTCCGTCGATGGGGAAAATAAACAGCCCCTGGTACTTCCAAGATACCTGACCCTTCCAAATTAATATACATCCCGCCGGCCCGTGAAATTACCATTCTTTCAAGCCGCGTACCAAAGCGGACATCCAAATTGAAGGATTTGCCGGTAACATGTATATTGGCTGTAATATCGCTGCAGCGGGTAGTGACAGGTCCTGGCCCGCTTGGTATCTCAACTAAGTACGTTTTATTAAAATCACTTCACTGGCTCATGATATATCGCGCTAAAGTGAAACTAAAATCACCTAAAAAAAAAATAACTAATGATGAAAAAAACGCAGGCAAAAGTGCTTCTAACAAACCAGTTTTTCAAACACGTTAATTCAAAACTCAAAAAGATAAACATGAGATATTTAGAGATAAACATGAAATATTTAGTTTGATTTCAAGCCTAAGAGCGAATGTTCTTCCACTTAAGAGCTTATTTAAGAAAAAGTTCTCTATCATCCTTGCACTGCAAAGATCTTCATTAAGCAGGTACGTCCAAAGTTAGTTTTACTGGTTTAGTCAAAAACAATATTCCATAATCTTGCCACAAAGTCACATGAATGTCTTATCTAGAAACACTTTGTGATGAGTCAGGGGTCTGCGCAAGAATGAGCTGTTGTATCCGATCCATTTCAGCACTAAACAGTTCGGCCATTGACTGAAACACTGCCGCGACACCAACTAAACCATGCCCAGTAAGAATTGTCCAGTTTTCATCGGCATGATGACCACGAACGCTGTTCCCCGGAATATTCGAACTGTTATTAAGCTCATTCACAGCATCTCTTATGAACACACACATTTCTCGGCAAACAAGTAGCGTTCGATATTGTCTATCTAATACAGCACTGTAGTCGCTCCCCATTATGGCTCTTTTTGTAACCTGCACAATCACTGTGAATGAAGATTGAAGATGTAAATCTCTCCCACTCAAGAAGCTCCTGAAGCACAGTCTTACCACTATGAAATTTTGATGCAGAATGAGCTTACTGATGACCGCCGCAAGCGGGTGTTGAAATGTTGCAACACTGTTGAACCCCCGTGGTTAGGTCACCCACTTACCATGAAGTGAGCACGTGAGCCTTGCCCCCCTACTATGTTCTGTCACAGGGGTGTCGGTAGGCCGGCTCTCAAACTAAGCAAGGGATAATGTCCTAGAACTATCCACACTAAACGGGTTTCATGCTCCGCACAAACAGTACAAGTGAACTTTGACATGACGGACACATCGGGACCAGAAAAGTTGGACCGCCATATGCAAAAGAAACCCAGGACAAATCAGTCTCATCGGGCCGCGGAATATTGGACCGCCATATTCAAAAAAATAACCATATGCATATGAAAAATATTTGGTATGCATCAGGCTGAGGCCGAGAACGATGACCGTCATAGGCAAAAAAAAAACCCATATATTGATCCGTCATATCCAAGTTCACCTGTATATGGTAACAGTGCTTTCATAAGATGCTATTGAGAACTCAGCAAAAGCTGGAACTCATGTTAACCCCCCTGAGGACTTAGTACGATCTACCACAAATTTGAAATCAACACAAGTTAAAGCAATGGTGGAGCAAGATACCACGGATATGATGCAAAAAACACTTGTTCCCGTTCATCCAATGTCAGTGCTTTAAATAATGAAGGCTCTTTTTTTACTAAAAAAGGTCAGCGTTTTTTAAAGAAAAAGGAGCTTCTTGGGCCAGAAATCAATGATAGCCGACAGTACGAATCTAAGTCTGAGACCACCCTAAAAAAAAAAGTTAACATAGTAGACCATAAACTAGTCACTGCTTGGGTCCAATAGGAAAGTGGGAAATTTTGATTTAAACACACCTTCTTACATGCACATAAATATACTTATATACATATATATATACATATATATATATATATATATATATATATATATATATATATATATATATATATATATATATATATATGTATATATATATATATATATATATATATATTGGTACAAAAATAGGTATTCATTTTAGAGTCGTGTAAACATCGAAAAGCTCACTCGACCTTCTACCCTAGCAGGCACTGTACCCGTTTGTTATGCATTTACTAGTACTTGGTCTAGGTTGACTGCTATCCATTCCTTTCTGGGTTTGCGACCTAAAACTCTCGTGACTAGCCTGTTGAAAAGCAAATATGATAACTGAAGAGTTTTATTTTAATCGTTCTGTAGATGCATTGGCAGAAACATGGTCAAGCTTTGTGGTCGCCTGTGAGTGGGTTATGTCGCGTTTCTGTGGCAACAGTGAGCCGCACCTGAGTCAGCGGCAGTGCTATTGCTGAGCTATAAACAGAGCGCTGGGCTTAAAACAGTGTATTTCTTCAAGCTGCTCCGGACTTGGGATATGGTGAATTGCCGTACCTGGGTGTGAACATGTATTTTAAAGTGGTAGGGCTTGTTTTTCCACACCCGGGTGGAAGTGTTATGTTTTGCTGCGATAACAAAACACCACCATACATATATAAATAGATGTATAAATAATAGAGCAAGATATCACAGATTTGATGCAAAAAGTACTTGCTCCCGTTCATCTTTTGTCAGTGCTTTAAAAAAAGAAGGTTCCTTCTTTACTGGAAAAAGACAGGGTTTTTTATAGAAAAGGGTGCTTTTTTGTCCGGAAATCAGTCCTTTAGGGGTAAATTTGAAATCAGATAACGAGCGTATGTTCCCCCCCTTATTTCCTAAGTGACCCCCCCCCCCCCCCCCCGCGGAGATGCTTGATAGGCGGAGTTTTGAATAGTGCAACATACTTTGCTGCCTCGATTACAGTTAGCCTATCAGCCAGGCTCACCCGGCCTCCACTGTCCACTGCATAGACAAACTACGGACCTTCACCAGCGTTACTGCCCAGCGCGGGTGCGAAAGCACACACAAGCAGAATTTTTTCTCAGTCTTGTGTATTCTTGTTGAGCATGCTCCAGGGACAATCATACTGGCACAGGGGAGGACTCTGCCATTGGGGATGAGTGCTACTCATTGAACTTTTTCTGAGCAGTATCATCGCATGACCCGGCCCCCACCTCCCAGGGACACAAACGACTGGTGTTTTAGCCGCGGTAGGAAAGGTGGAGATCACTTCAATGAAAGTCGACAGTTCCTTGCAAAAAAGTCCATAACCTTGGAGTCACCCCAGGGACTTGTAGATTATCAAGCGATCATCAACTTAAAAGCATTTTGATGATTGATCACAAGGCCTTAACCTATAAGGCTACCACACTGTATGTACACTATAAGTGCTTTTAATCACAAAACTAATGATGCACTTTTCCGTTACAACAGAATGAAAAAGAAGTCATCAACCGCCAAGGCTCTGTACAAGAAGAGGTATTACAGGGCTCTGAGAACCCAAGCCAACTCAAAAATCACAGAAGAGATAGTCACAAGCACTCCCGACACTACATCTCTTATAGCAGACACACCACCACTCGCATTACAGCTCCAAATAGAAGATAAGGATAGATCCGCCACAACATCAACTACTACAAACCACAAAGAACAGACTCAAGCCAAAGATGACAAAGATTGGCTTCAAGATTTTATACATAATCAACCAAAAACCGCGGTTGATGGTGATGACGAAAATCACCCGGGTGGTATATCGACACCCCCACAAATACGTACCAAACCTCAAAGCAAACCCACAACTGAACAAACACGCAGGATACCCATAGCTTCATATGATAAGCTCCAAACAAAAACAAAACTTACACCTGAGTCAAGCAAACACTCCAACACAACTACAGAAGAACAGTCAAACATGATTAAAATTTCAAAACAGGAAGGCTCCGCCCCCATTACACTTGCAGAAGAACACTCACCACAAAACTTTTTTTCCGGCACTGACACTACAACCTCACTCGGGCCACCTATGACATCAGCTACAATATTGGAAACCAACCAACTCGACAGCTACTTCTCTTATCAAGCCTCGCAATCCCACACCCGAGCAGAGGTGTTCCTATCACTTGAAGCTATAGGAACTCACCCAAAACTTACAACGACTGGGAAAGCAGTTAAAAACCCTAAAAAGAGATCATAACCAAAAGACAGACCTTCAGAAAAATGTGTACAGCCACTTAATACTAACAAAAAACAAAAAATTCAAGAAATACCCCAAAAGAGAAATATGTTACTAGCAAAGCGGCCACACACTTCATCAGACAAAAAACCGATTGAAGATGAAAACATCACCCATATCGACCCTATACCAAGCTCTCTATCAAAAGCTAGATCGCACAAAAGGCCCCATACAACTGACATACTACCCCTGCCATTGAACCAAACCATGAACTTAAACAAAATGCAAAAAAAACACCATAAAACAAAGGAATCCAAAACAAATGAAAACCGATCAAAACAAAACATTACAAGAGTGACCTCAGCAAACTTATTTTCACCACAAACATCAAGCGCGATTGAAGTTCTAAAGACAAGCGCCAAAACAAACCAAATATTTACACAAAATCAATATCCAAAGCATAAAAAATCGCGTTCGACTAAAGAACTAACCCCAGAGAAACTAAAACTAATAAGAGAAAAAGACGTAATACGGAAACGAGCTGCCAGGAAAACAGACATATACGTGAAAGCCCAAAAAGAAGCTCGATCCAAAAGGGCCGAAACTGGCAATAAAAGTGTGAATAAAATAGAAAAGTTAATATCTAAATTCCACAACAAAACTAAAAATGGCCCAACTTTCATATGTTTATCATGCAAGCGGCTTTTATACAAACATAATGTAACAAACTCAGACAAAATAAAAAAGCTAAAAACACTAGCAGCCAGAACATGCTTAAAGGGATCAGAAACATCACAGGGAAAACAGTGGGTGTGCTTGGCATGCGCTAAGCATATAAAAAACAAAAAGATACCACCAATGTCAGTAGCTAACGGGTGCAAGTTCCCACACAGGCCATCATGGATGACACTAAACAAGATGGAATGGCGACTACTTGCTCCAAGGCTTGTTTTCATGAAAATTCATCAAGCACCCCGTGGTCGCCAATATAAAATCGAAGGCAATGTGGTAAATGTAGTCGCAAACGTTTCAGACACAGTTTCAAAGTTACCAAGACTTCCAAATCAAAAACTAACTATACCAATAAAACTGAAACGTAAAGAGACATACACCCACCACGCATATTCCCAGAACATTCGCCCTAATCTAGTTTGGAAAGCGGCAAAATGGTTTACAAAACACTCACCCCTTTATAAAGAGTTGAACTTGACACTAACTCCAAAATGGAAAAAGAGGAACGTTCTATCAAAGAAACAGAAAAGAATCATTCAGAAATCCCTAAAAAGAAAACGGCACAACACATCCACCAAAAAACAAAACCACGAACCTATGAGTTATTCAAAAACAGATCACACCCAGAGGAAAACACGTTTTAAATCCATCACTAACTCTCTAGCTAGATACAAAATGCTGAAAAACGCCATGTCCAACAGTGGTCCCTCCATCAAACCTAAATACAAACCCACCAGCCGTAGAAGACAAACCTTGCCAAGATCAGCAAAAAAACAAAAACCACGGGGAACACCGGGATCGCAGGACACCATGCTAACAGCTGACGGTTTTGTTGAAAACTCAGAACTAAACAAAATCCTAGCAGTTGCTCCTGGAGAAAACCAGCGCCCGATGAGTGTTTTCCTAGATAAGGACTGCGAGGAACTAGCTTACCCTGATATATATGTCGGATATAGACGGCCAGAGGTTAGGCAATCAATACTAAAGTACAGTGACTTAGTGAAAGTTGAGCTCATGAACAAAGACAGGAGAGCAGCTAGTAACATAGAAAACTTATTCTTCAAAACAAAAAAGCTACAGATGAAAATAATAACTGGGCAAACATACATTGCGCTACGACGCCACAAACCAAACACTACCCCAACCACAGCGTCTCACTTTAAAACAGATGACTCGATAAATAACATTATTCAAACTGATCAAGGATACCAATTCCTCAAAACAGTTCGAGGATCACCCCCATACTTTGAAAGAGCTAAAAAGGATGTTTTCGCTATGATAAGGCAACTAGGACCTGCAACTTTCTTCCTGAGTTTATCAGCTGCTGAAACAAAATGGACACACCTGATTAAAACCTTAGGCAAAGTTGTTGACAAAAAAGAATACACAGATGAACAAATCAAGAAAATGAAGTGGGAAACTACAACAAGGCTCATACAAAGCGACCCAATCACGTGCGCACGACACTTTGAATATCAACTACAAATTTTTGTGAATGACTTCCTCAAGTCAAAGGCAGCACCACTCGGCGAACTTGCTGATTTCTTTTATCGCATAGAAATGCAGCACAGAGGATCATGCCATGTACACATGATAATTTGGATAAAGAACGCTCCATCACCATCTGAATCGAGTCTCAAAACTCTCACAAAATATATAGACAAGTTCATTACATGTAAACGACCAAAAACACCAGAAAACTATGACCTAATAATGCGCCAAAGGCACCATCACACAGACACTTGTAAAAAAAACAATGCTGCTGTTTGCCGCTTCAACTATCCGCAGCCACCAATGGAAAGAACAACCATCCTAGAACCTATCAGCAAAGATAACGAGAAAATCAAATATTACAGAGATAAATGGCTTATTATAAAACAATTCCTTGATGACCACGACACAAGCATATCGATGTCCTTTAAAACAATGCTGAAAACCTTGAAAATTACAAAAGACGAATATATAGCAGCTGTACAAACATCAATACGCTCAAGAAAAATCTTCTTAAAAAGAAGCTTAAGAGAAATACACATAAACAACTACAACAAACACACTCTTAAAGCATGGCAAGCAAACATGGATATCCAATACATACTTGACACTTATGCTTGCGCTACATACGTTGTTCAATATATTACAAAAGGCACCCGCGGGCTGAGCAAAATACTCAAAGATGCCGTTAAAGAAGCAAAGACCAATGGATCAAATATAAAAGAACAGATGAAACACATAAGCAACAGGTTTTTAAACTCTGTAGAAATAAGCGCCCAAGAAGCAGCATACCTAGCACTTCAAATGCCACTAAAGAGAGCTTCAAGAGCCTGCGTTTTCGTTAACACATGCCCCCCGGAAGACAGAGTCCGACTTCTTAAACCCCTTTATAAAATTAAACAAATGGAAGACGACGACACAGACCTAGCAACATCAAACATGATAAAAAGATACGCTGATAGACCAGATGCACTAGAAAAAACATGTCTAGCTGAGTATGTTTCATATTATGACACCACAACTACATACATAAGAGAATCACACAAACTGCAAAAAGATGGTTTACCGGCCGAATATGAAAACTTAGCCTGTGAAAAGGGAGTTGATGACAAAGAGACAAAACCTAAACCTGACACTGTTGAGCTGAAACGACGCAAGAAAGCCAGAATAATACGATGCCCATGGTTTGACAAAAACCATGATGAAGAAAAACACTACCGAGAACTCCTAATGCTCTTTATACCCTGGCGGTGTGAAGAAACAGATATAAACCAAAACGAAACAATATTCGAACAACAATATCAAAAGAATAAGACAACAATAACAGCAATGCTACAACAGTACGCCCCCAGCAAAACCGCTCTTGAAGACGCAGCAAACGCAATTGCTCAAGCTCGAGCTGACGGCGAACTAGATCCAACAAACATTGCCCCCCTAACAGTGCACATGAATGAAATTGACGAATCAAATGTTCAGACATCCAACAACCCAAACTTTGTCCAAATGTATGATATAGGGGAGGACATGGGAGTACACCTACCCAACATACCACACTTTGAGGACCTAAAACACAACCAACTACAGGACAAAGATTATCGCCAAATGGTGCAAACCCTGAACAAAGAACAGCGGGAAATTTTCGATTATGTTACAAACTCAGTTCAAACAAAGAAAGACCAACAGCTTATTTTCCTCAGTGGGGGCGCTGGCGTTGGAAAATCGACAACAACTAAAGCTATATACCAAAACCTCATAAGAACATACAACTACAAAGAAGGAGATGACTATGAAAGCCTCAAAGTCCTTGTCATGGCTCCAACTGGAAAAGCAGCCCATATAATACACGGCGTAACAATTCATGCAGCACTACACGCTCCAATCAACAGCCAAACAAAAAAATACACAAAGCCTAGTTGCAGCTTACTAAACACCTTAAGAACCAACTTAGGGCAAGTTGAGTTCATAATAATAGACGAAATATCAATGGTAGGGAACAGTAGGCTAAACTTTATCAATGAAAGAATGAAAGAAATAAAAGGAACTGAGGAACCTTTCGGCGGATGCCATGTCCTCTGTGTAGGCGACTTGTTTCAACTCAGACCAGTCGGTGACGACTGGATATTCCAAAACTCAAGCTTTGATGACAATAACCCGACTGCACTAGTACCAAACCTATGGCAAGAACACTTCAAACTATATGAACTCAACACAATAATGAGGCAAAAAGAAAACAAGACATTTGCCGAAATGTTAAATAGACTGCGGGAAGGAAAGCACACTGACGCTGACATCACTTTTATTGAATCAAGAGTAATAAAAGAAAACTTCACACAATACAACTATCCACACTTTGGCATAACTCACCTGTTCAACACAAAAGACCTAGTAGACGCGTTCAACCAAATAGCTAGATTGGAAAACCCAATTAATATCATGTCTCGAGATTCTATAAGCCATGTCACTAGCCAAGACGCAGGCATACAACTACTCAAAGCCTTCCAGAACCGCCCAACTAAGAACACGATGGGCCTACCAACAAAGCTAACCATAGCTATCTCAGACAGAGTTGAAGTCTCAGTAAACGTTGACACTTCTGATGGCCTCACAAATGGCGCCACTGGTGTTATAAAGAAACTACCACCCACCCCACCTGATTCAACCACACTAATCGCACAAGGAATCGCTTGGGTACTTTTCGATGATCCAAACATAGGAAAGAACGTAAGAAATGTCAACGAAAATCTGTACGTAGATGGAATCGACAAAACCTGGACACCAGTTCCCACAATCAAAAAACAAATAAAAATTTCAAAACACAACACAATAACAGCCACTCGAATTCAATTCCCCCTCCGAGTCGCAGCTGGCAAAACAGTTCACCGGAGCCAAGGGCAAACACTACTATCAGCAGTCGCTGACTTTCAGCAAGCCATGGGACACCACAAGCACTACGTGGCAATGAGCAGAGTTACAGACTCAAACAACCTATTCATAACAAACTTCGACAAAAGAAAAATAAAAACAGACAAACGTGTAACAGATGAAATGTCTCGACTAAGACTAGCACCACTCAACATATCTATACCATTCATATACAAAGACCCACCACAAGTAACAACAGTAGCCTTCCACAATGTCAGAACACTGCATAAACACAGTCAAGACCTGGCTTCGGACTACAATATAAAAGCATCAACAATACTGTGTGTTGCTGAAACAAAACTACAAAACCACACAGATCTCAAAGACCTGAACATAACATTCCCATATCAATACCATAACCACCCACTCCACAACACAGCACAATCAAGCGCCAAACATGGAACAGCAATTTTTGCAAAAAGAGAACTCTACAACATATTCCACACAAACACTAACACACTAGAATCATCCTCAGCTTACGACTTTAAAACTAAAACCCACATATCCTGTGTCTATAGATATCCAAACACACCAATTAAACTGTTCCAAGAAGACCTGAAAAAGATTAGAAGTGTCATAACCGTTGAAAAAAAACTTATAGTAGGTGACTTTAATATAAACTTATCCTCAAAACCACAGAAAGCTTCAAACGAAATATGCAGGGACACTCGCACACGCCAACTGATTACAAAACCCACAACAAAACAGAATACACTGATTGACCACATATACACAAATCTTGATAAGGTATCATCAAAAGTACTAACAACATACTACTCAGACCACGACCAAATTTTTGCCCAAATACCTCACTTGACATAAGCCAAACATCCAAACAAAAACATAAAAACCAAAAATTTAAAGGAACAGATAAACCTAAAAATTAATGATTTGAAAACATTATCATCAAAAAAATTGAAACAAAAACAATCTCTTGACGCCATTGGCGTCTCTCTTGTTCTGGATACGCAAGAGAGTGGAATATCTGGGTTTTTTTCTTGGGGGTACTAGGGTAGTGAGCAGGTCCATCGTAAGAAACACATAGGTAGTCTTCATGAATGTTTTATTGCAAACAATATTTATCAGTACTGTACATTTGTAGAATTCAAGAATGAAGGGTTGAATACCAAAGGTAAGGTGAATGTAGTAGTTGTGCCTCTATGGTCGAAATCATGTTCCAGCAAAACTTAGTGCATTATTCATGCTGCTGGACTCCTTTACAACAATATATTCCACTCAATTACCATAGATTGAATTACAATCATTCTTTTCAAGTTCAATTCTTAGCCCATTTGCATTTGAAATGCACAAATAGAATAACAACCTACGACATAATCTTATATAAAATAACACATTTCCTATAATATGAAAAAGGAATTGATGATTCAACAGGAAGAATAGTAGTTTTCAAAATGAATACACTCAAATTATAGTGCTTATTTGAAATGTTTATCATCAGCTCCACTCTGATTCTAGCAGGTGATTGGTCAATTTCTTTGGTGTAACAGGGAGGGGGGGGGGGGGGGTAGCCCCCTCACATTAATTTGAATTATGTTAGGCACAAGTTCAATATTCAAGGTTCTTGCACTGGACATCTGTTTCGTCAGACTCGGCACAAGCAGATCGAGCGTGGCGCAAGGATTTCGCACTTGAACTCGCGATTACTTCCTAGTGCTGCACTCACTGCTCATGAACTCGATTGGCTCGAGTACTGAAACTAGGCGAGCCAAGCTCGTGAAGAAGTGTTTAACTCATTTAACCTTATCACTGTCATATCTGGTTTACAATCCTCAATGTAAACAGGCATTGTTGAGTGTTATACTAATTATTTTGTTCCATGAAGAGACCTGTGTAAGATCTCTTGTGATAAAAACAGCATTATTTTTGCAGGACAAGGACAGTTGCATGTATCTGATACCTTTACCTGAATTACACCCTTAAGGTGATGAGTACCATTGCAAGCTAGTTAAAAGCCCCATCCCAAAACACACCTCAAAGCAGCATAATCATATAACTAGGTGTATCTCCAGGTTCAAGGGTGTTATAAGGTAGAGATTATCATCGCCAACTGTCATTATTCAACCCATACTCTGTTTCATTTCAATATTTACAACTTTTCTTTCAAATGACATGATCGCATTACTTACGCAGGTGATGCTTAATGCAGTTTCACATTTACTTTAAAGGTATTATTGCCTATACCCAATGAAAAGTAATTTTTTGATTCTTTACTGCTAAATATTTTTACAGACCATAACATTTAACATTTTAGTGGGAAATCTTGACACCAAGTACATTAGGGTCGTACAGCTAGAAACATTTTCAACTATTTATAGCAAACTGGACACTCACCTTTGTTTTGACTGTGAGGCGCGACCATTGAGGTGTGTCTTTGTACAACTGTCTTTTGTCCCATGGCCACAAGGGATCAACGAGGCCTGTCCTTTCTGAACTACCACACACAAGATATCTAACTAAAAATTTCAAATGTTATGGCCTGTAAAAATCTTAAGCAGTAAAAAATAAAAAAATTACTTCTTATTGGGCATAGTCAATGATATCCCCAAGGTATCTGTGAACCTGTAGTGACCATCACCTGCGTAAGTAATGAGAATATGTCATTTGAGTGAAAAGTTGTAAATATTGAAATGAAATAGAATATGGGTTTAATAAGGACGGTTGACTATGATATTATCTACCCGATAACACTCAGGAACCTGGAGATACACCTTGTTACATGATTATGCTACTATGAGGTGTGTTTTGGGACGGGTCTTTTAACTAGCTTGTAATGGTACTCATCACCTTAAAGATATTTTCATCACATATATATATTTTTTTCAAAAATTATTTAAGTATAACATCTAGGTTACCAATAACCTTGCTCTCGGAAAGTAGCATTAAATAAGACAATGAGACAACATAGAAAAATTGAAAAAATGTTTTTAGTTGTAAAAAAATTACGGTAAATGAAGTTGCACTATGGTTGTGTTTAAGAATCATTTGAAACAGTTGAGAGATGGTGGTGCCAAATCAATGTACATGTTCTTAATAGGATCTCTAAGGCCAGTCCAATTTGATTTTTAGTCTACAGTTTTTTTGCTCCGAAAAAGTTTGTCAGAATAACGTCAGCACAAAATTGAAATTTTTTTTTAGAGATTCTGGAATTTTACTATTTCTGAATTTGCCCAAGAATATTTCGGCGCTTCTGTAAGACCAAAAATCAAATTGGACTAGCCTAAATATAAAAAAAGTGTGGATCTGTGGTGAAAACTAAGCAACCAGGGAGTTGATCTTTGAGTATCTGAATAGCTCTCTCTGATTGGCAGTTACAGAGTGTCAGGTTCTTGAGGTTTGTCATCTTGTGAAGTTGACTAAATCCCTCATCAGACACATCAGCCACACCAACTTTAAGTGAAACCAGATCGAACTGAAGAAGAGACTCTAGTCCTGTATCATCTATTTCACCCATCTCTATGTCTCTCAATTTTGGCATCTTTTTGAAAAATGATCTCACAGGCTCACATGTGGTGTTAGTCTTGTAAAAACGAAAGACTTCCAGTTGTTTTAAGTTATTTGCAACGATGTTCACGGCTGTATCTGTCAATTTTTCACATTCACTGATGTTCATATGGACTAGGATTTTCAGTCCACTAGCGACAGATGCTATAGCAGCGTCCGACAATCTGCAATTCTCACTTACGTCCAAAAGTTTCAGGTTTTTAAGGTTCGTGCTGATATGATGCAGGGCAAGATCGGTACAGCTCGTTCCATTAATACGCAGCTCCGTCAAACAGGTCAGCTTTTCTGTCACGACCCTCACGTCATCGTCGGTAACCGTGTAACAGTAGCCCAAATCTAGAACTTCTAGGGCAGCCACTTTGCTGATATGTTCCAAGTCGGTTCGGCTGATAAGACTGCATCCAGAGAGCTTGAGCACTTTCAGGTTCTTCAGACTTCCCGTCTCGATGGGTTTGAACCAGTCTTGTGGGAGGTCTGACCAGTAGAGGTCTAGTGTGTGTAGGGAGGACGGCAGAAGGGCAGCGTTCACTGGGTAGAGGTTGCAGTTGTAAAGCCAGAGTGTCCGCAATTTAGGGAACCACCCTTGGAGGTCTTTCATCATCGCGGTTGAGAGGTTCACCTTATTCGCAATCACTCTTTTATCAGCTGAAAGAAGGAAGCACAGGTCACTGAGAAAAGCTGAGGAAATATTTTATATATAATACACACACACATATATACTATTATTAGTTTTCCTCACAGTGTTGCAAGAGGCCGGAAGCCGAGTGCGATACGGCTGGCTGAACACAGATACCAGACCGTATCCCTTTTTTACAAAGAGGATAACGAATTTATCATCAGCTCCCCCTTACTTTGAATTTCAATAATGACAACAAACTATTGGATAACTTTTTTTCTAATTTAATTTCATTTATTCATTTTTATTATTTATTTTTTTCTTTCTTTTTTTTTTTTTTGATTATGAATTTTTTTTTCTTATTTTTCTTTTTTCATTTTTTTTTTCTAATTTAATTTTAAAAATTGTTATTTAATTCTGTTTCATCTTAATTTTTTTTGGTTTTATCATTTTTTTGTTTAAATTTTTTTTTATTTAATTTATTTTAAAATTTATTTCTTATTTATTTCCTATTTTTTTAATCTTATAATTTTTTTTTTATTTTTAATTTTCAATTTCTTTTGTGATAGCCGCCAGAATTAGCAACAAACATACTAGCTCATTTCTCTAAAACTTACCAAAAAGATTTTTTTTCAAAGTTTTTTATATTCATTTGTCAATCAATACGGTGTTGCACAACAGTACAATTTAGTAAGTTCAGCCATAGATTGCATACATTAAGTAGAATGATTATGAAGTAAATTAATTGGTTTACTCTTTTTTGTCATAGATGTTGCATAAAAGATTATATTCCTTATCAAATTGTTTCTTCTTTCCTATGATGTAATATCTATATTTCTCTTGATAATGAAACTTTTTGACCTCATAATGACATTAATGATATGTGACTTTTGTTTTTTTCATCAAAAACAAACATAGCATGGATTACCATTTCTCTAAACAAGGAAGTATTAAACTTATATCCAAGGTGATGAAAAGGTGTATACTGCATAATTAAAGATAGATATATTTATTACCTGGCCAGTGTTTACTTGTAAGCTTTAGAGTCTGCAATACTTCTGAGAAATGTGACCTCAGAAATATCCACATTCTCTTATGATTCAAGGCGTCTGGAGTGATGTCCACATGGCTCCAAAGTTTGCTGTCTCTGGAAATCCGATGCCACTGCTTACAAACCCTGAAATGAAATAAATAAGTCTTGTAGGTAAATATCTGTTTCCTTTCCAGCCAACAAGGGGCCTGCCCTGGCGGCTGTGTGGTCTAAGGCATTGCCACTGACCACTGCCAAGGTTCGAATCCCAGGCAGGGCATCAGGATCTGACACTTAAGAAAGGGCTTTTGGTAAAAAATAGGAAGTCAAAAACAGGATTTCTGATTTAATACTTTACACAGTATTTTGTGTCCCCAGTCAGAAACATCTAGGGCCCACAGCAAAATCTATGTACATATGCCAGTGGCTTGAGGTTAGGTGGTGGTTTTCGTCAGGAACTCTGATTTCCGCGTTCACTTAGAAAACTAGCTAGTCAAGACTTGTGATGATAATATAAATTCTGAAATTCCAGTCAACATTGCACACTCCAACATACTACTATTTTAAGCCTTTCATTCTCAAAGGAAGCACCTTCATTAAAAATGCAAGAAGTGCAGTGCTTAATTTCATGTACTAACACTACACTAGGGTGCAAAATTTAGACATTACCAAATTTGAAATTTCACAATACATTGATAACAATTGACAGTATTATAATATATATTTATATATATATATATAAGGTAAGGCAGAGTTCATGCAAAATTTGATTCTTGATCAATTGATCTTGATCTATTGAAAAATAGTCACTTCGCTCAAAGTCCAGAATGACATTGTCCATCTGTACCTTTATGACCATCCCAGGAAACTGGCACTTAGCAAAAACCGTCACTGCAACCCAGGGTCAGCCAAGATTTAGAAACTGGGTGCCCAGAATTGGCAATTGCAAAATCATTAAAGGGAGACCTCATTTTATTCAAATTACAACCATAAATATGTATTAATTTATTGAAATAACTCAAATAAGGTACAACATCCTTATATGTTATGGGAATAATATTGAGGCGAGAAAAAGAACAATTATATGCTTGAAATGAAAGTGACATTTTATGAAATTACACGCAAAAAATATTGGGTGTCTTGAGGGGGGATTTTTTAAGGTTTGGGTGTCCAAAAAGACACCCAGAGGCTTTTTCCCACAAAGTGTTCTACCTGGTTAGTTCTCCTACCCCTCAATAGAGGTCACTGCTAAATGTAAACAAAAACCTTCTTAATTACCCTGAGGGTTGCCCCACGTGGTTGAATAGTTCTCCTACCCCTTAATAGAGGTCACTGCTACATGTAAACAGTGACCTTCTTAATTACCCTGAGGGTTGCCCCACAGCCACAATGAAATATGGTTAGTTCTCCTACCACTCAATAGAGGTCACTGCCAAATGTGCCTTAGTCTCTCTTCAATAAACATGGCTGCACAGCCTATATATTAGCCTACCTACAAGGCTTTACTGTGTTTCTAATTCATTATATATATATGCCTGCAGCTCTACTACATGGGACTTTTGGCCTACAGTTGGCCATTTAGTTCACACAATTCCCACACAAAAGTAATTTTGTCTACGACAAAATTACTTTTGTCAGACAAAAGTTGATTTTGTCAGACAAAAGTAATTTTGTCATAGACAAAATTACTTTTGTCTGACAAAAGCAATTTTGTATTGACAAAAATTGCTTCTGTCAACAAAAGTAATTTTGTCATATACAAAATTACTTTTGTCGAGACAAAATTACTTTTGTCGAGACAAAAATACTTTTGTGTTACACTGTATTTTGAGTGTGCAGAGGCCCCATCACGAGTGGCCTTATTTCGCAACCTCTGCATGGCCTACATGCATAATTTAGTCTAGGGGCCCCTTAAGTCAATGAAGAACTACGGAGTGTAAGCTTACACTCGTGATGGGGCCTTTACAAGCTCAAAATACAGGCAGGAAACGAATATTATGTAAAAGTCTTCAAAGCATCTCGATCGGGCTGCAGTATCTAAAACGAGATACTGCATCTCGATCGAGCGTTGGAGATGCTGCAACTCGTCTATTCTATCATGCACGCCGCCTGCCATCGCTGCACGACACTAGGACAAAATTACTTTTGTCGACAGAAGTAATTCTTTCGAGACAGAATTCCTTTTGTCGAAACAGAATTACTTTTGTCAAGACAGAATTACTTTTTGTCAACAAAAGTAACTTTTGTTGAACAAAAGTACTTTTGTCGTGACAAAATTTGCTTTTGTCAACAAAAGTAACTTTTGTTAGACAAAAGTAATTCTGTCTAGACAAAATTACTTTTGTGATACACATGGCGTAACCACTCGCCAAATGTCACATTTTGGACTTCTGTCTAGACAAAATTGCTTCTGTCGACAAAAGTGTGCATGTTACAAACGGCGCCCCATAGTATTTAACCCCTCTCCCCCTATCTCAATAACTGACAGGTCTCAACAGCCCTACCAACCCTGCTCTGAAGTTTTATGATGCTCTTGAGAGGCTGCTAATGAGCTGTGAATAAATAAGCCTATGCAACAGTCTCCCTGCTGACCTTTAGCATGCAGGTCAGGCTGGGGACTGTTAAACTAATACATAAGAGTTGCACATGATTTTCAACTCAGACATTGAGAATTTAATACTTAGGTGTTACAAAGTTGTTTGTTCCCTATTCATCATCTATCCACAAATATTTATGTGAAATGTTGGAAAAAAGTTTAAAATAGTTGATCATACATGGACCACTGACATCAGTCCACTGCCATTTTATAATGCTTTTATGAACATTATATTTGAAAAATGTGCAATATCAAAAATCAAATCATAATGTATTTTGAAAGATCAGGGTAAGCTTTTCAGATAACAAAAAAATAATAACTTATAGACCATTTGAATCTGCTGTGCGCCTATTATAGTCCAGCGGATTTGTGAAAAAATCGTTAATTTTTTGGCAAAAGTGCCAAATTTTGCACACAGATAGCCCTTCAAGTACTCATCAAAATAAGATGAAGACCAACTTGCAATTTTTGTTTGTTGCCATGGTAACGGGGCATTTTGGCGGGAAAAAGCCAAAAATAGGTGATTTTTGTAATATTGAGTTTTAAACATTTGTCTATTGATAAACTGCAATGAATTTGAAGTAAATGTATTGACTTTAATACCAGAAAAAAAAATTGAGTAGAAATATTCATTAAATATTCTCGGTTGCCATGGCAACATGACATCATTTATGGAAAAGTTCACTAAAATTGATGATATTGGTGTTTTTACCTGAAAAATGTATCTTTTAAGATGTTGTCATCACTTGATTTTGTATGTACACTATGCGACGAAATATTGAGAACATGTTTAAGTTTCTTATTCCCAAGGTTGCCATGACAACAAGGCAAATTTCATTATGTCAAAAAAGCTGAAAATATGCAGTTTTTGTGAAATTGAATTTTATGAAGTGGTCTCTTTGATTAGTTGCAATGATTTTGGTGCAAATGCAATTTCCTTGTTACCACAAACAAAATATATGATCATACAATATTTACCATATTCCCAAAATATTGCCACATAAATGGTAATTCCTTTATGTGTCAGATCATCAGTCAAATCTGGATGTGGATGGGTTTAAAAGAGTTTGTGGTATCTTCACCCATTAAAGCTTGAGCATATTATTAACAGTTCTTTGGCTCTTAAATATTTAGGCAATAACAAGATATTAAGAATGATTTAGCAATTTACATGAAGGACAGTTGTTAGTTATATTCTGATCAACCCTTTACACCTCAAACGTTTTCCTAATTATGCTTTAGCCTGAGAGATTAAGAAAAAATGCCAGGCTATCTTTTTTGGCTGCTGCAAGCATTTATGAATTGAGGTAATTAAGTCCTGATGAAATCTCTCTATCTCTCATATTCATTGCTATGTTGAAAAGCAGCATATTGAAACTTAGAGACAAACAATAAACAATCTCTCCATTCTTGTCTAACACTACAGAAAACATCCCCAAGATGACAGTCTGTACTGTCTTGGTAGCACCATGTATATATATATATATATATATATATATATATATATATATATATATATATATATATATATATATATATATATATATATATATATATATATATATATATATATATATATATATATATATATATATATATATATATATATATATGCATTTGTCAACAAAAGTTGCTTCTGTGAACAAAAATATGGATGTTACAAATATACAAACTTCGTCCCATACCTTGGATGGAGAAAAATGTATCTAATAAATCCAATACTGATCAAGCATTCCATTCCAACTTTTCATTTTACTGCTTTGATTGATTGATTTTAGTTAGGTATAAAAATGTACATCATGTACAATACAAGGTACAAACCAGGTCTATAACAAGTGTAAATTGTTTACCTCGCAATCTGACAGAGTTTCTTCCGCGAGAGGTAACTAAAGATTTCTAAAACCATAAAACCAAGTTCTCAGGGATGTTTACTAAAGATGCCTTGTACAGATCCATTGCGACGTGTGTTAGCAAAACTGGTTAGACACGGTACCGCTGTAGCTTGGGCTGTTGCCCGCCGGAACATGAACGTAGACTAGTGCCAGTCCTCTGAGCTGAGTGAGCGCTCAGTCCGTGACGTGGTTGTAGACCGGCGCTGAACGTAGGTATTACCAGAGAAATACATCCACTACTCTCAGGTATTACGGATGCGCCAGCATAGTACATTGGGTTATTGGCAGCTGAAACCAATGGCGGCCTTTTCAGCAAAAAACGAATAAATTTACCTGTTCATACGATAGACCCAGACAGGGCCCCGTTTCAAGAGGTACTGGGATGACAGTACAATTACACAGAAGGGGGAAGGCAAGTGTTGCGACAGGGCGCTTAGTAAGGCCGCAGGATGAGTAGAAAATGACAGTGTAATAAGGTTCTGTGCGCCCAAATAGTGGGTGGCGGGCGCACGTATCCTAGCCCAAAGTACAGGTACTCTAAGGTGGAAGGTGCATAAATAGGGCACTGATCAACAAGTGGGGACGTATGAAAGGGCAGATAGAAGGTGAATAGGTGCACAGGAACTTGCTCCAGCTCAGAAAATGGCCTACAATTTTTCCTTTTTTTTTTGTTTTTTGATTTGTCTTGTTATCCTTCTTGGCCAAAATCATTGAGCAATGACGCTTGAATTGCCTGGAAAACAAAGAAAAAGAGAAAATTAGTATCAAATATATATAATAAACTTTTTTGTTATGCTTTGAGGGTTTGGTATAGGTGGCACCATTATGATATTGGTATGTTGGCATAGCAGGAGCATTAATTATATCAACAACAATTACCTCAGCAGACAAATTTTCAAAAGATCTTAAAAGAATAAATATTACCGTGGGTAACATTTTATTATAAGGGGTTGTTACAGCCATGCCCCTTGGTGGCAGGCGGCCACAACTATTGATAAGCTAATAGGTTAACATAATTTTGCATAGTCTGCCAGACAAATACGGTTGTGAAAATAAAAAAAGTTTTTTATTTGCTCTTTCACACTTGGTCCATTATATGTAACGGTGCGATAAAAGAAGGGTAGGTAGGTCGATAAAAAATGTTTCTGGATTATTGTTTTGTTCCAAAAATGTGTGTTTAATGCATGTTTTGCGTTGATTGGGAGTAAACAACTAAATGGTAGAGAATTTTTGATGGAAAACAGTAGGCCACAAGTCCCTATGTAGTATAGGCGTACATTGATACATGAAAAAAGGAAAACAAAGTAAAGCCTAGTAGCTAGGCTAAGCTACTGCAGCAGCGTGCGCGCAATAAGTAATCCGTGACGGGATTATAGACTGGCGCTAGTCTAGCGAGACATGGCCACCTATATTATCGCGACATGTTTCGACAACCATCAGTTCACCACGCTACCTGGCTACAGCGGTACGCATAAAGACACGTGCTTTCGCAATGGATCTGTACAGGGCATCTTTAGTAAACATCCCTGAGAACTTGATTTTAGAAATCTTTAGTTACCTCTCGCGGAAGAAGCTCTGTCAGATTGCAAGGTAAACAATTTATTATTTTATATTTATATCACAATATCAGACAAAAAGCGATGTCTACTCAAAGACTTAGGTGAAGATAACCTGCTAGTAGTGATAACAGTGGTGAGTGGATCGACATCCGTGGTCTACTGCAGTTCCTACATGTAACCAGGGACTTCCATACTAAGATAAAAGCTCTCTGATGTAACATCATAACATGTACAATCCAAGTACTAAATTAGTGAACTGCAATTTACCTGATTACTATGCCAGACTGGAGGGATTGTGTTCCAGGATTTCATTCCAGCAGTGCGCTCAATTGTTCCTGATTCATTACCTGTATTTGTTTGTTTAAATCTGTAATAGTCATGACAATCCAAGTTTTAAAGTAGTGAACTACAATTATATGTTATACATGTAGTTCCACGAACGCCAATTACCATGCCAGAAGGATTGGGTTCTAGGATTTTATTCCAGCATTGCGCAAAATTCATTTTTACAGGATTACCACCTGTATTTATATCTGTAATAGTCATGATTTCGAACTTTTTTTTTTTTTTTTTTGCAAGCCTAAAAAAAGGAACAGGCCTTTTTTGTTTATTTTCCTGCTCGCCGAGCCTCACGGCTATGCTGTATCAATGCATGTATACAGTGTAACAAATAGGAACATGTAAAAACAGAGTTGTAAACATTGAGAAAAAATAAAGAAATGGCAATTTTACAATTTGTTTTATTGTTTTTGTAAGACAAATAGGACATATCCATACATCCACCTTAACAGAACATTTGTTTGCTTGGTTATATATGTTGTGATTAAACATGGTACATAGTAAAAATTAACATGTCATATCTATAACATGTAAACATAGCATTTTAGATCACAAAGTAGTTGAATGAGAAGAAATTATGGTGGCATTAACAATGTGGTATGTCATCTTCAAAGTATTCCAACATCATGCCCCATCTCTTCTCTAACAAATCATGTCTGTCTATTAATATGAATTTTAGTTTTTCATATTCAAACAAATTTTTAACTTCAGCTTTAATACAAAAAATTGAAGGAATTGTCAAGTTGAGCTTTGAAGTAAAAATTATCTTCTTGGTGATGAGAATAATTGAGTTTAACCAGTGTGATTTTTTTAACTCACCTAATATGATTCTCTCCTCATTAATGATGTAATCAACAACCCCAATTTGAGAGATCCAGTTTTCCACATCTCTCCATAATTGTCTTATTGTTACACAATTTAAGAACATATGCTCATTTGAATCAGCTTCATCTTTACAAAAATCACATAAGATCGAGAATTTCTGTTTCATTTTAAACAAAATGTTGTTGGTGAAAAACCTCCTATGCAAAGTTCTAAATTGAATGTATCTTAAATACACATCATCAAACTTTTTGATGTTAGAGAATGATTTTTTTAACGAGAAGACATCAAGTTGGAAATCAGTTTTTTCATTCCACTTATTAGTAGCATTCTCAAGAACAGATGTATTTTTACCTTTCAAAAGCTTGTAAATGTTAGATACTCCCTTAGTATCCAATGATAATATGACATTTAAGATAGAGTTATATGGTTTTGTTGGCAAATGAAATGGAAGGATTTTGTTTTCCAGATATACTTTCACCTTTTTGCATACTTGACCATACTCTAAGAAATTGGTTTTCACGCCATATATAGAACTAAAATCATGTAGGAGTAATGGTTTTAGATTAATGTCTAAAATATCACTGATATTTGTAATGCCCTTTGAGAGCCATTTTTTTTTGATTGGTAATTGTAGAGAATCATTATACCAAAGAGGTGTTAATAAAACATTTTCTGGAATTACTATTTTCAAGTCTGTCCACAATAATTTCAAACCAGATAATACATCATTCCAAAAGGGGTTGAAAGTCATTTCTATAATTCTATTCAAATAAGCAACTCCATATGTAAAGAGACCAGAAAATTCTGCCTCCATAGGTATGACCTTCCATTTTGAATCTGTTCTTAGATATCTTTTTAACCATCCTATTTTTAGAGCGGCATCAAAGATTTTTAAATTGTGTAATTGTAATCCTCCTTCAGTACTGAGAGCCTCAACAATGTCTCTCCTGAATTTTGGAGGTTTTGAATTCCAAATAAAGTTTGAAAAAATGGATTCCAGTCTAGAAAACATGTTGGGAAGGGCTAGGGAGGGACAGGAGTATATGAGTGATTTTTGAGAGTAGCAGGGATTCAACAATAGTGATTTTTCCATATGGACTTAAACATCTACTATTCCAAACATGGATTAGGTTTTTTATCTCAGCCAATTTACCAAGAATGTTGTCATCAGTAGTTGTGTCCATATGGTTTATTTTGTATTTAATCCCCAAGATCTCAAAATCAGTAACCCATTTCATACCAAATTTCCCTTCCCATGGAATACTCCTGCCCCACAATGCCCCCCAATTTTGACAACATTTGTCTTATCAATATTTATTGCCAGTCCTGAAACCTTTCTAAACCATTCCAGTACGCGCATGACACAGCATGATTTCGAACTTGTTGACAAAAGCAAGACAGATGTTGCTTTCGTGAACTAAAGTAACCAATGTTTTGACAAAGTAACTTTTGTTAACAAAAGTAACCAATGACTTGACAAAGTAACTTTTGTCAACAAAAGTTACTTTTGTCAAGACAGAAGTTACAAACAAAAAGCTGACAGTACTCAGTATATTACTAGATTTTACAGTATGTGACTATTGATAGTGACTATGATGTTTCCAAGTGCCCTCTGTTTTGGTTCTTAACTACACAAGACTGGATCTGATCAGGCATCTGTAACAGAAAATATAACCATATGAGCAGTTGTGGTGGTCAAGCGGTTTGGACGCTTGCCTGTGGCGCAGACAACCCGGGTTTGATTCACGTTGGGGGCGCAGAAAGAGGAAATTTATCTCCTTGCTGCTTTCCAGTGCTTGGGAGTACTAGTGCACTGTAAGCAGCCGGTCCAGTCGGCCAAGAGCCAAGTAGTAGCTTGTGTTTCTTGTAATTGATATACCGACTTAAAATGAAGATTACATTTTCAGTCCAATGAAACGTCCGTAAAAGGGGCATTCCACAGTAAGCCTTCCGTCTATCACGGGACAATTTTGACAACTCAAAGGCATTTTAATCTTTAACCACTTCATTGTTTTAGACAGTTTTGCTATATAATACAAACTGGCATTAAGGCGTATCATTTAAACTCTTTGTGTGAAAAATTCCTTCATAATTGAAGGAGATAATTAAGCAAATACAGCCGTCTATCACGGGACACAAAATGAAAGTGGATCTTTCTAAACGTTTTTCTCTTGCAAAATTCTCCTCTAATACATGCACTCTGGCATTTATGCTTAGTACAATCTATTACCAAAATACTTAGCTTCAAAATGATATATTTTGAATGGTAAAATATTCTGTAGTTACATAGAAAACTGAGCTTTTGTGAAACAAGGTCTGTCTATCACGGGACAGTCTATCACGGGACAAAAATTCCACAACAGTTCTAGGGTATCTGGTAAGAGTGTCAGCACTCCTAACCTTCCAGAAACTTGTGTACAAGTAGAATATATGCATTTCTAAGCGATGATGCCTTTACAATTTCATTTTAATTCTAATTTATAGTGTTTGTGAGGCATTTAATTGGTGTGTAATGAAAATCTTTTAATTTCTAAAATATATATTTTTCTAAAAAGGCTATCACTACATGCAAAATTCTATTGTACTTATAAGCATTTGTGTAATAACTTAGAATAACTTAGAACACCTAAAAACTACCATGTCAGCAGAAAAATAGCTTTTTATGAAATTATGTCCGTCTATCACGGGACAAATTTGACAACTCAAATGCAATTTAATCTTTAACCACTTCATTGCTTTAGACAGTTTTGCTATATAATACAAACTGGCATTAAGGTGTATCATTTGAACTCTTTGTTTGAAAAATTCTTTCATAATTGAAGGAGTTAATTAAGCAAATACAGCCCTCTATCAAGGGACACAAATTGAAAGTGGACTTTTCAAAATATTTTTCTGTTGCAAAATTCTCCTCAAATACACGCACTATGGCATTCATTCGTAGCATAATCCACCACAAAAATACTTAGCTTTTACATGATAAACTTTAGATGGTAAAATATTCTGTAGTTACAAAGAAAATTGGACTTTTATTAAACAAGGTCTGCCTATCGCAGGATAGTCTATCACGGGACAAAAATTCCAAAACAGTTTTAGGGTATCTGTTAAGAGTGTCAGCACTCCTAACCTTCTAGAAACTTGTGAACAAGTAGAATATATACATTTCTAAGTGATGATGCATTTACAATTTCATTTTGATTTTGATGTATAGTGTTTGTGAGGCATTTAATTGGCGTATAATGAAAAAAGTTTAATATCAAAAGTATATATTTTTTTTAAAAAGGCTATCACTACATGCCAAATTCAATTGTACTTATTAGCGTTTGTGTAATAACTTAGAACAACTAAAAACTACTATGTCAGCAGAAAAACAGCTTTTTATAAAATTATGTCCGTCTATCACGGGACAAATTTGACAACTCAAAGGCAATTTAGTCTTTAACCTCTTCATTGCTTTAGACAGTTTTGCTATATAATACAAACTGGCATTAAGGTTTATCATTTGAACTCTTTGTTTGAAAAATTCCTTCATAATTGAAGGAGATAATTAAGCAAATACAGCCGTCTATCATGGGACACAAATGGAAGTGGATTTTTCAAAATATTTTTCTGTTGCAAAATTCTCCTCAAATACACGCACTATGGCATTCATGCTTAGTGTAATCCATTACAAAAATACTTAGCTTCTACATGATATATGTTAGATGGTAAAATATTCTGTAGTTACAAAGAAAAATTGGAAAAATTGAGTTCGATGTCCCGTGATAGACATTCAGTGTCTATCACGGGACAGACTTTGATTGTCATTTATTCTTGATTCTGAGAGATTTTCTATAGGAAAACTGCAGCAAACTATTCATTTTAACTCATAGGAGGAGAATATGTAAAGGCTGCAATCTATGTTTGTGCATATAAGAGATAATAAAACTTTTGGATGTCTGACTGTCCGTCACGGGACAGCAGCAAAAGAAACTGCACATTTTCCTTCAGAAATTTCAAAAACTTCAATATGGGCTATGTAAAAATGAACGATTAGGGTTTATTTCCACTTTGATATTCAAACAACAATTTAAGAACCTTAAGAAAATGAACAATTTGTGATGTCCCGTGATAGACACAATATTTTCCACAAATTCCACTTTCAAAGTCAATAACTTAAGTTTGGGCCATCATAGGGAAAAAAGCAAAACCAGTTCTGAAAACTTTGAAAAGTTCTCTTTCAAATGCATATAAAATGAACTTTAGTTTAGAAATATGACAAAATGAGTAGTTAGGACCAAATTACTGTGGAATGCCCCAAAACAGTTATAAGTGCTCCGCTATGCTTGAGTAGTTAACTCTTAGATAGATAAATAAAACAAATGGATATGAAACCAGCGGGGTACGGACAGTTGCCCACCGGACAGTTGCCCACTGGACAGTTGCCCACTGGACAGTTGCCCACCAAGCAAATGAAAAGTAGGACATTTGCCCACCAAAATTGTTATAAATACATAAAGTTATAGGAATAATATATAAATAATACAAACAACTTAGTTTACATTCTTACAAGCATAAAGTGCCTGAAACAGATTTTATTATAAACAAAGGCTTTATTACAAACAAGCAGAACTTATTGCATATAAATGCAACTTTAACGTGTCTTTTAGTACAAACAAAGGCTTGATTACAAACAAGCAGAACTTATCACATTATTACAAACAAAAGCTTGATTACAAACAAGCAGAACATGTACTGATCCCCCCAGTGCTAAACTCTGCAAGGAAGCCATGAGGTGCCAAGAAGCCATGTACTGACCCATGTAAACTATCAAAACATTATATATAAATATTTAGGAAAAATATCAAAAATATTTATTTATAAATATTTTGGTGGGCAAATGTCCTACTTTTCATTTGCTTGGTGGGCAACTGTCAGGTGGGCAACTGTCCCTACACTCGAAACCAGCCGGTCAACCTGAACAGGCTAGCCTCAACCAGTGTCAACTAATAGCCCAAAATTCTTGCTCTGCGCATGCTCAGTTAATGCTGGTGATCAGGTTTCTCTGTAATGTAAGTGATACGAGAGCTCTGATCAGTCCTTGTTCATACGTGACCTCATGCTGATGCCAGATCAGTGATCCCTGGCATGAGTCCAGCCCTTAACTATAGCGCATTTGGTCTCTCGCGGCTACATATCCATTCTTTTCTTCATCTAAGATAAACACAAACCGTTTGTAACTTTTGAATTTGGTGATTTCCTATTTAAAGTCCTTGGCATATTCATGAGGGTCTGCATACCCTACCATGCCTTGTGCAAGACCATTATCACTTCTTTAATGGCTATCATGTAAACAATACCCTGGACTGGCCCAAATTTTATGGCACCCTCTCTGTAAACTGGTCACTGTACAACCAAAGGCTAATCTAGGTCAGGCCTGTTGACTACACAAACTATAAGAATATAGAAGAAGTGCTTCTCCTCCTCCCCCCCCCCCCCCCCCCCCCCCCCCCCCCCTGCAGGTGAGAGAAGCCTCAAGGCCAGTTTTGAGAAATTCAGTGTGCTATTTTTAAGTTATATATATCTCTGGTGCTACCAAGACAGACTGTTATCTTAGGGATGTTTTCTATATAGTGGTTGGCAAGAATGGAAAAATTCTTTTATGGTATATGTCTCAAAGTTTCAATATGCTGCTTTTCAACAAAGTTTTTTAAAGAGAGAGAGAGAGAGAGATTTCATCAGGACATAATTACCTCAATCCGTAAATGCTTGCAGTGGCCAAAAAGAGCCTGGCATCTTGTTATTAAATCTCAGGCTAAAGCATAATTAGGAAAATGTTTGAGGAGTAAGAAGTTGATCAGAAATTCAGAATAATCAATATAACTAACAAAGTTCTGTCATACTCAAACTGGATCCTCTATTCCCCTAGTGAGATAAGTGTAAACTAAATTGACCACTGTGCCACCTAGACTATTTGTGCTCGGTAACAGAAAAATTCATATGACAGCCTAGAAATCTAGGCTAGGTTACAGGAAACAACCAACTTTTTTTAGGCCATAATCTTCCTGTTCATTTTGATGTGACATGATGTTTTTGTCTAGATTTGTGGTGAAGATTTGTGGTGAACTGGGAGATTGTGTGGTCCAGATGTGAAATGATAGGTATAAAGGAAGGGCTATTTCCTGTTTCATTCACTCTTTACCATGGTGTGCAGATGAAAGGTTTGAAATTGATTGATACAGATGTAATAGGACATCCTTTCCCCATTAGGGTCCAGGGCCTTCCTATTTGTGTCATTTATATCCATGAAGGGGGTTGATATGAGCAGTATCAGGTTACTGGGTGAATACCTCATTGTCAGAGGATGATTGGGGGGGGGGGGGGGGGGGGGGTTATCATGATTTCCCCATGACCAGGTTCCTAGTCCCCATAAAGTGGACATTCCTCCCCATCTGTGCTGACCAAGCAGTGTGGTGAAGTACCAGGTATATGGTAGGTAGATGGCACCACCTGATCCTCCTATCTCTCGAAATATCATGACATACTCTAACTCAGAGTGTGAACTAAACCGACCACTGTGGCCACCTAGATTATTTGGTGCCTGCTAACTGAAAAAAATACAGAAAAATACATATGTCAGCCTAGAAATCTATGCTAGATTCCCCAAAGAATTCCCTTCATAACCCATTTTAAACTGAAATCTCTGTCTATCTCAGTGTACATAAGAATTTGTAGACAGTGCACTGTTGTTACAGATTGACCTCTGGTTTCTTGGCATGCTCTTAGCCCAGGGCCTGAGGCTGTGAGATGCATCAGATCTCCCAAATCATGGCCTTGGGTCTTTCGAACACAGTTACTAAGGGAGGACCCGCAACGGCCGCTGTGGTTCCGCGTCACATCATGTAGTATTGCATTGACGGTTTAATTGCTATATGGCATTTTCACAGGATGGTCATAAAGATACTGAAAGACAATTTCTAAATCTTTACTTTGAGTGGAATGACTATTTTTCTAGGGAAATACTATTGATCAAGAATGAGATACCACACATAGGGATTTTGAAGAGATTACGAAGAGACCTTACTCAAATGTGGAAACCCTTCAAGTGAATGCGAAAACTTTTGCCCAATCCAAAAAGGCCCAAGGTTTCACATCTTTGGAGTTTCACTGTACTTGCATTGCTTAGGGCATCCAGCATGCTTCCAGTGTATTCACTGTTACACTCATGAAGTATTGAATGACTGAAATCAAGGTCTTAGCCAGGATTTGGAAACTGGGTGCCAAGAATTGGCAATTGTAAAATTTTGGGGTGTCCAAATATCCAAATATACTCAGATTTTGACTATAAACATGTATAAATTCATCAAAAAAGGCAAGATATCCTTATACAGTGTCATTTGAATTATATGAAGATATAAAAAATCAATTATACGTTTGAGATTGCCATTTTGAGAAATTCTTCAGGAAAAGAATTGGTTGTCCTGAGGGGTGCTTTTTGAGGGTTTGGGCACACCCAGACGCCCGCTGTCTAAGACCATGAATGAGTTTTTATGCTGCTTTCGGGGCATTCCACAGTATTTTGGTCCTGACTACTCATTTTGTCATTCTTTGAAACTAAAGTTTATTTTGCATACATCTGAAAGAGAACTTTTCAAAATTTTCGGAACTGGTTTTGATTTTTCCCTATGATGGCCCAGACTTAAGTTATTGACTTTGAAAGTGGAAATTGTGGAAAAAATTGTGTCTATCACGGGACATGACATATTATTCATTTTCTCAAGGTTCAAAAATAGTTTTTTAAATATCAAAGTGGAAATGAGCCCTAAAATCTGAGTTTCACATAACCCATATTGAAGTTTGTGACATTTTTGAAAGAAAACGTCATTTAGCATGATTTCTTCTGCCGCTGTCCCGTGACGGACAGTCAGACATCAAAAAGTTTTAATATCTCTTAGATGCACTAACATAGAATGCTGCCTTTACATATTCTCCTCCTATGAGTTAAAATAAATAGTATGATGCAGTTTTCTTACAGAAAATCTCTCAGAATCAAAAATAAATGACAATTCAAATATGTCCCGTGATAGACACTGATTGTCTATCACGGGACATCAAACTTGTGGTGGCATTTCCAGGCAGGAAAAACATGATAGAACATTCCTCTCTTCATGATTAGCTTCAGAATACTTATCTAATTTATTCTAGCGTGATATAAAACTCAACTTTGTGCATAGTGAAATAATATTTATGCTAAATGCAATAATGATTTGACATGCTCAACTAGCAATTTGGTTACTTCAATAAGCCTAACCCTAATTGAAATCAGGCGTGTTAACCCTGTACTGAGTCACCACAGGCATATAAAACTCAAAAAAAAATACATGTGCATACAGAAGTATTTTAATGCTAAGTGCAAAAATGATTTGACAGACTCTGAAACTAGCACTTAAGTTACCTGGATTAGCCTAATCCTAATTGAAATCAAGCATGTTAACCAAGCATGTTGTGATATGCATAGAGTAGTACTGCTGAATAGGAAGCAATCTTGGTCTTTGAATTTCACTAGTTCTTAGGTAGCAAAACCGTAACAAAAACTAGTGATCTTTTTTGTTAATGATAATACCTGTATTTCTATGAGTGTGTCGGAATTTGGTAATTTTGATGAGTTTAATTTATTGAGTCAAAACATGTAGAAAACGTGTCATGTCACTGCATGATCAGAATCAGATTTCTTGATGTCCAGAACAGAATAGATATTTGAGCATATCCAATTTAGACATGCGTATGTAGTTTATAGGCTAGTTTACTTAGTTTATAGGTTTTAGCAATATTTAAGCCTGTATACAGTGTAAACTGTCACTTTATGGCACTAATGATAGATCGTCCCGTGATAGACAGACCTAATTTCAGAAAAAGCTGTTTTCCTGCTGCAATAGTAGTTTCTAGTTGTTCAAAGTTATTCTTAGTTATTAAACAAATGCTTACAAGTACAATGGAATTGTCCTGTAGTGATAGCTATATTTTCAAAGTATTTATTCAAAATTTGAATTTTTTCATTGTACCCCTATAAAATGCTTCAAAAACACTATTCATCAGAATTAAACTTGTATTGTAAATGCATCATCACTTAGAAATGCATATAATCTAACTGTACACAAGTTTCTACAAGGTTAGGGCTGCTGACACTCTTGTGAGATACCCTCAAACTGTTGTGGAATTTTTGTCCCGTGATAGACTGTCCCGTGATAGACAGACCTTGTTTCACAAAAGCTCAATTTCCTCTGTAACTACACAGTATTTTACTATCTTAAATATATCATGTAGGAGCTAAGTATTTTTGTAAAGGATTATATCAAGCATGAATGCCATAGTGCATGTATTTGAGAATTTTGCAAGAGAAAAATGTTATGAAAAACTCACTTCCATTTTGTGTCCCGTGATAGACGGCTGTATTTGCTTGATTATCTCCTTCAATTATGAAGGAATTTTTTAAACAAACAGTTCAAAAGATACATCGTACTGCCAGCTAGTATTATGTAGCAAAACTGTCTCATGCAATAAAGTATTTAAAGAGTAAATTGCTTTTGAGTTGTCAAATTTGTCCCGTGATAGACGGAAGGCTTAACCGTGGAATGCCCCTTAAAAATCAGCGTCTCAGGTTATATCAAACTGAGCAGGGAGAAGACATTTCCATCAGCTGCATTCAGATCATGAATGGCTGGTCACATAAGAACTCTGCCTTACTTGCTGTCAATTGTTATCAATGTATTGTGAAATTTGGTAATATCTAAATTTGGCACCTTAGTGTAAGTGCATGAAATTGCACTTCTTGCATTTGCATAATGAAGATGCTTACTTTAAGTAAACTCTGTGCATGAAAGGCTTAGAATACTAGTATGTTGGAGTGTGTAGAAATAAATTGTTTGCTGCAATTTCAGAATTTTGATTATCTTCACTTTTTCTGCCATATTCCAGCTTAGTCACGATTAGACAGTTTTTTAAGTGGACGAGGAAACCAGAGTACCTGGCGAAAATCACCTTCTAACCTCAATTCACTGGCAACTAAGTAAACTTACTAAATAAAATACTATGTAAAGTAACCAGAAATTTTGTTTTTGACCTCTTTTTTACCAAAAGACCTTTTAGGGCCCCTAGCCTGAAATCTAAGTGTCAGATCCTGGTGCCTGGCCTCATCTCAGTGAAGAGCTAGTAGCCAGTGACAATGCCTTACACCACACAGCTGTCACGGCAGACCCCTTGTTGGTAGGAAAGGATACATATTGACTAACATGCCTTATTTATTTTATTTTAGGGTTTGTAAGCAGTGGCATCGGATTTCCAACGACAAAAAACTTTGGAGGCATGTGGACATCACTCCAGACCACGTGAATCAAATGAATCTTAAGATAATGTGGAAATTTCTGAGGTCATTATCTGAAGTATTGCTAACCCTCAAGCTGCGAAGTGGCGACAGTTCAGGTAGGCAATTTATCTATTATAATGCTCCATAGCATCTATACTATTTCCTTGTATCTCACCCCCTTACTGATTTCCTTCATCTGTAATTCTTTTAGTAGAATGATGTGTCATTATTAAAGAATATTGCATCAATCAGATTGTATCAAGATGTTGTGAGTAGGACTCCGACTGAGCACTGCTAAGTATTCATGATCATGAATTGATATTGATTGTTATATTATATATCTAAGCAGACCCAATGGTGCGGTGGATAGAGGGCCAGGGAGGCTTGGGCCCTTGGGGTCCAGAGTACTTATAGCCTGGCCAAGTAGGGGCTGGATTCTTTTATTTAACCCTTCCAATGCTGAGGCTACTTAGATCCAAAGGACTCAAAGATTTTTAGAAAACCATCTAAACCCTGTCATGTTGGTATTTATTGGATGGCTCTCGCTGAATACTCACAAAAGAGTACCCATGTTCAAGGGTTTCAATCATTTTCTAGTTTTTTTCTCATCATTTTTTTTTGACCAAATTAGCCGCCAGCAGCATAAGGGTTTTAACCTTTGTTTGGCAACCATGAATAACCTTCATAAGACCAATTGTAGGGGAAGATGATTTGAGGTGTTTCACGTTCATTTTGTATATATTATTGATTCATCATCATGCTATCTCTGTCATCTAGGAAACACAAAAAGCTCTTAAATCTGAGCCACATTTAAAAGATGGGTAGTGATCCTAGGAAAATCTCCCTCCACCCCAGGGTATTAGCCAGGATTTCAAAAATGCCTGTCCAAAACACCAAAATTTCTGCCCGTCCAAATTAAGCTAGTTATCTACTTCAAATCCTTATACCAACTGCATTTGATAGCCTAATGTGTCAAAAAGGGCAATTTACACTTAAGCTATGTCCTAAAAGATTGTTGTTAGTAAATATTTAGCTATTACCCTTAAAAAGAACAAATTGAAAATTCTTTATAGAAAATTTTGCCTGTCCAAAAAGGAGTTTTTCAGGAACCTGCCTGTTCAAAAGACGGGCAGGACGGGTCCTGGCTAAGTCCCTGCAGTGAATTCACACTAAATATATGTTTTCTTGTTGTACTTGGTAATAAGCTTTTCTCAGTGACCTATCTTTTCATCTTTCAGCTGATGAAGGTGACAATTCAGGCGAGACCAACGCTACGCTGCAAAACCTCCAAGGATGGTTCCCTAACTTGCGGACACTCTGGCTCCACGACTGCATCCTGGAGGTAGTGAACGCTGAGCTTCTGCCATTCTCCCTACACACACTAGACATCTACAAGCCCGAATACGATTCCGCCTACGATTCCGACTTCCCGCTCGACTGGTTCGAACCGTTTGAGATGGGACGTCTGAAGAGTCTGAAAGTGCTCAAGCTCTCCCACTGCAGTCGTATCAGCACAATCGACCTAGAACACATCTGCAAGGTGACGACCATAGAAGTTCTGGACTTGAGCTACTGTACCAGGGTTACCGACAAAGCGCTGAATGTCGTGGCAGAAAAGCTGACTGGTCTCACAGAACTGCGTATCAATGGAACCAACTGCACCAATAATGCCCTGTATCGTATCAGCAAGAATCTCAAAAACCTGAAACTGTTGGACATAAATGACATCTCTAGATTGTCGGATGCCGCTGTGGGAGCAGTCGCCGGCCGATTGCATAACCTAGTCCATCTGGACATCGGAAGATGTGAAAATTTGACAGATGCAGCAGTGAACAGCGTCGCAGATAACTTAAAACAACTGGAAGTTTTCCGTTTCTGTTACACTAAGACCACATGCAGGCCTGTGAAGTCATTTTTAAAAAAGATGCCAAAATTGAGAGACATAGAGATGGGTAATATTGATGATAAAGGACTTGAGTCTCTTCTTCAGTTCGATCTGGTTTCACTAAAAGTTGGCATAACTAACGTTTCTGATGAGGGAATAGTGCAGCTTTACAAGTTGAAAAACCTCATGAACCTGACACTCTGTCGCCCCACGTATGAGTGCTCTATTACAATACCAAAAGGGCGAAAAATCCCTAATTGGTTCATGCTGCAATTTATAAGGGACAAAAAAAACTTTAAAAAGAGAAATACTTCAATGGAATAGGGGAATAGCGCTATAAACAAACAAAAATAGAAAATCTGAATTGTAAGATATCAATATCTAATTCAATTCTTACCTACTCCATCTATTCATGCAATTTTTATTTAGAAATTTTCATGTTTTGCACCACAAATCAACGATTGAATACATGGAGAACAGGCACCAACATAAGTACTTGCCCGCTTCCACCGGCAAGTGAATTTTTGAAAAAAGGGCTTTCGGGCTAATACATTTTAGTTTCCACTTGATTTTCTGAACACAAAACATAGTTTTATATAGAAAATGGCACAAATACCCAGAAATATGCAAACAATGGAATATTAAGACTGAAAATAAAATGGTTTTAAAATCATTAAATCCATGTTAATAAATACATGCCTTTCCAGCCTATGTTATAACTTATTTTGGGCTAGTCAAAAATTATGTCGGGCAAGTCACAATCATTAACTACTTGCCTGGCACGGTAAGTTAGTTATGAAACTTATGTTGGTGCCTGGAGAAAGTGTTGATTTGTGGCCGGTATTTCATGACTTCAAGTTCGCTAACTTTTCGACGTAACAAAACAGAGAAAAAATTCCCTTAACAGTCAAAATCTGTGATAGAAACATAGATGAAAGCGTATGGCAATTTCCTACCTTGTTATTCTCCTTATGTTGTCGTTATTGTGTGCTGTACCATCAGTTATAACCTTCTTAGATGGCTCCCAAACATGTTCGACACTTTGTCAGGCGTTGTTTAAGGCAAATTCAGTTTCCAAATCGGTTGCCATAGACAATGCACCTATTCGCTATCAAGTCTCATTCATATAAACTAGAGCTGCACTCACGGGGGGAGATCAACTCGAGCTCATTTTGACTCACGAGCTCATGAGCTCACGGACGCATGTTTCTGTTAAGATAAATATGTTAATTCAGCCCAGCAATTAAGAAATACATACTAACCGATGGAGATTTATTAAAATTTACATATTTATTTCATTTTAGAATGGCTGGCGAATGTTTCATAACAACCAGCGGTCAGTGCAACTCTCAAATAACACTGCCTGCATACATCAGGAATTGTAAACAAGACATGACAGAGAAAAGCAGTGATAAAAATGTGTTAGGTGTTCTGTGTTAGGTTTGTGGTCCTAACATAGACGAGCTCATGAGTTGACCACTTTTGCACGAGCTTGGCAATCGAGTCTGCCCCAGTGCTCGAGCCACTGGAGTTTGTGAGTGGTGATCGTGCAGCTCTAATAAGGACATGCCAGACTTCTTAAACGCAGCGTGGGGGTATAGTTGCCTGATAACGTAAAAACTAAGGCCTTTTTGTGGTTGAGTAGGGTTGTCAGAATTACATCAGCACAATATTAAAATATATATATAGTTTCTTTGAATTTGCTCAAAAATCGATGTGCGATTCTGTAAGACCAAAAAACAACTTGGAATGGCCTTACTTAGATTCATTTTCTGATAATTTTAGATCAAATCTGCTTATTTATCAATGTATCAACTTTGATGCAAATACCTAAAATATGGTATTTAAAAAACATTCCTTCACCATAATTCATGTATTAAAATTGCACCAATCAATATATTGTTTAAGCAATTGTTGCGGTCCGTTTAAAGAGTGCTAACACTCTTGTCGCCTCAGGCACCAACATAAGTTTCAGAACAAACTTGCCATTGCAGGCAAGTAGTTAATGACTTTCACTTGCCCAACATGTTTTTTGGCTTGCCTCAAATCAGTTATAACTTATGCTAGAATGGCATGTATCATTTGATTTATCATGGATTAAATGATTTGAAAACCATTTTCCTTTTAATTATGTATTGTTCATATGTTTCTAGGAATTTGTCCCATTTACTACATGTATATGAAAAATGGTCGACTGCTCAGAAAATCAGCTTGCGCATATTGGCAAGTGAAAACTAAAATGTACTTGACCGAAAGCCTTTTTATCAAAATTTCACTTGCCATGGCAAGCGGGCAAGTACTTATGTTGGTGCCTGCCCCTTTCTAAAAATTGTTTTCCAATGTCTGTGGTCCTCAACTATAAGTTTTCCTTAACTTAGCTGCTTGAGCTCACCTGGGTAGGACCACAGTTTATATTTTGTGATGTTTTACCTCGCACAACATTTTCCTCATCAATAAAGAGTACATTTGAATTTTAATTACTATGCATGTCTGCTCAACATACTAGACTAGGGTAACTAGATTGACAATTTAGAGTTCCTGTAAGGTAATATCTTACAGCACACAATGGTAGAAATTTTACTTGCTAACTGTTGATGAAAAAAGTAGAAAAAATGAAAAAAAAGTTATTAGTGGTATTGTATTAGTGTTTTTAAGGTAGTTACACCGTGGTTGTGTTTAAGAATCATTAGTTAAGGTATTTTAGACGAAGTATGTTTTTTCTCCATGTTATGGCAGCTGTCTAACACACATATGGAGTACTAACTGTAGAATGGCTAATTTTTCCGTGAGTTTTATTTTCCCATTATTTCCGGAATGCTTTCAAACGGGAATAAACAACATAGGAAAAATCAATTCGGTGAATGCCTGGACCTAATAAACACGAAGAAATCCTGACCTTAGTTTAATAGACTATACTCTTTGGTATACTAGAATTGAAAATATATATAAAACCGGAACATTAGAAACGGAAGAAAAACATATGTCCTCTCTTCGAAAATTTTAGAAACGGAAACACCCAAAAATGAAAATTTAGGGAAAATTGTAACACGGAAAAATGAGTCATTCTACAGTATATGGGGATGTGTGTACTTTCTAATGTTTCCAAGCTGATATGCCACACTAGTCTATAAAAATTTGTCAATATGAGCATGAAAAGCAAGGTAAATTCAGTCAGATGGTGCATGTGGAGGAAAATGCCAAGCATATAATTATGCAGTGCCCTGCGTATGCTGACATAAGAGAAAAGATGTCCACACATAAAAAAATGTCAGTAATGTTTTTGGTAGTTTCCTCTTAGAGTTAGAGGTTTTTGTTTATATATATGCAAAGGTTTTAGGAAAATGTCCCCATGGATACTAAATACTTATATATAGTGATATGGAACCTGTGTGGATGGTAGCATGTACTTTTATTGGTAGGATGTACTCTGATAACCTGGGTGCTAGGCAGGGTGTTGAGTACCATTAATTCTCCGTAATTTGGGACACTTTTTATTGTTAACGATTTTAATAGGTTAAGGGTGGCCCATGTTTTTTCAAAAATCTGACGTGAGATGTTGCAATGCTAGTGTGATTGTAATTGTCCCAGAACAATTGTGATTGTTATTATGATTGATGATGGCCCATATTTCCCAATAATTATTTACCAAAATAATTATAGTGGCTCAAATTCCTAGGGTGGTCTAAATTTCTGAGAAATTACGCTAGGTGTAGCAAGTGTGCCCACTGAGCAGGACCTTTACGGTAACCGACTGCGCTAGTCTATTATCTGATGATGTGTATCTATATTGGGTGTGCGACGCCTACGAGCGTGTATTTCCTTTAATCACTTACAAATGCGATAATCTCCCTCTGTACGGTAGACTCTAATTCCTGGCAGACCTCAGGAATGAGGTCAAGGAAACTTATGATCTTGGAATTCCCTACCCAGTAAGGGTTAGGGTTTGGAATCGGGTCGAGGGTAAGGGCTAGTGTTAGGGTTAGGATTACCTGACCCTAACCCTAACCCTGGATCTGAATCGTAACCCTAATCCTAGGTAGGGGTCAGGGTTAGGTTAGAGTTAGGAATCAGGTTACCTAACCCTAACCCTGGTCATGATTCCCAACCCTAACCATAAACCTAGGTAGGAGATTCCAAGATCATGTTCCCTTGACCTCATTCCTGAGGTCTGCCAGGAATTAAAGTTTACCCCTCTGTACATCGATAGGTGCTTCATATGCAAATGAGTCTACTTAAGTTATATATTTCATTTTAACTTTCTGAGCCATTTACATTTATTTGACTAAGAAATAGAGGTTCCATCACGTGTGGATAGAAAGAGAAGGTATCTTGCACGAGTGAGTGATTCTCGGCAAGCCTCGCCCCAAGATAGAAAATCACTCACGAGTGCAAGATATTGTGAAGTTAGCTAGCTAAACTAAGTCAGCAAAAGGCCGCCTAATTCAACAATGGTAATATGCTTGTGTACCGTTTGTTTTCCTTAGAAACTGGCACTAGATTGTGTATGTAATGCTTGTAAAAGTGTGTGCGCGCCACTGTTGGAGCAGCAGAAAATTCTCTGTGTTTACCAGGTCTGGGTTTATAGTGCCTTCACAAGCACCTTTTAAAACATGTTCATCGTTCATTTTTGGTATCGACCTTTAGAAAAATGCCCGAATTTTACGGTACATGGGCGATCAGTTTCATAGATGTTTATTTTAAGTTTTGAAGGTTTTAGCATGACCTACACATTATACTGACCAGCGAAAAAAAGTGTGTTAAAATAACATCTCTTTACAGGTTATCTACTCATTGTGTACAGTGGAAGAAATGATTAAGTTCTGTGCTGCTCTTGTTAAATTACTTTCGTCTTCTTCCTCATATCACTTTGTTTTTCTACTCTGTTCATTTGTTTACTATTGTATAGCAATTTGTCTTTTACGGCGAGAGCCATAGTCAATAAATAAACATAAATAGTATATTGTATTTCTACTCTGTTTATTTGTTTTGTATTTTATAGCAATTTATATGTCTTTTACGGCGAGAGCCTTTGTCAATAAATAAACGTACATACATTGAAGAATTGGAATTGAAATTCACATATTGGAAAATATATATCCTTAACTTTCACCTCATATATGTAATATACAAGATAATTCTTTTTCCACTGATGTTTACTTCCCCTTAACCTTATGCTGCTGGTGGCTATAAATTTGGCCAATACAAAATGATACAAAAAACTTGAAAAATGATTGAAACCCTGGCTCATGGGTACTCGTCTGAGGGAGCTATCCAATGAATATCAACATGGCAGGTTTTAGAGTTGCATCCTTGTGCTTTGGATGAAAGTAGCCTTAGCATTGGAAGGGTTAAACATACATGCCCTTATTAGATTGATTAACCTACGTGCCCTGAAATGGCCGCCATGGTAGATTGTATGTTGCAGGGAGTTAAGATGCAGAGATGGTTCAACCAATGACAATGAAAGGCCATCTTGAAATTAGAATTTTGAATTTCATTTTTTTTTGTCCCATATATGCCATATTGTGGCTAATACGTGACTAGGCAGTTGTAAGTAGTGGAGGAAAACATAGTACTCTGCGAAAACCACCGCCTAACCCCAAGTCACTGGCAACTTTCTCACATGCCCAGTCCGGGATTTGAACTCAGGCAGTGGTGAGAGACAGCATGCAGTTGGTGGCGCCGCCTTAGACCACACGGCCATCAGAGCTGGTCCCTCTAGAAATTAGAAGTGAAAAATATAAAGTGCCTTTGAATATTCCTAAGAAAAATCTCTATATCAAATGTAAATTAGTAATAATAATTACTTGATGGCACTGTTACCAAATTTGGCAAATCACCCAGAACGCCTCACAATACTAAATTAGTTATTAAACGACAAAGTACATATTACATACTATCAGACATGAATACAAAGGAAACCCTTTATTTTGATGCACATGCATCATTAGTGGGATGATATTTAAAGATGATTGTGTGCCTGGTTGAAATAGGTCTGAACACAAGCCATCAACTGAGAAAATTCAGGGTCAGTATTTTTGAGATTCAACATTTTGAACAGGAGCACCTCCAGTCTCAAATGATTTTTTTTTCATTACTGAGTAAGGGTCTACTAAGCAATATTGTATTTTCCCTTTTAACATCATTAAGATCAGGATTCGGGTGTTATTTTGGCAAACGCCTCCTCTTGACATTTTTGTACACCAAATTGTGATTTGAGGAATTTATTTGTATAAGGAAAAGAAAAGTGCTCTAGTTGAGTAATATATGAAAATGTATGCTTGTATGAATTGTATCATCAATTAGCACATAGCAACAGCTATGTGCTGATTGATTAGCACATTGCATTGATTAGCAACCCCTAGCCCAAAGAATACCCACAAACACCCACAGAGTTCACCGAGTGACCTACCGGTGAAACTAGTTCAACAAGGCAAATGACGAGTCTTCATCCAAAATCTCTGTTTTTTCCCCTTTAGTGTTTTGCATTTTGTTGGGTATAATAAAACAAATATGACATCCCTGTGGGGTGTTCACCAGGAATAACTTTCCCTCAAGAGGATAGTCGCCCTCGGCTACGCCCTCGAGCGACAATCCTCTTGAAGGGAAGTTATTACTGGTGTACACACAGGGATGTCATATTTGTTTGTATAATGGCAATAGGGCATCTGACTGTTTTTACAACAGACCTTTTTCTGGATACGCAAGAGAGTGGAATATCTGGGGTTTTTTCTTGGGGGTACTAGCGTAGTGAGCAGGTCCATCGGAAGAAACACATAGGTAGTCTTCATGAATGTTTTATTGCAAACAATATTTATCAGTACTGTACATTTGTAGAATTCAAGAATGAAGGGTTGTATACCAAAGGTAAGGTGAATGTAGTAGTTGTGCCTCTATGGTCGAAATCATGTTCCAGCAAAACTTAGTGCATTACTCATGCTGCTTAACTTCTTTACAACAATAGATGCCACTCAATAACCATAGATTAAATTCCAATCATTCTTTTCAAGTTCAATTCTTAGCCCATTTGCATTTGAAATGCACAAATAGAATAACAACCTACAACATAATCTTATATAAAATAACACATTTCCTATAATATGAAAAAGGAATTGATGATTCAACAGGAAGAATAGTAGTTTTCAAAATGAATACACTCAAATTAGTGCTTATTTAAAATAGACATGTTCATCATCAGCTCCACTCTGATTCTAGCAGGTGATTGGTCAATTTCTTTGGTGTAACAGGGGGGGGGGGGGTAGCCCCCTCACATTAATTTGAACTATGTTAGGCACGAGTTCAACATGTTCAAGGTTCTTGCACTGGACATCTGTTTCATCAGACTCGGCTCAGACAGATTGAGTGTCCTGCAAGGATTTCTCACTTGAACTCGCGAGTTCCATACCTAAATCCATATTGATTACTTCCTAGAGCTGCACTTGAGTGGCTCGAGTACTGAAGCCGAGCTTGAGATGGAGTGTTTAACTCATCGACTCGTCTACGTAGGAAACACAAACGTAACAAAGAACTCCTTATCACTGTCAAATCTGGTTTACAATCCTCAATGTATACAGGCATTGTACATGTAGAGTGTTATACTGACTGTTTTGTTCCATGAAGAGACCTGTGTAAGATCTTTTGTGATAAAAACAGCATTATTTTGCAGGACAAGGACAGTTGCATGTAACTGATTCCTTTACCGGAATTACACCCTTACAGCTGATTCAAGCTAACAATGAGCTATAGTACAAGTTCAGGAGTATAGTCCATTCACTCTGCACAAAAGATTGATAGACCCTACAGGTGGACGTGTGACCTCTACATGTCCACTTGTAAAGTACACTGATGGGTTCTGCGAGTAGCCCAGTATGTTTTCTGGGTCACAGAGTAGGGGGGCTCCCCAGGGGTTTCATATCTCAAGTACCACAATCTCTACATCTTATTTTAGACTACTAGTGTCCCATGTACCAATTGCCCCTTCAGTTCCCCCTATGTTCGAGTTCTCCTCACTCCGTGGCTGCTAACCACAAACTGACCCTGATTTCTATAAGAGCACAGGTGAGCTTGAATTGAACATCAATAGCGGACAGACCTGTTCTTACAGGCACACACTTGAAACTTACAAACCCATTCACTTTGCTCATTGTTAGCTTGAATCAGCTATAAAGGTATTTTCATCACATATTTTTTTTTTTCAAAAATTATTTAAGTATAACATCTAGGTTACCAATAATCTTGCTCTCGGAAAGTATGCATTGAATAAGGCAATAAGACAACATAGAAAAATTGATATGCTTTTAGTAGTAAAAGAGTTACAGTAAAGGAAGTTACACCATGGTTGTGTTGAGGAATCATTGAAACAGTTAAGAGATGGTGGTGCTACAGCAATGCATGTTCTAAATAGGACCCCCAGTTTTGGGGAACTTGCTCAGCAGAAAATCTATATTAATTCAGAACTTGTTTCTAACAGTGCCAACAGTATCCTACAAACAGTGGAAAAATATAAGATAGATAGTATCATATATTCTCAGTATTTTGGGACACACCTTAATAATGATTAGTGGATGGCCCATATTTTCAGAAAATATTGACAAAGCAGATAAACAGCATCTCAGATTTCCCAAAGAACTTGACTACTGTGATCAAGTGACCATTGAGATCTGGTTGGTGAGACCAGGGCAATCCTATTGTCATCGTAACTGTCCCAGAACAATGGTGATTCATTGTAACTGTCCCAGAACAATGGTGATTCATTGTAACTGTCCCAGAACAATGGTGATTCATTGTAACTGTCCCATAACAATGGTGATTCATTGTAACTGTCCCAGAACAATGGTGATTCATTGTAACTGTCCCAGAACAATGGTGATTCATTGTAACTGTCCCAGAACAATGGTGATTCATTGTAACTGTCCCAGAACAATGGTGATTCATTGTAACTGTCCCAGAACAATGGTGATTCATTGTAACTGTCCCAGAACAATGGTGATTCATTGTAACTGTCCCAGAACAATGGTGATTCATTGTAACTGTCCCAGAACAATGGTGATTCGTTGTAACTGCCCCAGAAGAATGGTGATTCATTGTAACTGTCCCAGAACAATGGTGATTTATTGTAACTGTCCCAGAACAATGGTGATTCATTGTAACTGTCCCAGAACAATGGTGATTCATTGTAATTGTGATTTTATAGCAGACAGAGCATACTATAATTTAGTAAAATGCCAGATTATCTACGATTGAAACTGCAGTTAAAAGAATTACGATCAATCGTGGATGTCAATGTGGCCTGCCATCTTGTTGATCTAGACTTAATAGTCTTTAAACTTTAAAACTACATCAGGGCTCGACATTAGTGCTTGCCCCTTTGCCCCGGGCAAGTAGAATTTGCAAATTATAGCTGAGGGGCAAGTGAAAACTGTATCTTGCTTGCCCCATTGGACAACAATGCTGTATAAATTTCAGGTTTACTTAAGAGAATGCCTGCAAGTTTTGTGGTCTGGCATCCAAGCTTGTCCTGTAAAATATGCTTTCTCATGCAGCACCATGTTCTACTTGGTTTTTGAATGAAACATAAAGGCTAAGCATACAATAGTTCAAGGGCAGGTAAAAGTTGGAGTGGGGCAAGTAAAAATTGAATCTCACTTGCCCTACTGGGCAAGTCGCCACAAAAGTTAATGTCGTGCCCTGTACATTCTGATGTTATTGACATATTTCTAATAATATATCATCAATAATGTTTTCATTGTCACATAACTTTCTCGGAAAGTGCAGATACAGGTGAACTTGGATATGACGGACCACTGTACGACGGACTTTTGGCTATGACGGACGATATGCTTGGTCCCAGTCCCATGCATATTAACTATGTGTATTTGACCATGCATAGGACGGATTCCGTATGCCGGAACTCGGCTACCACGGACCAATATCACGGCACACACGATGCTACTTACTATGTAATTAGCATTGTGTATGACGGACAAACACGTGTCTAGCAGTCGGCTTATTCTCGTCGAGACTAACACATGTGCTGAGTTACGTTCGGCCAGACAGAACTCAGTTCACATTGTCTGGTATTTCTCAGCAGACAAATATATGTATAATAAAAATCCAGCCAGACATATTCTTTCGCTGTTTTGACTTTTATATAGAGATCAACTGAGGTCCCCAATGCAATAAGATACACCCTTGCATATGACGGACTAAGTCCATCATATGCATATGACGGATTTCGCATATGACGGACCAATTTTCCTGGTCCCACTGAGTCCGTCATATCCAAGTTCACCTGTATAAATAATATCTCTGAATAGAAAAAATATATAGACCTTATCTACACTTAAGTGAGAACAACGCAACCAGGGAGTTGATCTTTGACTATTTGAATAGCTCTCTCTGATTGGCATTTACAGAGTGTCAGCTTCTTGAGGTTTTTGAATTTGTGAAGCGGACGTTGATCTTTGAGTATTTGAATAGCTCTCTCTGATAGGCAGTTATTAAGTGTCAGCTTCTTGAGGTTTTTGAATTTGTGAAGCTGACTTAATCCCTCATCAGACAGATCAGCTACACCGACTTTTAGTGAAACCAGCTCTAACTGAAAAAGGGACTCAAGTCCTTCATCATCAATATTACCCATTGCTATGTCTCTCAATTTTGGCATCTTTTCTGAAAATGATCTCACAGGCTCACATGTGGTGTTAGTGTTACAGAAATGGAAAACTTCCAGTTGTTTTAAGTTATTTGCAATGCCGTTCACTGCTGTATCCGTCAATTCTTCGCAGCCACTGATGTTCAGATGGACGAGGTTTTTCAGTCCGCTGGCGACTGATCCCACGGCGGCATCCGACAATCTAGAGTTTTCACTCATGTCCAGCAGTTTCAGGTTTTTAAGATTCATGCTGATGTGATGCAGGGCAAGATCGGTACATCTGGCTCTGTTGATATGCAGCTCCGTAAGACAGGTCAGCTTTTCCGCTATGACCCTCACAGCATCATCAGTATCGATGTGAAGAATTTTCAGGGCAGCAATTTTGCTGATGCGTTCCAAGTATTTGATGCTGATGTGACTGCATCCAAGGTTGAGCACTTTCAGATTCTTCTTACTACTGCCGACTGATCCAACAGCAATTAAATCCAGCAATCCAGTCATGGGTACATCCAGCAGTTTCAGGTTTTTAAGATTGCTGCTGATATGAGTCAGGGCAAGATCGGTATATCTGGTTCCCTTGATGCACAGTTTGGTGAGACAGGTCAGCTTTTCTGCCACGACCCTCAATCCATCGTCGGTCACCCTCCAACAATAGCTCAAGTCCAGAACTTCTAGGGCGGCCACTTTGCCGATGTGTTCCAAGTTGGTCATGGTGATGCGACAGCCGGAGAGCTTGAGCACTTTCAGGTTCTTCAGACTACTGATGACTGACCCCACAGCAGCATCCGACAATCCAGTCTCGCTGACGTCCAGCACCTTCAGCTTTTTAAGATTCCTGCTGATATGATGCAGGGCACGATTAGTGCAGTCTGTTTGGTTGATACGCAGTTCTGTGAGACAAGTGAGCTTTGTCGCCACAACCCTCAGCTTATCATCCGTTAACATGAAACAGTTGCCCAAGTCAAGAACTTCTAGGGCAGCCAATTTGCTGATGTGTTCAAAGTCGGATAGGCTGATAGGATAGTGCTGATTGCATCGGGAGAGCTTGAGCACTTTCAGATTCTTCAGACTCCCCATCTCGATCGGTTTGAACCATCTATGCGGGACGACAGACCAGTCGAGGTCTAGTGTGTGTAGGGAGGACGGCAAAAGGGCAGCGTTAACTGGCTGAAGGTTACAGTTGTGGAGCCAGAGTGTCTGCAAGTTAGGGAACCACCCTTGGAGGTCTTGAAGCATAGCGGTGGAGAGGTTCACATCCAGTCTTTTATCAGCTGAAAGAAGGAAACACAGGTCACTGAGAAAAGCTGAGGAAATGTTTCTATACTGTAAAGTTTGAAATATTAACGTGGAAGTAATATTAGTGACTTAAACAAGTGGATCCGATTCGCTAATATCACAATCCGTTTACATTTGTTCTATTTTGTACTCAAAATGCCCATCTAGTCGCAATTACACATGGTCAGTTTATGACCCTACGTAGTACGTACATATATAGACACACGTACGTGCGTGTTGTGATATATAAATGTCTCACTGTACATGTACAGCCAAATTTGGATGATGCACGTAATCACGGTGGATATGAGTACCTTAATTGTAATACACCAATCAGGACGGACCTTCAATGACACATGAGTTAAACAGCCATGTGGCGATGCTAGTTTAGCGCATAAAATCTGTGTGGTTCTAAGAAATTACGATTGCAATAGACCCATTTTGATGATCACCTGTACCATTCAAAGCCCGATCTGATTATCTTGAACCCTTAATTTCACTGGTTAGGTGGTCGGCTGGTCGCGTCGTAATGAAACAAGGTCTACTCAGTATTTTTTAGGCATGAGTGGTAGATTAGAACATGAATTAGAATACCACTATGGCGCTGTTGGAGATGGTTCACACGCGAATATTACGATCCGCTATTATGGAAAAAGGGATCGATTCGCTAAATATAGATTCGCCAATATTTCGAACTATACAGTATCTTATACACACACACACACACACACATATATATCTATCTATCTATCTATCTATCTATATCTAAATATATGATAGCCTGCAAAACTAGCAACAAACATTATTAGGGCTGGGCTCGATTGCCAGGACATCGAGCGCTCAAGAAAGTCTCATGGTCGATACTCACCATCTTCTGACAGTGAGCGACAAACTCATAACCCCCCCCCCTCCAAATACACAAGAGCCTACCTTGTGCTTTTACTTCTTCAAAAAAAACGGTGCTTAGGCGGCTGCCATTGAAACTGCACTGCGAACGACACTATCGTAACGCTTGGAAAAGTGTGGTGAGGGCCACGCTATGTATTTTACATTGTGCTGGTCAAAAAACAATATGCATTACCATTTCTCAAAACAAGGAATTATACTTATTTCCAAGGTGATGGAAAGGTTATATAGCATAAATATAGACATATTTATTACCTGGACTGTATTCACTTCTCAGCTTGAAGGTCTGCAATACTTCAGAGAAATGTGAGCTCAGAAATGTCCACATTCTCTCATGATTCAAGGCGTCTGGAGTGATGTCCACATGGCTCCAAAGTTTGTTGTCTCTGGTAATCCGATGCCACTGCTTACAAACCCTGAAATGAAATAAATAAGTCTTGTAGGTAATTATATTTCCTCTCCAGCCAACAAGGGGCCTGCACTGACGGCTGTGTGATCTGAGGCATTGTCACTGACCACTGCCAAGGTTTGAATCCCAGGCAGGGCATCAGGATTTGACACTTAGATTTCAGGCTAGGGGCCCAAAAAAGGTCTTTTGGTAAAAAATAGAGGTCAACAACAGGACTTCAAGTTACTATACATAGTATTTTGGGCCCCAATAGGATGCCCACTTCCTGAGATATGAGGAAATGAGAATGACCACCCCCATTTGGCTCTGACACTAAATATGTACCATAGGAATGCAAATAAAATAAATGCGAGACCCCCTATTTAAGGTACATGTAACAAGTTAAATTGGCATTTTCGAGTCGCTGCTGTGGGTTTTTAAGTGATTTAATTTTAAAAATAACATTTCACATTTTTCTCAATAAAACTCGAGACATTTAAGAAAAGATAAATCAAAGTAGCATTGAGAGGTAGCTAAAAATGTGTTCTTTCAGAAAATATATAGTTAACTGGGTGTTACAATCCCTTACAAAATGTAAATGAAGAAAATGCTAGCTAATGTCCTTAGTGCTGGTCACTGCTGGACCCACCTTAATCCCAATAGCAAGTGCAAGCTGGGTGTTACAGATGAACTGTAGGTCTGTTTACAAGGTTAGTTCTCCTACCCCTCAAAAGAGGTCGCTGCCAAATGTAAACAAAGACCTTTTTAATAACCCTGAGGGTTGCCCCACAGCCACACATTGGTTTTAAGTGCCTTTGGCTCTGGGACAAGCATTCTTTGGCCACAAACATGATGGCTGCGACCCACTGTAAAAATCAACCGAGTCCTGTCAGCTTTTTGTTTGAAACTTCTGTCTTGACAAAAAAAAACTTTTGACAAATGTGACTTTTGTCAAAACAGGTAACTTTTGTTTACACAACTCAAAAGCAACTTCCGTCTTGGCACTCTTGCGTTTATCAACACGTTGGAAACCATGACTATTACAGATATAAACTGATAAATACAGTTTAATAAATACAGGTGACAATCCTTGAACAATGAATTGTGCGCAATGTTGGAATAAAATCATAAAATGCTTGAACACAACCCTTACCCCAGGGAGGTGTACACCTCCTGTGAGGTGCGTTCCAAATATTTAAATTAGCACCTCAGAACACCTCGTGGAGGTGCACCTCAAAAATATCAATTGTTGCGTGGCAGTGACTCTACAACAGCAGTAGAGATCATAACATAACCAATAAACGTCCATAAATAGATAAATAAGCATAGAAAATAATCTACATGGCTGTTGGAGAGTCAGATATTTCGGTCTAGCACTTGAGGTGCAAATAAACATAAATGTAAACATCTATTGAAGTAATTGGAGGTTTACACCTTAAAGACACCTTCTGTCAAAACAAGTCATCAGTGGTTCTTCGGAGGTGCGCTTAAGGTGCTAATTTAAATAATTGGAACGCACCTCAAATACACTGCAACAACACCTCAATAGTACCTCAGTGGCACCTCAAAGCCACCTCAGAGGTGGAGGTGTCATTGAGGTGTACACCTCAACAAAGGTGAGGTATAACTGAGGTGTACACCTCAATTGCACCTAAAGTACACCTCCCTGGGGTAAGGGAATCCTTCTGGCATGGTAATTGGTGCTCGTGGAATAGAGACACAAATCGGGTCTAAAAAGTGTAAATTGTTTACCTCGCAATCTGACAGAGTTCCTTCAGCGACAAGTAACTAAAGATTTCTAAAATCAAGGGCTCAGGGATATTTTCTATAGATGTCTTGTGCAAATCCCTTGCGGAGGAGCGTCTTTTTGAAGATGTCGCACCCATTGCTGAAGTGTTGACTGGGACCCGTAGAAGTCGTGACATTAGACTAGTGCCAGTCCTCTGAGCTAATGCTAGCCTGCCTCCCAGGCCATTAAACAAATGCAACATCTCTGTGGGGTAGCCAGCATGATTGTATCCCCGAGGGAGCTTTTTCACCCCCGGGCTTTGCCCTCGGGTGACAAAGCTCCCTCGGGGGATACAATCACGCTGGCAACCCCACAGAGATGTTGCATTTGTTTTATTATACCAAACAACGTCATACCACACAGTCTTGTGATATCCTCCTCCCCCATGGCCACTTCCTTAAAGCGGCCTGCTGCTTGAAGCACTCATAAAGGCTACGATGATGAGTCAATGTTATTTTCTTTATCGTTGTTCTCAGCATAAGACAATTTCATTGTTGACGGCGGCATTCTGCTCAGACCTTGACATATTTTCGCCACGCGTGGGGAACTTGAAAGCATGACGTCCTTAACAATAGAGGGATTCATGAAACAGTAGGTTTAAAATTCTCGGTTCCTTGACAAAGGGTGACATTAAGTCGAATGGTGACCGCTGTCAAGGAACCTACAGAGACGCAGGTAGCCAGCATTTTTGACACATGGCTCTCATCCAATAGGATAAGAGTATCCTTACATGAGGTACAATAAATGTGAATGTCATCCCTTGTGGATAGATGGCACTGCAGTATACTAGCAGGGAAATTGGGAATATACTACCATTGCAACCCCCTCGTGTAGCAATTGTGTGAACTATAATCTGTCTGACCCAAACTTGGCTGACCGCTTTTCCTCTTTTTTGGTACAAAAAGTTCGTGTTTGACATCCAAACTTGGCAAACATCTCACAAGCACTAATGCGTGTATTGTTGGCAATGTGCAAATCTTACAATGGGACCTTATGAGCAAAATCAACATTTTGCGGAGTTGAGACGAAAAGTATATTTATACAAGAATGCACACGTTAGTGCTCCTTAAGATGTTTGCCAAGCTTGGATGTCAAACACGAACTTTTTGTAACATTAAAGAGGAAAAACGGTCACCCAAGCTTGGGTCTAACAGACTATAAATGGCCACAAGTCCCTATGTAGTACTAGTATATATAAATATATATATATATATATATATATATATATATATATATATATATATATATATATATATATATATATATATATATATATATATATATATACTAGTATATATATATATATATATATTAATATACATATATATATATATATATATATATATATATATATATATATATATATATATATATATATATATATATATATATATATATATATATATATATATATATGTAAGAAAAACACGGTTGAGTAAAGCCTAGTAGCTAGGCTAAACTACTGCAGCAGCCGGCGCGCAATAAATAATCCGTGACGGGATTATAGACGGGCGCTAGTCTATAGTGCGAGACATAGCTTATTGGCCTGTATTATCTCGACATGTTTCGACAGCCATCAGATCTCCACGCTACCTGGCTACAGCGGTACTTTCAAATACACGTGCCTTCGCAATGGATCTGTACAAGGCATCTTTAGTAAACATCCCTGAGAACTTGATTTTAGAAATCTTTAGTTACCTCTCGCGGAAGAAACTGTGTCAGATTGCAAGGTAAACAATTTACACTTTTGTCTTTTATCACAATATCAGACAAAAAGCGATGTCTACTCTTAGAGTTAGACTTCTTAGATGAAGATAACAGTGCATCGACATTGACGTCATTCGTGGTTTACTGCAGTGCTTACTTGTACAATCCAGCTACTAAATTAGTGCACTGCCATTACCTCCATGAACACCAATTACCTGATTACCATGCCAAAAGGATTGTGTTCAAGGATTTTATTCCAGCATTGCGCACAATTCATTGTTCCAGGACTGTCACCTGTAATTACTTGTTTACAAAAGCAAGACAGAAATTGCTTTTGTAAACAAAAGTATGAACCAATGTCTTGACAAAGTAACTTTTTGCTGACAAAAGCAAGGCGGAAATTGCTTTTGTAAACAAAAGTAACCAATGTCTTGACAAAGTAACTTTTATTTACAAAAGCAAGGCAGAAGTTGCTTTTGTAAACAAAGGTAACCAATGTCTTGACAAAGTAACTTTAGTCAACAAGAGTTACTTTTGTCAAGACAGAAGTTAAAAACAATAAGCTGGCAGTACTCAGTAGATTTTACAGTATGTGACTATTGATAGTGACTATGATGTTTCCAGGTGCCCTCGGTTTTGGTTCTAAACTACACAAGACTAGATCTGATCACAGGCATCTGTAACAGAAAATATAACAATATAAGTCCAATGAAATGTTCGTAAAACAGTTATAAGCGCTATGCTGATACTGTATATAAACTCTTAGATAAATAAATAAAACAAGTGGATATGAAACCAGCCGGTCAACCTGAACAGGCTAGCTAGCCTCAACCAGTGTCAACTATTCTAATGAATATTGTGATCATGTAAATGATATGAGATGATCATGATTGGTCCTTGTTCCCACGTGACCTCACGCTGATGCCAGATCAGTGATCCCTGGTATGAGTCCAGCACTTCACTATAACGCCCATATATAGTAATTGGTCTCTCGCTACATATCCATTCTTTTCTTCATCTAAGGTAAACACAAGCATAGCAGACCTTTTGGAACTAGTTACTTAGGTGATTTCCTGTTAAAAGTCCTTGGCATATTCATGAGGGTCTGCACACATTACCATGCACTTGGGCAAGACCATTATCACTTCTTTAATGGCTATCATGTAAACAATGCCCCCTTGATATCCCTGCACTGGCATGAATTTTATGGCACCCTTTCTGTAAACTGGTCAGTGTACAACCAAAGGCTAATCTAGGTCAGGCCTGTGGACTACACAAACTGATAAGATTTAGAAAATAGAAGTGCCGCCCTAGATTTCACGAAGTTAGGCCTGAAAAAAGTTGTTTGTTTCCTTTAACCCTACCCTAACAAGTTTTTATTCAAAGAAATCCCTACCCTTGAGTTTTTACTGCCCTCCCAACTCCCAATTAACGTAAAACATGCATAAAACCAGGAACCTTCATTTAATGAAGGTTTCTGATAAGAGTAGACACACATTTTTGACCAAAAATATAATCTGAAAAACTTTTTTTTTACCGACCTACCTACCTTATTTTGTTTCGGACCGTTACAGGAAACAAAAAAAATCTTTTTTTAGGCCTTAGATGTGCAGAGAGTGAAGTCCTGTGGTTAACTGGGAGATTGTGTGGTCCAGATGTAGTTGGGGCAACAATGGTCTTGTGTTGTGAAATGATAGGTATAAAGGAAGGGCAGATAGTATTTCCTGTTTCATTCACGATTTACCATGGTGTGTAGATGAAAGGTTTGACTGACACAGATGTAATAGGACTCAGACATCCTTTCCCCATTAGGGTCCAGGGCCTTCCCTTTGTGTCATTTCTATCCATGAAGGGGGTTGATATCATGAGCAGTATCAGGTTACTGGGTGAATACCCCATTGAGGCTGATTGCAAGGATTTCATGGTTACACTAGTCCCTAAAAAGTTGACATTCCCTCCCTATCTGTGCTGACCAAGCAATGTGGAGTATAGCCTAGTCCTATTAAGGCCAAGAAATGTTTTTCAACTCTTTTCACCTCTTGAATTACTTACCTTATGTTTATATACCATTCTAAGATGTCTACCCATATTTAGTTCTCTATTGGCTCACCAGATGGCCAGCATGGGTTCATTTCTGACTGACCAGGGTGACCACCATTGGCGCCATATATCAACAGCATCTAAAACTAACACATTAATATTGAGCAAAAGATAGACCAGAACAGAGAAAAGCAATATTTTTGTAAATCATAGACTAGGAGCTAGTCTATGTGGTGTAGTATCAGGTATATGGTAGGTAGCTGGCACCACCTGGTCCCCCTCTCTCTAGAAATGTTATGACATAGTCAAACTCAGACCTCTTTTCCCCTGGTGAGATAAGTGTGAACTAAACCGACCACTGTGGCCTCCTAGATTATTTGGTGCATGCTAACAGAAAAAAAACATAACAGAAAAATAAATATGTCTCACTCTGCCTAGAAATATAGGCTAGATTCCCCCAAGAATTCCCTTCATAACCCATTCTAAACTGTTATCTCTATCTATCTCAGTGCACATATAGAGAGAGTGTAGCTACTAGCTAGTGCACTGTTGTTACAGATTGACCTCTGGTTTCTGGGCATGCTCTTAGCCGAGGGCCTGAGGCTGTGAGATGCATCAGATCTCCCAAATTCTGGCCTTGGTTTTTCGAACACAGCTACTTGGCGAGGACCCGCAAAGGCAGCTGTGGTTCCGATTTTTATCAATGTAAATTGTAAAATTTGGTGATATCTAAATTTGGCACCTTAGTGTAAGTGCATGAAATTGCACTTCTTGCATTTTTAATGAAGATGCTTACCAAGAAGTATTAAACTCTAAGCATGAAAAGCTTTAAAATAGTAGTATGTTGGAGTGTGTAGAAATGTATTGTTGGCTGCAATATCAGAATTTCTATTATCTTCATTTTTTCTGCCGTATTCTGGCTAAGTCACGGCTAGCCAGTTTTGTAAGTGGGCGAGGAGGCAACCAGCAGGGTTCGACTTTCCCAGGGGCCCAGGGACATATGCCCCTTGATTTTGTTGTTGGCCCCTAGATATTTCTGACTAGGGGCCCAGAAAAGTATACACAATAACCTGAATATCTGTTTTTGACCACTTATTTTCAGCAAAAGATCTTTTCTGGCCCCTAGCCTGAAATTTAAGTGTCAGACCCTGACCTGGCGAAAACCACCTTCTAACCCCAAGTCACTGCCAACTTAGTCTACTTTCCCAGGGGAATATGCACCTAGATTTGTCTAGGCCCCAAAATACTTTAATAACCAGAAATTCTGTTTTTGACCTCTATTTTATACCAAAACCCTAGCCTGAAATCTAGGTGTCAGATCCTGATGTCCTGCCTGGAATTCAAACCTTGGCAGTGATGAGAGACAGCTATTAGCCAGTGACAATGCATTAGACCACACAGCCATCAGGGCAGGCCCCTTGTTGGCTGGAAAGGATACATATTTACATACAGGACTTATTTATTTTATTTTAGGGTTTGTAAGCAGTGGCATCGTATTACCAGAGACAACATACTTTGGCGCCATGTGGACATCATTTCATTCTCCTTGGATGAGTTGAATTTTCCAAATCGAGCTTTTCCGCTGCAGAGAATGTTGAAATTTTTGAGGTCACATTTCTCTGAAGTAGTACAGACCTTCAAGCTGAGAAGTGACTACAGTCCAGGTAAGAAATACATCTAAAATAATGCTCTATACGGCCTAAAAAAAAGATTTCTGGTTCCTATAACCATACTCAACCTAGTTTTTGTCCCTTACCCTAAAGATTTTTTCTCCAACCATTATTATCAATTTCTGGGTGAACGTTACAGAAGTACAATTACTGCATATAAAGACAATTACAACAAGGCAAACTTTTATTGAAGCCATATATATATATATATATATATATATATATATATATATATATATATATATATATATATATATATATATATATATATATAAGGCTGCATACCGCTAAGGGTGAAGCGGTACAGTACCATAACCGGTATCGTCGAAACGATACGGTAGTTTATCAGTACTGCTATCGGTATCTTGAACTACGCTAAGTACACACTTAGCGTAGTTCCTGACATAAATCTAAAACGTATTTGTTGTCTGTCAGGTATTTTAAATAATCATGTGAAAACTAAACAGTCGTACTTACTGTAGCCGAACTTGTTAGATCCACATTCTGCTCATTCTTGCTTGAAGGCACGTTATAGCGGCAAAGTCAGCACCATCGCCGCTACCACCAGCGCTGTGATTCTCATCACCACCGCGTAGTGGCGCTGTACATCACTACAGCAGCGCCACTACGCGGTAACAAAAAGTATCACAACACCAATGGCAGCGGCGACGGCACCAGGTTCGCCGCTATATCGCACCTTCCAAGTTAACAAGTTCAGCAACCGTGAGTATAACTTTTTACTGAATTATTTTGTAGTATTGAATGTTTGACATGGGTTTGTGTTTTGCAAAATACCGATATATATATATATATATATATATATATATATATATATATATATATATATATATATATATATATATATATATATATATATATATATATATATATATCCATCCATCCATCCATCCATCCATCCATCCATCCATCCATCCATGCCTCCCTCCCTTTAAATCATCCTAAAACATGTGTCAGTAAAAAAAATTAAAAAAATTTTAAGACAATTCCAGTGTTTTGAATTATCCTAAAACATGTTTTAGTAAAAAAATAAGGATAATTTAAAATACTGGAATTTTTTTAGACATTGTCCTGGAACCCTCTGATCTGGCATCAGGGTGAGGTCACAAGGGAACAAGGACTCCTGTATCTTAAGCATTACAGATAAACATGTGCGTCAGCCATGCACAGAGCATGAGTTTTGGGTTAATAGTTGAGGCTATCCTGTTCAGGTTTGTTGACGGGTTTTATGTCCACTTGTTTTTATTTATCTAAGGTAGAACATTTCCTCAGCTTTTCTCAGTGACCTGTTTCCTTCTTTCAGATGAGAAAAATAGTCTATATGTGAGTAAGGTGAACCTCTCCACCGTTATGCTGAAAGACCTTCAAGGAGAGTTACCTAACTTGTGGACACTCTGGCTGCACAACTGCAACCTCTACCCAGTTAGCGCTTCTTCTCTGCCTTCCTCCCTTCACACTCTAGACCTCTACTGGTCATACCTCCCACAAGACTGGTTCAAACCCATCGAGACGGGAAGTCTGAAGAATCTGAAAGTGCTCAAGCTCTCCCGATGCAGTTGGATCAACATGACCGACTTGGAACACATCAGCAAATTGGCGACCCTAGAAGTTCTGGACTTGGGGGAGTGTTACAGGGTAATCGATGATGATGATTATGATAGAGTTGTGGCTACTGACGATGCATTGAGGGTCGTGGCAGAAAAGCTGACCTGTCTCACGGAGCTGCGTATCAGTAGAACAAGCTGCACCGATCTTGCCCTGCGTCATATCAGCAGGAATCTGAAAAACCTGAAACTGCTGGACTTGAGCAAGACTGGATTGTCGGATGCTGCTGTGGGGTCAGTCATCAGTAGTCTGAAGAACCTGAAAGTACTCAAGCTCTCCTGTTGCAGTCGTATCAGCTTGACCAACTTGGAACACATCGGCAAAGTGGCTGCCCTAGAAGTTCTTGACTTGAGCGACTGTACCAGCGTTACCGACGATTCATTGAGAGTCGTGGCGGAAAAGCTGACCTCTTTGATGGAGCTGTGTATCAAGGGAACCAGATGTACAGATCTTGCCCTGCGTCATATCAGCAGAAATCTTAAAAACCTGACACTGTTGGACATGAGTGAGAATTGTAGATTGTCGGACGCCGCCGTAGCATCAGTTGCCAGTGGACTGAAAAACCTCGTCCACCTAGACATCAGTGGATGTGAAGCTTTGACAGATACAGCAGTGAACAGCGTTGCAAATAACTTAAAACAACTCCAACTTTTCCATTTTTGTAACACTAACACCACATGTGAGCCTGTGAGATCATTTTTTATAAAGATGCCAAAATTGAGAGACATAGAGATGGGTGAAATAGATGATGTAGGGCTTGAGTCTCTTGTTCCGTTACAGCTGGTTTCTCTAAAAGTTAGTGTAGCTGATGTGTCTGATGAGGGATTAAGTCAGATTCACAAGATGACAACCCTCATAAAGGTGATACTTATTAAATGCGCATCTCCTCATATATTTAAAGGCCGACTCCCTAAATGTTGGACTGTCATGTTTTAAGGTCAATACTTTTCTATTGCGAGATATTATGTAGATTCCCTAACATTTCCCAGAAAGGTATGTGACACTGAAAACAATATTGATGATATTTCATTCAGAAATTTGTGCAACAACATCAGAATGTTGTTTCGAAATTCCGAGACTAATAAGTCACATGATCAACAAGATGGCAGGACACATTGACATTCATGATTGATCATAAATCTTTCAACTGCAGTTTCAATTGTTGTTAATCTGACATCTTACTATTGTATAATGCTCTGAATGCTATAAACCCACAATTACAATGAATCACCATTGTTCTCGGACATTTGTATTCACAATAGGATTGCCACTTTGTTTACTGTAATTGTTACCACTAAAAAAAAAAAAATCTTTTTTATGTTGTCTCATTGTTTAAATAATTAATGCATAATTTCTGAAAGCAAAGTAATTAGTAACCTAGATATGATACTAAAAGAGTTTTTGAAAAAAATAGATATATTTAGGTTTAACTTTGGTAAAGGACTTCTCAGATACATGCAACTGTCCTTGTCCAGCAAAATAATCTTGTTTTTGTCAAAAAATATCTTTAAAAGGTCATTTCCTGGTACGCCGGTAGTCAGGCGGGGCAAATTGGACCCAAGATTCCATGTCAGAACTTATCTTTTCTAGTGACAGGCTTGAATGGCCACTCGGCAAAACTTTCTAGGAGCCCGAGCCCAGCCGAGGATCTAGGAGCCCGAAAAACTTTCCTACTGCTGTTCTAGGAGCCCAGAACAAATATGCTAAAAAATTGTATAAATAACTAATATATACCATAATCTTTTTTAGCGGCAGCTAGAAGCTCTAGGGGTCTAGATTCTCTTAAATGCATTTTCCTCCTTTTCCTGGCGCTTGAAATGAGAATAAAGGGTATGATATATTTTCATAAATTCAGTGTATTTTTTACTAGTGTAGTAATTGCTCTTTAACATTTAGAGTTAAACATGTTCAATACATCTAGTTTCTGAACTCTTGATATGAGAATGAAGAGTGATATATTTTTACGAATTCAGTGTATTTTTACTTAGTGTGGTAATAGCTCTCCCTTCAGATTTACCAATTAGAATAACATTAAGAGTTAAAAATGTTCAATACATGTTGTTTCTGAACTCTTAAAATGAGAATGAAGGGTATGATATATTTTTATGAATTCAATGTATTTTACTAGTGTAGTAATAGCTCTTTAAGATTTACTAGAATTACCCTTAGAGTTAGACATGTTCAATACATGAGGTGATGTAGTTTCAGAACGTGTTCAAATATGCAGGTGCAAGTGGGTTAGCCTTCCTCTCAGAACATAAACCGTTATTTCGCGTGTATAAGACACACTTTTTTACACTAATTTTTACACTAAAATCGGGGGTGCGCCTTATACACAAAGCTAGAGATCTCGGGTGTTTTACATCATGCGGCCAAGACGATGTGCATCAATCTCTCCCTCGTCATATATGAATTGTAATTACCGTACCACCCTCCACTAGAATGTACTGATTACAATCCATGTGACATGCCTAGGACAATGGGTAGTGGGCACCGACACGGGGTGATAAGCATTGATGTCACGTTGATGTCACATTTCACTCATCTCAATATGTGTTTTACAGGCTTTCTAGCGTTATTCATGAGGAGTTGATTTCCTATAATAATTCCGAAAAGGGGGTGCGCACTATACACAAAGCTAAGATCTATACATTATTTTAAAGGCCTGGACAAGGGGTGCGTCTTATATACAGGTGCGTCTTATACACGCGAAATTATGGTAAGTAGATGTATTATAAAATATATATATATATATATTCTTGATGTCTGTGGGCTAACTTCTAATCTTCCTACATATCACTGGTTGGCAGGTGAATGGTGAATAATTATACCCTGATTGAACTACTATTCAGTATTCACACCCAGCGATATGATCCAGAGCAGCAAAAGAGTTCATTGTATTTAATACCCCATCCAATGAAGGATGGGACATGCTGATCAGCTTTTTAATTGTACTCCAAAAAGTGGCATTAAAATAGATATATGATTAGGTTCATTTTTATTCACATGTGTATCAGTGTTCAACATAAAAGATAGCCCTACCAGTCTGGACTAATAAAAATGTAAATAGGGGCTTACATAACTAGTAAATTTCCAACCCTTTTAGCCCTAATAGACCAGTCCAAATTTACCAGTCATGATAAGATTGATTATTTGACATATTGAAATTTTGGTTGGTGCTTAGGCCTAAATAAAAAGTTGTTTGTTTCCTGTAACCTTACCCTAACAAGTTTTTATTCAAAAAAATCCCTACCCTTAATTTTTTCTGCCCTCCCAACTCCTTACCAACGTAAAACATGCATACAACACCCATTTTTGACCAAAAAAATAATCCAAAAAAAAAGATAATTTAACAACCTACCTATTCTTTTTTTTTCGTACTGTTACAGGAAACCAACAATTTTTTTCTAGGCCTTAGAGAAAAATCTAAATCAATAGCATATTTTCTTGGCTGTTTCGGTAACAAAAGGGGTTAAGTTTAGTTATTTAGATTTTCAGGTAGGGCAAGCACAGGTTAGAGAAGGGCTAGTATATCTCAGGTGCTAATAGCCCTACCAGGCCTGTAGAATTTTCTGGTTATTGTCAGAGGCACTGTATGTTTGCACTGTAAATAATTATTGAAACAAAAGTGCAAACCAAAACTCTGAGTCCCTCAAACAACACCTTTTTATTAACATATTTGTGATAAACTATTCAAGTGTCATGTCATGGATAAGAAAAGGAAAATGCATGGTTTGAAATTGAACTAGTTCGGTAGAAGATGTCTGTGGGCATGGAGACAGTAGACTTGAAGAGGGGTGATGCTCCACATGTGCCATTTATTTCCTCCTCTTCTCCCATCTGATTTGGGGTGTTATTTTCTGCTGTGACAGTGCACATTCAAAGGGGTGTCCAACTGTCGCATTGTCACACCAGCATGGGACAGGGGCTTCATAACGTGCAACAAACCAAAAGTTCGAAGCACTGTTTGACTTGGAATTTTTCGCAAATCATCACCAATTGTGCCTATCAGATATTTCACTTATTTTTGATACTAATTGTATTTATAGACCAGTGAACTCCATTTACTAATACTGTCTATTGATTGGTCTTGGTCTTAACTATTGCAATAAGGGCTAACATATAGTAGTGCTACCTGATGACAATATTCATAGCTATTATCGAACCTCTGTCTACGTAAATTGCTGTGCTCTAGGATGTAGTGACTTTCCTCCGGGACTAATAATATTTGGACACCCCTGATTCAATTTCGTTCTTTCTCTAATCCCCTCTCCACTTTCTGGAGTCCTGGCAGAGTTTGGGCTGTCAGGTTGGGTGCATCTAATAATTCAATAATTCAATGTGGCCCAGGCTTCCAGGGGAGCCTTTTCAGACAAAAGAGTCATTGCTGGTTTATGGCTATCTCAATCCACTTGCCCGCACCTCTTGATGGCTAGGTGGGCAACAGGGCAAGCGCTAAATTTGAATGCTGAAGATCTGATATTCCAGCCAGGCTTTCAGGTTGCCGGCCAATTTGGTAACAATTATCTTGTTTAACTTTGACATAGAAAAAATAAAAACGAATCTTATATTTTGAAGCTTTAGGTTTGATGTTATTTCTTGATATTAATGTGGAGTCCCTGCAAGATAGTATCTTATAGCACAAGACTTAGGTGGAAATTTTACTGTCTCTAACTTGTTGAACTACTTTCATAAGTACACTTTCTACCATAATCGTGTGCTGTAAGGTATTATCTTGCAGGAACTCCAAATTTTCCATCCAGTTACCCTAGCCTAGTATATTTAGCAGATGTGCAAGGTATCTACAAAGCAAATGTACCCTTGATTGTTCAAGAAAATGTCATTTGAGGTAAAACACTAAACTAGAAACTGTGGTCCTATCCAGGTCAGCTCAAGCAGCTAAGTTAAAGAAAACTTGGGATTGGATAACAATCGTTAGAAAGGGGCCAAGAGTGCTAAAAAGTTATGTTATCTTGAAACTGTCACCATCATCACAGCATTAGGCCAAAAGTGTGAAAATCATTTAAAAATTACAATAAAACAGTATAATATGATAGGAAGAACAATTTTTTTACAAATAGAATATAAATCCAAATTTCACTGGAGAAGTAAGTAATTTAGTAGTTACAAGTGCAATTTTGACACTGACCTATACTTAATGACCCTTCTTGGACCACTATGAACTCTGCCCATTGGATTGTGTTACCCTGTAAATTCACGCCATTATTCCAGTCAACTTACCATAACACTAACCCTAAACCTAATCCTAAACCTAACCCTACAGCGGCACCATTTAGAAGTCTAACCTTACCACGGCCACCGCGTTCCTACCTGTGTAACACGATCCCACGGGGAATCACTTTCCCACGCTACATGGCAATAGACACGTGACCTCCGGGACGTCGCTGCACCTTGACGCTTTGAGTAAAAGATGTACGTCATGTTAAAATGCATGTGATATATAATTGCAAGCTAGTATGCCTGTATCTAAAAACCTTCCCCATCAACAGGGGAGCTTGAGTAATTCAAAACTGATAGATCATATTTGGCAAATATTTCAATATCAAACAATCTTCCTTCGTGATATGGAGGAAAGGCGTATTCAACAGGTCTGATTGATAAGTAACCATAAGAAAACTCACAACGCCGCTCAAGGTGTAGGTAACACAGACGTCTTGGCAGGGTGCTGGAGGTACAATGCCTTTTTGATATCCCTATCTTTATGAAAGACATTGCTAATTTAAGCTTACAATGAGCAAAGCGAATGGGTTTATAACTTTCAACTGTTTGCCTGTAAGAACAGGCTTGTTCTCTATTGGTGTTCAGGTCAAGCACATGTGTCCACTTATAGAAATCTGGGTCGGTTTGTGGTTAGCAGTCACTGAGTGTGGAGAACTAGAACATAGGGGGAACTAAAGGCCCAGTCACACTAGGGTCCGACTATCGCACGATTTTAAAATCGGATCCGATTTTGCTTGTTTTAAAATCGGAACTGGACGTTCCGATTTTTTTATTGCTAGAAAAATGAGTCAATGATTTGTCTTGCGATAAAGTAGTCGTGCGATGTTTGCAGTCACACTTTTACGATTCATCGGAGCCGATTTTATTGCTAGAAAAATGCGTCAAAAAATTGTCTTGCGACTTTTCAAAAATCGGCACTGATTTGCAAACAGGTTCGCAAATCAGTACTGACTTTTTTTAGTCGGATCCGATTTTGTATTTGGCCTAAAAATCGGATGCGACGAACGCACGATAGGTGAAAAAATCGGGTCCGACCTGCCGATTTTAAAATCGTGCGATAGTCGAGCTCTAGTGTGACTGCGACATATACGATATTAACCCAGTACCGACTTTTTAGACGCAGGCGATAGGTGAAAAAATCGGGTCCGACCTGCCGATTTTAAAATCGTGCGATGGTCGGACCCTAGTGTGACTGGGCCTTAAAGGGGAAATTGGTACATGGGACACTAGTCTAAAAAGAGATGTAGAGATTGTGGTACTTGATATATGATACCCCTGGGGAGCCTCCCTACTCTGTGACCCAGAAAACTTACTTGGCTATTGGCAGAACCCCTCTGTATACTTTACAAGTGGACATGTAGAGGTCACACGTCCACCTGTAGGGTCTATCAATCTTTTGTGCAGAGTGAATGGACTATACTCCTGAACTTGTACTATCGCTCATTGTTAGCTTGAATTAGCTATAAAGTAACTGAAACTTTGGCCTTATAGTAACCAACCAACGTCTGTGGCTTTTTCGTTCTCATTGATCTCGCCAGATGGCGCAACACTGGATGTGTGATAAAAAAAAATATTAGCAGGGCTGAGATGGACACTACGAAAGAGCATACGTGACAGACGAAAAAGTCAAATATTTTTCCACCACTTTTTGGAAATATGCGAAAAAAATCAAATGTTTGTTGAAAAACGTGCGGGAAAAATCAAATATTTTTTTCAAGACATTTTGGAAAACGTGCAAATTTTCTTATTACGCTTTATATTCGGTGGTGCACTCTTTATACGGCCCCTCGCATTATAGCTTAGCCGAGGCAACAAGCGCTTATATTGAGTTCGGGTTTGGCTTTGTTGGATTGAAAATCTATATTAATTCTACTAGATCTACAACGAAAGACCATACGTGCAGAAAAAAATCATATCTTTCCGACACTTTTTGCGAAAACGTGCGAAAAAAAATAAAATTCTTTTTCAACACTTTTTGGATATAAACGTGCAATACCGTTGAATTTTTATAAAAGATGTCTAACAAAGGTCCACGGCCTGTGCGTGGTACTGGAATCAAAAGGACTTATGCTAACTATATGTATAACAAAAGAATGATGCCAGAATTGGGTTCAATGCAGGGCGTGACGAGCCATCGTTATAAAGGAATGTCTAATTATAAGGGATCGAAAGTACCTATTGTGGGAGGTGACAGGACCTTATACCATTATTAGTTATACCCTAAACTTATAATTCAAAGTGTACACTACTCAGTAATGGAGGTTCTTGACAATTGTGAGTAGGCCAAACAATGGCGACCCATTTTCCTTCCTAAAACCTCTATCACTAGTCCTAAAAGCACTCATCAAGTGACTTAATTCATGGGAGTTTGACATATATTCCTCCTAAATCTTTAATAATAATAACTTGCTTTATATCACCTTTTTTGTGGAGTTGGCCATAATGACTCACTGAAGGTGGCCATAAAGACCCGGAAATTGGCCATACTGGCAGGTGGCCGTTCGGGTAGGTGGGTATAACGACCCTGAACCTTGTGGGATATCCAGCTTTGAAGAAGACGTTTAGTTCTAATGGAGCAAATTGTGGAAAAAAATGGGTAGAACGTAGGAACAGATAGACATCTAAACTTTCCTGACGTCGACACCTTAGCCCATAGAAATAGCACGTCGTGCAACGTTACAAATGGGAGACTCTGACGTAGCGAAGTGTCTTGATTATCAGCTAGGGGCACTGAGCATGTCGTAAACGCATATCACAGAATAGGTCTGTGCATGGGACAAATTTAGGACAATCACGTGGGGAGAAAACCGTCTCTAGAAATCCTTATATTCCATACATTGTTGCTTAGAAGACCAACACATGGAATGGAAACCAGCCGGTCAACCTGAACATGCTAGCCTCGACCAGTGTCAATTAATAGTCGCTAATAGGTGCTCTGGGCACCCCCAGCAGGTGGTGGAGATAAGGTTTCTCTGTAATGTAATCGATGCGGGAGCCCTGATTGGTCCTTTTTCCCACGTGACCTCGTGCTGCTGCCTTATCTGCTAGTCCTGGCATGAGGCTAGCATGTAACTATAGGGCATATAGTAATTGGTCTCTCGTTACATATCCATTCTTTTCTTAATCCAAGATTGTTGGCAACCCTTATGTACGTCTTTGCACTGACGTACATGAGCCCTATCCGCCGCTATTAAAACGGGTTTCGTTTCCTAAGAAATAAAATAATAGGAAGTACGTAAAGGGTACTAAACGTTAACGGTATGGGTAAATGATAGTAGTAGTAGTAGTAGTAGTAGTAGTAGTAGTAGTAGTAGTAGTAGTAGTAGTATTAGTAGGAATAAAACAAATAGGAAGCACGTTAAGGGTACTAAAAGGTATGGGGAAATAACATTAATAGTAATAGTTGTAGTAGTAGGAGTAGTTTATTATTATTATCATTATAATTATGAATATCATTATTATCATCATTATTTAAATCATCATTATTATTAGTATTATCAGTAGTAGTATGATTAATGACATGTTAAGATTTGTATGGTGTTGTTCTAGAAACAGGAAGTTGGGTTGCCCCGCAGCCGGGCAGTCTAATGTACTGCGCAATTAGGCGAAAGCTTCGAGTTCTGATAGAAGTGCTTGGGTGTTTTTTCCAGAAGATTCTGTCGCCTTCACCCTTGGCTAGTAGCAGTAACGATTTAGTCTAAAATGGCAGAACGGATGACGAGGAACTAAACAAAAACCAAGAATTCCTGCAGGTTTGCGTGATACTATAAAGGGGTTGCTATCTAAAACCATTGTAAAGTATTCGATGATAAGCTTCAAGAATTACACTGTAAACACTTTATATATACATATCCAATTCAGGTCGAGGTTGAATTATGAAGAAGCGTATCTGATTATAACGTTTATATATAAGTTCCTTCGGAATCGATAGTCTCATATTAATTACGTCAAATTAATTTTGATTTGCACAAAAAACTCTTAACTTTTTGTTTTCCTGAATGGCATGCAGAGACCCATTAATCTTTCAGCAAGGATAAGGATACTGACGGAACATCTTGCATTTCGTGACTTAGCCAACACGAACAACTACACAAATACTAGTACTAAATCTAATATGCCAATAATAACTAGAAGCAAATATTAAACATTTTACAGTATTTGATTAAAAGTAGTGTATTCCTTAACCGTTAAGCTGCTGAGGGCAAATTTGGCCAATACAAAATTATGCAAAAAGCCTAAAAGATAACTGAAACCCTGGCACATGGTTACTCATCTGAAATTACTCTGTGAGTGCTATCCAATGAATACCAACCTGACGAGGTTTAGATTTTTTTTCAAAAATCTGTGCGTCTATGTCTTGGGACGAAAGTAGTCTCATCATTGGAAAGGTTAAAGGAACACATGCCCTTCGACGTTTTATGCTATTTAGGTTTCGTGAACAATTTCCAGTTGTTTAAGGTGAGGAGTTTTTGTAAACAGACAGAACCATATAGGTTTAGAATTCTTAAAGTGAAACGAGTTGTTTGGTTTCGAAGCATTAAGTAAAAGAAGTAAAGAGAGGGTTACCTTGGCTGACGCTAATGTGTACAATGACGTGTGTTAGTGATACAGCTCCAAATGTATTATATGATATCACATGTAATTGCAACCGTAAATATAATAAAAATATTAAGCCAGATGAAATGACAACCAGAAATGTGACAAAAGAAATTACATCAAATGTAATATCAACCATAGATGTGATGATAGATTTACCCTTAAAGTAATAACTGACCGAACGAGCAGTCAACCATAAATGAAATAGAAAAACTACATCAAATGTAATATTACATTTGGTGTATCAATATATCTATCTATCGATCTATCTAACTATATATATATATATATATATATATATATATATATATATATATATATATATATATATATATATATATATATATATATATATATATATCCATCCATCCATCTATATACGCACACACATCAATCGTAAGTCGTCTCAAATGTCATTTCAAACTAATTGTTGTTATCGAAAGTCTTCAATACTTCCTTTTTCCGAATTACTCGACTAAACTGAGAAATGTAATCAATTATCAATCCATTATCAATCATGTGGTATACATCGAAAATCCCCATCATATATACACACCTTTCAAACCACTTGTTCGCATCGGAAATGAGGATTTCATAGTTATCCCTACAGCAGCTCTAAACCGAATGATCCTAATATATGTATGCAAATATAATACTTTATACATACATGTATTCCACGAAGAAACCATAACTTCACAAATCAGTGGAAGGTTTGTTCAGTTCAGGTAAAATCAATGCTTCTTTTTCAGATATCCAAAACATGCTGTAGTGTAGTCAGAAAGTTATCTCCATGATAGTCATGCCCCTATTTTGGGTGCTATGTTCTCAGTTGATTTTTGTTCTATATTTAGTATTACTACATATGTTTTGTTCTGTATCCCTTTATACCATGCATTATAGTCAATAAAGATACACTACGATACAATATAATAGTATGGCAGCTGCAGGAGTAATTAAAGGATTGATCCATCTAAACGTTTATCGACCTGTCACACAAAAAAAGTCGGACAATTTTGATGTAGCCTTTATGAGGAAGTGTTATTTTGATGATGTGCAATACAATTGCTAACTACGTAACAATATTTTTTTCAGATGTTTGCTCTGTTTAAATTCTATGTCCGGAATTTTTGTCAAAAATGGAAAAAGGTAATTTTCCTCTCTAAATTTCTTTCATACCTTTCAGGTTAATTTTGGAGTTTTATGTACAACGTTGATATGTCCAACTACAAATTCTTGCACCAAGCATCTAAGAATGATGGAAATGAGCAGGCCCATGGGAGGTTAAAATAATGACCCAAAGTTACAATAATTTCCATAATTTTGGAGCACTTATCAGGGAAGTAGATACCCGTTATGAGTATCACAAAGAAGGAAAAAATTATATATATATATATATATATATATATATATATATATATATATATATATATATATATATATATATATATAAATATATATATATATATATATATATATATATATATATATATATATATATATATATATATATATATATATATATATATATATATATATATATATATATATATATATATATGTGTGTGTGTGTGTGTGTGTGTGTGTGTGTGTGTGTGTATGTATTATGTGTACTCATAGTTGGGATATATTTATCGAGCACTCAATTTTCAATTTATAACAATTTATTTCTTATTTTTAAATGTGGAACCAGTCTGGTAAATGAAAGTGTGCCTTCCATATATTGCAATCTATTACATGAAACTTGTTGTTGTTGTAATCAATGATAAACTATTCAAATACTGATTTCAAAGTATCTCCTTTGATTTTAGATCAATATTCTTATCTAACTCACTGTCCGTATTTCATTCAGTTTATTCATATATCGACAATCTATGTGGTCGCACCTGCCAACGTAAATTTCAAGTTTGCCGACAGATGGCGTTACTTTATGCTGACGTGTTGCGGTTGCGCAGTAAAAGAAAAAAACATGGCGGCGCACGGCCTGCGATCGCTCTTCGTGTTAACTGTTTTCCTTGGATTTTCTAATTGTGGAAAGGTTTCCGATCTAAGGTTATGTGGTGATCCAGCATGTGAAGGTTAGTTCTTCCATTTTCATTTAAAATTATTTGCTTGAGGCTTTCTGAAGACGCACAAATGGATGCTGTTATGCCGGTATAACCGGCTGACTAGCTGAACTGTTTTACTATATTTCTGACTGTAGCAGATGATTAGATTTGCTGATGACACATGTCAGAGGCCCTGATCTTGGATGACGACAAATGCTCCACGCTGTAACTTTTATTTGGTATGTTCCATTGTGAAGAAAATGTATTCTTTGTTTTGCAAGCGGCTGGTGGTCACTTGTATAAGTTGTAATGGTTCCATCTTTATTTATTTACATTTCATTTTAAAAACAAAGTAAAATTAAAAATCATCTGTCAGTGTCAGGGTCTTGATTTTGACGGCCAACACCACAACATGATGCATCATATGGTATTGTTATTCTGCAAGTCCATTGATTCATGGCATGAATCAAACACAGTAATCACTCACATGGTCTTAGCCAATATTTGGAAACAGGGTGTCCAAATAGAGGTTCCATAGACTTTTGCATGTCCAAAGTGTGGTACAAAGTATAGATACATACTACTTATAAAATAAACCCAATAATTTTTACAGATTTTGCTTTTTTAGGCCAGTAACTGCTTTGTGTGTCTTATAAAAGTGACACTTACAGCTTCTACATTTTGTATCTTCTAAGAAAAGTCATCATCAGCAAATTCTGACATAAACTTTTGGGTGTCCAAACTGTCAAAAACAGTGTTCTGGGTGTCCAAATGACACGCTGGACGCATAGGCGGCTAAGCCCCTGATCACTCGTTGCATTTAAACTGGTGCTTGTAACAGTGAAGTTCTTCGGTTACCTGGGGCCGACTCTAATATTTATATATTGATGCTATTTGGTATTAGAGTGGGGGAACCTCCCATTAGGCTGCTGTTTTAGAAATCGGCCTTCCCAAATTTTATTTGTAATTCGGTCGGCACATGCGGCAGACCCTAAGACCATTTTCATAAACAATAGGCGGCATGGCCGAATTACAAATAGGAGTAGCGCTTTGATGAAAGCTTGCGCCGACCTCTCGTAATCTGGACAAGATGGTGGCCAACATTTGATCAACAAAACTTCTCAATAAATCTTTGCACTACCATTCCGTTAAAAGTGACTTTGTCGAAAAAAAAGAATTAGTGGCACGCGTTGCTAGCGTACCTTAGTCAACCTAGTGTGCACAGTCAGGTATGAAGTAAATTTGGCACCGACCGAGAAATTTGGGAAGGACGGTTTCTAACACAGCAGCCTAATGGGAGGTTCCCCGACTCTAACACCAAAAAGCATCAGTATATAAAATTGGTATTAGAGTCGGCCCTGACTATTCTTCGGTGTACATCCCACAATATCTCACAAATTACCATAGTCCGCCCGCTACCATTCCATTCGCTTGCCTGCCTCTTGGGTCTTGGACACTGACGATCTGCCCTGCTTTTTGTATTGACACTCAAAACAAATCTCTATGTCCAAGAGTATCTTTAAATAGTATATAAAGTAAACTATTTTATGAGTTTATGCAAAAGTCTGAAAAGAAATCTTGCGATCCTGTCCACAAGCATCAGTAGTTTTAAACAATTCATTTCATTAGCAGCTTGAATACTGAGCAATAGTCAATATAGTAGAAGTTGTTTTTCATAGATTTAGCAATTCCAGTCGATGTCAGTGGTGTGGGGTATACATATTATATATATTATATATTTTTTGTATCTATTTTAAAATTTCTTTTGAGCTGAATTGTGAAGGTTTACTATTAGTTGCATACATGTACAGGTTTTCTAGAATTGAATATGAAAGTTTTAAAGAACAGACTTTGTCGGGCAAATATGGAAAAATACCACATTGATTTAAGCACTCACATTTTGTAGCAGTGGACCTGAATTTTCAATTTTGGAACACTCATCTTATCAGAATTGCTTGAATAATTCTGGTATGCATGTGTATGTACTAGAATAGTGCGAGGAGAACAATTCTGTAATATACTAGAAATAAGGTCTTAAATACTCAGTGACAATATTTACATATTGTCATTGAGCTTTGTCTAAGAAAATATTTTATCAGGCAAATCCTCCACCAGTGGTAAAATCCCACCAGGTCACCTTTATATGATTACCCCATTTGGATCACATTCTTATATATCTGATAATCATCAAATTCTCATTGTTACTGAGTAATGACATATTGCATGTTGTTCATTGTTTTTCTTGTTTTGATTTCAGCCAAGATCTCTCTTGGACGCACAATGACTTCTTATAAAAGTGAGGATCCAATTTACTTGTCATTTGAAGTTGGTGATATTGTGGAAGTGCTGAGCAAATCAGCAGGAAACAGGATGGATCTATGGGGAGGCAGGGTGAGTACATGTACAAGCTTGCCATGGGTTAAACCAGAGATATGAATGCAGGGAGAGCAGTACTCAGCAGGATGAGCTCCCTAATCCTTCCTATTAATAATGCCACACCCCTATAGGTTGTGAGTACAATAGGGCTGTATTTGGTACCGCCCGTATCGATAAATCAACAAAAAAACTTACAGATCATCAATATCGAAGAAGGTCCAAGATAACAATGCATATGCAAATTAGGTAAATAAACTTTATTTTTAGGAAAACACAACTTGAATAGCATAAGGCATTCACTCCCAACCACAACCGTGCACTTCCATTCCATATATCCCGGAATTCACTCGGACGTAGTATGTGTATGTGTGGGGGGTCACAAGGTCAATCCACAATTCCGTGCTGGAAGCGAGTGATATTCAAACTCAACCCATTAATAAGTGCAGCAGGTATCTGCACTCCGTTGAATTTGATATGAATCAAAGCACTGAATCGTTATTTATTTTATTGATTATTGAATCGATAAAAATTTCTTAACAATGACAGCCGTAGATGATAAGGAAAGATTTGAAATAATTACATATGGAGACACTGTGGATAAATATTTGACCTACTTCTAAAGTCTGTACCTACAAAGCTGAAGAAAATATTCTAGGGTGATTCATTATCCCAGAATGTTAAATTTTACATATTAAACCCAAGCTAAGTTCCCAACTTTCTTATGGAGACACTGCATTACAACTTCAGTTGCCATGAAACATGCATTGTTTGAAAAGAAATAATACAAACATTTTTTTTTACCTACCGCAACCCTATTTTTTGGGCCGTTGTAGGAAACAAACAATTTTTAGGCCTTAGTCTTGCCTCTTAACTCATATTAGTGAACACTAACTAGTATGAGTTTGTGACCAAGACTAACTACATAGTCAGCGTTTTACATTGATTAAAATCATGTTGACTACAAGTTTGTCTGTGTCACCCAGTCTTAGAAGATTTCTTATATGGTTTCAGCTGCATACAAGTCTACATGCCTATTCAACTTGTAGGTCTTGAAGCGCTGGTAGTGGTTGTTTACATAACTGGCATTAATGTTTTTAAAGCAGCCTGTTAGTTTCTAGCCTTTTATGAGTGTAAGAGTATTTGGTGCCACACAGGGTCCTAGCCAGAATTTAAAAATAACTGTCCAAACAGCAGTTCCCAAATTTCTTCCCGTCCAGATTTAGCTAAGTACTCAGCTACTTCAAATCCTTATACTCAGCTACTAAATCCTTATTACAAATATTCATAATGAATCACGAATATTCATAATGAATTCTGAATATCTGCAACTCATAAATAAATTATTAATATTCGTAATTTATTTATGAATATTCTATATTAATTATGAATATTCAAAAATTTCTTTTTTGTCCACTTTTACTTGCCATATTGGTCACCACATAACATTTGATTCAAATAATGAGTGCCCCCTTGGAAGTGGTAAAGGGAGGCAGCTAACCAGTTTGCATGAAAATAGGCGACAAAATATTTCAAAAATAATTCTGCTGTTTTTTTTTTTGGAAAAAACGGCGGAGAAAAAAAAGTTTAAAAAAAATTCCATTGTTTTCCAGAAAAAACAGCGGGGGAAAAATTCTGCCGTTCTCATCTGCACCATTGTATAACTACACTGTATAATCTAAGATGTGCTTATTAAAGTTAACCACTTGATTTCAATATTTTACCAGAGAAGCTCATTTTTTCTAGGCATATAAAAGCTTTTATCCACTTGGCAGCTATGGAAAGTTGATCTTCAGAAGTATATAGGCCCCTGCAGTGCATTTGATAAAAATGAAACATTCTCACACAAATCTGCTGTATGTTCCAGGGGATTGCACTGTCTTCACCATTTAATGTACTTAGGGTTTATAAAATTTAAATGATCAAAAGGATCTGATATTCGACAGAAAGTCTCTTTGATGTTTTTTAGGGTCTGACAGTCAGAATTGCATTGGAAAATGTATGGTAATTTACCATATCATTTTCACTGGTACTGTGATTGATATAATCATGTTTCACACTTATCTATATTTCAGATAGGCGATAGGCGGGGTTATTTTCCTAAATCTTTTATAAAAGAGTTTAAGGTGCATATACACAATCCAGAACATCTTAAATCCACAGAAGAGGTAAGGCTGAAATACCTGTACTCAAACAGGTAAACTATAGTAACGATGATGATAATGATGACGATGATGATGATTATGATAATAAATGATAATGATAATAATAATAAAAATGATAATATTGATAATGATATAAATAGTAATAATGATAATAATTAATATGTATAATAATGATAATAATAGTAATAATTATGCTTTCAATGAAGATAATAATAATAATAGTAATAATGATAATAGTAATAATGATAATAGTAATAATGATAATGATAATAACAATAATGATGATGATAATAATTATAAATATATCTGTAATAATAATAATGATAATTATATTATTATCATTATTATTTATTAAATTACCATTGTTATTCTTATGATAATCATAATAATGGTTAGGTGAGTCAAGATATGATATGAATGAAAGGCAGATATTTGTGGTGTATTTGGAAATTAACATGATTTTACTCAACTATTAAAGGTGTACAAGTTTACCTCATTACTTCTATTGCACAGGTTAAAAAAGAAGCACCTAATGATCAACTAAATCAACCAGCTCCGAAAGATGCGGAGACTGTCGCTATGCAACAAGGCTCAGAGACGCCTAGTGGTAAAAAGGAGAGTGAGGATGACTTCTTTAAACGGCAGGCTGAGATGTATGATGATAAGTTTATGGCAGATAAAGCAGATCAGAGTAATGGCCAACCGAAGGTAGAAAAGAATAATAAAGACGAGACGGAGGCAGCTGATGAAACAGAAGCATCTGAGGACGGGCCACAGAAAGAAGAAGAGGTATGTATTAAAGAATTAAAGAAAAAACGCCCAGTTTTTAGTATTTCATATTGTTAGGTCAATTTATCATGAACTCAATAACTTGGTTACGCTAAGAAAAAGTTATAATTTATCAAACCAAGATATCGTCATTATCACTCATTTTGGAACATTGCGGTGAAATTGGCAATAAAATGAAAGTCCTCTGGTTATTTTCTACCCCCCACCTCAAAAATAAAGGAATAAATAAACAGGAACTTGAATGTACTCACACAGTTAAATCTAGCATTACACCTATATGCATTGTTAAAACATTAAATCAATAGAATAAAGATCTAGTAAAGTTCAAGGCATGAATGGGTTACTGTTCAGCCCTATAACCACTTCTCTTTTAAATATTTTACCAAGGATGCTTTGATTAAAAATATACCATCATAATAGTGGAGGCTTTTTGGGATAATGTTGATTGAACGTTACATATTTTTCTGGTTGCAGACAGTTGATTGGGTATGTTTTTGTAGATCTATACTGTATACCGCTTTAATTTGGGGGCGCTAAAAAATTCACTGCACAGCCCTGCTGGAGGGTATTTGTGCAACTTCGAATTCTCACATTCAAGCACTCAAACTAACAGATACAAGGCAGGAGGATATTTATTTGAAGGATGTTATTTTGGCGCTATATCATGTGCAGCTCGAAAATAGTGAAAATTGAATGACTGTAAAAAGTACCAATTATACAATAGTTGATTGTTTATGTTGTTGTAGGCTCCTGATGATGATCCTACCGAGGTGGAGGAAGAAGAGGAAGATGCTCCTGGTGACCAAACAGAAACACAAGCTGGTGGCGAGAAGGAGAAGCCTGTGGCGCCACCTGCTGAAGGGAATGTGAACCAGGATAATGCTACACCACCATCAGAACAGGGTGAAGGTAATGCGACAAATACAGATGAAAATAAATTATTATTTATATTTATTATTATTATTATTATTATTATTATTATTATTATTATTATTATTATTATTATTATAAAAAATATATATACATTCAGGGTACTTCCTTTTGAAATTGTAATCATCTGCAGTTTTGTAAGCCTTGATTTAATCTAAATCACAATGCAACGTGATTTTGATTTTTTCATGGTTGTACTGGTATCCAAAATTTCAAAATTGGAAGTAATCAAAACTCATAAAAAAAAATATTGAAGTAAAGAAGTTCAGAAATGAAAATCTCAAAAATATTTATAAGTATCTAACATTGATAAAAGTACCTTTGCGACCTTTTTCCAACATGTCCCCGTTACAATTTACTAAACATACACACAAGTGATGTCATTGATATGAAATTTTATCGAATGATTAATTGATATATTTTTCGATTCGATTCGATATGCCATTAATGCTCGTAGGGCACAATTATCTGTAGGGATGTCATTGATGTCCCTTTATTTTGGTTGGATACCCTGTGTCTTGGCCATATGTCTGAGTCAAGCACACTATTCCTTCCAATTTCTCTTACAAAAGCCATAGAAAATACTTCAATATTTAGTCAGAGTTCACTTTGCATTAGTTTAACAGGAAAATGTCTGGGAAAGTGTATTTTTTATTAATAATCATACGTCATTATTGGTGTACAGAATATCGATTATTTCAATTCGATACCCAACCATTCGATTCGATTTAATTGGCAAAGTGAAAATGTCGATTTATCGATTTGTCGACTATCGATGACATCCCTAATACACACACTGGGTACAGGAATACAAGTTATATAGTTGCTGTAGAATAAGGTGTATTTAATTTGGGTGAAGAGTATTGGATAACACACCTTATTGTTTCTGAGATTCATAGTAGTCTGTAGGGTTTTGCGTCTCGTGAATGTGTTTATTTCAACTCATCTGGTTCATTGTCATCATCGTGGCTGCCCTGGTCTTCCTAAGGGCTAAAAAACTGTTCGTTTCCTGTAACGCAACCCTATCAAGGTTTTACTCATAAAGAATTCCCTACCCTAAGTTTTTTTCAGCTTTTCCAACTCCCAATCAACATTAAAAACACGTTTTGAAAATGATCACACACAAAAATCACATATTTTTTGGAAAAATAAAAATAATAAATTTAGCTACTTAAACCTACCCAATTTTTTATGGACCGTTAAAGGAAACAAACATTTCTTTAGGCCTAATTCTATAGATGTATATCACCCATCACTCTGCTGCTTTGCTATATTTGCTAAAGGACTATACCTTTTTTCACATGCACCACTGCTGCCCTTGTCAATATGCTCTATGAATTCCTTTGACTTCCCTAGCTTAATAGTTAATATATTTACCACACTCTGTTTGGGTTCTAATCTTGTAAGAACACAATGTCTTGTGATGAATTTTTACTATGAGTATGAAGATTCAATCTTGAGGTGACATTGATGTCCACTTAATAAACTATTAGTGAAAATGTAGACTATAAGATGATGATAATTGAAAAGTTGTGATTTGTGAAACAAAATGGTGAATATACATGGATGCCCAATGCCCAGATTAAAGCATATCTCACATAACTGGAAGATATTCAAATTTGGCAATACTAGGATTGAGTACATTTTGGCAAGGTACGCTGACTGTTCGCTGTCTCTCACTACTGACTATTTATTTGTTTTTTGTGATATTTTTTTCTTAACCTAAAATAATTGTGATGCTTTAGTTTTTTCCACTCTATGACAAATATTTAAGGCCCTAGACACCATGTATTCAGATTTTTCCTGAAAATGAGCTGGGCCCCTATGTCTAAATAATAGAGGTCCTTATCTAATTTCAGTAGACCATCAGATGATCTTTCTGAAGTTATATTTTTATATCATAAAAATGAGACCCTCTTATTCCAAAATTTCAAGGTAGTTCAGTTCATTTGCGATGATTTTCTGCATTTTCTTTCAAAACTCCAGTTAATACTAATAAATGTATTTTCTGCTATTGATGTCCCAGTGCTTTACCCTCTACAGTTACGTACTTACGTAGTTCATTTTGTTTTCTTCATGTCTTGGTTTTATAGTAATTCCTATATTTTGCCCTACTCTTCCCCTTTCCTATGTAGTGTAATGCAGAACATTTGTTCTCTCTATTGTTATTTAAAAAATGATATCCAACTATGTAATATGGCTGTCCTGGTACCATATGCCCAATTCTCTACAATATTGCTTACATTTTCCTACAATTATTAGATTGATAGTGATTATATATATATATATATATATATATATATATATATATATATATATATATATATATATATATATATATATATATATATATATATATATATATATATATTTACATATTTATTAATTATGGTTACCCTGGTACTGTTACCCACACTGTCCCTTTACCTGACCTTCTGCCTATTCCTTCCCCCGGCTGTAGACTCCGATGACCTCGCAGATAGGCGTAAGGCGGCCCTCAAAGAGCACCTCAAATCCATCCGCCATAAATTCCTGCAGCGTAGACCCGCCTCTGACAAGCAAGAGGACGATAGCGTTAATGGTAAGCGGGGGCAGGCGTGTCTGTTCACTAGCATGCTGCAGACTGCCACTGCTTCTCTGGTTTTCTATTGAACTACCGTAGGCTGTGACTCGCCCATATTCCTACTTCATAGCAGGGCACGGTTTCATAAAACATAAAAAATCATCTATCCCAACAATCTCTTTGCCAGGTGTCATTTGGACCTTTTTTAAAATGTCTTAGGCACTTAAATAAATCATACATTTTAGAGATATTTGAAGGAGAGTTGTGGGATACTTTCTTATCAACATTTCTTCTTCAAATATTTCCTGAAAATTGGTTTTGGTTGGCAGAAATCACCAAAATAGTGTGGCCTTTTTGTGCCCTGCTGACACAAGAGGCTTAACCCTTGTGCTGCTGGTAGCTGATTTGGCTAATACAAAATGATGCAAAAAAACTGAGAAATGACTAAAACCCTGGCACATGGGTACTCATCTAAGACTACTCTGCAAGAGCTATCCAATGAATACCAACAGGACAGGGTTAAGATGATTTTCAAAAATCTTTGCATCCTTGTGCTTTGGACCAAAGTAGCCTCGGCATTAAGGTACAGAAACCGTTAAAATACCCATAATGTCCAGGGTTTTCCCTAATTCAATCTTTTGGGCAATATTACAGATAAAATCAAGAGAAATCTTAGCTGCAAAGAAAACCGCAAGCGAATTTTAACCTTCAGATGTTTTATGCAACCGGGTCGATACCTTTGTGAGGGTTATCGCTCAAATTATTGCCAAACCCTCACCAAGAGATACCATGTTTTCTGCTCCCTCCTCTTTACTCCAGTTAGATGCCTAGGTTAATCCTAATCCTAATGCTTCTTGCCTAGGTTAATCCTAATCCTAATCATTCTTGCCTAGGTTAATCCTAATCCTAATCATTCTTGCATAGGTTAATCCTAATCCTAATCATTCTTGCCTAGGTTAATCCTAATCCACATCATTATTGCCTAGGTTAATCCTAATCCTAATCATTCTTGCCTAGGTTAATCCTAATCCTAATCATTCTCGCATATGTTAATCCTAATCCTAATCATTCTTGCATATGTTAATCCTAATCCTAATCATTCTTGCATAGGTTAATCCTAATCCTAATCATTCTTGCATAGGTTAATCCTAATCCTTCTAGCATAGTACTAACTTTCAATTTACAGTCTCACCTGCCCTGAGAGGCATCCTGTCTACTGTATACAAAAAATGTTGTTTCTTTGTCTTTACAAAAAATCATAGTTTATGTAAGGGCAGTCTTGTCTTTGATAGAAAGCTATAAAAATCTTTAAAGAATTTGTGTATCAAGAGTATATACAAAGGTGGTGGCTAAAACTTCCTGTCTATTTTGGACTATCTTTGTGACCTGAGGATTTTTTTGAAAATGTTTAAAGGAATAATGCTCATTACAAACCCTGCCTGCAACTCTCCTAACTTTGTAAATTTATAAATTTGCAAGCAATTTTGATTAGTGTAATAATGTGCAGATGGTAATATAGAGGGAATCTCTAGGTGTGAATGGGTTAAGAGTAAGACATATTTTGCAAATCTTTTCTACAAAAAGGGTGAGATATGCAGAATTAACCATTATGGATGCTACAGGAATGGATGATATTACCATGTGTCTACAATGTAAGCCTTGGCTGATATCATTAATGGCCATTGCTCGCAGAATTGACAATACTAACTTCATTGAGCTTGATTCTAATCTATCTACTTGTTTCTCCATATACTGTAAAACTGGTAATGTTTGCGTGTAGTAAATATTGCGTTTTTTTCATTTTCTCTTTTATGCGTGTTTTAATTAATGCGACAGACGTCGGACGTCAGATATCTGAAACAGAAGGGACAGATTTATGCGTGTTTTAATTATTGCGTCCTCATGCATTCGCATTAAAACGCAATAATTAAAATCACGCAATCATTACCAGTTTTACAGTAGTGTGCATTACTAAAGCATAGGACTGTCATTGACATCCATTTTTTTTCGATTCGATCATTGACATTTTATTTTTCGATTCCGATTATTTCGATTCGATTTTGAAGAACTGCACTAATAGAATATTTTCACATGTTCCACACTATTTTTGTGGCTAGGATCCTAAGATTCTCACAATGCAGAGACAATGAATGTTTTCTCAACACTTTTTGATTGATTACTTGAGTCTCTCTTCAAAATTCTTATTAGTGTTGGCTAAAAATGGCGTAAAAGGCTGAAAAAATATGTTTCGATTAATTGACATAACAATTGACATAATATTTTTTTCGATTAATTGGAAAGATTATTTCGATCGATCGATACTTGTCATATCAATGACAGTCCTAATTGCTCGCAGAATTGATAATACTAACTTCATTTAGCTTGATTCTAATCTATCTACTAGTTTCTCCATATAGTGTGCATTACTAAAGCAACCATTTAACTAAGCTATTCTACTCTTATCTTTTTACACTGTATTTCTATATGTTTCATTATTCATGAGGATCACAATAGCTACCACTGCAGAAAATACTCATATTTTCAACTCTCCTTTATCTGAAAATTATCCACTTTATACTGTTTATCACTAATTTTGCATATTAACATTTAACATTTTGAATTGTTCACTTCATTACTTCTTTATTTCATTATAGTTATGGATTACAAATCCCTGGTCACACCATAAAACCATTGCATCTTATCATGCTTATTTGGCCTCATATTTAGGGATTGGAACCTTTAGAATCTTTTACGATATAAAGTTCTAGATATTTCCTTAATGATATGAGTATTTTGAAAGATACTGCCTACTTCCCGGGGATCAAATTTTGTTACTGTATTACAAACTGGTACTAACCCCCTGTTCAACTATCCGGGCATAAGGAGTAACATTCATTGTTAGCTTGTAAATGCTATTGTCTTGAACTTATGTGTTCCATGTTTATGTTATAAAGATTTATATGCAGTTTCATATTACGGATCTTTAAAGGAACTGGCAGCTATTATGATCCACATGTTTATATTTCATCCATATTTATTGGCACATTGCTTCATTAACCTCATCCTATGAGGCTGTTTCAGTTCCATGATCAATTCTTTTCCAGTAAATTGATTGGTCTATACACGATCATGTGACCATATCAGCCAATGAAATAACTGAATTGGTGTAGGTTAATGATGTCTGAAACCTAGCTTTGTGGTTGATGTCTCTATCTTTCTCCTATGTAGTTAGCATATTTAGGATAACCTTGTAGCTATTGCATACATATACATGTTCTAACCCACTGGTTGACTCACTGTGGCCCCGGAGTGAGTATTCCCACACCCTGTAGTACCTATTGGACACCACCACCCCTTCATTGGTCTGATTTCCTAACCCTATGATTTGAATGTGGAGGAAACGGGCACCACCCTATCGGCATGCGGTACTATTAGGAAAACCCCGCGAGTAGTCGGAGCATGCGGTCAAGCACCCTAATACGGCACTGGACACAACTAACACTACCCTCGATACATCAAACACAAAGACACCAAAATAGGATTGCTAACGGGCATAACGCTTAGTAAAGCGCCAAATGACATAAAACTTCTATTCATATTCAATGAGTAGAAGTATTAGTAAAGCGCCAAATAACATATATAATCTATTCATATTCAATGAGTAGAAGTATTAATAAAGCGCAAAATGACATAAATCTTCTATTCATATCTAATGCATATCTATTAGAACGCTGTACTCACTATCTAAAAGGCTTCTTGACACCAACAGGGCTCAACAACGACAGTAGCCCGCTAGTCGGGGGCAAATTAATAAGACGTTAATTCTACTAAGATTTTGTGCAAATTTGCCCTACTGGGCTTTTGATATTTTTGTTTTTTCAAGCACCATATATTGTATTTGTGTTTAAAGGCGAGTAAAAACTATTGCCAAGTAGTCCTTCTGGGTATTGTTAGATACTAATATCTTGAGATATTGGAAAATGCAATGTCTTGCAAACTTTCTGGCACTAACCTGTTTTACTTAAGTGAAATTTTAAGAATTGTCGAGCCCTGATTATCTGCTTTATTGCTAAATAGAAATTAATCAAATAAGAATTACGGACAAGTAAAAATCACACCCAATCTATTTGTAATTACACATTCAGAATGATTACCAAGATAATTAATTAGCAGTATCTTATTATTGGCTTTATTTTTGAACATTTTTTGATATCCGCAACAACTTTTTGAAGTTGAAACTCTTGAATATTTTTTTAAATATTTTTCTACATAACTCTATCATTTTCTTCTTTAGATCTTAACAAAATGTTGGAAGCAAAGTTTCAAGGAACTGAGGAAGCTGAGAATGTTGATAAACCAGTGCCAGAAACACAGCAGCAACCAAAAATCCCACAACAACAACAACAACAACAACAACAACAGCAAAAACAACAACAGCAACAACAACAACAACAGCACCAGCAACAACAGCAACAGCAACCAAAAATCCCACAACAACAACATCAACAACAACAACAACAACATCAACATCAACAACAACAACAACAAAAATTACAAGAGAAGCAGCTTCAACCAAATGAGCAAAATCAACAGCAACAAAAAGTTTTATCACAACCACCACCACCACAACAACAACAGCAACAAAAACCTGATACACCCCTGACAACTCAACAAGAAGGTCTACAAAATCAAGGGCAACCACAACAACAAAAACAACCACAACAACATCAAGAACCACAACAACAGCAAGAACAACCACAACAACAACAGCAAGCACAACAACAACAGCAGCAACAAGCACAACAACAACAGCAACAAGCACAACAACAAGCACAACAGCAACAAGCACAACAACCACCACCACAACAACAACAACAACAACAACAACAACAGCAACAAGCACATCAACAACAGCAACAAGCACAACAACAACCACCACCACCACAACAACAACAACAACAGCCTGATGTGCAGCAGCGTGAAGAGCCTGCCGTCCAGGAGGAGAGTCCTGAGGACGAGGAAGAAGATGATCCTACGGAGGGTCCTGAGGAAGAGGAGACGGAAGAACCCGAGGCTGTTGTACCGGCGAGCCCACCAGGCGGCACTGCGACGGAGGCGCCAGTAGGTACCGTACCCGAGGTGAGGGATACTAAGGAACCAGAGAGAACTACACATGATGCAAGGACTGGTTTTGAGGTTAAAGAAACTCCTAAAGACGGTGCTGCGCCTGTAGACGGAGAGGCTGCAGGGCCACCTATTGAGGAGAAGGCAGCACCTGGAGATCCTACCGAGAGCGATGAGGAAACTGGTGAAGAGACGGAGAGTAGTGAGGCAGAACCTTCCAAACCACTTGAGACGGCCAAACCTGAACCGGTTGCCGCACAACCTGAAGTACGTGAACCAGAACCAGAACTTCGAAACGCTGAGAGCACAGTGCAGGTGGGTGAAAAAGAAACTGTGATTCCTAAAAAAGAAGGAGAAGGGTCTCCAATGCAAGAAGAGAATAGCAGTGATGGTGGCGCAACGGAGCAGGTTCCTGTAGCGACAGAGATGCCTCGGGTATCATCCCAGAGCGTACCCGGTCCACAGTCAGAGAGTGTCCCAATGAGAGATGGTACGGCACACCAATCTGCCGATCCAAATACGCAAGCAGCCATGGAGCAAACTGAGCAATTGCCATTGTCCATCCCCGTGCAGCACTTAGAAACTCCCACCCCGTCCTTCTCACCCGTAGATGTTAAGTTTACCCCTATGAAGCCCGCAATCTTGGGGACGACTGCCGAAAATGCTCCTCCCGCTATCTCACCAAAGACCACAGTCGCCAGTGTGGCGAGTATTTCCACAGCCGAGCCTGTCATGCACAGTGATGATCCTATCAGGGAGGTGTCCGCGGCCGATGCGGCGGAGAAATTGCAGGTCGCCCCTTCTGCATCGCAGATGGATTCGCAGATACTGCTGGCTGAGTCGATGGGGGACACCCCGACAGCCCAGCCAGTTGAGCACCAGGAAGCGACGGAGGAGGCGTCTGTTATAGACAGCAGCCCGATTCCCACAACTGCTGCGGCTAACGAAAAAGCCACCATGGAGGGGACAGTTCTCAGTGATTCTCCGACTCACCACCAGGGGGATAGTATCGCACAGACTAGTGCCGCTGTTTCTGACAGGCTAACCACTATTGTTATTGCAGGGACTACTATTGTAGATTACGTCGGCGCGGAGGACTACGGGGAGGAGGAGAAGACCGAGAATCCGGGCGTCCTGGAGCCCACGGGCGACGCAGCACCCCTGTCCACCGGCGTAGATGCCGTACCAACGGCGACGCCCAGTCTCGATGGGGCGACACAAGCGTCTGTGTCCGCTCCTGATGTGGTCCGACCAGGAAAACCGATCGATGTTGCCGCAAAGGTAGCTGAACCATCATCCTCAGAAGATGCGGTTGAAGATTCTTCAGAGGGTCTCCATGAATCGGTTCCAGGAGAGGTGGTTAAGCCAGGTCAGGTGGTTAAACCAGGTGGTGCTCAGCAGCCGCTGCCCAGGGCGGTGGAGCCGCTTCAGAGTAGCGAGCCGGACCGTGAGAGACGATCAGGGATGCTGGACAGGGAACCGGTCACCCAGGCCGCGGACAGCACCGAGGCAATCCCTGCTGAGAATAGTACCTCAAGCGATGCATACTCGGGCGTCAGCGTGGAGTTGCCTAATAAGGCGAGTTTGGAGGATCCGTATAAGACACTGGGGGACTTCGTGAGCAGGAAGCCCTTGTCCAATGAGCCGCTTGCCTCGCAGCTACCGAGCCAGCCGCCGCTATCCGGTCCCGAGGGTGGAGCGGAGAACCAGGAGGGGGGTGATAATGAGGAGAAACGAGATGAGGAATCCAGTGATGTTATACCGCCCACACCCCAACCCAATGAGAACCCTGATGCAGCGAAAGATGCCCCTGCAGAAGGCACCAGTGAGGGTACAGATACCAAAACCGATACCGAACCCAGTCAGGACGTGATCCCACCCTCAGTTGATCCCACCGGAGATGGCACCCCTACTGCTACGGAAGACTCCAACCAAGATGTCATCCCTCCCGTTGCCGAAACCGATCAGGGTGTGACACCACCACCTGGTGACGATGACACCGAGCAAATTCCGCCAACAGTTACCCCCGAGGAATCCGACCAATCAGAGGAGACGACAGCAGCGCCAGGTTCAGATGGTTCGGAGGGTACTACTGATTCACCCGCCTGGTCAGAAGATCACCTTAGCCGGAAGATCCCTTCTGATGAGTTGACAGATGAGAGGCCGACTGAAGAGTCTCAGAAGTCCTTCATGGTCAGGACACTTAGGAGTCTTGAACCTCCTCTCAGGACAATAGTGGAGTGTGTATGTATTCTGTTATTATTATTTTCTTTGTATATATATATATATATATATATATATATATATATATATATATATATATATATATATATATATATATATATATATATGTATGTATGTATGTATGTATGTATGTATGTATGTATGTATGTATGTATGTATATATATATATATATATATATATATATATATATATATATATATATATATATATATATATATATATATATATATATATATATATATATATATATATATATATGAAACTTCATTTCTTATTTTGAAATGACTTTCTTGGGAACCTTTGACTACATATTTTGAATAGGACTTTAAGAATACTTCTAGCTATGGATACGACTTTATCACTTTATTATCATAGTTGGTTCATTGTTTTGAATTCACTCTTTTAAATCTACTGGAGGGTCATACAATCTCTTATTGACATTGTCTTCAAATCAATTTTCATATACTTTCTAAAATGCGAAAAGAATGATTCACACTCTTGCTGATTACACTCATGGGCTACAAATCTATTATATTAGACACACCTGTATTTCATCAATATTTACCACTTGGTTAAACAAGTGTCAAAACCTAGGTAGTTCAGTAAACTTAACTTAAAGTAGATTAGTTTTTACCTCAGTAAGGAAAGTTGAAATTCACACGAGTGAAATTCACACAAATATCCATATTAAATAAGCCTGTTTTGTTACTTTTTTTTCCTCAGTATAGGAAGTTGGCAAAGTGAAATTCACGCAAATATGGTGTATAGATACACCTGTTATACATGTGACATATGTAATGTACATGTAATGCTTAAGTGACGTTTGTGTGTGTATGTTTCAGATGCCGCCGTCGATACAGATGGTCTTGGAGCAGGAGCCGTTAGGTCTGTCACCCATCAGGGCAGTCCTCCTCATCCTCCTCACTCTCCTCTTCTCTTTCACTTTCATCATCGCCAACTGTATCTGTGGGGTAAGTACTGTCTACAGCTTTAATTTGGAGTGCTAAAAACTTTTTTTAGCCCTGCTGAAGGGTATTTGTGTTACTTTGAATTTGCGCATTCAAGCACTCAAACTACATGTGTATATTTATCATTATATAGATGTTTATTTGAAGCATGTTATTTTGGCTCTATCATGGGGAGTGCGAAAATTAAATTACTGTGAATAATACCAATTATACAGTATGCTGTAGAACATTGCAATGTTAACATCGGTCATGTTGGCCTGCTTTCATACCTCAGCAGTCAAGCAAATGTAAGACCATCAAATCATATATTGACTGATTTAAATCAACAAGATGTTAACATCCTGTTCTGTATTGAGAGGGTGGAATAAACAGATGTGTTAGTGTTACCATGCGTGTTAAATGTTATATTGTTCTTGAAATCTGCCATTGTCTTTGTGTAATAGGGATCGGCTACTTTAAAATTTTCATACTACGGTACAATATCTCTATTTCCTTAAACACATATTTAAATGACTGAAACCCTGGCACATGGGTACTCTTCTTAAAGTACTCAGCGAGAGCTTTCCAATGAATACCAACATGACAAGGTTCTGAGGCTACTTTTGTATGGATTGGTTAATGTGTTAATGTTAATGTGTGTATTTGCTATTGTAGGGAGGAGGAAGGAAAAAGACGAGGACTGGGACCCAGGAAGCTGTTCAGAAACTGGAGGAGAAACTATTTGTTGTCACCAAGGAAAAGGATGGTCTGGAGGAAGGCATGACTACTCTACAAAATAAGGTACACATGTTTGGTCGCATTGCAAAAGTTTATGATGATCAATAACAGTTCTCAAATTTATTTATTTATTTATTTATTTATCTATTTTTTAGTCATTCCATTATCTATTTATTTGTTTATTTAAGTCTGAGTCTATCAAATGTTTGTGAATAGAACTTCTTAAGAACAAAGCTCAACTCAAAGTAAAGAGTTATGATTGTAGCCTACTGGTCTTCCAACTTTTTTTCCAAAAAATGATTTATAGAAAATATATCAACAAAGAGGAACTTTTTCTCAGCCACCTGAGGGATGAATCACTTAATTCAAAGAAAAAAACTCGGAGTATAATGTTCAATGTATCATTTTTGAAAAAAGTGATTATTGTATTCTGTGTAAAATATTTGCTGTGAAAATCAGTGAAAATATATATTCAGAATGATTTGATTCTAAATCCAAATGTTTTCTTTGTATTGTCTAGGCTAGAATATTGGAAGAACAGAATTCTGCCTTCCTGAAAGAGAGAAAGACACACAAGACAGATATAGAAAATCTTAAGGTAAGTGAAGCGATTCTATTGTTAAAAGGGTTTACCCCTATAAACCTCTTTATTCACACTAGCCATTTAATTTATTCATCACATCAAATAGTGTTTAAGGTAATGTTAAATTGGTACTATTATCATTAACAAAAGGAGGGCTCGAAATTAAGTTTTTTCCATGGAGCGGCAGCCCAATTGCATATTCAAAAGCTATAAAAATCAGTACATCTATGGGCTCCCTGTCGAAATTTGAGAGAGCGGCAGGACAATTCAAGGGAGCCCTGGCCTCCCTGCATCCCTTAATTTCAAACTCTGAAAAGGATGATATAGTGCATGTAATTTAGTTGCAGCTTTCAGATTTATTAGGAGATATCACAGTTGGAGATATCTTGAAGAAATTGGAACATGGTTATGAATGGAGAGTGAGTAAACTCTAGGAATGTTATTGGAAATGTATTTGTTCCCTGTAAGTTTCAATGCCCTGTCCCCTAAATTACAACATTTAAGAACATATATACATATATACACACACATATATATATATATATATATATATATATATATATATATATATATATATATATATATATATATATATATATATATATATATATATATATATATATATATATATATATATATATATATATACATATATATATATATATACATATATATGTATGTATATATATATATTCACACACATACCCACACACATTTTTGTGAGCCATATTTGTGTGTATCTCATGATGGTTTTGTATTTGCAGCTTCACAACAGCGCCCTCCAGTCCAATGTACAGCAGCTTACTGAACAAGTGGAGACTCTTAACCAGTCGTACACTCAGTCGTCCTACTCAGACCAGGCCAAAGATGAACAGGTAATAATACTATGACTTGTGATAGATAGATAACTTTTGGTTATAAAAGTAGTGACTGAAGTGGCCCAAAAGCCTGACTCCTTTGGTGATATATCTCTGAGTAAAGTTTCTTCATGGAAAACTTTTCAAACTGAGAGATGATGATCAGACCTCAACTGATAACTCTCCTACAAATATTTTATGAGTTAATTATTTTATAAGTTATCCCATCAAGTAATATAGATAGAGGCAACACTTTTTGACCAGAGTTTCTAGACATGAATGGGTAAATTTATTGAAGTCATTATTTCCGATGTCAGAGATAAAGGATTTAAAAGCACAGCCTGGCTGGAATTGTTACAAATCAACCTTAGTTATACCTCAAACTTGCAGAGTGTCCTCTAGATTCTTAGTATTTGGGTCTCCCCACTATATATATATATATATTCTATTGTCTTTTTTCTTTAGATCAATGGCTACCAGGAGCAGGTGATGCATTATGAAGCAAGGGTAGTGGGATTAGAGCAACAGCTTCTTCAGGTAAAACACACAATAGGCACAATTACGGATTGGTATCCTTAGATTTTCATGATACGATACAATATTGATATTTTCTCAATCATTTGATTTATTAATGATATTTCAACAGTACTGCCTGCCTCCCAGGAACCTAGATTTGTTATATTTAGCAGTCATCTTCAGGTATGTTACTAAAAACTACTTAAACTAGGGAAATGCCTTTGTATAAAGACATTTAGGTAGTAGCGATTAGTCAACTTTATATTACTTATATAACAGATCTTTGATGATGGTGCAATACTTTTTCCATTCGTATTGAGTACTTGCACCTTCCTCTAGGCACAGTATCATCTTACAAGCCTGAATCATATTTTTTGAAAGTCCCTACCAACCCTTTTTTTGGACAATAATCAACTGAATAATATTTTGACTAAATAATCAACCTACATTTTTCGTGCTGTTATCAGACTGAGACAGAAACACGCACATTTTGAAAAAAAATCCCAAAAAGAATTTTACAAAATACCTACCTACCAACCTGTTTTTGAAAATTTTAGCCGATTCTTAACACTAAATAATCAATCTACGTTTTTTGTGTTGTGCTCAGGCGGAGACGAATGCGTCGGCGTGGCAGATCAAGATGGAGGAGGCGGAGGGAGAGGGAGACGCGTTACGCGAACAAATCAACCACCTCACTCAGAGCAAGGATCAGCTACTACTGGAGGCAGAGGGCTGGAACGAAAAGTAAGAAACGGAATAAAAAACCTCCCTCGATACTGTATACCATGTTGATTTTGCACTTATAAAGTAATGCACTTCACGCTGAGCAAGGATCAGCTAATACTGGAGGCAGAGGGCTGGAACGATAAGTAAGAAACAAAAAAAAAAACCTACAGCAATGATTGATGATTTCTTAAAGATTATTTTTCTGCTAATTTTTTTCTGATTGATTAATTTTTTCATTGATTATTTTCTGATTGATTTTTTCTGATTGATTATTTTTTGATTGTTTATTTTTTTGATTGATTAATTTCTGATTGATTATTTTTTCATTGACTTTTTTATTGATTATTTTCTGATTCATTATTTTCTGATTCATTATTTTCCTGGGCCAGAGTCATAAAGATACTACTTTTGTTCGCCACATGTATACTAGTCTTTTCCCCACATTCTACCCAACTCACAGGGTTTAAACACTAAATCTGTGATTTATTAGCTGTTGAATATAAAAAAACGTTAGAGTATCTCTCGAAGACTGGTACAGAATTCAAATTTGCTCGAATACTGGCCTTGCCAGGCGGACAGCCTTTCCCCCTGTGATCATTCTGATTGATTTTTTTCTGTTTCTCCCAGGGTGCAGGATCTGGAAGACTTATCGCGAGAGATGAAACTCCAAGAGAAGGATCTGCAGGAGCGGCTGTCGTTCAAGGATAACGAGCTGGACGT
>OZ012686.1:14410503-14423003 GCA_963942565.1 Maea johnstoni | reverse complement strand
TAAAAAAGATTAATCATGTATATCATTACTTTTAAAATGGCTAGTATAATTACAGAAACAAACATTGCCACTTTATTTGCTTGAAGTGAAATGGTTTGATAAATTGTATTCTTATGTTCAATTTATATGCAAATTTATTTTAAGTAGACATATATTTAGTTGCAAAATTGATGGATTGAACATAGTAAATTCCATTAAAGAAATTAATATTATAACAATACAAAAATGATATTACCTTCATATTTTAACCTGTGTAGAAAAAGACACGGAGAAAACAGAGAAAAAGACAAAGAAAAAGAAATAGGTATGAAGGAAGCCCGAATGGTGTGGTTTCCTGCCTGGAGTGGTGGGGATTTCAGTAAATTAGACAGTTCCGTAGCATGGAGAATTCATTCTGCACTTATTCCCTACCTGTGTGACACTTTTATTTGTTTATTTATCTCCGAATTATAGATTTGTTATTACTTATTTCAATGCTTTAATCTTTGTGCCCTCACTAATTTTATCATCATCACCATCATCATGATCACCATTATCATTTTCTGCATCATCATCATCTTCATCATTATCATCATCATCATCATCATCTTCGTTATCATCATCATCACCATCATCATCATCTTCATCATCATTGTCATCATCATTATCATTATCATCACCATCATCATCATCATCATCATCACCATCATCATCATCATTATCATTATTAATCAACTTGAACTAATTTCATCATGATCATCATCACCATCATCTTCATCATCATCATCTTCATCATCATCTTCATCATCATCATAATCTTCATCATCATTATCATTATCATTATTAATGAACTTTTCCTATTTTGTTCTCTTTGTTATTTACATTATTCCTGCTTATATTTTAAATGATTATCATGGCACCTTGGTTCCAGAATGTGTAAAACTGTAGGGGAAAGGTTATATTGTTTTTTGGCTTGATTTGGAAAAGGTTCACAGTTTTGATTTTGTTTGTATCATTCCTACTCCCCCAGAGTGAAGGAAACTATATGTTTCCTCTGGTTAATGGTTGTAAAATCATAGATATATAAGAAAGTGAAGCGAACTGATTAATAAATTCCATGGATAATACTCACACTGACTCATTACCCTGATTTCAGATATATAAATAAGAATTACCAGGTAAGGAATTTACCATGTGATGTTAAGAAGTTATTCACCTTTTAATGAAACCTTTAAAGATAACTTCAATTACCTTTTAGATTCTTGACCTTGTGGTTATTGCAAAAACACATCTAAATAGAAGAGTACTATAAATGTTTACCTTTAGCTTGCTCTTAAATTTCATGTAGGTATCTAAATATAGTTTTGTTATTGTTTTTGATAAAACCATCGGGTTTTCTAAGCATTTTCAAGAATAATATGTAAACTGAAGTGTTGTATGAATTTTGACTTCAACCATGTTTAAATATCTTCATTCAAATATAAGTTTATTAAAGTGTTTGAACAAGTTTTAAATCATATCAACAATCAGGGATTTTATACACTGAACTTTGCAAGCATAGTAGAAAACAATATATGTAGCATAAGGTATTACCAAACATAATGCCACCACCAATACTTTAACTCATACATAAGTAGAAGTGTAGTTTATATTCTAATTGTGGGATGGGCAATCAAATTCTTATTTAAACACTAATACTAATCTAACGTCAGCAGTATAACTTAGGGGATATATATTTAAGCTGTATGGGCAATATTGTGAATCAGAATTGATTAGCTAGTTAGTATATATCCTAATTCAGCATCTTGTAGAATCATAATTTTAAAGTATATGATTGTTACAATTACAAACTTATACAATTTCAATTTAGGAGCAATTACAAAACATATGTATGTATGTATGTGTGTGTGTATGTATATATGTTATGTATATATATGTATATTGAGTGTGTGTGAGTGAGTGTGTGTGTGTGTGTGAGAGAGAGAGAGAGAGAGAGAGAGAGAGAGAGAGAGAGAGAGAGAGAGAGAGGGAGAGGGAGAGAGAGAGAGAGAGAGAGAGAGAGAGAGAGAGTGTGTTGCCAAGTTTCATATTTAAGTAGTTCTTCAAATCCCTAAATTCATATGTAAGTAGACACTGAGTCACAATCCTAACTGAATTGGTGATTGCCTAATTTTCTAGAAGGAAAACAGTATAATCTATCTTAGCTAAGTAGGACGATTTTTAAAGTCATATTTTAGTGAATGGGTTAGTTTGGCTCCTCTTGATAGTTAAAGGTTGGACGACTGTATTAGTACATAGAAAAAAAACTTCTGAAAAGACCACCTGTGAATTATGATCACCTAGTTTTTTGACTGGAGGTTGACTTTTATTTATGCATAGTCACCTACACAATACTACATTACTAAATAGTTACAAAGATATGTGGGATGGATTGTATGTTTGATATGCGTAGGAGGTATTTCTTTATTTGATGCTTGCAGCGATTTCGCTCAGGACCTTGTAGCAACTAATCATCTTACCAGAAGGACTAATGAGATATCCCAATTTTTTTTCCACATTTTAGTACTTCCTCATGCTTGGACCTTGTATGAATACATCTGAGGGTTTATACTAATGAAATTGCATTGGCGATATTTATATAATGAACTCACCTCATGCTTAATCCTTCCAAAGCTGAGCACAAGAACGCAAAGTTTTCAGAAAACCATCTAAACCCTGTCATATTGGTATTTATTGGATAGCTCTCGCTGAATACTCTCAGATGAGTACCCATTTGCCATGGTTTCAGTCATTTTTAAGGATTTTTTGCGATGTCTTGTAATTGCCAAATTAGCCACCAGCAGTATAAGGGTTAAACATTGACTACAGCTCTTGTTATTTGGAATAAGTTCTTAAGCATTTCATGCTAGTGGCACTCTTAATTTCCTGGCTTTTTTGGTGGTATTAATTTAACAAGAGCATTTTTCAAAAAAGAATATTTGAAAGAAAATGTCTTTTACTCAACTCCTTTCTTTTAAATTCAATATTAAATCTGTAGTAATCTTCCACAGTATTATAGATCCAAATGACAAGATATCTAGGCATGGATGAGTTTAAGAAATACCTTATAGTTAGTACTACAGAAATAGTTAAAGCAAGCAACATTGCGCATCTAAAAACGGTACGCATCTTAAAAGTGAAATGTTCCAAACTAACAAGTGCCAGTGGCTTGGAAACCTATGTGTTACACATGAATGGTTGGATATATAACTGTGAGCCTATTGTTAAAGAAGTAAATAAAGCTTCATAGTATATTACTTTATAAAATCTTGCATAAAAAGGTGTATGGCAAATGAAACTGTTATCTATGTTTTTGCCATATTACCTATGACATCATAATACCATAAATACTGTAATTATTAACCCTTCTAATGCTGAGGCTACTTTCGTCCAAAGCAAAAGGATGCAAGGATTTTTGAAAAGCATCTAAACCCTGTCATATTGGTATTCATTGGATAGCTCTCGTTGAATACTCATTTTACAGTCTTTTTTGCATCATTTGTATTGGCCAAAGTAGCCACCAGCTGTTTATGGGTTAAAAAGTGTCCCAAATTACTGAGTGTTTACTGTGACTTGAACCAATCAATTATTCTATACTGATATTGTCTATGTCTTCTCCCTATTAGGTCCCCCAGGTCCACCGGAGCCTAGGTCTTCGACTCCCTACAGTTCACCGAGAGACGACCCATCTAAAGAACGGCAGCAGTCATTCGTATAACAGCGGGACAATCAACTAGTGCGCTTATCATGTGAAAACTGGTGACTTATAAGAGCCGCTGTGATTCTTAGTGGCAAAATACGGAACCAAATTTAATGGAATGATGATCACAGAGTTATATACTACTACCAGAGAGCAGAAACGAACCTAGGATCGCATCGAGAGATTCCTTATGGAACCAAATTTGATAGGATGATGATCGGAGAGTCATATATACAGAGAGCAGAAAGGAACCGAGGATCGTATCATGAGTCTGCATCAGTCCCCCTACTAGGTGGAGCTCTTGCTTAGAGGATTGGTTGACATACTTAATAGTCACGAGCTAGCATGCACAGTCATCATCTGGCCTTCCATGTTCCGACATCATGTTGAAAGGGCTTGTTAGAACCGACTGGAGACTAGTAAGAATTTGTATCTTGTTCTGCAGTGTCGTCACACAGATCTCAGTCAACTGTCCCAGGCTATGAACAGCTCACTGTGTTGGTCAATGGAGAATCAGGAACTCTGCTTGTTGCCACTCTCTGGGTATCTATTTCTCTGCTCCTGATGAGTGATTAGTCATTAAAAGAGAGAATGTTCCTGCTGTTACAATGGTGTCTCCATACTGTCATGGCGGCGCCCATAGACGTAACTGAACCGCAATGTGCTAAGAGGGTTTTACTAAGATGAAGACCAGGAATCGGCCATAACACATAAGGAAATGACTTTAATGAATAATGAAGATTGTGAGGTTTTTGATATCTCATGTTCAAATGGAACTTGGCATTAACAAGTTCAGTTGTTAGTATAATTTGAATTCCGACTGAATTTTGATGTAGAAAGTGCGGAAAGTTCATGAATTTATGGATGCTGGTTCATGAATGGATGGAAGTAGCTCTTTAGAAGGCAAAAGTGGAGGATATTTTCTGTCTGTCATAATAATAGTTGTGTTCAGAATAGGAGGATGAAGAGGAAATCCTGTGGAAGTGGGTTTATAAGATAGGGAGGATTTTGATGCAATTTACAAATTGTGAGAATCTTGCTAGAAGTCACATTAATTTATTGTTCTAAGTAATCTTAATGTATCATTGTTCTACCCTACGACCCAACCATGGTAATAGTGCCCAAGTTGTCATATTCAAATGCAAATATCTTTGCACACATGGTCTGAAAACAATGATTATTACTCATCAAATGTAGTAAAATTTGAAAATGAAATTAATTCTAGGCAAGAAGGGGTGATTTAAACAAAAATGAACTTTACACAATTGTACCAATGCTGTACAAAATGATTTATTGTCACCAAATTTGAGCTTGAGGATGTTTATGCTTCAATTACTAAGATTATGTGGTGATTGATTTTCATGTAGTGAAAATATTTCTTTTGAAAAAGTCATGTTCTAGATCACTTGAATGTGCATGTAAATATGAGAAATTAAATTCGCTTAGTAAATGTTATGATTTGTGGAAAATTATTGTTATGTTTTATTTTTAGGAATGTTCAAATAGTGAAAACATAGCTTTATATAACTGGATTTCAAAGTCATCATATAGCATGAATACTCTGAAGGTACATAATTGTGAAATTCATGCTTGAAATACTTCATTGGCATATTATAAATGTTATTTTTTCTGATAGGCCACAGTTGTGCAGCAATTAAATAATAACATGGGCATTGATTATGATGTAGAAATTTGGTACTTCGATATTGTGGATACAAGATAAAAGCTTTGTTTAAGTATCTCAAAATATTAGTTTATCCAGATATAAGAAAGAGGAATTTCTCATTATATGTATGATTTCACCATCTCATCACAAGATTACAATCAGGATTGAAAAAATAATTCTCTACATTCATACATTCACCATTGTATGTGCATGTACCTAAATACCTTCATAACCTATGCTTCAAATAGGGGTTTCTATGAAGTACACAATAATGAATTTAAAAAAAGCAGATTTGATTGGTATGAATATGTATTTGAAAACGTATTGAGGTCTGCAGGGACTAACCTTGAATTGTTGGGTCAATTTGCCATATCAGACAAGTTCAATTCTTTACCAGATAAAATCAACTAGTAACTTGCCATGTTGTACAAGTAGTTACTAGTTTTACTTGCATGGCAAGAAAATCAACTTAACCATCAAAAGAGTTGATGCTTCAATACCGTTCAAACTAAACAATGAATTGTGGTAGAATTCAACTTTAAGATTTTAAAAGTTTGGTTTATACACATTTATTGTATCTATGCATTACATATATTTCATGATTTAATATAAAAAAATTGGAATTCCAGCTTGCCCCGTTGGGCAAGTAAGTAATGATTTCTACTTGCCCTGTGACTATTGTTACTTGCCAGGGCAAGTGGGCAGTCACTTATGTCAGTGCCTGATTGGTCACTCTAGGAAATTAAAGTATCATGTTGCCATATATAGAAAATTGTACAAATAAGCTTCACATGATTTTTATTCAATTTGTGCGGATTGTACAATTTTTACTTATCAGGTTATTGACCTTTTTATTCCCACATTTCCTTGAATGGACCTGGCCAATTTAGAATACATTTTTCTCATGAAATTATCATTGCTGATATATTCGTTGAATGAGCATAAATTGCAGCATTCTTTAGAATATCATTTACAAATCATATGTCATTACTAAGTTTTTTTCATTAACCCGTTTATGCCCGGAGATCTCCTTAACAAGTTTCGTGTGGATCTGCAATACCTATGGAAATAACTTCACAAGAGTTAGGCAAAAAATTGCAGAATTTTTGAAGGAGAGCTGTAGATAGAGTTCTGAAGAACGTCTTTCCAACAAATAATATTTACAAAATTTACTGTTAACAGTCAGACAGTTTTGGCTGCTTCAGGCATGAATGGGTTAAAAGTTAAAAGCCCCCCCCCCCCCCCCCCCCCCCAAATAATCCTTTTCAAGGAAAACTGTTGGCATGAATTGGTTTATGTGTTAACCCTTATGCTGCTGGTGACTAATTTATCCAATACAAAATGATGCTAAAAAAACCTGCAAAATGACTAAAACACTGGCATATGGGTACTCATTTGAGAGTACTCAGCGAGAGCTATCCAATGAATACCAACTTGACAGGTTTAAGAAATCTTTACATTCTTGTGCTTTGGACAAACGTAGCCTCAGCATTGGAAGGGTTAATGTGAATATTATTTCCTTTCTGTTTTGACTAGAAAAGTGTGGTGAGGTGTAAATAGGTCTGTTGAAGAAATATGGCGTAGAGAACTTTACGAATGCAGTTTGGTTTCTCAATTAGCTGTTGTAAATTGATGCTGTTATCCCCTTTTTATTTTTGCCCGTTTTAGTTTACGATTTCTGTCACTCACTGTTAGATGCTGTTAAATTAAATGCATTTGAATTTTCCTGTTAGTAACATCATGATTTGTGAGAAACATCAGTTCCATTAATATTCACTCATGCTTTCAGGGGTGTGCAAGAATATTTATCAAGGAGCACAGGCAGTTTTAATGGCCAACATTGGACAATTGAATATGTACAAATAGATTATAATCAGTTGGCACTATCTATCATGCATGACTATAGATCTATAATAAAGTCCTTGAATAATAACTAGATGGTTCAAATTGATCCAGTTCACATGTTTGATAAAATCAAAGTAATACATAAAGATATATCTGAAAATCTCTACTGGCCATTTTCTCCAAGAATTTAGAAAGTATAAAAGTGTCAATTTCATTTAGCATGTCACATGTTTTGGAAGTCTCTGACATGCTTTTGTGACATTTGGACACCCCCGTCGACGTTGTGTGAATGCAAATGGTAATAGTAAAGGGGTTTACAGTAACAGCATGTTTTCAGTTTGAATAGATCCAGCTTGCTAAAATGATGTCCAATTTAAACTGAATCCTCCCTTAGTAGCTTGAGATGCAAAAGTAGATGTGATTTTTAGAGTGGCTTTGAAAGAATGAGGTAATAGGGGGCTGTCGTTATGAAGATTCCTCAAATTGCTATTGGTTAGAATGCTTTTTCCAAATTCGTATTAAATGTGGAACCAATCGAAGACCCTTTTGACCAGTTGTAAGTTGTGTACTGGTCAATTAGTTGGCTTTGATGAAGTTATACAGGCATTTAATTCCTGCACCAGTTGACTGGTTGTCTTCCAGAACCTGGTTGCTCAATTGTCCATGGCTGCCCAGGTAAGATGAAGCACACATATTCATGATCCACATGCAAATCTAATTGTCTTGACTGGGCAACCAGGAATGCTTGGCAACCAGTTGACCAGTCTTTTGCAATGGACTGGTTGATTGGTGCAGCAATTGAATGTCTGTACTGTAGTGGGAGCTAGGATGTGTCCTTTTTGCAACAGCATCCTCAAAATTGGCCCTAAGTTCTGCAGTTTGATATTGGTAACTGTTATAGTGTATACACTTTTACTACAAGTCTTGTTGATAAGTTATTATTGCCATTGTCACTACGATGTGACACAGATTGAGACTGAGGCGGTGTGTATTTTTTTCTCATCCTCGGCTTACAATGATGTGAGATTTGGAGAAATGTGTAATTAATTAATTGCCATTGCATTAGGATATGGCATGATTAAAGTTGTCAATTATTGTCAATATATTGTTTGTCTTGATTTAATCCGCCACATTCATATATTTCACACCAAACCACCACATTCATAAAATTCACACCAAATCATCACATATAAATTTCACACCAAACCACCATTTATATATTTCACACCAAATCATCACATATATAAATTTCTCACCAAACCACCACATTCATATATTTCACACCAAACCAACACATTCATAAATTTCACACCAAACCAACACATTCATAAATTTCACACCAAATCATCACATATACAATTTCACACCAAATCATCACATATATAAATTTTACACCAAATTATCACATTCATACATTTCAAATCAAACAGAAAGCATTTTTCAAGCCCATTTAGTTTATCCATATTCAATACAATATGATTTAAAGAAAACCTTTTTGGAAGGGATAAGTAATTACCATTATAACATGTTGCCTTAGTAACAGGGCATTATTATTTTTCAACAAAGCCTTTGAACAGATGATTTTGTATAGGGTTCTTTATACGGACTGTCGTCATGGCAACAGAAACGCCACCTCAGGATTTAAATATTGAAATAAAGGAAGAATGTGTCTGTTTATGGGTTTAATTTTCAATTTGTATGTTTTAAAACAATGGTAGGTATTGATTTCTGGTGTTTATACAAGAAAATATTGCTTCCAAATGAACTTCAGAGACATCAAGGAGGCTGTCCGCTTCTCATTCAAAACAAAATGGCCACTTTGCAGCTGCTTAAGACTGACATTGTGTTTAAAAAAGGTAAACAACTATACATGTACGTCCATGTTATAATAGTGACAGAGCCTGTACCAGACTGACTCTGTTGGGAAATACAGTCGGGTGTTGAATGGGCCCCTCTGAGCATGAATAAGTTAATCAAATGGCATACATAAGAACTTTCGTAACTAGGTTGTGTATATTCCAATGGCCGAGCACTCAAGAAGATTGTTTTCAGAGCAGCATATATAAACGGTCTCAAAGATCAGACTCCTCATCAGAGATGATCATATTAAAGCAATACTCAAACTTTCCAATCTGTGGTAATAGAATACCTACATGACAATGTTTATGCTCATAGCGGCCAAAACCAGCCTGACAATTTTGATGAAATCTAGCAGACAAAAGCATGGTTAGGAAAATATTTGGAAAGAAATGTTTATGAAAACATTGCCAACCACCGACCTTCAAATATTTTGCAAAATCATTCTCAATTTTAAAGATATTGTCAAAAGTATCAGTTTCAGACGTCAATTTCTGGAGGAACTCAAGCATTTATGGGTTAAAATCGCATTTTGATACTAGGTTTCAGAAAGATGTATACACAGAGAGTGGAAGTGGACTAAGTTCCCCAATTCTTCATTGCTGCACTGTATTATCAACAGTGTGGAAAATGCAATATTGCACTAGATTGCCTGCTCTGACGGCCGTGTGGTCTAAGGCGACGCCACTGACTGCACGCTGTCTCTCACCACTGCCTGGGTTCGAATCCCGGCCTGGGCATGTGAGAAAGTTGCCAGTGACTTGGAGTTAGGCGGTGGTTTTCGCCGGGTACTCCGGTTTCCTGCATTACTTGCAACTGGCTAGTCACGAATTAGCCACAATTGGCATAAATGTGACGAAAAACGAAATTCAAATTCAAAATTCAAATTTAAAATGCCAATATCTCCATGTCGACACTACAGGACAAGATGTGACTTCCTGTTACAATCTCCTGAGGCACTGAATCTATTTTTGTCTCAGGAACAAGTCAGCAAAATGTTTGAAAACTATTCAACCCCTGTAAAATTTGCACAGGAAAGCTCTTGCTTAGTGCTATCAGATGAGTACCGATGTGCTAAAGGTTATTTTGCCAATACGAAATGATGCAAAAAAAACCTCAAAAAAATTACTGAAACACTGGCACGTGGGTACACATCTGAGAGTTATCATGGAGAGCTTTCCAATGAGTACAGATATGACAGGGTTCAAATGGTTTTCAAAAATGTTTGCATCCGTATGCTTTGGACGAAAGGTTTAATCCTCTCCGTGGAAGAAAAAGTAATGATAAATGAAATGCCAAAACAAGTATGCACGAAAATAACCTGGTTGTGTATATAGTGGATTATGAATAATGGGGGTTGAATTATTCTAAAGCGATCAAGAGCAAGGTACACAATACGCTTGTAGTCGTCATAGTTAGGGACGTTATTTAATACAACCCCTTGACATACTACTGCCTTTCAGTATATGGTTATTGTCCTCAAACTACCCAGCCCCTTCAAAAACCCATGATCAATCATAGTTAAGTCGTCCAATATTCAGACAAACCAGAAAGTAATACCCTCTTAAGTTTCCCTCTCTCTTCATCATTTATTATCGATAAAAATGGCATTTGAAGCGAAGTGCTGGGTTTGATTGTTTGAGTATATTTTCACGACCGGTATCAATTTCACTTAACTTTCATGGAGTCGTGAGACGAAGCTATTAGGACAAGGACGTGTAAATATGGCTTTGTACCGTTGACTGTGATCGGAGGCATACTGTATGTACACAGGGAGGGGTTCCCCATTGGCCGAGCGGACTAGGCTATTCAGTCCTTTTTGCAACAATAGAAAAGGTTGCCATCAGTTAGGGGAGCAAGCGGAGTTTTGAATATGGGTTTGTACAGTGGACTGGGATGTGAACCACATGTAGATAGGGAAGTGGTCCCTCGGTAGCCATATGGTCTTGGGTATTGCGCCTCGACGTCTAAAGCCCCTTTTACACTATGCTGGCAACTTGCTCGCAACGTGGTGGCAAAAGATGGTTGCAGGGGATTGCCACCACATTTTTACCACCATAATTTTCTATTGAATCAAGTTTGTACAAAGTATTTTTTATATCGAAGATATAGTCAATAAATACTTACTTACTTACTTATTGCCCTCCGTCGCCAATGGTCGCCAGTACGTTGCTAGCAAAAGTTCGGCTAGTGTAAAAGGGGCTTAACTGTCTCTCAACACTGCCAATGGTCCTACTGGGGCGAGGAGTGCAAACATGGGTTTGTACCGTTGACGGAGATCAGAGTTGTATATAGACAGGGAGGGGGTCCCCCGGTAGCTCAGTGGTCTAGTGTATTGTGCCTCCACGTTCGCCGTCCTACTAGGGCTATTAGGGCGAGGGCGTGTAAACATGGCTTTGTTTCGTTGACGGAGATCAGAGTTGTATATAGACAGGGAGGGGGTCCCCCGGTAGCTCAGTGGTCTAGTGTATTGTGCCTCCACGTTCGCCGTCCTACTAGGGCTAGTAGGGCGAGGACGTGTACACATGGCTTTGTTTCGTTGACTGTGATCAGAGGCATATGTAGACGGGGAAGGGTTACCCCGGTAGCCGAGTGGTCTATGGTTATCACTTAACGTTCATGGAGTCGTGAGACGAAGCTATTAGGACAAGGACGTTTAAACACGGCTTTGTACCGTTGACTGTGATACGAAGCATATGTACATAGGGGGAGGGGGAGGTTCCCCGGTAGCTGTGTGGTCTAGGGTTTTAGTCCCGTTTGCAACGCTAGAGAACGTTGTTATCAGTTAGGGGGAGAAGCGGGGTTTTCGATATGTTTTTTTTACCGTTGACTGACTGTGATCAGAAGCTTATGTAGAGGGGGACGGAGTTTCCCCGGTAGGGGAGTGGTCTAGGGTATTCAGTACCGTTTGCATCACAAGAGAACGTTGCTATCAGTTAGTGGGAAAGCAGGGGTTTCAACATAGCGTTATACCGTTGACTGTGATCAGATGCATGTGTAGACAGGGACGGGGTACCCCTGTAGCTGAGTGGTCTAGGGCATTGACGTCCCGCTGTCTCTCACCACTGCCAATGGTCCTATGTTCAATCCTGCTTGCGGCATGTGAGAACGTTGCTATTGATTAAAGGGTGAAGCGGGTTTTTCAACATGGGTTATACCTTATACTGTGGTCAGAGGTATATGTACAATGGAGGGGATACCCCGGTAGTCGAATGGTCTAGGGTATCGCGCCTCGACCTCCCACTGTCTATCAATACTGCCAATTGTCCTATCAGGGCAATTAGGGCGAGGACGTGTGAATACAGCTTTGTACCGTTGACTGTCATCAGAGGCATATGTTTGACGCGGTAGCCGAGTGGTCAAGGGTATTGTGCCCCAACGCCCCACGGTCTCTCACCACTGCCAATGGTCCTA
>OZ012686.1:14400503-14405503 GCA_963942565.1 Maea johnstoni | reverse complement strand
TCCATCCGGCGTGCTCGGCCCGGCGTAGACACAACACTCCGTGTGTTTTTACAAACAAGGTGTCGCGCTTCTATTTTTGACGCAGCTCTTAGATACAAACATACTTACAGTCAAACTCATTCAACTTCAAGCGCAAAGTGTGAAAAGGCGCGAGACCTAATGAGGTAGAAAGAACGTGCCGACTTCTTGCAAAGTGTATGAAATGAAAAGTGACAAATAAATATGTGGAAATGAATGACACATTTTCGCACCATGAATGACTGAACTGAAAGTCCTCGCGACCATGCCATCCGGTGCAAAAGTATTGGACGTAGTGTCCGTGAAACACTCAACAATATTTTCACTCATGCCGAGTGCTTTCCCATTGATTAGGGTATGTGGCATATCCTGACCATCGGAGGCATAGTCATGACGTTTAAATCGACATCGTACCATTGTTATATCGAAAAAACAATTAATATGGCAAAATAGGATGGAAGTATTTGAATAAACTTCTAATAAGCCCCTTAAATATGACGATGAATATTCCTATCTTTAGTTGCTGTATGCAGAATCCGTTGAATATTCCTCCAAGGGTCAGGGTATATTTTCCATAGATATTTATCCCTGTTTCAGGAATAAACACATATAACCTGGTATCATTTGAACATAGTTAGCTCATTTGAGTGATATTTGAAATCCATTTGAGGAGAGGTCATTAACTTAACAGGAGCAATATTCATAAATCAAGTGAATCTCAAAGTATTGCTTCGTTATCAGTTTTTTTTCATGTGTCAGACCAGGTGTACTTTCCAGATGTGAGTGGCTTCAGATGCCTGGCTCTCAAGCGTGCGATCTCGCATTTGAGTCTCGCTGAGATGCCAAACAGTGAGCTGAACTGGTCGCTAAACAATTGTGCGACATCGAGAAAGGTTGTATGTGGTTCCTTTGCAATTAAAAAAAGCCCTTTTGACTATTCATAAAGAAAAAGTAAATTTTTGTCATGTAATAGTTTGTCTCGTGGCGATATGATGTAAGGTATAGAAAACGAAAATAAATCTTGGCAACAGACATAGTCTCAACTCATTTCAGATAATGATTTTATACCTAATACTGCTTCTGCTAGAACTTCTAACTACTGCTGATACTACTACTATTACTACTACTGTTGCTACTACTACTACTACTACTACTACTACTACTACTACCATTACTACTACTACTACTACTACTACTACTACTACTACTACTACTACTACTGCTACTACTGCTACTGCTACTACTGCTACTACTACTACTACTACTACTACTACTACTACTACTACTACTACTACTAGTCTCCCATTCCGATCTCCAGCAAACGCGAGGGGCCTGCCCTGCTGACCATGTGATCTAAGGCGTTGCCATTGCCTGCTAGCTGTCTCTTATCACTGCCCTGGTTCAAATCCCGTTCGGGATACGTGAGAAGGTTACCAGTGACTTCGAGTTAAGTGGTTGTTTTCGTCAGGTACTCCGATTTCATTCGTAACTTGCAACTGGCTAGTCACGATTAATTGCAGAAAAAGTGATGAAAATCAAAAATCAAAAATCCGATATTCAGAAAAAAAAATTCATTTTAGAGAGTAGCCAACTTTCTTTTGGAGTGATATCCAGTTGAAACGTAGTTTGCAGGTGTCTCGAATTAGCGCACGAGAAAGATACCGACAACGACGTTAATTTATGCGCTTGGATGGTTTGTTATAGCCCGTCCCACGAGCTGCCAAGATTGGACAGAGGAACACATCGCAGGTGGCCTGTATTTATGAATCATAATTCTGTACAATTTTACATTTTGTCACACATCGGGAGAAAAATCGTGATTGAGAATACCCCACTGTGATCATGGACTGCAAGAGAAAGGAAAGCAAATCTGATACTTGACATTACTTTCTTTGCAGTCATAAGCGGTTTCTTTACAACCACGATCTTTGTGATATAGCTGATTTTTTCGGTGCACACTTTTGGAATGCAAGGATTGAAGTGATGTATGTCATCTTATTTCGAGTATTATGTTACATTCATGTATACGTAATCTACATTTAATGTAACTGCTATAAATAAGCGCTTCAGAGTGTGTAAGTGTAATTACTTTTTAATTGAAGCCTGTCAAAATGTCTGTCTGAAGAAAATCTATGAGAATTACATGTACCAAACCGTTAAGTGTCAAGTAGTGTTCATATCTAAAACCTAAACTAAAATGTGTGCCTTATTCTGTCTTTTGAGAGGGGCTGCCCTGATAGCCGAGTGGTCTGAGACATTGCCATTGACTGATCAGTGTCTCTCACCACTGCAGCCTGATAATTTCGGATGGAATCCTTCCTCCAAAAGCGTATTTGTGGGAATATTTGATGGAGAAACGTTCATCATATCACATAGTTCTGAATGACCAAGTTATTGTTATTGTTATCCAACCTTCATGTGTCGTGTAGTGTATATATCTGAAACCTACACTGAAATGTGTGCCTCATCCTTTCTTTTGAAGGGCTGCCTTGATAGCCGAGTGGTCTGAGATATTTTCATTGACTGATCAATGTCCCTAACAACTGCCCGTGCTTGAAACCTGGTCGGTGCATGTGTGTATATATTTTCATTGACAATGCAGAGCATAAAAGGCCACTAACATCTTAAAGAAATGAACAATAATTACAATAGAAACAAAAGTTAGCAAAATAATAACGCTAAGAGATGTCACATTAGTATAACATTATGATAAACAATTAAACAATCTAATATATATATATATATATATATATATATATATATATATATATATATATATATATATATATGTATATATATATATATATATATATATATATATATATATATATATATATATATATATATATATATATATATATATATATATATATATATATATATATATATATATATATATATATAATATATTATATATATATATTATATATATATATATATATAAATATTATATATATATATATATATATATATATATATAGATATATATATATATATATATATATATATATATATATATATATATTGTATATATATATATATTCAAGTCCTGCAGGATTCTCTTTTCTGCGGCGTTGTGAGTGGTCTGTCTATGTTTTTTTTTCGCAAATGAGAGACTTCTTAGAGCTGTTCCTTAAAAAGGGAAAATAGACTTGTGCTGAAGTGCTGAAAGCTACTAAAACGGAATAAACAAACAGATTGACTCGTGTATGATCGATGTGTTATTTGTATATCGGTAGGGTCCTTACCTTATGCAAACAGGTCTATCAAATTAAAATGCAATTACCCTTGCTCTTATCCTCAGCATAGTTTGGGAGTGCCCGCCCCCCCCACAGCCAGTCGATCCAGTGTATCAGTGCAAACTAATCTATGTGGAACCTTTCTCCAAAACATGGAGATCGGCTATCGTTCAAAATATGCCAATTAATCTTAGTATAATTACGGTTACCCCTGCCAATAAGTGTCGATAAATACATCATAAATATAACATACCACATAGTTTCTTAGTGTTTCCTACTTAAACCCAAGGTCCCACCACTGCAAACGTTCACATACTCTTTAAACACATCCTAACACACAAGAAATGGGGCTGCTGGCAGCGGCCATTTTAGCCAATTAGTGGCTTATCTGGAGGTAGCTGATGATAACATGGTAACAATGAATCAATTTTCTTTAAAATGGCTAGGCATTGTCCCCCAAAATTCCACGCATTAAAACATTTTTCAAAAAAGCACTATGGAAACCTACGCATGCTACTGAGCGGATACGAAAAATACAATTATTTTTTGCATCACCTTCCCGACCTGTAGTAAAACTGGTTAGGAATCTAGAAAGAATCTCTTGATCTCTCCAACCGCTCTTGTTACAGAAACTGCAATCTTTTCCTGTTTGGACAGCGGAAAAAATTAATTTGCAGAAAGTTATAAGAAGCGATTGATCGTCCGAGTAACAGTTGAACGTTATGAAATAATGTGGTCGTGTTAACAAGACCACTCTCTGTTCCGCGTCTGTTTCTTCACGCCTGAACGTGCCAACGGACGCCTTTCATACAAATCTTCCATTCATCCCACAAAATTGAGCGCCATCTTGATAATCTGCAGTTTTACTTGACAAAACAGACGTGTCTTAGTCCAAATCTGGCCAAGAACGCCGCAATCCCCTAAAACCTTAGATCAATATGGACAGATACACTTCATGTGGATGACTGCCGCAGTTTAATGCTGGTATGGAAGAAGCGAGGGATTATTTTCCTATTTCGTGAGACTTAGCATTTGTTCATGTTTATATTTCGCATTTCATCAAAAACTGTCGGAAGCTGAAAATAGTCGCTATGCATGGCATTAAGTGAAATTGTTGAAGGAAAAATCAGATTTTAACTCATTCGTATCTGAAGGATACACGGTCAGCGACATATGACCATATCCCCCAAAAATAAAACAATATTTCATGGGGAAAATGACTGAAAGTTGTTGTTTCTGTTGGTTTAGATAACCCCGCATCAAATACTGAGTACTTCTTGTAATTGGTCAATTGTGTTTAAAGTTGTCTGTCGATCGCTTGTGCAGTTTAGGTACAAATGGGTTTATAAATGCAGGGTTCGTGTCCATAGTCACTTAGGTGCGTAAGTTTAAGATCACCGCAAGTGGCTAGCAATAGGCCAGTCCTTATTGTGATTTGGAATTTAGTTAATCGTCACTTTTTCTCCCATATTGTGGCTAAGTCGTGACTGGTCAAATATGGAAGATGACGCGTAGTATCGTAGAAAACTACCTTCCTAACGCCAAGTCACTGACAATTTTTATCACATGCCCGGCCGGGATGAAAACTGGGACAGAAGTCAGAGACAGCGAGCAGTCAGTGGCAACAGCCTAGATCACCTGGGTTTCAGGGCAGGCAGTTTTTTTCTTTAGTTTTAATATGACTGAAAAAGTGACGATATACGAACTTCCAATTATACTTCAAAAAGAGTTACACGACTATAC
>OZ012686.1:14373003-14395503 GCA_963942565.1 Maea johnstoni | reverse complement strand
ATATATATATATATATATATACATATATATATATATATATATATATATATATATATATATATATATATATATATATATATATATATATATATATGTTTATATATATATATATATATATATATATATTATATATATATATATATATATATATATATATATATATATATATATATGATATTATATATATATATATATATATATATATTATATATATATATATATATATAATTATATATATATATATATATATACATTATATATATATATATATATATATATATATTTATATATATATATATATATATATATATATATATATATATATATATATATATATATATATATATATATATATATATACATATATATATATATAACCGTATATGTGTATAAATGTATGTATATATATATAATCTATATGTATATACATACATACATACATACATATATATATATATATATATATATATATATATATATATATATATATATATATATATATATATATATATATATATATATATAGTAGGAGCATTCTGTGTATAATTTAGTTAACAAAAAGATTCACCCGATGAGGAGAGAGTTGAGAATAGGTGATTTTGTGTTATCGATCGTTGTCAGTCATCGGTGTTTCTCCTTTTGTCCGCACTGACGAGGACCCACCTCTCGACCGAATGGCTTCCGGCCAAAGCTTGACCACACAATGAGAGCTGGTCACTGAAGAGCACGAAAGAAAAGTTCTAATTATAATGGACAGGGCGAGTTAAAGAGTGACCGCTTAGAGTTGCTCTATCATCGTTCAGGGATAGATGCTGCACACTATCATTGACTTAAGATCTTAAGTGTTTAAGGCGCACTTGCTTATTAACAGGTTTCAAACAATCAAAACCCACCGACGCCAGTATTGACAACATAATTGTCTATAGCCATTCGCGCATGCCAATTTTGTTTCAAAGTCATATCTGGAAAGATAGTGAGGTGTCGAATGTAATGATACTCTTCACACACGGATAGAGTTGATGAACTAATCCCTATATAATCGAATGTATTTATTCTGGGTTTGATATACATCCAAATTCCCTAACTTTGGACCGCCTTAACACAACTTTTATATGCAATTCGAATCGTCTTACAATTCTTGCTTATTTCTAAAAAATCTTCATATAAACTGATCTATATTATAACAAATACCGAAATACATCGAAAGACTTTAGTCTGTCTGACCCAAGCGTGGCTGACAGTTTTTTTTAACTCTTTTTGTTACATGAAGATCGTATTTCCTATCCAAATTTGACAAACCTCTTAGCATCACTATGTCCTGTACATATATACCTACTTCCTTTTCAACTCCGTGAAATGTTGATTTGCTCATTAGGTGCCCATAGTAAAATTCCACGCGAGATCGTCTAGTGTTTGCAATGGGCAAATTTTACAATGGGACCTAATGAGCAAAATCAATATTTGACGGAGTAGAGACAGGAAGTAGGTATACTTGTACACGACATAGTGCTCCTAAGAGGATTGCCAAGATTGGAAGGCAAACACGAACTTTTTGTAACAAAAAGAGGATGAAAAAGGTCGGCCACGCTTGGGGTCAGACAGATTATAGAGCACTCTTAATATAACCCAGGGCCTGTTTCGCTGGCCTAGTGGTCTGAGGTGTTGCCTCTGACTGCTCGCTGTCTCTCAACGCTACCCGGGTTCAAATCCCAGCCGGGCAAGTGAAAACGTTGACAGTGACATTGGGTTAGGCGATGGTATTCACCTGGTACTCCGGTGTCCTCCACCAGTCAGTCACGACTTAGCCACACTATGGCTGAAAATGTGACGATAATCGAAATTCCAAATTCCCTCCCTTTTGACCGCCTTAAGTGTTAAATGCAACATTAATATTCTGTCAATTCTTGTGTAATTTTCAAAAATTCCTCATATGAACATATAAACTATTCTCATACATACATACTCTCTCTCTCTCTCTCTCTTCTCTCTCTCTCTCTCTCTCTCTCTCTCTCTCTCTCTCTCTCTCTCTCTCTCTCTCTCTCTCTCTCTCTGGTAGAAACATATCTATTTGCATTCAAAATATGTCGTGCTACGATACATTCAAGAATGATATGTCGTAATATACATTAGACCTTTCCATCATCACCGAAAAAAAGCGAAGATTCTCACCTGGTTATTATATCTAAATTGGTATGACACAAGCTGCCCCGCAGTGGGGGTGCTACTACCATCTGGCATCAGCGGGGTTTGTTTAGGGTATCATGCCGAGCGGGTAACGACACCCTGCCGCGCCAGTGAGGGTGTGGCAGGTAAGATGTGCACACCCGAGTGCGCTAAGATACAAAGCCTTTGATCTCTGCACAACCCTTTGATCTTATCCTTTGATCTTATCCTTCCCCCAGCGCCACACCTTCCAGTCTCCACGCCCTATCCTAATTCGCTCTGCTAATTCTGTAATTGAGGTGTGGAAAATAGATATGGGTAGAATGACAGGTGCTTTAACTCATTAATGCTTAAGAGTTATTTTTAAAATTGTCGTCTGGATCTCAGATACTTTTGGCACTAACTTATAACTCATGAATGATTTTACAAAATGTTTGAAGGAGAGTTGTGGGTTGCTTTAACTTATTAACCCTTATACTGCTAGTGGCTAATTTAGCCAATACAAAATGATGAAAAAACTCTGAAAATGACTGAACCCCTGGCACATGGGTACTCATCTAAGAGTACTCAGCAAGAGCTATCCAATGAATACGAACATGACAGGGTTTAGATGGTTTTCTAAAATCTCTGTATCATTGTTCTTTGGACGAAAGTAGCCTTAGCATTAGAAGGGTTAATGCTTAAGAGTTACTTTTGAACTTTTCGTCTGGATCTCAGATACTTTTGGCACTAACTTGGAAATCATGAATAATTTTATAAAAAAAGGAGAGTTGTTGGTCAAGTCCATTTCTCCTTGAAATACTTTACTAACCTTGCTTTTTTGTCTGCATACTTTCGTCAAAATAAAACAGACCGCTTTTGGCTGCTGTGAGCATTAATGGGCCAAGTGAATGCTACATGTAGCTGTAACGGATAGGTGGCACGTGATTCGAGGATGTGTCATTGCGTGAGAGGGTTACCCTTCTCAACTGGGCTGTTTCAGGGGCGGAATACTGTATCTTTTGGTATAGATAAGGGAATATGATAAATGGTCTCAAAGAAACGTTGATGCATACGATGTGTTAAAGTTAATTAATTTTTCTTGTTAACATATCAAATGCTATGTTTCTGTATCGGATTCATAGACAAAAAGTCAATCTAGTATGCAAGATAGCATGAACTACGCGGCGAAGACAGTGTGTATTAAAGGGCAAATGCACCATAAGAATGATTTAGGTACAAACTGAGCTTACACGCATGTGTCAATTTTCAAATAGGACCTCCCCCGAACATGTCCTCTTCAGCACTCCTCAGTTATGGCTTTCATAAGGGACTAAGTGACATGCTTCAACTAGCCATCCAGGAACAGCCATATCGCACAAGCTCATACATGTTTGTTATATTTCTATCATGTGACATGATGCATATAAATATACAATACAGACATTTAATTTCCGCACCAGTCGACCGGACGTCCGTCAGTGCATGGTGGTAGAAATATATATGCCAAAGAAATAAGCTAAGCACATCAGTGACCATGTTACTATTAAGGACGTGCTTTTCCTACCATTTATAGGTATAGGAAAGGATTGGAATTACCGTTTCATCATATATATTACACATACCACCCTGCATATTGCACCACTTTAGCCGGAGATCTTTCTTGGTCTTGTAAAATTCTTTTTAAAACAGAGTATAATTCAATCAATAAACACAAAAATTGATGATATAGGAAATGCTAAAAACGCCAAGTGTAAGACGTACACCTATGTAGCTTTCCATGACGAGTTTACCCCAGTTTACCTTCTAGGCAGTCCTGAGGAACTGTACTTCACAGGTTTAGCTTTCCATGGAGGGCTTACCTCAGAAAACCATGCGGACAGTATTTCACAGATGTAGCTTTCCATGAAAGGCTTACCTCTTGAAAGCAGTCATGTGGGACAGTATTATGTAGCTCTCCATGGAGAGCGTACCTCAGACAGTCATGTGGCTGGATAATATTTCACACATGTAGCTTTCCATGTAGGGCTTACCTCATGCAGTCATGCGGGAAAGTACTTCACATGTGTAGCTTTACATTTAAATCTGAAGAGTATTGGTCTATTTTAGCAACTGAAATAGATTTATTTTTAAGAAATGGGAAAGAATTGCAAATGATTTATGAGAGTTTATTTAATTGGTACATATTCAAATATTTTATATACCTAATGCTTTCTTGGTAATTTGTTCCATCACATACATGACAGTATACTAGGAACCTACTTGTATACATTGCGACACATTGCGATTAATTGTACAGGATTCTTATTGTATTAATACATGATGATACTGAGTGAACCGACAGGAAAAAACCCCATCTCTTTAAAAGAGAATTAAAAAGGTGTATCTTTACATGGAGAGCTTACCTCAGACTCCTTCGGGACAGCGTTTCACAGGTATAGCTTTCCATGAAGAGCTTATCTCAGACTCCTGCGGGACAGCGTTTCACAGGTATAGCTTTCCATGAAGAGCTTGCCTCAGACTCCTGCGGGACAGCCTTTCACATGTGTAGCTTTCCATAAAGAGCTTACCCCAGGCAGTCATGCGGGATGGTGGTTCACATAGAGCCCGTCTTGACTCACTTCTATTCCTGAAGCGTGATTAATAAACACGTGAAAGCTAAGGCATATAAGACAGGATTCTAGAATTAACCCATTAATTCATTAACACTCAGATCAGCCAAAACAGGCCTGACAATTTTGGATATATTATACCTACAAATGCATTTTATTGAAAACAGTTGAAGGAGAAATGTTTATCAGAAGCCAAACAACAACTCTCTTTCAAATAATTTGTGAAATAATTAGTTATTTTCTAAAGTATGAGAGAAGAGAAACTCCTGAGTGTTAATGGGTTAATATTCGGAACTCCACCTCAAAAGTGTAACCTATACTGTCATTCTTTTAAAATAACTTATATATTTATACCAACACATAAACAGACAGACACAGTGCTTGTACCTACAGTTGGCCTACTACACATATCGATTTATTTTCTACCTAAATAAGTCACATTCAGAACGAGAGTAGTAATGGTCTCTTTTATTGTGATATAATGCTGTTCACATATTGGCAAAATACATGTGAAAAGTTGTATAGTTTAGTTAATGGACCTACTTTTTTACCCCTGTTCTCAGCAGTAATGGTACCTATGGATGATCAAATACAGATTTATATACAGTGGAACCTGTCTACATTCAACACTCATGGGAAATGAAAAAGTGTTCAATGTACGCAGGTGTTCAATGTATCCAGGTTCTGAGTATCTGGAGGTCGGGTGAAATAGAAACAAAGTCAAAGATAAATAGATAAACATGATCATTTTATCTCAAAATCTACTATGTCTTTACCTCACTTTCATCATATAATTAAAAACTTCACATATTCAGCATTTGAAAAATATCACTTAAAAACATTTAATTTTATATCTCATTTGACCACATTTACATTGGAAAGCTTCAAATCAGTGCAGAATGTTCAATGTAGACAGGTTAAATGTGGCCTACGGGAACAAATTTGGTGTTCAATGTTCAAGGTAGACAGGTGTTCAATGTATCCAGGTAGCCTCCCATTGATTTTCAATGTGAGTGTGCCGGGACATGAAAAATTGTTCAATGTACGCAGGTGTTCAATGTACACAGGTGTTCAATTTCGCAGGTTCCACTGTATTTGCTATCTAAATTGAATTGACCCCTTGTGGCTCTGTAGGTCCCTTAGATTTCAATATCTGGATCAGCCAAAACGGCGGTAGAAAGCCCAAATTGTCCATTTTACGTACCATGGGGGTGGCAAAGATGGGTCATTATCTCAAATTGCCCAAGGGTACCTGCCGGTCACCTGGCAGATTTTTAAAGTGGGAAATTCTGGCTACCCGAATCAATTGAAAAAACTATTTATGAAAAATAGGTTCAGCCCCTAATTCGGCTCTCTGAGACGGTTATCCGCCATATTTTAAAGCGGACAATTCTGGCTACCAGAATCAATGGAAAAAACTATATATGAAAAAAATAGGTTCAGCCTCAAATTCAGCTTTCTGTGCCGGACTGGTTACGGGAGTCGAGTCTAAGTCACCCTTCACAGTGTGCGCTAGAGTGGGGGAAAGATTTGTCGCCGCGCAGAAGGCCCATCCCTTCAAGTCTCGCCCTATCATCTCATTCAGTCTCGGGTTCCACTTGTCAACGTGATCTGAGCATTGACGTATTCAGAATGCGGAACGGCGGCGAACCTCAACAATTGTTCATAATCATCCGGAGACGAACGGTTTCAATAGATCCTTATCTTGCACCACGATTTAAATGCGGAAAAACACCCCATTCGAAGCCTTAAAGTTAATTGCATGTTTTAGTCGACTCAATTTATCCTCCGATAGCGTCAAGTTACGGTTCTTTATGGTAAAGCAAGTGACCTGAGAATTTCGATTTAAATTGTGAAATGAAGACTAGAAAGATGAGGTCAGTATCTGTAAGATCTCGGGGGATCTGTCTATTAACCTGAATAGTCCGTGATCGATGGGGGTTTGATAGACTGGTTGCCTATGCTTCTGAAAGCGAAGGGGTCTATAGCACCATTTATGAAATTAATTCTTGCGGAAGTTTTAAATGCGTTCAAATCTTGTTGGGATCAGGAAATATATTAAATCATCACTCATGCTTGTGTAAGGTTTCCTTTTCTTTATCTCTCATATCTGGCCTCGTGCTAATCCCACGGGAACCATTAGATGTAAAAAGGCGGGGCAGTCAGCAGCACGTGAGCTGTATAACAATTTCCATGACGAACCACTCCAACCACTCGATATATATATATATATATATATATATATATATATATATATATATATATATATATATATATATATATATATATATATATATATATATATATATATATATATATATATACATATAATGAATTAAATGCATGTAGGGACTATATATATATATATATATATATATATATATATATATATATATATATATATATATATATATATATATATATATATATATATATATATATATATATGTGTGTGTGTATGTATGTATGTATGTATGTATGTATGTATGTATGTATGTATGTATGTAAATATGTATGTATGTATGTATGCGTACATGCGTACATACATACACACATACATGCATACATACACACATATGTGTGTATGTATGTGTTTATATATATATATACTAGTATATATATATATATATATATATATATATATATATATATATATATATATATATATATATATATATATATATATATATATATATATATATATATATATATATGTGTGTGTGTGTGTGTGTAGACCAACCCCAATAACCGAGTGGTCTAAGGCAACTGCTTGATGTCTCTCGTTATTGCCTTAGTCCGCCCTAATAGCCGATTGGCCTATCACGTGAGTGAGCGACAGGCCGTTGTGTTTCACTATTTCCTAGTCCTACCCGATAGCCGAGTGGTCTAATGCGTTGTCAGCGACTGCTCAATGTCTCCCATTATTGTCTAGGGCAACCCCAATAGCCGAGTGGTCTAAGGCTTTGTCAGCGACTGTTCAATGTCTCTCATTATTGTCTAGGCCAACCCCAATTGCCGAGTGGTCTAAGACGTTGTCAGCGACTGTTCAATGTCTCTCATTATTGTCTAGGCCAACCCCAATTGCCGAGTGGTCTAAGACGTTGTCAGTGACTGTTCAATGTCTCTCATTATTGTCTAGGCCTACCCCAATAGCCGAGTGGTCTAAGGCGTTGTCAGTGACTGCTCAATGTCTCTCACTATTTCCTAGTCCTACCCGATAGCCGAGTGGTCTAATGCGTTGTCAGCGACTGCTCAATGTCTCCCATTATTGTCTAGGCCAACCCCAATAGCCGAGTGGTCTAAGACGTTGTCAGTGACTGTTCAATGTCTCTCATTATTGTCTAGGCCTACCCCAATAGCCGAGTGGTCTAAGACGTTGTCAGTGACTGCTCAATGTCTCTCATTATTGCCTAGACCTACCCCAATAGCCGAGTGGTCTAAGACGTTGTCAGCGACTGCTCAATGTCTCCCATTATTGTCTAGGCCAACCCCAATAGCCGAGTGGTCTAAGACGTTGTCAGTGACTGTTCAATGTCTCTCATTATTGTCTAGGCCAACCCCAATAGCCGAGTGGTCTAAGACGTTGTCAGTGACTGTCCAATGTCTCTCATTATTGCCTAGGCCAACATCAATAGCCGAGTGGTCTAAAATGTTGTCAGTGACTGCTCAATGTCTCTCACTATTTCCTAGTCCTACCCGATAGCCGAGTGGTCTAATGCGTTGTCAGCGACTGCTCAATGTCTCCCATTATTGTCTAGGGCAACCCCAATAGCCGAGTGGTCTAAGGCGTTGTCAGCGACTGCTCAATGTCTCCCATTATTGTCTAGGCCTACCCCAATAGCCGAGTGGTCTAGGGCGTTGTCAGTGACTGCTCAATGTCTCATTATTGCCTAGGCCTACCCCAATAGCCGAGTGGTCTAAGACATTGTCAGTGACTTCTCAATGTCTCATTATTGCCTAGGCCTACCCCAATTGCCGAGTGGTCTAAGGCGTTGTCAGTGACTGCCCAATGTCTCTCATTATTGCCTAGGCCAACCCCAATTGCCGAGTGGTCTAAGGCGTTGTCAGTGACTGCTCAATGTTTCTCATTATTGCCTAGGCCAACCCCAATAGCCGAGTGGTCTAAGACGTTGTCAGTGACTTCTCAATGTCTCATTATTGCCTAGGCCAACCCCAATAGCCGAGTGGTCTAAGACGTTGTCAGTGACTGCCCAATGTCTCTCATTATTGCCTAGGCCAACCCCAATTGCCGAGTGGTCTAAGGCGTTGTCAGTGACTGCTCAATGTCTCCCATTATTGTCTAGGCCTATCCCAATAGCCGAGTGGTCTAAGACGTTGTCAGTGACTGCTCAATGTTTCTCATTATTGCCTAGGCCTACCCCAATTACCGAGTGGTCTAAGGCGTTGTCAGTGACTGCTCAATGTCTCTCATTATTGCCTAGACCTACCCCAATTGCCGAGTGGTCTAAGGCGTTGACAGTGACTGCTCAATGTTTCTCATTATTGCCTAGGCCAACCCCAATAGCCGAGTGGTTTAAGGCGTTGTCAGTGACTGTCCAATGTCTCTCATTATTGCCTAGACCTACCCCAATTGCCGAGTGGTTTAATACGTTCTCAGTGACTGCTCAATGTCTCTCATTATTGCCTAGGCCTACCACAATAGCCGAGTGGTCTAAGGCGTTGTCAGCGACTGCTCTATGTCTCTCATTATTGCCTAGGCCTACCCCAATAGCCGAGTGGTCTAAGGCGTTGTCAGCGACTGCTCAATGTTTCTCATTATTGCCTAGGCCAACCCCAATAGCCGAGTGGTCTAAGACGTTGTCAGTGACTTCTCAATGTCTCATTATTGCCTAGGCCTGCCCCAATAGCCGAGTGGTCTAAGGCGTTGTCAGTGACTGCCCAATGTCTCTCATTATCGCCTAGGCCAACCCCAATAGCCGAGTGGTCTAAGGCGTTGTCATTGACTTCTCAATGTCTCATTATTGCCTAGGTCAACCCCAATAGCCGAGTGGTCTATCCAGTTGTCAGCGACTGCTCAATGTTTCTCATTATTGCCTAGACCTACCCCAATTGCCGAGTGGTCTAAGGCGTTGTCAGTGACTATTCAATGTCTCTCATTATTGCCTAGACCTACCCCAATAGCCGATTGGTCTAAGGCGTTGTCAGTGACTGCTCAATGTCTCTCATTATTGCCTAGGCCAACCCCAATAGCCGAGTGGTCTATCAAGTTGTCAGCGACTGCTCAATGTTTCTCATTATTGCCTAGACCTACCCCAATTGCCGAGTGGTCTATCCAGTTGTCAATGACTGCTTGATGTCTCTCACTTATTACCTAAGACTACCCAAGTAGGCGAGTGGCCGGTTCATCTAACCACCGTCCAGCGTCGATTCAGGTTGTGAGAACGTTTCCAGTGATTAGAGTAAGTCTAAGGTTTTCGCCGGGTAGTCCAAATGAACAGGGCGGAATCAAAACGCTTTTAATGCTATGTGGGGAGTTACTTCTAAGTTGCAGCTCTTCGTTGAGAATGGTTAATCCAATTGTAGCATCAACATGGCAGACAACATGACAATAAACATCATTCCAAATTAATATTTCTAATGTACTTCATGAGGACATTCAACTGGGCGGGGTAGGTTACCTTTCACTTGATACCAGTCAGGCTTGTATCAAAGCTTTACGAGGGTGTCTCGAAAGCTCGTACCAAGTGTAAAAAGACACAGGCTTTACTGTGATTTATTGACTTGCTTATAAGTAATGGCATTGCATCTGAACACAAGTGTAGGTATAGACATAATTGAATGTAGATGGACGGCTTTTTGATTGGAGCCATGCCACATTACTCAGTAAAGGTGCTCTCAGAGCAGAACAGTCTGTGTGGCAAGCGCGGTGAGATGAAAGGACACATGTCAACTGCTAAACTAAATGAATGAAAAGTACAGACACATATATACAAACGTATATATATATATATATATATATATATATATATATATATATATATATATATATATATATACTAGTATATATATATATAGATATATAGATATATATATATAGATTTATATATATATACATATACATGTGTGTGTGTGTGTGTGCGTGTGTGTGTAATAGTTTTGAAATGATATGCAATAATTCTTATCCTGAGTTTCATAAGAATTCAAATACATTTCTCTCACATCGAATAGAATGAATTACTTTTGATATGCTTACTTCCTTAAGATGCTCAAACTACTATCAGAGGCGTAATCTAAATTCCATTCATGTTTCAATTCAACTGAAATGCTACGGTTGTCTTAATTTGGATACCTACATCTCACCTTTAGTAAAGGATATATAGACAAACATATCTTACCTCGTCTGGAATGTAATCTACGTGCCTGACAACCCTTTTACACTTGGATCATACGAATTGTATGAAACATTCTTTTAAAAATATCTTGGTAACAAATAACTATTTACAGAAATAGTTAACAGATGACAATTTCTCATCCTGATGGCTTTTACAACCACTCATCAGATACATATGAAATTTTACCAAATTTGATAATTAACGATTAAAGTTGTCAGTCCATGTATGCATTCCTGTTATAAATGGGTTAACTAATATGCCCAGACTAAGAGGTACGATCTTGACCTTACTACTGTAGCAGCAGTCATGGCACTAGTTCCTTCAGGTGATACCATAAGTCAAGAATTTGGAGTTGGCAAGGTTTTTTAGGAATGCAAGGTTCAACACTCCTCATGGTACACTTATCATACCACCTACGACTGTGTTGAATAGTACAAAACTACTTCAACGAACCGTTTCCTTTTAACATTACTTGTCTATGTATTTTCTTGATCTATTAACACATAAACGAGATCTTTTTCAATACTGAGAAAATCAACCGACCACTACCCATCTAGTAAGGCAAAGATGTAAAAAGCTTCTTTTAAGATATATTATGCATAAAAGGTTCCACTAAGAATGACCCAATGATCTAACACCACATTGGCTTTAAGTAAAAACCACGTACCATAACGTTCGTTAAATTACTTGCAAAGTGGACATCAACGTATCATACCTTTTAATTTTAAAGTTCCCATCCTATCAGTAAAGAAAGCTCACATGAAGCTAGTTTCCATTCAGTTAATGATCATCTAACAGAAAAAATCAAATAATTATATGTCGTACACTTGCAATCAAAGCCAAAGTATTTAGTTTATACATTTCAACTTTTAAATGTCTCTAACAATTACAGCTTTTGTCAGTTTAAGCAAAATCATACTTTATAAACGTTCCCAATAAACTAGACAATGAATAATTGTAAACGTAAGAATACCACATATGGTCAAATTCAACTATTCACTTGATTTTGAAAACTGGAAGTTTTAAAATGATTTTTTACTTTTACTCGTGTAATCTTGAAGAAACTGCCTAACAGAAAGCATGTACTCTTACCGTATTGTCAGAATGGACAACACATATCGTTGGACCTTGTTATCTTAATTATCTCATATTTTCAAGTTTACTAACTCGTGTGTTCTGTCATGGTATATTCACCTTGTACCAAATGAGATATTTTCATATAGTTGCAGAGAGGGACAATCACATATAAATCTAACCACGTCTTTTAAACAACATAAATGATGAGCTTCATCCCTATGTTTTGGTTGTCCCAGATTCTATTGAAAAAAATTGTTGAATAAAAATAGGCAAAATTGTGGATATTCCAAAATGTCTGCTATGCAATAACTCACCTAAGACAATTACGCATGAATTTGTTGAATGTCAGAAATCACATCAATTGTGGCGACAGCTTGAAGTCAGGTTAGGAATGGTACAAAAAGATAATATCAAAATTTCAGATTCAGAAAAAACAGTTGGTACTGCCTTCAAGAACTCCATAATTGATACAGTGATTTTATTGACTAAAAGGAAAATGTATAAACACAGACAGAAAGGTAAGGTGACAAATATCGCTGAAATCAAATATAACTATCAGTGCAGTACAATATGAACAGTATCATGTTGAACTTGAGGGGAAACTTCCAATATTTAAACAACAATGGTTAGATCTAAGTCAAATTTTAGGGTAAGATTGAAAATCTTATCAGAAGTGTAGGGTATAACTTTAATGATTTTTGTATATACATCGACAATCCTCCAATATTGTACAAAAAGATGCATTTGTTGTGTGTTATATGTGCCAGTATGTGTTTTATATGTTTGTTTGTTTTTCTTTGGTGTGTGCTGTTATAAAAAAAAACATGGGTCTTGCAGAAATTTGAAAAAAGGATATGCAAGTTAACGTAGTTAAATGCCAAGTTTATAAACAACTTAAGAATGATGAACACAAAGCAAATCTTAATGTGACCACGCCCTAAGTTGATGAGAGGTGGAATGTAGTGTATGATTCTTTGATGCACTTTGAAAATGAATATTTAAATATCAAATCTATCAAGCTCGAAACGAAACTTTCTGTCCGAGTTGTACAAGTATGTCTTAGTGATTTTTGCATTTTGCATTCATGAACTGATTAAATGGCTTACTAAACACTCAAAAAATAAATAGATAAAAATAGGCAATTTCAAACGAGACAAAGGAAAGAGACCTCGTTATCTGACTTTGTAGCAATCGGTGTATCCTATATCTTTGAAGTTCTGCGACGTTTAAGGTCAAAATGTCATACGTCATTTTGAATTTTGCATTATAAGAAAGGCACGTAGTTATCTTTTGGTTAGGGTATGAGTTTTAAATGTATGTACACATGACGACTGAATTTGCTTTTTTATTTTTTCGGAAATCTTTGCAGTAGAGATTTGCTTGGGGGCCAATAACCCAACTATGCAAAACAAAACACGTACAAGTCCTCTATGGGCATCAGAAGCAATACCCCCATGGTGACCGAAATTAGCCTGTCATAAAGGGTGTCTAGAATAACCACTCCTTTGAGTTCTGTAGGTTACTTTCCCAATAGAGCAGTAACAGCATCACAAGTGAGGTTAACTGATGTTAATAGCATTTTGACTGTTTTTCCTGAGGCTGTGCATTTAGCCCATCATAAAGACAGCACCATGAAGAGGGGTTGACCAATGAAGGGTATCATATCTTTTCCAGGGTACTTAAATGGTTACTCGAGACCAACTCCTCATTGATACATACGTCATGAATAGACATGATAGACATGGACATTGTGAATTCACACATAGGAAAAATATTGTTCCAGTCAATCTGGTCAATTTTCATAGTAGAGTGGCCATCTGAGGTCAAGTAAATACATATCATGTTTCTAATCCTAAAATTGGTCACCTGAAAGTCCCTGACGACTAGATTTCCGTAAATCGTATGCATAACCTTGGCATTCTTTCTTACTTTTTTGTAACCATACCCAGCACGTATTTCAGCCAAAAAATATGCAAAAAAATGTCATCCGCATGAATGACAGGTCTATGAAAAATGGGATGTATTTGATTGCATGAAAATGACAGCACTATCAGATATCTTCATGTAACGAGATATGGAGAAGATAATTATCTATGGTGAATATTTATTTTTAGCTACTGTATATGCATGGCAAGTCATTGTCAGTAGTTTTCCAGGTTTGGGGTATTATAGGCTAGGCCTAAGGTACACGATGAATTGAATGCAAGTGTTGTCCTTATCATTGCAATGCTACACACTGAAGTTGTTTTTCAATAAATGTGAATATAAACTTTATACCATGCATATCTAAAATAGCTCATGGGCAATGACCCAGAATAGCGGGAAAAGATATATCAACCCATTTTCCAAATTATACATTCACATGTGGCAGATACATTTCATAGTCGAATACTCCATAAACTTACGAATAATCCAACCGAAGATCTCATTCAGACGACACCAGTGTACAAGTGTAAAATTTCCCTAAAAGGTAATGGTTCTTGGACAGTTTCATATCCGTGAGGTGCCTCAATTATATTGCATAGAATAAAGACAGGACCTTTTCATGACCTGGTGCTATGTATGTCCCGTGCCAACCATAAAAGGGATTTTGATTGAATAATAAACAAGTGTATTTGTCAGGTAATTATTACTCTGTATACACACGTGCCACCCCCCCCCCCCCCCCCACTCACACATGCACTCACGCACACACACACATATATATATATATATATATATATATATATATATATATATATATATATATATATATATACATATATATATATATATATATATATATATATATATATATATATATATATATATATATATATATATATATATATCATACCAATACACATATGTATGTATGTATTTATGTATGAACGTGCGTGTGACTTTATTTGTATGCACCCATTCATTGACATGTTCCACTTAACTCTATTCTTATAGCAATTGAACGTGTGTTGGGCAGATAAGACGCACACAGTTCAAGAAATAGAAAAAACTCAATATATGGCAACAAAGAAACCTAACCCCAGTTGGGAAAATATACATCATAGAAGGTCTATTATTGTCAAAAGTCATTCACATCACGCTGTCCCTACCAAGTCCTGATGAGGATATGTTTGTAGAAAACATTTTTCCGAAATTTCTGTTGAAGGGGAAAACACCTAATTTTAAACTTTCGATGTTAGATAAGTTAACATCAGAACGTGGATTACAATTCCCAAATATGAGAAGATAAACATGGCGCTTAAAGAATCTTGGTCCAAAAAAGGTCTTTAGATCAGAGGATGGATGAGTAGCTTTCCCCAAGATGTTTAAGTTTGATTTACTTTACATCTATGGTGATGTGCATCTAGACAAATACAAAAAATGGGCATAATACTTTCTGAAATTATGCGTTACAATATCTACTATTCATATATAAAAGTCATACCCCAAAGAGATTATCCCAAAATTTACTATCCCATTTAGCTATAACCATGATGTGATGATCAAACAAATTGAGAATGGTTGAAAAAAGGGATTAGCACAATTGGAGACCTAAAAGATACTGCAGGTAAAATATTTACATGCAAACAGATAAGAAATAGGTTAAAACTCAAATGCATTTTACTATACATTTGTATGAGAAAAAGCATAATTGTTTCAATTGAATAACTATACAAAACAACGTCCACAATTCATATATGTGTTACATGTACTCGATATAGAAACCAAAGGTAGCAAAATGTTTACTTTGGTATTATTGGTATAGGCATGGACACAATACACAATATACAAAACAAATGGTCCAATGTTATAAATGAATATATATATATATGGATATAGTAACAAAGGCTTTCAAGTATGCTAAATCTTTCTCTCCATCTGTGCATCAATATTATAATCAATATCAATTCGTACATAGACGTACTGTCCATACCAAGTTATTATATAAAATGGTTATATCTGAGACTGCAACATTTCTTTTTTGTAACAACTGAATTAAGACTATTGAACGTACTTACCTTGAATGTGAGAATGTAATAAATCTCTGGCAAATTACTGAAGAATTGGTCAAGAGTTTCTATGACTGCCATCTCAAAATAGCAGACTCAGAATAGATATTTGGCGAAACATCAGATGACCAGATAAGACAGTTAAAAGTAGTTAGTGTAAAAGATGCAATTCATTCCAAAAGACAGAAAGGTCAAACATGTTATTGAGGGATGTTAAAAGATCCCTATCAAAAAATCTAAACATTACAAGACTTCACGAGTCAACAGTTAAAGATGTAGACATGTTTGATCAAAAATGGAAATCATTCATAGACATCCTCAGAAAAGATAATGACACTCGCAATAGCAGGTATATCTTATAATTGTATACTTTGTTTTCCCTACTTTCATAAAACATAATGCATGCCATCTACCATGGATACACATAATATCAATGAATGACAACTTTTATATCATTTTTCAATGATATTGCTTGAAATCTATGATTATAATCCTGTTGCACATGTGTGCCATTGGAAATTAAAAGAAAGTTGGACGGATAACTTTTTAAACATATGTCATTACCATTTACCTGATTGATCTTATTTTAATATCTCAGTGACAGTGTGCTAATGATTTTGAGAGGCATCCCATTTTCAAATTCTGAGTATCTAAATGGCTGTCAGTTTGAGTTTTTTGACCAATCATGGGATGATAGATCACCGGCTTATGGGAACATGTATCTTTTCATATATATAATTGGCTTTATCCTATCATATGACATATGTCAATTTTCTATTGGAATCATAACTACCTTTAGGCATATAAAGTCATGACCAACAAGGACATCTTTCTTCTTTTCCTGCTGGTTTTGCAAAGAACACTCACTTTTCAATCGCTTTGCTACACCACATGCTGATATAGGCATTTGAAATTCATATAGAATATTACAAATAGTATATATGCATTAAACATCCTATATCTGAAAGATACAATCGTATCATATTTAATTGATATACTACTGAACATAATACCTTTCTATTTTAGAAATAATAAAAAATGTGTAAGGTTAATCCAGATTTCAGGACAGCCTGTTAAGAGAGACCTGCTGTATTTAGAGACTTAATTCCATTATATTTTATTTAAATGTAACATACATATATACATGTATGTATGTATGTATATATATATGTATATATATATATATATATATATATATATATATATATATATATATATATATATATATATATACTTGGGTAAATCTGTTTTTGAGGTCTTCTAAATGGTCAAAGTTTTTGTTTTCAAACCAATCTCTAGCAGGGCCTGATAGTGTGTGTTTAAACCTTGCTATTTATATATCTACATCCTGAATATTGTGTATTTGTAAAGTAATCATTGTAGCTTAGGAAGTGTGATCTGTTTTTTTTGTTCCTGTCACCATTGAATTTAGACGGCAAAAAATCACTCAAATAAGTGCCATATTTTCTGTCAAAATGCCCTGACTAGTATGTAATGTAAGTAAAACTCTGACACCTCCAAACATTAATTAACATAAGAACATATGCAACGGACAAATCATTAGTCTGATGTCTGCCAGATATTGGTGTTCCGAAAGCTAAGCTTACCTCCTGTCCATAATTTCCTTCCTAGGTTATTAGTCCACATATGTGTATCACAATACATCACAATAAAACTGCTAGTCCAAAACTTCTATTTGCTTCACTGCCAAAATGTCATGTTCCGTTGGTGTGTTGTCCCTATATGTTTATACAGCATAAATGCATACCTTGTACTACTGCTATTTCTATATAACCATATTATTGTAGTTTTGTGTAGTTTGAGATCACCTCTAATCATTAATACCCTATACACACTAATGATGTGATGAACAAAATGCCCATTAGAATAGACTTTGAATGCTTAAGAACTTAAGATACAATTTGACATCCACTCTCTGCATCATTGTTGTTTTCTGTTTGAGTGTCTGTCAAATTAAAGGGACGCGGGGCATGTCGTATAGAGACCAGTCCTTATGGTTAGGTCAGTAAGTGGTTAAGAAGTGACATTCCGCAGTCTCTCTAAGAGACTGGTACCATTGTCATAGATCATATTACGGGTGTAGGGTATGGGGAGCTAGGCAGAAGCGGGCAGTTTGGAGTTGGGGTTACGAGCAAGTGTACATTTTGCGAGTATACACACTATAATGTAGCCGCTACTACCAATAAAGGTTTAAATGATACTGGAAAAGGATTGAGTCTTATTCCCCACAGCTCACGCAACGACATGGTGGAGAATCCGGGTACACACACTATGATGTAGCCGCTACTACCAATAAAGGTTTGAATGATACTGGAAAAGGATTGAGTCTTATTCCCCACAGCCTACGCCGCGACAATATATATATATATATGTATATATATATATATATATATATATATATGTATATATATATATATATATATATATATATATATATATATATATATATATATATATATATATATATATATATATATATATATATATACTATATACCACTTTGGACTCGTGACTCAGTTAGAGGGTTTGAAGTACAAATGCCCAAGCCCCCGGTCGCTCTGTAAAGGAAAGGTTAATGATACCCAGGGTCGCCACCCACACCCTACTCACGCGCCCTTAAAGGTGGTATCCTCATCTCCGGCTTTGTATTTGTTTAGATCACGTTTGAAGTGACTTATGATATTTGTCTCAAGGAAAGACGATATGGGTTTCCTGAAAGGCTCGCGTCACATTTTGGGGTGTGTCGAGTATACGCATGTCTTCTCTATAAATACTCGGTTTCACAGCCCGTTAGAGTTTCTCGTCATACTGGACATTTATTGCTAGGAGGTCTGCTTGTGAGTTCTTTGATGTGAAAAAGGGTGATGTATATTAGGATTTGGGCAAGGGGCGTCGTCGATATTTTAAAGATTCGAATCAAACGGATTCAATTAAACTTTTATTCCAGGCGAGTACAGCATCCTATTTCTACACACACACACGTACATGCATACATACATACATACATACATACATACATAAATGAATACATACATACAAACATACATACATACATACATACATACACACATACATACATACATCATACCCACACACACATATATATATATATATATATATATATATATATATATATATATATATATATATATATATATATATATATAAATATATATATATATATATATATATATATATATATATATATATATATACGTCTGGGGAACCAATTCTATGCTTATTAGGGTAATATACCGCGAGTATAAGCCCTTTTGCTAGTTTACTTTACTTTACATCGGAAATAATGTATTAAAGCCGTTCATTCCATGTGAAATTAAGAGATCTTTCTACAAATGTATGTTTCACAAAAAATCGTTGTGGATTCTTTGATTGCTTAATTAACTGAGTGTGTAGGGTTGGACTCTGGAATCCAAAAAATATTTATTATTAATTTGTACTTGAAAGACTGCAGATTAACTAGCTGCTATCCTATACAGAGCATCGTATGTGTGTTTTTCCTTTTATGGCCTGCTCTTGAATGATATGCTTGAGGCTGTACATTAATTACGACTAGGTCTGTCAGTTTACATATTAAATGATGGCATCATTTCAATGATTACCTGATCTTTGAAGAGGATAGGAAGAGATTGATAGGTGTATTTGTGGGAGTGCATTGAATGATGAAAGTGAGTGGGTAGGTATGTGAGCTGTGAGGTAAGCTTGTTAACTCACTCATGCTTAGAGCTCCCTTTGAAAATGATCGTCTGGATCTTTCACACTTTTGGGCATTACTCAAGAATAAAACAATAATTAACAAAACTTTTGATGGAGATTTGTTATTTTAGCTTTGCCCAACATTTCCCCTTCAAATATTTTACAAAAAGATGCTTTTGTAGAGCGATATACCTAAAACATTGACATTCTGACCGCTAAGCATTTATATAGGTTAACATGGCGTCAATCAAGAACCATCTCGCAAAAAAAACGTGTGACGATGACTTGTCGCATATGAAAAGCATCTTTCGTGTACCTCGTTGATAGTTTGATGTACACTCGTTTATCTGGTTATCCTGAATCTCCAACTGGGTTTGTCCCTGCCACCTACAGTCCCTTTATAAATCTTCTCAGTCGGGCTCGACCCCAGAAGCCACCCTTCCTTTTAACCCATTCATGGCTGTAGCGTCGAAAAACGTCCTGACTATATCTGCGATACCTTTGTGGCTAGAGCTTTTTTTCGAAAAATATCTATAAGAAAAATGTAAATAAGAACACAATTCACAACTCCCCTTCAATTGCTTTGTGACTAAATTCTAAATTCCGAAGTAATTTTCAAATATAGCATTGGTCCAGACGACCCTTGTTGACGATATCTAGTTTTGCGATACCTCAGTGACAAGAGGTCTTTTCAAAGAATATTCACTGGAGAGGTGTAGGTAAGAAAACACAACACAACTATCCTTCAAATGTTTCTTGATTTCATGATAAATTCCGAAGCTATTTTCAAAAGTATCAAAGGTCCAGACGACAATTGTTGACGAGATATATTGTTGCGGTACCGCAGCCGTGACACGATTTTCTTGGAAAAATATTTATAGGATAGATGTAGATCAGAACATACCCGACAACTCTCCTTTAATTGTTTCTTGACTTTATACTCAATTCCGAAGTTATTGTCAAAAGTTTCTCAAGCCCAGACGAAAAATGTCAACCTCTCGAGGCTTGAATGGGTTAAAAGCCAATAGGATTTATGCGACGACGCAGACCGCAGTGTTGGACTCAATGTGCAGTGTTTTCATTCACGGTGCCATGTCACCATAGCATATAAAACTGTTAACCTATCCATTATGAAAGTAGCCGAGTGCTGAGGAGTGTCCACCATATAATTTATATGTCTCCATCGAGAAAGGTGTGGATTTCTCTCTATGTGGCTTTACTTGGAAATGTCTCCAGTTTTCGGCCAGCATAGACTTTGTTCATATAGAATGGATACATGGATGAACCATGCCCTTGGCTCCATGCATGAGTACTCGATTGGAACGGTGTTAATTTTATTCAAATTCAGTTCTTCCATTTTCAACAACTGGCCAGACATGACCTTACCTCGATTGCGGAATGAATTATCTAAATCCACACACACACACACACACACACACACACACACACCCACACACACACACATATATATATATATATATATATATATATATATATATATATATATATATATATATATATATATATATATATATATATGTATATATATACACACAAACATATATATATATATATATATATATATATATATATATATATATATATATATATATATATATATATATATATATATATATATATATATATATATATATATATATATATATATATATATATATATATATATATATATATATATATATATATACATATATATATATATATATATATATATATATATATATATATATATATATATATATATATATATATATATATATATATATAGTTTTAGCAGTTTTATATAACTAGTTTTACGTATTTATGGCGAAGGGGCTACGTTGGAGGGCTTCTAACTCAAAAGAGACTTAACCGATCTAAAAAGGACTGAATTTATTTGCATTTCAGAAGATTTGAGTTTGATTAATTTTTTTCATGTGTGGGCTCATGTGTATTACGTGCATTGCCGCCTTTTTTAGATATTGAACAAAAAATCAAAGATCTGTAACGAAACCCTCTTTAAAAAGACCCTGTCCTGACACTTTGGGTTTGTAGGTCAGGGAACCTTCTAGTCAGGGTGTTAAATCTAAACATAGTTTACACACAGTGTCGGGCTTAATTTATAGGAGATAAAAGCGATAGACATGCAACAGTGGGCGTGCATTTGTACAGGGCCCCGCTCTCTATACAGGGTATGTATCTCTAAAAGATCTTGACATAAATCACGTTCATTTGACCGTACAAATATCTCGGCTTGAAGCAGTTTATTCTGCTTTCAAGGTGCTTGATATATGTTCGATGTCCTTTTCTCAAGAAAAGCGATTTGTTTTCAGCACCACTGTGACTTTTATAGAACTTTAAGTGGTCACTAGTTTTATAGTGCCATGTTGCAATTCATGAACCCAGTCATTATATATCCTGTTTGACTGTGAAAAGAATGGACGTGGTTGAAACACATCTAGCCTACATGACAAACTGCATTTTCATTTGAGGTCTCAGACATGTGTGTGTGTGTGTGTGTGTGTGTGTGTGTGTGTGTGTGTGTGTGTGCATATGACTGTATGTATGTAACTATGTATGTATGCATGT
>OZ012686.1:14345208-14372803 GCA_963942565.1 Maea johnstoni | reverse complement strand
TCTCGCAGTGGCAATTTTACTATGGGACCTAATGAGCAAAATCAATATTTGACGGAGTAGAGACAGGAAGTAGGTATACTTGTACATGACATAGTGCTCCTAAAAGGATTGCCAGGTTTGTATGGCAAACACGAACTTTTTGTAACAAAAAGAGGATAAAAAACGGTCGGCCAAGCTTGAATCAGACAGATTATAGATGACTCTTAATATAACCCAGGGCCTTTTTCGCTGGCCTAGTGGTCTGAGGTGTTGCCTCTGACTGCTCGCTGTCTCTCAACGCTACCCAGATTCAAATCCCAGCCTGGCATGTGAAACAGTTGACAGTGACTTGGGGTTAGGCGATGGTCTTCGTCTGGTACTCCGGTGTCCTCCACCAGTCAGTCTCGACTTAGCCACAATATGGCAGAAAATGTGACGATAATCGAAATTCCAAATTCCCTACATTTGACTGCCTTAACACAAGTGTTATATGCAACATTAATATTCTGTCAATTCTTGTGTAATTTTCAAAGAATCCTCATATGAAAATGCTTCATATAAACTATTCTCATTCATACATTCATACTCTCTCTCTCTCTCTCTCTCTCTCTCTCTCTCTCTCTCTCTGGTAGAAGCATATTTATTTGCATTCAAAATATGTCGTGCTACGATACATTCAAGAATGATATGTCGTAATATACATTAGACCTTTCCATCATCACCGAAAAAAGCGAAAATCCTCACCTGGTTATTATATATAAATTGGCAATATACAAGCTGCCCCGCAGTGGGGGTGCTGCTACCATCTGGGCATCAGCGGGGTTTGTTTAGGGTATCATGCGGAGCGGGTAACGACACCCTGCCGCGCCTGTGAGGGTGTGGCAGGTAAGATGTGCACACCTGAGTGCGCTAAGATACAAAGCCTTTGATCTCTGCACAACCCCTTGATCTTATCCTTTGATCTTATCCTTCCCCCAGCGCCACACCTTCCAGTCTCCACGCCCTATCCTAATTCGCTCTGCTAATTCTGTAATTGAGGTGTGGAAAATAGATATGGGCAAAATGACAGGTGCTTTAACTCATTAATGCTTAAGAGTTACTTTTGAAATTGTCGTCCGGATCTAAGATACTTTTGGCACGAACTTAGAAACCATGAATAATTTCACAAAATATTTAAAGGAGAGTTGTTGGTTAAGTTCTGCATAACAATTCTCCTTCAAATAATTTACTAACTTTGCTTTTGTCTGCACGATTTCATCAAAATTGTCAGACTGCTTTTGACTGCTATGAGCATTACTAGGACAAGTGAATGCTTGCTATAACGGATAGGTGTCACGTGTTTCAAGGATATGTCTTTGCGTGAGAGGGTTAGCCTTCTCAACTGGGCTGTGTCAGGGGCGGAATACTGTATCTTTTGGTATAGATAAGGGAATATGATAAATGGTATTCAAGAAACGTTGATGAATACGATGTGTTTAAGTTAATTAATTTTTCTTGTTAACATATCAAATTCTATTTTCTGTATCGGATTCATAGACGAAAAGTCCCTTTAATATGCAAGATAGCAGGAGCTACGCGGCGAAGACAGTGTGTATTAAAGGGCAAATGCACCATAAGAATGATTTAGGTACAAACTGAGCTTACATGCATGTGTCAACTTTCAAATAGGACCTCCCCCGAACATGCCCTCTTCAGCACTCCCCAGTTATGGCTTACATAAGGGACTAAGTGACATGCTTGAACTAGCCATCCAGGAACAGCCATATCGCCCAAGCTCATACATGTTTGTTGTATTTCTATCATGTGACATGATGCATATATATATATATATATATATATATATATATATATATATATATACAATACAGACATTTAATTTCCGCACTAGTCGACCGGACGTCCGTCAGTGCATGGTGGTAGAAATATAAATGCCAAAGAAATAAGCTGTGTCACTATTAAGGACGTGCTTTTCCTACCATTTATAGGTATAGGAAAGGATTGGAATTACCGTTTCATCATATATATTACACATACCACCCTGCATATTGCACCACTTTAGCCGGAGATCTTTCTTGGTCTTGTAAAATTCTTTTTAAAACAGAGTATAATTCAAACAATAAACACAAAAATTGATGATATAGGAAATGCTAAACACGCCATGTGTAAGACGTACACCTATGTAGCTTTCCATGACGAGTTTACCCCGGTTTACCTTCTAGGCAGTCCTGAGGAACTGTACTTCACATGTTTAGCTTTCCATGGAGGGCTTACCTCGGAAAGCCATGCGGACAGTATTTCACAGATGTAGCTTTCCATGAAAGGCTTACCTCTTGAAAGCAGTCATGTGGGACAGTATTATGTAGCTCTCCATGAAGAGATTACCTCAGACAGTCATGTGGGATAATATTTCACACATGTAGCTTTCCATGTAGGGCTTACCTCATGCAGTCATGCGGGAAAGTACTTCACATGTGTAGCTTTACATTGAAATCTGAAGAGTATTGGTCTATTTTAGCAACTGAAATAGATTTATTTTTTAAGAAATTGGAAAGAATTGCAAATGATTTATGAGAGTTTATTTGATTGGTACATATTCAAATATTTTATTTACCTAATGCTTTCTTGGTAATTTGTTCCATCACATACATGACAGTATACTAGGAACCTACTTGTATACATTGCGACACATTGCGATTAAATGTACAGGATTCTTATTGTATTAATACATGATGATACTGAGTGAACCGACAGGAAAAAAAACACATCTGTTTTAAAGAGAATTAAAAAAGGTGTATCTTTACATGGAGAGCTTACCTCAGACTCCTGCGGGACAGCGTTTCACAGGTATAGCTTTCCATGAAGAGCTTACCTCAGACTCCTGCGGGACAGCGTTTCACAGGTATAGCTTTCCATGAAGAGCTTACCTCAGACTATGCGGGACAGCCTTTCACATGTGTAGCTTTCCATGAAAAGCTTACCCCAGGCAGTCATGCGGGATGGTGGTTCACCTAGAGCCCCTCTTGACTCACTTCTATTCCAGAAGCGTGATTAATAAACACGTGAAAGGTCTTACACTGCGTGAAGCTAAGGCATATAAGACAGGATTCTAGAATTAACCCATTAATTCATTAACACTCAGATCAGCCAAAACAGGCCTGACAATTTTGGATATATTATACCTACAAATGCATTTTATTGAAAACAGTTGAAGGAGAAATGTTTATCAGAAGCCAAACAACAACTCTCTTTCAAATAATTTGTGAAATAATTAGTTATTTTCTAAAGTATGAGAGAAGAGAAACTCCTGAGTGTTAATGGGTTAATATTCGGAACTCCACCTCAAAAGTGTAACCTATACTGTCATTCCTTTAAAATAACTTAGATATTTATACCAACACATAAACAGACAGACACAGTGCTTGTACCTACAGTTGGCCTACTACACATATCGATTTATTTTCTACCTAAATAAGTCACATTCAGAACGAGAGTAGTAATGGTCTCTTTTATTGTGATATAATGCTGTTCACATATTGGCAAAATACATGTGAAAAGTTGTATAGTTTAGTTAATGGACCTACTTTTTTACCCCTGTTCTCAGCAGTAATGGTACCTATGGATGATCAAATACAGATTTATATACATTTATATGTATTTGCTATCTAAATTGAAACCTTGCGGCTCTGTAGGTCCCTTAGATTGCAATATCTGGATCAGCCAAAACGGCGGTAGAAAGCCCAAATTGTCCATTTTACCTACCATGGGGGTGGCAAAGATGGGTCATTATCTCAAATTTCCCAAGGGTACCTGCCGGTCACCTGGCAGATTTTTAAAGTGGGAAATTCTGGCTACCCGAATCAATTGAAAAAAAACTATATATGAAAAAATAGGTTCAGCCCCAAATTCGGCTCTCTGAGACGGTCATCCGCCAGATTTTTAAAGCGGGAAGTTCTGGCTATCCGAATCAATTGAAAAAAACTATATATGAAAAAAATAGGTTCAACCTCAAATTCGGCATTCTGCGGCGGACTGGTTGCGTGAGTCGAGTCTAAGTCACCCTTCACAGTGTGCGCTGGAGTGGGGGAAAGATTTGTCGCCGCGCAGAAGGCCCATCCCTGCAAGTCTCGCCCTATCATCTCATTCAGTCTCGGGTTCCACCTGTCAACGTGATCTGAGCATTGACGTATTCAGAATGCGGAACGGCGGCGAACCTCAACAATTGTTCATAATCATCCGAGAGACGAACGGTTTCAATAGATCCTTATCTTGCACCACGATTTAAATGTGGAAAAACACCCCATTGGAAGCCTTAAAGTTAATTGCATGTTTTAGTCGACTCAATTTATCCTCCGATAGCGTCAAGTTACGGTTCTTTATGGTAAAGCAAGTGACCTGAGAATTTCGATTTAAATTGTGAAATGAAGACTAGAAAGATGAGGTCAGTATCTGCAAGATCTCTGAGGATCTGTCTATTAACCTGAATAGTCGGTGATCGATGGGGGTTTGATAGACTGGTTGCCTATGCTTCTGAAAGCGAAGGGGTCTATAGCACCATTTATGAAATTAATTCTTGCGGAAGTTTTATATGCGTTCAAATCTTGTTGGGATCAGGAAATATATTAAATCATCACTCATGCTTGTGTAAGGTTTCCTTTTCTTTATCTCTCATATCTGGCCTCGTGCTAATCCCACGGGAACCATTAGATGTAAAAAGGCGGGGCAGTCAGCAGCACGTGAGCTGTATAACAATTTCCATGACGAACCACTCCAACCACTCGATATATATATATATATATATATATATATATATATATATATATATATATATATATATATATATATATATATATATATATATATATATATATATATATATATATATATATCTATATATATCTATATATATATATATATCTATAAATATATATATCTATCTATATATATATATATATATATATATATATATATATATATATATATATATATATATATATATATATATATATATATATATATATATATATATATATATATGTGTATGTATGTATGTATGTATGTATGTATGTATGTATGTAAATATGTATGTATGTATGCGTACATGCGTACATACATACACACATACATGCATACATACATACATACACACATATGTGTGTATGTATGTGTTTATATATATATATATATATATATACTAGTATGTATATATATATATATATATATATATATATATATATATATATATATATATATATATATACATATATATGTGTGTGTGTGTGTGTGTGTGTGTGTGTGTGTGTGTGTGTGTGTGTGGCCTACCCCAATAACCGAGTGGTCTAAGGCAACTGCTTGATGTCTCTCGTTATTGCCTTAGTCCGCCCTAATAGCCGATTGGCCTATCACGTGAGTGAGCGACAGGCCGTTGTGTTTCACTATTTCCTAGTCCTGCCCGATAGCCGAGTGGTCTAATGCATTGTCAGCGACTGCTCAATGTCTCCCATTATTGTCTAGGCCTACCCCAATAGCCGAGTGGTCTAAGGCGTTGTCAATGACTGCTCAATGTCTCTCATTATTGTCTAGGCCTACCCCAATAGCCGAGTGGTCTAAGGCGTTGTCAATGACTGCTCAATGTCTCCCATTATTGTCTAGGCCAACCCCAATAGCCGAGTGGTCTAAGACGTTGTCAGTGACTGTCCAATGTCTCTCATTATTGCCTAGACCAACCCCAATAGCCGAGTGGTCTAAGACGTTGTCAGTGACTGTTCAATGTCTCTCATTATTGCCTAGGCCAAGCCCAATAGCCGAGTGGTCTAAGACGTTGTCAGTGACTGTCCAATGTCTCTCATTATTGCCTAGACCAACCCCAATAGCCGAGTGGTCTAAGACGTTGTCAGTGACTGTTCAATGTCTCTCATTATTGCCTAGGCCAACCCCAATAGCCGAGTGGTCTAAGACGTTGTCAGTGACTGTCCAATGTCTCTCATTATTGCCTAGGCCAACCCCCAATAGCCGAGTGGTCTAAGACGTTGTCAGTGACTGTCCAATGTCTCTCATTATTGCCTAGGCCAACCCCAATAGCCGAGTGGTCTAAGACGTTGTCAGTGACTTCTCAATGTCTCATTATTGCCTAGACCTACCCCAATCGCCGAGTGGTCTAAGGCGTTGTCAGTGACTGCTCGATGTCTCTTATTATTGCCTAGGCCAACCCCAATAGCCGAGTGGTCTAAGGCGTTGTCAGTGACTGCCCAATGTCTCTCATTATTGCCTAGGCCAACCCCAATAGCCGAGTGGTCTAAGACGTTGTCAGTGACTGCCCAATGTCTCTCATTATTTTCTAGGCCAACCCCAATAGCCGAGTGGTCTAAGACGTTGTCAGTGACTGCCCAATGTCTCTCATTATTTTCTAGGCCAACCCCAATAGCCGAGTGGTCTAAGACGTTGTCAGTGACTGCCCAATGTCTCTCATTATTTTCTAGGCCAACCCCAATAGCCGAGTGGTCTAAGGCGTTGTCAGTGACTGCCCAATGTCTCTCATTATTTTCTAGGCCAACCCCAATAGCCGAGTGGTCTAAGACGTTGTCAGTGACTGCCCAATGTCTCTCATTATTGCCTAGGCCAACCCCAATAGCCGAGTGGTCTAAGGCGTTGTCAGTGACTGTCCAATGTCTCATTATTGCCTAGACCTACCCCAATAGCCGAGTGGTCTAAGACGTTGTCAGTGACTTCTCAATGTCTCATTATTGCCTAGGCCAACCACAATAGCCGAGTGGTCTAAGGCGTTGTCAGTGACTGTCCAATGTCTCTCATTATTGCCTAGGCCAACCCCAATAGCCGAGTGGTCTAAGGCGTTGTCAGTGACTGTCCAATGTCTCATTATTGCCTAGACCTACCCCAATAGCCGAGTGGTCTAAGACGTTGTCAGTGACTTCTCAATGTCTCATTATTGCCTAGGCCAACCCCAATAGCCGAGTGGTCTAAGGCGTTGTCAGTGACTGTCCAATGTCTCCCATTATTGCCTAGGCCAACCCCAATAGCCGAGTGGTCTAAGGCGTTGTCAGTGACTGTCCAATGTCTCATTATTGCCTAGACCTACCCCAATTGCCGAGTGGTCTAAGACGTTGTCAGTGACAGCTCAATGTTTCTCATTATTGCCTGGACCTACCCCAATAGCCGAGTGGTCTAAGACGTTGTCAGTGACTGCTCAATGTCTCTCATTATTGCCTAGGCCAACCCCAATAGCCGAGTGGCCTTAGACGTTGTCAGTGACTGCTCAATGTCTCTCATTATTGCCTAGGCCAACCCCAATAGCCGAGTGGTCTAAGGCGTTGTCAGTGACTGCTCAATGTTTCTCATTATTGCCTAGGCCAACCCCAATAGCCGAGTGGTCTAAGGCGTTGTCAGTGACTGCTCAATGCCTCTCATTATTGTCTAGGCCAACCCCAATAGCCGAGTGGTCTAAGACGTTGTCAGTGACTGCTCAATGTCTCTCATTATTGCCTAGGCCTACCCCAATAGCCGAGTGGTCTAAGACGTTGTCAGTGACTGCTCAATGTTTCTCATTATTGCCTAGGCCAACCCCAATAGCCGAGTGGTCTAAGGCGTTGTCAGTGACTGCTCACTGTCTCTCATTATTGCCTAGACCTACCCCAATAGCCGAGTGGTCTAAGGCGTTGTCAGCGACTGCTCAATGTCTCTCATTATTGTCTAGGCCAACCCCAATAGCCGAGTGGTCTAAGGTGTTGTCAGCGACTGTTCGATGTCTCTCATTATTGCCTAGGCCAACCCCAATAGCCGAGTGGTCTAAGGCGTTGTCAGCGACTGCTCAATGTCTCTCATTATTGCCTAGACCTACCCCAATAGGCGAATGGTCTAAGACGTTGTCAGTGATTGCTCAATGTCTCTCATTATTGCCTAGGCCAACCCCAATAGCCGAGTGGTCTAAGGCGTTGTCAGTGACTGCTCACTGTCTCTCATTATTGCCTAGACCTACCCCAATAGCCGAGTGGTCTAAGGCGTTGTCAGCGACTGCTCAATGTCTCTCATTATTGCCTAGGCCAACCCCAATCGCCGAGTGGTCTAAGGTGTTGTCAGCGACTGTTCAATGTCTCTCATTATTGCCTAGGCCAACCCCAATAGCCGAGTGGTCTAAGGGGTTGTCAGTGACTGTCCAATGTCTCTTATTATTGCCTAGACCTACCCCAATAGCCGAGTGGTCTAAGACGTTGTCAGTGGCTTCTCAATGTCTCATTATTGCCTAGACCTACCCCAATCGCCGAGTGGTCTAAGACGTTGTCAGCGACTGTCCAATGTCTCTCATTATTGCCTAGACCTACCCCAATAGCCGAGTGGTCTAAGACGTTGTCAATGACTGTTCAACGTCTCTCATTATTGCCTAGACCTACCCCAATAGCCGAGTGGTCTAAGGCGTTGTCAGCGACTGCTCAATGTTTTTCATTATTGCCTAGGCCTGCCCCAATGGCCGAGTGGTCTAAGACGTTGTCAGCGACTGTTCAATGTCTCTTATTATTGCCTAGGCCAACCCCAATAGCCGAGTGGTCTAAGACGTTGTCAGTGACTGTTCAATGTCTCTTATTATTGCCTAGGCCTGCCCCAATAGCCGAGTAGTCTAAGGCGTTGTCAGCGACTGCTCAATGTCTCTCATTATTGCCTAGGCCTGCCCCAATAGCCGAGTGGTCTAAGGCGTTGTCAGCGACTGCTCAATGTCTCTCATTATTGCCTAGGCCTACCCCAATAGCCGAGTGGTCTAAGGCGTTGTCAGTGACTGTTCAATGTCTCTCAATATTGCCTAGGCCTGCCCCAATAGCTGAGTAGTCTAAGACGTTGTCAGTGACTGCTCAATGTATCACATTATTGCCTAGACCTACCCCAATAGCCGAGTGGTCTATCCAGTTGTCAATGACTGCTCGATGTCTCTCATTTATTACCTAAGAATACCCAAGTAGGCGAGTGGCCGGTTCATCTAACCACCGTCCAGCGTCGATTCGGGTTGTGAGAACATTTTCGCCGGGTAGTCCAAATGAACAGGGCGGAATCAAAACGCTTTTAATGCTATGTGGGGAGTTACTTCTAAGTTGGAGCTCTTCGTTGAGACTGGTTAATCCAATTTTAGCATCAACATGGCAGACAACATGACAATAAACATCATTCCAAATTAATATTTCTAATGTACTTCATGAGGACATTCAACTGGGCGGGGTAGGTTACCTTTCACTTGATACCAGTCAGGCTTGTATCAAAGCTTTACGAGGGTGTCTCGAAAGCTTGTACCAAGTGTAAAAAGACACAGGCTTTACTGTGATTTATTGACTTGCTTATAAGTAATGGCATTGCATCTGAACACAAGTGTAGGTATAGACATAATTGAATGTAGATGGACGGCTTTTTGATTGGAGCCATGCCACATTACTCAGTAAAGGTGCTCTCAGAGCAGAACAGTCTGTGTGGCTAGCGCGGTGAGATGAAAGGACACATGTCAACTGCTAAACTAAATGAATGAAAAGTACAGACACATATATACAAACGTATATATATATATATATATACATATATATATATATATATATATATATATATATATATATATATATATATATATATATATATATATATATATATATATATATATATATACATGTGTGTGTGTGTGTGTGTGTGTGGTTCTGTGTGTGTGTGTGTGTAATAGTTTTGAAATGATATGCAATAATTCTTATCCTGAGTTTCATAAGAATTCAAATACATTTCTCTCACATCGAATAGAATGAATTACTTTTGATATGCTCACTTCCTTAAGATGCTCAAACTACTATCAGAGGCGTAATCTAAATTCCATTCATGTTTCAATTCAACTGAAATGCTACGGTTGTCTTAATTTGGATACCTACATCTCACCTTTTGTAAAGGATATATAGACAAACATATCTTACCTCGTCTGGAATGTAATCTACGTGCCTTACAACCCTTTTACACTTGGATCATACGAATTGTATGAAACATTCTTTTAAAAATATCTTGGTTACAAATAACTATTTACAGAAATAGTTAACAGATGACAATTTCTCATCCTGATGGCTTTTACAACCACTCATCAAATACATATGAAATTTTACCAAATTTGATAATTTACTATTAAAGTTGTCAGTCCATGTATGCATTCCTGTTATAAATGGGTTAACTAATATGCCCAGACTAAGAGGTACGATCTTGACCTTACTACTGTAGCAGCAGTCATGGCACTAGTTCCTTCAGGTGATACCATAAGTCAAGAATTGGGAGTGGGCAAGGTTTTTTAGGAATGCAAGGTTCAACACTCCTCATGGTACACTTATCATACCACCTACGACTGTGTTGAATAGTACAAAACTACTTCAACGAACCGTTTCCTTTTAACATTACTTGTCTATGTATTTTCTTGATCTATTAACACATAAACGAGATTTTTTTCAATACTGAGAAAATCAACCGACCACTACCCATCTAGTAAGGCAAATATGTAAAAAGCTTCTTTTAAGATATATTATGCATAAAAGGTTCCACTAAGAATGACCCAATGATCTAACACCACAGTGGCTTTAAGTAAAAACCACGTACCATAACGTTCGTTAAATCACTTGCAAAGTGGACATCAACGTATCATACCTTTTAATGTTAAAGTCCCCATCCTATCAGTAAAGAAAGCTCACATGAAGCTAGTTTCCATTCAGTTAATGATCATCTAACAGAAGAAATCAAATAATTATATGTCGTACACTTGCAATCAAAGCCAAAGCATTTAGTTTATACATTTCAAACTTTTAAATGTCTCTAACAATTACAGCTTTTGTCAGTTTAAGCAAAATCATACTTTATCAACGTTCCCAATAAACTAGACAATAAAGAATTGTAAACGTAAGAATACCACATATGGTCAAATTCAACTATTCACTTGATTTTGAAAACTGGAAGTTTTAAAATGATTTTTTACTTTTACTCTTGTAAATTTAATCTTGAAGAAACTGCCTAACAGAAAGCATGTACTCTTACCGTATTGTCAGAATGGACAACACATATCGTTGGACCTTGTTATCTTTATTATCTCATATTTTCAAGTTTACTAACTCGTGTGTTCTGTCATGGTATATTCACCTTGTACCAAATGAGATATTTTCATATAGTTGCAGAGAGGGACAATCACATATAAATCTAACCACGTCTTTTAAACAACATAAATGATGAGCTTCATCCCTTTGTATTGGTTGTCCCAGATTCTATTGAAAAGGATTGTCGAATAAAAATAGGCAAAATTGTGGATATTCCAAAATGTCCGCTATGCAATAACTCACCTAAGACAATTACGCATGAATTTGTTGAATGTCAGAAATCACATCAATTGTGGCGACAGCTTGAAGTCTGGTTAGGAATGGTACAAAAATATAATATCAAAATTTCAGATTCAGAAAAAACTGTTGGTACTGCCTTCAAGAACTCCATAATTGATACAGTGATTTTATTGACTAAAAAGACAGAAAGGTAAGGTGACAAATATCGCTGAAATCAAATATGAACTATCAGTACAATATGAACAGTATCATGCTGAACTAGAGGGGAAACTTCCAATATTTAAACAACAATGGTTAGATCTTATTCAAATTTTAGGGTAAGATTGAAAATCTTATCAGAAGTGTAGGGTATAACTTTAATGATTTTTGTATATACATCGACAATCCTCCAATATTGTACAAAAAGATGCATTTGTTGTGTGTTATATGTGCCAGTATGTGTTTCATATGTTTGTTTTTCTTTGGTGTGTGTTGTTATGAAATAAAAAAACATGGGTCTTGCAGAAATTTGAAAAAAAGGATATGCAAGTTAACGTAGTTAAATGCCAAGTTTATAAACAACTTAAGAATGATGAACACAAAGCAAATCTTAATGTGACCACGCCCTAATTTGATGAGAGGTGGAATGTAGTGTATGATTCTTTGATGCACTTTGAAAATGAATATTAAAATATCAAATCTATCAAGCTCGAAACGAAACTTTCTGTCCGAGTTGTACAAGTATGTCTTAGTGATTTTTGCATTTTGCATTCATGAACTGATTAAATGGCTTACTTAACACTCAAAAGAAATATAGATAAAAATAGGCAAAAAATGTCAAACGAGACAAAGGAAAGAGACCTCGTTATCTGACTTTGTAGCAATCGGTGTATCCTATATCTTTGTTCTGTGACGTTTAGGGTCAAAATGTCATACGTCATTTTGAATTTTGCATTATAAGAAAGGCATGTAGTTATCTTTTGGTCAGGGTATGAGTTTTAAATGTATGTACACATGACGACTGAATTTGCTTTTTTATTTTTTCGAAAATCTTTGCAGTAGAGATTTGCTTAGGGGGACAATAACCCAACTATGCAAAACAAAACACGTACAAGTCCTCTATGGGCATCAGAAGCAATACCCCCATGGTGACCGAAAATTAGCCTGTCATAAAGGGTGTTTAGAATAACCACTCCTTTGAGTTCTGTAGGTTACTTTCCCAATAGAGCAGTAACAGCATCACAAGTGAGGTTAACTGATGTTAATAGCATTTTGACTGTTTTTCCTGAGGCTGTGCATTTAGCCCATCATAAAGACAGCACCATGAAGAGGGGTTGACCAATGAAGGGTATCATATCTTTTCCAGGGTACTTAAACGGTTACTCGAGACCAACTCCTCATTGATACATACGTTATGAAAAGACATGATAGACATGCCCATTGTGAATCCACACATTGGAAAAATATTGTTCCAGTCAATCTGGTCAATTGTGATAGTAGAGTGGCCATCTGAGGTCAAGTAAATACATATCATGTTTCTAATCCTAAAATTGGTCACCCGAAAGTCCCTGATGACTAGATTTCCGTAAATCGTATGCATAACCTTGGCATTCTTTCTTACCCTTTTGTAACACACGTTTTCAGCAAAAAAATATGCCAAAAAATGTCATCCGCATGAATGACAGGTCTATGAAAAATGGGATGTATTTGATTGCATGAAAATGACAGCACTATCAGATATCTTCATGTAACGAGATATGGAGAAGATCATTATCTATGGTGAATACTTATTTTTAGCTACTGTATATGCATGGCAAGTCATTGTCAGTAGTTTTCCAGGTTTGGGGTATTATAGGCTAGGCCTAAGGTACACGATGCATTGAATGCAAGTGTTGTCCTTATTATTGCAATGCTACACACTGAAGTTGTTTTTCAATAAATGTGAATATAAACTTTATACCATGCATATCTAAAATAGCTCATGGGCAATGACCCAGAATAGCGGAAAAGATATATCAACCCATTTTCCAAATTATACATTCACATGTGGCAGATACATTTCATAGTCGAATACTCCATAAACTTACGAATAATCCAACCGAAGATCTCATTCAGACGACACCAATGTACAAGTGTAAAATTTCCCTAAAAGGTAATGGTTCTTGGACAGTTTCATATCCGTGAGGTGCCTCAATTATATTGCATAGAATAAAAACAGGACCTTTTCATGACCTGGTGCTATTTATGTCCCGTGCCAACCATAAAAGGGATTTTGATTGAACAATAAACAAGTGTATTTGTCAGGTATATTACTCTGTATACACACATGCCACCCCCCCCCCCCCTCCCCCCCACTCACACACACACTCACGCACACACACACACATATTTATATATATATATATATATATATATATATATATATATATATATATATATATATATATATATATATATATATATAATATATATATATATATATATATATATATATATATATATATATATATATATATATCATACCAATAAACATATGTATTTATTAGCAATACGAGGTAATGGGGCTAACAGTATGCCGTTGAGAACTAGCTTGACCGTCACGTTGTGCAGATTTTGTACAACTGATCGTAGCCGTAACACGCGTCTATACCACACGTTCCTGTATCACGTGCCAACAAACGGTTGGCAAGGGAGCGCATCATACTGTAAATAGCAATGGAATGTGCGGTTGCGACGTCATGTATGACGTCAACAACAATGTGATAATGGATCCGATATGGGTCCATTGTTAGGACGGTTTCGGGCCTATAAGTCCCTCTTCAGAAGCCTGCTGTGTCATCTTGGAACGGTAGCGGTTTGTATTGTCGCTTTGGGGGGGATTTTGGTGTCCCTATATATATGGTAGGCTTGGATATATGACGTTATGTCATTGATAAACCATATGTGGAATCGACATATGGCGATTTATCGTGGGTTGCAATAAATCGAGCCTGGAAGGTGGGGTACCTGTTGGAGCAGTAGCAGAAACGTGTTGTAGTGGTATATATTCTATGATAGTAGACCCTATTGTACCAATAATATGGAACTTGCGGGTGCAGGAGAAATCCTGCCGTGTTTTGGCGATCTTGAGATTAAAAAGGTATGAGTGCCCTTAGGGGAATGCCCATACAGATGATTGTTTCGGATAATGGCACAATTCCACTAGAGTAGTGGGATTGGGACCGTGATATAGCTGCAGGAATTGAATAAAATAATGATAAGAACGAGGAACGGCCTTTCACTATATGCACGCCTCAAATAGTGGGCATGGAGGAGTAGAATATCTGTGCATGTATATAAAGACTATGTAATAGTAGAATTATAAAGACATATGTAGGCGTTGAATTGTCGCATATATGATGTCATATGAAATATACATATGTGTAAATATATTTTTCTATCTCTTTTCAGGCTTGAGTGGCCCGGGCGTCTTCAAGGAGATACAGTGGTGAATCTGCAGAGTTCTCCGTTGCGGGTCATATGGAGGTGATGGCCCTTGTCTTTGTCTTAGAATGAGACTGAAATGTGTGTATAAGTGTGTGTGAGAGGAATGTTACGTCTCTATGTTGTCTGTCAATACAATTCTATGTTTGTTGTTGATTCTTGTGTCATATCCTAAGAAGCGGATGATGTGAGATTGATTAGTCAGTATATGAGCCGAAGATGTGGTATAAACATCTATGTAACATGGAGTGGTTTGCCGAAAGAATGGTAAGTTTCTATATGAGGCTGCATATAGAGGCTGCATATATGAGGCTGCAGCCTCATATAGAAACTTACCATTCTTTCGGCAAACCACTCCATGTTACATAGATGTTTATACCACATCTTTGGCTCATATACTGACTAATCAATCTCACATCATCCGCTTCTTAGGATATGACACAAGAATCAACAACAAACATAGAATTGTATTGACAGACAACATAGAGACGTAACATTCCTCTCACACACACTTATACACACATTTCAGTCTCATTCTAAGACAAAGACAAGGGCCATCACCTCCATATGACCCGCAACGGAGAACTCTGCAGATTCACCACTGTATCTCCTTGAAGACGCCCGGGCCACTCAAGCCTGAAAAGAGATAGAAAAATATATTTACACACATGTATATTTCATATGACATCATATATGCGACAATTCAACGCCTACATATGTCTTTATAATTCTACTATTACATAGTCTTTATATACATGCACAGATATTCTACTCCTCCATGCCCACTATTTGAGGCGTGCATATAGTGAAAGGCCGTTCCTCGTTCTTATCAAACATATGTATTTATGTATGAACGTGCGTGTGACTTTATTTGTATGTACCCATTCATTGACATGTTCCACATGTTCCACATCATAGAAGGTCTATTATTGTCAAAAGTCATTCACATCACGCTGTCCCTACCAAGTCCTGATGAGGATATGTTTATAGAAAACATTTCTCCGAAATTTCTGTTGAAGGGGAAAACACCCAATTTTAAACTTTCGATGTTAGATAAGTTAACATCAGAACGTGGATTACAATTCCCAAATATGAGAAGATAAACATGGCGCTTAAAGAATCTTGGTTCAAAAAAGGTCTTTAGATCAGAGGATGGATGAGCAGCTTTCCCCAAGATGTTTAAGTTTGATTTACTTTACATCTATGGTGATGTGCATCTAGACAAATACAAAAAATGGGCATAATACTTTCTGAAATTATGCGTTACAATCTCTACTATTCATATATAAAAGTCATACCCCAAAGAGATTATCCCAAAATTTTCTATCCCATTTAGCTATAACCATGTGTGATGATCAAACAAATTGAGAATGGTTGAAAAAAGGGATTAGCACAATTGGAGACCTGATAGATACTGCAGGTAAAATATTTACATGCAAACAGATAAAAAATAGGTTAAAACTCAAATGCATTTTACTATACATTTGTATGAGAAAAAGCATAATTGTTTCAATTTAATAACTATACAAAACAACGTCCACAATTTCCATATGTGTTACATGTACTCGATATAGAAACCAAAGGTAGCAAAATGTTTACTTTGGTATTATTGGTATTGGCATGGACACAATACACAATATACAAAACAAATGGTCCAATGTTATAAATAAAAATATATATATGGATATAGTAACAAAGGCTTTCAAGTATGCTAAATCTTTCTCTCCATCTGTGCATCAACATTATAATCAATATCAATTCGTACATAGACGTACTGTCCATACCAAGTTATTATATAAAATGGTTATATCTGAGACTGCAACATTTCTTTTTTGTAACAACTAAATTAAGACTATTAAACGTACTTACCTTGAATGTGAGAATGTGATAAATCTCTGGCAAATTACTGAAGAATTGGTCAAAAGTTTATATGACTGCCATCTCAAAATAGCAGACTCAGAATAGATATTTGGCGAAACATCAGATGTCCAGATAAGACAGTTAATAGTAATTAGTGTAAAAGATGCAATTCATTCCAAAAAACAGAAAGGTCAAAAATGTTATTGAGGGATGTTAAAAGATCCCTTTCAAAAAATCTAAACATTACAAGACTTCACGAGTCAACAGTTAAAGATGTAGACATGTTTGATCAAAAATGGAAATCATTCATAGACATCCTCAGAAAAGATAATGACACTCGCAATAGCAGGTATATCTTATAATTGTATGCTTTGTTTCCCTACTTTCATAAAACATAATGCATGCCATGTACCATGGATACACATAATATCAATGAATGACAACTTTTATATCATTTTTTAATGATATTGCTTGAAATCTACGATTATAATCCTGTTGCACATGTGTGCCATTGAAAATTAAAAGAAAGTTGGACGGATAACTTTTTTAACATATTTCATTACCATTTACCTGATTGATCTTATTTTAATATCTCAGTGACAGTGTGCTAATGATTTTGAGAGGCATCCCATTTTCAAATTCTGAGTATCTTGATGGCTGTCAGTTTGAGTTTTTTGACCAATCATGGGATGATAGATCACCGGCTTATGGGGACATGTATCTTTTCATATATATAATTGGCTTTATCCTATCATATGACATATGTCAATTTTCTATTGGAATCATAACTACCTTTCGGCATATAAAGTCATGACCAACAAGGACATCTTTCTTCTTTTCCTGCTGGTTTTGCAAAGAACACTCACTTTTCAATCGCTTTGCTACACCACATGCTGATATAGGCATTTGAAATTCATATAGAATATTACAAATAGTATATATGCATTAAACATCCAATTTTATATCTGAAAGATACAATCGTATCATATTTAATTGATATACTACTGAACATAATACCTTTCTATTTTAGAAATAATAAAAAATGTGTAAGGTTAATCCAGATTTCAGGACAGCCTGTTAAGAGAGACCACCTGTATTTAGAGACTTAATTCCATTATATTGTATTTAAATGTAACATACATATATACATGTATGTATGTATGCATATATATATATATAGATAGATACGTATATATATATATATATATATATATATATATATATATATATATATATATATATATATATATATATATATATATATATATATATATATATGTATATATATATACGTCATTCCTACCTGACATGCTCAGTTGAATTTGGACTGTATGAGGTAGTCCAGCAAGAAATTGGTCTCTGACCAAATTGTCATCATAGCCAAGTTGGTTGGCTGATGTTCTAATCCTAGTAAGGTATTCCTCTACGTTTTCGCCTGTTTTGTAAACCAGAGTCCTAAACTGCCTAGCATTAGCCTCCCTGGAGTGTATGCCCAAGAAATATTGGGTAAATCTGTTTTTGAGGTCTTCTAAATCGTCAAAGTTTTTGTTTTCAAACCAATCTCTAGCAGGGCCTGATAGTATGAGTTTTAACCTTGCTATTTGTATATCGACATCCTGAATATTGTGTATTTGTAAAGTAATCATTGTAGCTTAGGAAGTGTGATCTGGGGTTTTGGTTCCTGTCACCATTGAATTTAGACGGCAAAAAATCACTCAATATAAGTGCCATATTTTCTGTCAAAATGCCCTGACTAGTATGTAATGTAAGTAAAACTCTGACACCTCCTAACATTGATTAACATAAGAACATATGCAACGGACATGCAAATAACTGAAAAGAAAAAATCATTAGTCTGATGTCAGCCAGATATTGGTGTCCCGAAAGCTAAGCTTACCTCCTGCTATTCTGTCCTTAATTTCCTTCCTAGGTTATTAGTCCACATATGTGTATCACAATACATCACAATAAAACTGCTAGTCCAAAACTTCTATTTGCTTCACTGCCAAAATGTCATGTTCCGTTGGTGTGTAGTCCCTATGTTTATACAGCATAAATGCATACCTTGTACTACTGCTATTTCTATATAACCATATTATTGTAGTTTTGTGTAGTTTGAGATCACCTCTAATCTATTAATACCCTATACACACTAATGATGTGATGAACAAAATGCCCATTAGAATAGATTTTGAATGCTTAAGTACTTAAGATACAATTTGACATCCACTCTCTGCATCATTGTTCTTTTCTGTTTAAGTGTCTGTCAAATTAAAGGGGACCCGGGGCATGTCGTATAGAGACCAGCCCTTATGGTTAAGTCAGTAAGTGGTTAAGAAGTGACATTCTGCAGTCTCTCTAAGAGACTGGTACCATTGTCGTAAATCACAAAGATCATATTACGGGTGTAGGGTATAGGGAGCTAGGCTCAAGAAAAGCGGGCAGTTCGGAGTTGGATTTGCGAGCAAGTGTACATTATACGAGTATACACACTATAATGTAGCCGCTACTACCAATAAAGGTTTGAGTGATACTGGAAAAGAATTGAGTCTTATTCCCCACAGCCTACGCCGCGACAATATATTATATATTATATATATATATATATATATATATATATATATATATATATATATATATATATATATACTAAATACCACTTTGGACTCGTGACTCAGTTGGAGGGGTTTGAGGTACACATGCCCAAGCACCCGGTCGCTCTGTAAAGGAAAGGTTAATGATACCCAGGGTCGCCACCCACACCCTACTCACGCGCCCTTAAAGGTGGTATCCTCATCTCCGGCTTTGTATTTGTTTAGATCACGTTTGAAGTGACTTATGATATTTGTCTCAAGGAAAGACGATATGAGTTTCCTGAAAGGCTCGCGTCACATTTTGGGGTGTGTCGCGTATACGCATGTCTTCTCTATAAATACTCGGTTTCACAGCCCGTTAAAGTTTCTCGTCATACTGGACATTTATTGCTAGGAGGTCTGCTTGTGAGTTCTTTGATGTTAAAAAGCGTGATGTATATAAGGATTTGGGCAAGGGGCGTCGTCGATATTTTAAAGTTTCGAATCAAACGGATTCAATTAAACTTTTATTCCAGGCGAGTACAGCATCCTATTTCTACAACATAGAACACACACACACGTACATGCATACATACATACATACATACATAAATGAATACATACATACAGACATACATACATACTTACACACATACATACATACAACCACACGTATATATATATATATATATATATATATATATATATATATATATATATATATATATATATATATATATATATATATATATATACGTCTGGGGAACCAATTCTATGCTTATTAGGGTAATATACCGCGAGTATAAGCCCTTTTGCTAGTTTACGTTACTTTACATCGGAAGTAATGTATCAAAGCCGTTCATTACATGTGAAATTAAGAGATCTTTCTACAAATGTATGTTTCACAAAAAATCGTTGTGGATTCTTTGATTGCTTAATTAACTGAGTGTGTAGGGTTGGACTCTTGAAACCAAAAAATATTTATTATTAATTTGTACTTGAAAGACTGCAGATTAACTAGCTGCGATCCTACACAGAGCATCGTATGTGTTTTTTTCCTTTTATGGCCTGCTCTTGAATGATATGCTTGGGGCTGTACATTAATTACGACTAGGTCTGTCAGTTTACATATCAAATGATGGCATCATTTCAATGATTACCTGATCTTTGAAGAGGAGAGGTAGAAGAGTTGATAGGTGTATTTGTGGGAGTGCATTGAATGATGAAAGTGAGTGGGTAGGTATGTGAGCTGTGAGGTAAGCCTGTTAACTCACTCAAGCTTAGTGCTCCCTTTGAAAATTATCGTCTGGATCTTTCACACTTTTGGGCATTACTCATGAATAAAACAATAATTAACGAAACCTTTGATGGAGATTTGTTATTTTAGCTTTGCCCAACATTTCCCCTTCAAATATTTTACAAAAAGATGCTTTTGTAGAGCGATATACCTAAAACATTGAAATTCTGACCGCTAAGCATTTATATAGGTTAACATGGCGTCAATCAAGAACCATCTCGCAAAAAAACGTGTGACGATGACTTGTCGCATATGAAAAGCTTCTTTCGTGTACCTCGTTGATAGTTTGATGTACACTCGTTTATCTGGTTATCCTGAATCTCCAACTGGGTTTGTCCCTGCCACCTACAGTCCCTTTATAAATCTTCTCAGTCGGGCTCGACCCCAGAAGCCACCCTACCTTTTAACCCATTCATGCCTGCAGCGTCCGAAAAACGCCCTGACTATATTTGCGCTACTTTTGTGATTAGAGCTTTTTTTTGAAAAATATTCATAAGAAAAATGTAAATAAGAACACAATCCACAACTCCCCTTCAATTGTTTTGTGACTTAATTCTAAATTCCGAAGTAATTTTCAAATATATCATTGGTCCAGACGAACCTTGTTGACGATATCTAGTTTTGCGATACCTCAGTGACAAGACGTCTTTTCAAAGAATATTCACTGGAGAGGTGTAGATAAGAACACACCACACAACTATCCTTCAAATGCTTCTTGATTTCATGATAAATTCCGAAGCTATTTTCAAAAGTATCAAAGGTCCAGACGACAATTGTTGACGAGATATATTGTTGCGGTACCGCAGCCGTGACACGATTTTCTTGGAAAAATATTCATAGGATAGATGTAGATCAGAACATACCCGACAACTCTCCTTCAATTGTTTCTTGACTTTATACTCAATTCCGAAGTTATTGTCAAAAGTTTCTCAAGCCCAGACGACAAATGTCAACCTCTCGAGGCTTGAATGGGTTAAAAGCCAATAGGATTTATGCGACGACGCAGACCGCAGTGTTGGACTCCATGTGCAGTGTTTTCATTCACGGTGCCATGTCACCATAGCATATAAAACTGTTAACCTATCCATTATGAAAGTAGCCGAGTGCTGAGGAGTGTCCACCATCTAATTTATATGTCTCCATCGAGAAAGGTGTGGATTTCTCTCGGTGTGGCTTTACCTGGAAATGTCTCCAGTTTTCGGTCAGCATAGACTTTGTTCATATAGAATGGATCCATGGATGAACCATGCCCTTGGCTCCATGCATGAGTACTCGATTGGAACGGTGTTAATTTTATTCAAATTCAGTTCTTCCATTTAACAACTGGCCAGACATGACCTTACCTCGATTGCGGAAAGAATTATCGAAATCCACACACACACACACACACACACACACACACACACACACACACACCTATATATATATATATATATATATATATATATATATATATATATATATATATATATATATATATATATATATATATATATATATATATATATTTATATATATATATACATATATATATATATATATATATATATATATATATTTATATATATATATATATATATATATATATATATATATATATATATATATATATATATATATATATATATATATATATATACATATATATAAAATTATATAGTTTTAGTATATAGTAGTTTTATAAAACAAGATTTACGTATTTATGGCGAAGGGGCTACGTTGGAGGGCTTCTAACTCAAAGAGACTCAACCTATCTAAAAAGGACTGAATTTATTTGCATTTCAGAAGATTTGATTTTGATTCATTTTTTTCATGTGTGGGCTCATGTGTATTACGTGCATTGCCGCCTTTTTTAGATATTGAACAAAAAATCAAAGATCTGTAACGAAACCCTCTTTAAAAAGACCCTGTCCTGACACTTTGGGTTTGTAGGTCAGGGAACCTTCTAGTCAGGGTGTTAAATCTAAACATAGTTTACACACAGTGTCGGGCTTAATTTATAGGAGATAAAAGCGATAGACATGCAACAGTGGGCGTGCATTTGTACAGGGCCCCGCTCTCTATACAGGGTATGTATCTCTAAAAGATCTTGACATAAATCACGTTCATTTGACCGTACAAATATCTCGGCTTGAAGCAGTTTCTTCTGCTTTCAAGGTGCTTGATATATGTTCGATGTCCTTTTCTCAAGAAAAGCGATTTGTTTTCAGCACCACTGTGACTTTTATAGAACTTTAAGTGGTCACTAGTTTTATAGTGCCATGTTGCAATTCATGAACCCAGTCATTATATATCCTGTTTGACTGTGAAGAAAATGGACGTGGTTGAAACACTTCTAGCCTACATGACAAACTGCATTTTCATTTGAGGTCTCAGACATGTGTGTGTGTGTGTGTGTGTGTGTGTGTGTGTGTGTGTGTGCATATGACTGTATGTATGTAACTATGAATGTATGTATGCATGTATGTTTATATGTTTGTATGTATGCATGTATATGTATGTATGTATGTATATAGGAATGTATGTATGTATGTATGTATGTATGTATGTATGCCTGCGTATACATGCATGCATGCGTGTGTGTGTGTGTGTGTGAGAGAGAGAGAGAGAGAGAGAGAGAGAGAGAGAGAGAGAGAGAGAGAGAGAGAGAGAGAGAGAGAGAGAGAGAGTATTGTTGGAACAGGGTAGAATGTACAGGCCAAAATGGGTTTCGTGTTAGTACGTTGAAAAATAAACAATAAGAGGGGCACACGGTGAATGAAGTGTAAACTCATTGCTGGTGATTGTAGGGTCCGTAATCGAAGTAGGCTATAGCAAAATAGAAAATACATGGAAAATAGCTGGTAAATATTTTCGAGCAAATGTATGATAGAGCATGATGAAATACCAAGTTCTAGGACACAACCTGGTCCTAGGGCTATTCCGTGAGAGCGTCTGTACTTGGGATTTTTCTTACATCTTGGACCGTTTCAAGAAAGCATCTGGACTTTGGACTTGTCCTAATTTTTGAATTGCTTGGTGAGCGCATCTGGATTTGGAACTCGTCCTTGTCCTTGAACGGCTTTAAGAAAGCATGTGGACTTGGGACTTGTCCTAGTCCTTGGACTGTTTCATTATAGCGCGCTTCTGGATTTGGGACTTGTTCTAGTCCTTGGACTGCTTATTGAGAGCATCTTGATTTGGGACTTTCTGGGATTGATTCATGAGAGCATCTGGACTTGGAACATGGTCCAGTCACAGGACCTCTTCGTGAGAGCATCTTGACTTGGGACATGGTCTAGTCATAGGACTTCTTCGTGAGTACATTTGGACCTGGCAGAGGGACTGGTCCTAGGGCTACTCTGAGAGCACCTGGACTTGGGACATGTCCTGCTTTAAGTCCAAGGACTGCTTTGAAAGAGAGTCTGGATTTGGGATATGGTTCTGGATTTGTAATATGGCCTTGTTGAAGGACTGTTTGTGTGAGAGCACCTGGACTTGGGACATGTCCTGGTCTTAAGACTGCTTCTTGAAAGTGTCTGAACCTGGTACATGAACTAATCCAAGGACTGCTTTGAAGGAGCGTCTGGTTTTGGGATATGGTTTTGGATATGGAATATGGCCTAGTCCTGGGACTGTTTTCATGAGAGGACCTGGACTTTGAACATGTCCTAGTTCTAAGACTGCTCTGTGAAAGGTCCCACAGTCAATAGCACTATAAAAGAGACACTGGTAGTGTATGGACCGTCCTTGTTGGACCATGGGATATTTGTCACCACAACAAATTTTAAAACTTTGCATATTGAATCATCAATGAGAACCTAACAACTTTGAACAAATATTCAGCTAATCTATGCTTTGTTTCCTAGGTTATTCTCTGATATCGATGTCCAGTAGCGTAGATTGCAATTGGGGCCTGCCCTGATGACCGAGTGGTCTAATGCATTGCCACTGACTGCTAGTTATCTCTCACCACTGAGGGTGTGCCCTGATACCCATATGGTCTAAGGTGTTACCACTGATTACCAGCTGTCTCTCACCACTGTCCGGGTTCGAATTCCACACGGGGCATGTGAGAAAGTTGCCAATGACTTGGGGGTGAGGCGGTGGTTTTCACCGAGTACTCCGGTTTCCGCCACCAGTTTCAACTGGCTAGTCACGGCTTAGTCGCAAAATGGCAGAAAAGTGACCAAAAACGATATTCCAGATTGCAATTAGATAAGTGAGTTCTACAGTGAACGTGCATTGCTTAAAATGACATATCATATCAGGACACTATTATTGATGACAATATATTTTTTGCAGCCAAGAAAATGGAAGCCATGATAACTATTATGACTCATCAGCTAGAGAAATATTTAAAAATTATTTGATGAGAGGTTGTCAAACCCGCAAGGAAAAACAATTCTAAATGAAATATTTCTCATAATATTGTGTTCTTATCGAGATATTTCGATATTTAATCCCACATTGATAGCATTTTAATGCTATGATATATGGTATCACAACCCATTTTCTACATGTGGGGTCCCAGGCTCCAGGTGGGGTAATCTACAAGATTCACAGACTATGGAATACCAATGTTAGTTCTTTAACCCTATAATGCTGAAATTGTCGTCTGGAATAATAGTAATTTTGGCAATAATTTTGTAATTTAAAATGATTTCACAATATATTTGAAGGAGATTTGTCGGTAATGTTAGGATTCACATTTCCCCATCAAATATTTTCCTTACAATGCTTTTGACTTCAAGGTTTGATCAAAACTGTCAGATTGGTTTTTGCCGCTGAGCATTAATAGGTTAGTAATAAAAATCGTGTACGCAGTCAATCCTTTTACACATAAACTCAATCTATGTTTGGAATCAAAAGGAATAGTTTTGTATAGTTTGCAAACCTATAAATGCACAGACTATATAATGGAAATGCCAGAACTTTAAGATTATATGTCACGTATTCACTTGTGTACGAATGCCATCCTTTCACGTCGAAAGCCAGTAGGAAAATCAAAAGGAATAGTTTTCTATGATTTGCAATTTCTCACGTAGGTTATGATGTTTGCTCTGATCAACATCTAGCAAAACATGAACCTATCACCCTCCCAACAGTCCCCGGTCACTGCGGGGGGTTAAATAACAAACCAGACACATAACAGCTTCGGACAATACTCACAATGATGAAATTGCGCCCCTTATTTTTCCAAACGAGAAATAAAAGTGACAGGCATGCGCTCTGGTGGGACTTAAAAGCAAATCGTAATCTAAAGACGATATTGGATTTCACACCTTTAAAGAGGGAAAGCAGACGAAGATTTTCCGTCTGTACTGATCTTTCCCTCGACGGCAGAGCAAACAATATCGCTGATGATATATATGAAAGGAGTTATCCACGCATTGTTAGTTTTGATGGACACTCGCCATTCAGTGGGTCGGAGCAGACGAAGTAATGCGGGGAGTTGTATGGGACTATGAGGAGAAGGGGTAGTCTATATATCACTTTGGGTATAATACCAGCCACCGACTTCTTAGATTTCAACCCCGGGGGTGCTCGTTCTAAATACCCATACGACCCTGTAGCACCCTTACAAGGACGCGTGCGTGCAGACGAGATCGAACTACAACTCCTATGCACTTGGAATATATCGGGAGTGCACGCATCGTCTGACAACTTTCATTATAACTCATAAAAAAGAGAAATGTTTGAAAAATATTTGAAGAGGGATTGTCAAACTCATTAGGAAAAAACTACTGTTGATGAAATATTTCTCAGCCCATTCATCACAAACAGAAATGTTAGAAAAATATTTGAAGAAGGGTTGTGAAACCCACCGAGAAAAACTACTGTCGATGAAATATTTCTCAACCCATTCATGCTGAAGTGTTCCTCTTAAAAAAAGTCGTCTGAATCTATGATACTTATGACAATAAGTTTGGTAGTACGAATGATACTACACTATAAATAAACATACGCACGCAAAGTCAATATGGCCTAGTGCAAAAACTATTCAGTACATGATAAATCTAACTTAATTGTCATACATTCCACATATTCGGTTAATTTGACCAGTTATGACATGACAAGGAAAAAGTGACGGTTACCCGTAAGAGGTATCAGCAAAAAGACGTTCTAACAAAGTACTACGTTTTTCAAGTAGGCGTCACAGCACTACATGGAGACATGGCGAGAATTTGGTTTGCAGTGCATCATACCGCTCTTTCTTGGGGGCTCCCTACCATCACTATGATGCACCAGGATGTTTTGCAAAGTAAAATGGTTGAAATGATTCTGAAAAAGTGGAAGGAGTTCCGAGGAAATTTTCCTATCCAGAATATATTAAGAAAATTGAAGATATTGGAGAGTTGTTGGTAGTGTTTCAATGAACACATCTTTCTCAAATAGTTTTCCGACTGTGCTATCTCCCGTAGGATTCCAACAAAAATGGCAAGCTGCTTTTGGCCGCTGTGAGCACTATTTGGTAATTATTAATCCATGCCTATAGTGCATGAACAAGGCAGCTTTGTTACATAGTCGTGATTTTGAAGAAAGCATTTGCAAACACAATTTTGGTCAGTTGAAAACCAAACTTATCTTCAAATATATTTCTTCAGCTCAAGATTTATTTCCTCGTTCGTTTCAAATGTATCGTAGATACACTTTAATCAATCCATCAATGCTTATAGCGGCCAAAAGCAGCCGAACAATTTCCATGAAATGTTGTCTGCAAAGACATAGTCAGGAGGGAAAATATTTGATGGAGAAATTTTTATCAGAGCATTGCCAACAACTCTCCTTCAAATATTTTGCAAAGTAATTCTTATCTACAAAGTAATCTTCAAATGTATCTTAGATGCAGACGACTCATCAGCATTGCTTAGGAGTTCCTCCGTCTGGATCCATGACACTTTTGACATTAACCCTTATGCTGCTGGTGGCTAATTTGATCAATACAAAATAATGTGAAAAAAGCTGAAAAATGACTGAAACCCTGGCAAATGGGTACTCATCTGAGAGTACTCGATGAGAGCTTTCCAATGAATACCAAGATGATAGGGTTTCGATCATTTTCAAAGATTATTGAGTTCTTGTGCCTCAGACAAAAGTAGTCTCAG
>OZ012686.1:14337708-14340208 GCA_963942565.1 Maea johnstoni | reverse complement strand
TTAAGGTTGAATGATGACTAGCCAATACTAGCCAATACGAGAGGAGAAAACAGACGAGATAACCATATGAAAACCAGAATTACTCTTGTGGTAGTCTTGGATAGTTCTCGGAAATGGACATATCCGTGTTGAATTCTCATTCTTATATGATCTGAAATGAATCCGAAATATTACATAATCAAAGATGATATATAGGATATTTTTTGGATGTTTTTGATATATTTAAAATCGGTGTGGATTAATATAAAGTTGAAACAAGATATTGATCCAAATAGATACATACAGGTATAGCAAAGTATAGTACAGTATAGCCTGGTATAGTATAGATATAGTATAGTACAGTATAGTATAGTATAGTATAGTATAGTATAGTATAGTATAGTCTGGTTTAGTATAGTATAGTATAGTATAGTATAGTATGCTATAGTATAGTATACTACATTACATTACAGTATAGTATATTATAGTATCGTATGGTATAATACAGTTTAGTATAGTATAGAACAGTACCGTATAGTATAGCATAGTTCAGTATAGTATAGTATAGTATTGTATCATTATAGCAGATATAGATTAAAAATAAACACAACACTGAAGGAAATGCACAAGAAACACGATCTCAAGACGTAACGCCAGTTACCGATCAGCTGAGGTAGTGAGTGGACCTCATAGAATGCGGAAGGTCTATGGTTGGGAAACCCCAAAACCCCAAAACATATTTCAAATAAACGGTTGAGTAAATTGGGCGTGGTTGACAGTGGTATGGAAAATGAGCGTGTATGTCTACAAGTACACGGATTTAAGGCGGGATATGACACAGACGAAACGGCTGAGCGTGAAGGCCATGGTTTATAAATCAAACGCGCTCCATTCATGAAGTTTGCGTGCTGCCAGTCAGTGATGAGGGACGCTTTTAGTGGGTGTCAAAGTCAGGGATGGCGGAAAAGAAGAGCCCCTCTTAAGGATGCTCTTTAAGTCTTAAAGAGTGTCGTTCTTCGTGATTCATGGCACCTTTTGCTTGTCCTAAGAGGGGACCAAGCGTGGACCCGCCAGCCTGGATGACGGTTAAGGCCTCCTGACATGCTTGCTCATTTATGTTGTATACCATTGGCAACTCGCCAAACTAGGATACGCACACATGTATGCAAACGTTACTATACAATTATTAGTGCTCTCTCTCTCTCTCTCTCTCTCTCTCTCTCTCTCTCTCTCTCTCTCTCTCTCTCTCTCTTTATATATATATATATATATATATATATATATATATATATATATATATATATATATATATATATATATATATATATATATATATATATATATATATATATATATATATATATATATATATATATATATAAATACATATAAACTATATAGCTATGTATGTATGTATGTGTGTATGTATGTATTTATGTGCGTATGCATGTACGTATGTATGAATGTATGTATGTATGTACACACACACATTATATATATGTATATATATATATATATATATATATATATATATATATATATATATATATATATATATATATATATATATATATATATATATATATATATATATATATATATATATATATATATATATATATATACATACATACATATATGTGTGTGTATGTATGTATGTATGTACGTACGTTTGTATATGTGTGTGAACTATATGTGAGAACATGAACCAGCATATGTACATACTTCACTTGACCACTTGACCAGTCATCTTTGACTAAGAGCTACCAGTCGCTCGACCATATCATAATACGAAAACCCGAAGTAAACACTTGTTCCGGAACACCACCCAAAGTGATTAAGTATGAACTCTCTATCATCTGGGCTTTCATCAAATTCAAATTAAATCCAAATTTCTCATCGGCCACTTGACCACCACTTTAGGACCATCACGCCAAGACTGCCACATTGAAATGACCTTATCACTCGTATTGATCTCTTCTCAAAACACAGTAAGGTCCATCCATTATTCTAATGCAATTTTGACAGCCTTTAATTATACCTTTTCTCAACAATAGGCATTGACGTTTATACACGAAGAACTGCTTAACCCTTCCAATGTTTAGGCTACTTTCATCCAAAGCACAATGACCCAAAGATTTTTGAAACTCGTCTAAACCCTTTCATGTTGGTATTCATTAGATAACTCTCACCGAGTACTCATGAGTACCCATATGCCAGTGTTTCAGTCATTTTCAGTTTTTCTGTATCATTTTGTATTGGCCAAATTTGCCACCAGCAGCATAAGTTAAGTTAAATATGAACTCGTTATCCACCATTTGAGTTTGTTATCAACTAGCAATACGTTGAAATAACATCAGCATTCTTTCATTATGACATGCCAGGTGTTGAGGACTATTTTTCTTGTGACTTAAGTCAGTGGAAGTGTACCCCATGCACAATAACACACGTTCTTCTTGAATCCTAACTTATTGATATATTCCGTTAGCATCGTGGTCACGTATTATAGTACTTGCAAAGA
>OZ012686.1:14306907-14337508 GCA_963942565.1 Maea johnstoni | reverse complement strand
AAAGTGCCAGCCCTCAGTTTACACATCTTGACCATCAAATTCATCAACCACATCTAGAACTATATCCATACCATCCGCCTATTCACCCTCGGTCACTCTTGGTTCAAAGGCATTGGGATTTGTAAACCTAAACATCTTGAATGTGCTTCAGACCAGTGAAATATCTACCTTCTAGTCAGAATCATTCTCATACACTAGTCTGGTGGCTTGCCCCTCCTTGAGCTTTCACCTCAGTAATGAATTTTCAAGAAACTCTCTGATTTTCTGATCCCCAAATTCCCCTTTAAGCACCTTGCAGAAAAGGTCAATTTTTAATTTTCTATCTTAAAAATAATTCTTAAAAATGCACATGTTTGGCTGTATGAATTCATTTAAAGGTACTCTATTCAAAGTGTTTGTAGGAAAGCAGAGAACATGGTTCTATATATTCTATTGCAGGAAATATTTCCACAAAGATACGTCCGCCACTTTTGTATCCTCACTAGTAAACGTCCAAACGTCTTCAACTGCTTTTTCGTAAGAATTATGTTTATCCAGTAAACAAGGTCACACTGCCCTTTGAAAGGTCGTGAGATAATATCTTCCCAGGAAAAATCATTCACTACTTAAACAAAATCAAGTCACAGTGTGCAGAGTAATACAACAGATATTCAGCCATCCCCACGTGAGTGGAAGAAAAATTGGTATGTCGCTAAACATAGGGATGCAAATGAATGCAGATATCCATATATAAGGTAATTACACATTGGGAAAAGCACACCCATGCAGCTTTTAAGAAAAGTTGAAAAATCGATGAAGTCAGATTAAGCCAAGCGTGTAGAGGCACAATAGGGGTCAGTCTGTGGTATAAGTCCCTGCTAGCAGACCGTAAAAGAGATTTATCATCCTCGTGATTACAGGATAAAACGTAGTCAATATGCACCAGTAAACACAAATCGCCCAGCTTAACATGAATGGAAGAACATCTAATATAAGAAAAGCTCAGTGAGAAATTTTGATAAATGACTTGTTTATCATCTTTAAGTTTAGTCTAGTTTGCATTTAGTTGTTTTCCGAAGTGTATCAGGAAATCCATTCGTATATTTCTCATTTCTCCGGGAAATTGAAATTAGCCACCATTTAAGAAATTTAGAAAATGTTATTTGTAAAAAGCTACTTCTAATCCTAATCAAAATCGAGCACGTTTCTTATTTGCCAGGTTAAAATATATATATATATATATATATATATATATATATATATATATATATATATATATATATATATATATATATATATATATATATATATATATATATATATATATATATGTATGTATATATATATATATATATATATATATATATATGTTCATCTATGTATGTATATGTATATATGCATTTATACATATATAATACATATGTATGTATGAATATGTACTGCTGTTTTTATGAAACTATTCTTGGGTAAAATAATTCATAAGGATATTGCAATTGTGTACAGAGTTTTTGTTTTCTTCACTCTTAGAGGTTAATGTTTTGAAAGGCAAAAGAAAACGGCTATTAATAGATATTGTAGTAGGCCAAGAAGTGTGGGTCAGAAGTAGGTCAACCATTCCAGGTTAGTATAGGCCAGAATCAGGTCAGACATGAAAACGCCTCAACTAGGTCAGCTCAGTAAAGAAGAATTCGACCAGCGCAGTTCTGTTTATGCCTATGTTAAATTGAAACTTGATCTTCCTTTTTCGCGATAGCGTACTGTTCACAGAAGATCTGAAACATTCGAAATTGCTACAGATGAATTCATTTACGAATGTTTTGAAATAGAAGTTAATGTAGTTACGTAAACTTAGATAATACATACAATTTACATGAATAAGATATGTTTATAAACCAAACTTTAAAATGACATGCCATGAAACTGGTAAGATACAGTCAGGGTGCTTTCATGAAAAACAAGATAGATAGTGAAACGCGATATTTCTAACCTAAACAGCAAAACAGTTAATTCTGTATGAGGAGAACTATGTTTTTTTTTCAAATAATTGATTTGGTTGTTAATCTTTGTGTCGATTGTTCTTTTCAAAGAACGATTTACTCTATGATCTGAATAAAAAAGCGGTTTATCCTATTGATCTACTAGAGCAAAGACATTCGTTGGGAATTCGAAACTCAAAGTCTCATTTTTCGAGTGACATTTGACACATTTTGTCTTGACCTGGATAACAATAGTACACGAAAATAGGCAAATAAACTTTAAAATTTAATTAGAATAAGATCTACCTTTCAGATACGGTAAAAGTTATTGGAAAAATACCAAACTACACGATTGGATTGAACTCTAGACTTGATCCCGTTATCTTCTGGAGCGTAACACATATAACTAAAATTTGACAATTTATTTTTACTAAGAAAAAAAATATTAAAAATAATCTTTTCATTGTGTTTCAAAACCCCTCTTCAAGATATTCTATAGTATGACTGATGAGTAATGTATGCAGGTGTCAGACCCCTGCGGACTGCATATAAATATGGATTAACCTATAGACGTTTAATACATTAAAATGGAACCCTGCACAGGCAAAATGTATGGTTTTGGCAGAGTTTGTTCTGGGTGGCACATTTCTACTGCGATAGCGATCTCTCCACTTCACCCTGTGTCTATTTCCCTGAATGATATATATTTTCACGTGTGGTTCAGGGTTAAATGTGTGACACAGGCGCTCCCGAAACTATACCTCTCCGTATCAATTTCAGTCGGCAGCTTCCAGTAAATATATCCTGCCTTCTCGGAGCAATGGTGCCTTACTGTGTCTATTATTTAACACCATGTAAACAGTGTCATCACGAAGTCTCTTATCTCGCTACATCTTTAAGACGTGCAATCAATCAAAATGGCCGCCGTGGAGCATTAACTGCTTGGATAGGGGGAAAGGGATCTTGTTTTAGTTCACAGATAAGGCTGTATCCATTGCAACAATGAACTTTGTTACTATCAAGGAGAGGAAAATTTGGAAAGGAAATATTGGAATTTCTTATTATCGTCATATTTCTGCCTTTTTAAGGCCAATTTGTAACTGTCGTTACTAGTGGCGAAAATAGGACTCTTCGGGTTAAACCCACCGGATGACCCAAAGTCACTGACGAAAATGCTCATATGCTTTAAGCGGAAGAAAATTGTACAGTAATACATCATAAGTGTTGGGGCTGCCTCGCGCACATAACAGGGTTCTGTATCTAATACTTTATCTATCTCTAGATAAATCTATATAGCATCTTTTTCAATTTGTTAAAACATACATATTGTTAGTTTATTGCTAATACTCGAATACTCGAACTGCCGAGCAGTTATACCTATAATTGACAAATTGAAATCTGCATAACTACTTAGCCCCAATACTCTTAACCCAGGAATACAATGCTCTTAACCAATTGATACTCACAGCAGTCAAAAACAGATTGGCAATTTTGTAGTGAAACCTTTCAGGCTAATTTATGATTAGGAAAATATTCAAATATTCAAATATTACTCTGATCATTACCAACAACTGTTCTTCAAATATTTTGTAAAACATTCTTGATTTCCAAGTTATTGCCAACATCATTAAAGATACAGACAACACTTTCAAGAGAAAATCGTAAACATCAATGAGTTAAAGCGAGTTTTACTGCCAAATAGAATGGGTATAGGACGTCACCTAATAGGGTCGCTCGCTGTTTGTCACCACTGTCCAGGTTCGAATCCCGGCCGGGGCTTGTCAGAAAGTTACCAGTGACTTAGGGTTAGGCGGTGGTTTTCGCCGGGTATTCCCCTATTTCCTCCGCCATTTACAACTGGCTAGTCACGACTTAGCCGCAACATGGAAGGAAAAGTGACGAAAATCGAAATTCTAAATCCAAATTGTCATCCTTGATTTTTTACTTTTTTGTTATTTTTCGAGTATTTGTGTGACAGTGTCTCGTCATACACATTGATAACCATTTATAACATTTATCCGTCACATCGTATTCGTCGAGGGCCTTCTGTGCAAACCACATGTGGTTAACGGTAATGAAGAAAACGCGGCCTCAAAACACTCGCAATATAAACACACGGTTTTATGCATAGAATCCAGTTTTCCCTTTTATCTCTTAATTGTTCATTTGCCACCTAGACAGAAAGCTATTGTAACCCAGCGTGATGGAATAAATAGCTTTCTAGATGCCTTTTAATCATAATTACCGGGGTGCAATTTGGGTCCAAGGGTTGTGGTGCGTGATAGAACGGTGTTTTGCGTGAGTGCTCGTTTTCGCAGCGGGATCAAAATGTGTTTTGCGCTTGTTGCTTGTGCGAGTTGAGTTCTGGCTTCACAGAAGGACGTTATGGAAAATTGCTGTTTTAACTATAGAAGAACACGTATGATTTACAATACTCATATTTGAATTCCAACCAGCACGAACACTGCCATGCTTTGCGTGTTGTTAAAGAAACTCCAACTCGACGGAACTTTCAAAAATTAAAAAAACCCGCACGAACAAATTATCGTCATTCTTAAGTGGAAAGGATTGAAAGTATTAAAATTAAGATTAAATATCAAGATTCTCACAGACTCACCGATTTCTTTATGTTTGTTATTGCACACCGACTGCTGCCGTTTTATACTACAAGTGATATCGAGTTCTAATCCAGCTTTGAAAGATACTGTAAGCACATGGCTTTAGAAGTAACACTGATATGAACTATTTAAGGGAATTGCAACATAACTTGCCGTTTACATTTTCACCGTCTACGTCCAACACGTTATTTGGAATCACGCCAGCGATTGTATTCGTACATTTACTGTAAAATACGATTATACCCTAGGACATTGATTGATATGGACCTGAACAAACGAGGGGTTGCCGAGAGAGGAGGCTTCAGTTGAGTTTACTCTCGCCACAATTTCGACAGGATGTATAAATTCCCTATCTAGTTATGAAATGGTGATTACCTAAACTATACCTAGAGGTCAGTAGGTTGATATAGTTTCTGTTCTGTCTATTTTCCTTGGTATAGTATGTATAAACGTGTATTTTCTTTCTATTCAGTTCATGCATTGATTCCAATTTTCCTTCTTTATATGTATTTGTAATTTCATATCTGAGCATATGGTCAATAAATATTACATTACATTACATTAGATGTATGAAATAATTTAAAAAAAAGTACTCGATGTATCGGTCACTCGACCAAAAATGGTGTTTTGAGGCTTTCTTATGGCCCACAAAAGATACGTGCCGATGCAATAGAAACTTCTAATTCTGAACGCATCTTGAACAAGCCAAACGATACAAGGTTCCATAACATTTTGCCCTTTCCATTAACCGTCGTTAATAGCGCTTGAAGAGACAGTTCTTTATCCCGCTGCCCCCACACTACGATATTAATAAGAAGTCAGTGTTTGAGTTATAGATTCTGCCCCTTAAGTTGTCTCTCTGCCGTGCGTAATAACCCTGCCGCAAAGGGATGAAATTACAACTCCCCGCTGCAAAGAACAAACATGGCTGACACCAGCTAGGAGTTAGAACGTGACCATGTTGCAGTATTTTATCCATTGCTGAGCCACCGGTTGAAAACTGCTCCAACAGGTAGTGTATTTTATGAGTGATGGACTGTGCACAACATTACTATGGCGTAGAATACGCAGTATACTACTATAGTAGTAGTAGTAGTAGTAGTAGTAGTAGTAGTAGTAGTAGTAGTAGTAGTAGTAGTAGTAACAGCAACAACAAAAACAACAACAACATTAGCACATTAGCAATAATGGTAGTAATAATAATAAGTATAATAGTAGTAATAATAATAATAATAATGATGATGATGATAATTATGATAATAATGATAATATTGATATTAAAGATGATAATAATAATAACAATAGTAATAATGATACTAGTAATAATGATAATGAAAAGCTGTATACAATAACTCCTTGCCAAAGCATATTAAAGCTATGTCAAAAGTTTATATGATTGCCATACACACCTATACATTAAAGTGTATGTAGAGCCTCGTACTTCCATTCATTTCACAAAATGGCGTAGTTTTCACTCCTCCTGTGATGCATTGACTATCACGTAGAAGGTATCCCGTGACCATCTAAATGCATGAAATTAATTGAGTAGATATTATCTCAGGTTAAGCACATTATAACAACTACCTGAAAACATACCTCAAACACTCTAAGCTTTTTGGTAAATGATCTGCATCCATAATAAGTCCCACATTCACAAGCATCACACAAACAGGAAATAGCAGAAGTGCGATGAAGTATCCGGAAAGTAGAATGACTACTGTGAAAGATTGTAAGAAAGCAAATCGGTCGATTTCAACAGTTTATGTCATATGGTGACGTGTCGACTCATGGAAACCCGGAACCGGGAAGGACTTTCTTATTCTTTACGAATAGTTCCGAGGGGTATTGCAGATGCAGAAGCACCATAGACAGCCCTCCGCACATCTATATATAGCGACCAGGCCTACCTGCCAATGGGGGTCCTGAGGAGACTCGAACCCACGACCTCACGAATGTGAGCTTGGCATCGTAAACATTAAGCATTCCTGTAACGATGATTTTTTTTTATTTGTGTATTACAACGCATGGTGATGTATGTTTTACCATTGTGATATCAAAGTAGTGTTAAGTTACTAATACTTAACTAATTTGGTGGCCTAATAGATCTTAATGGTGAGTTATTGCCTTTAAGGGAACTAGAACTGCAATAAGAATAGAACATGATTTGTTTGTGTACAGCTAAAAAGCCAAATTATTTGACAACATTGGCATACAGTAATACAAAACCTAAAAACTCAAGGCTCAACTATTATTACGTTAAGGACTAAAATTGATTGTAGAGTTATCAATGGAGACTTAACCAAAGTTGGGCCAGATATGCTTGCAGACGCCTATGGTGAATGGAGAGAAAAAGTGTCAGTATATAGCTCCTACAGATATGCATTACGAATCACGAATCACTGAAGGTTTACATATACTCTACATATATTAATATATATATATATATATATATATATATATATATATATATATATATATATATATATATATATATATATATATATATATATATATAAAAATTAAATTATATATATATATATATATATATATATATATATATATATATATATATATATATATATATATATATATATATATATATATATATATATATATATGCGGGTATATCAAATTTGTTATGTGCATCCTTTTATTCTCAAAGAGAGGGTTTTTTACATCTTAGAATTATTTTCACCATTTATTTTTACGAAAGGTATCAGTGGTTTGATATAACCAAAATGCTAACATATCGATAGTTAGCATATATACAAGCATCATTCCTAAGGCAACATATTTGTATAAAGGCATCTATATCCAGTGCCACTTCTAAAATGTCTCTGACTATGTTATTGTTTGGCCAATTTTCCAGTGCCCTTATCTGTTATGCGGAATTGTGCCATACCGTATTTTCCATATTTTACTTTCTTCCTCTTACCATTCTAGAGTAAAGATATTTGATTTCTCTACCAGTCGTCCAGTCGTCCAGCAACTAGTAGAGTTGGTGTTACGTGCACCTGTAATAACAGAAAGCAGCAGATTACAATACTTTCTATGCCATTTTAAGGCAATGCCACTTCAAGGTAACTTTAAACTAACATCTCTCTCTTTTCTCCTGATACTCTGATACTTCTGTTTCCTCCGCCACTTCAAGATAACTTTAAACTAACATCTCTCTCTCTACCTCCTTTCTCCTGATACTCTGATACTTCTGTTTCCTCCACCACTTACAACTGGCTAGTTTCGACAGTCTAAATATGTCAAAAAGTGACGAAAATAGAAATCTCAAATTTAGAGTTAGACAAGATTTGACGAAATACTAATTTCTTTGACGATTAAGATGTGAACTAGCTCACATACAGTATTGTCATAATTGTGAGGCCAGATTGTATTTCTTTTTCAAATTGGAAAATTAGGTGATTTAGTGAGATATGGGAATAGGAATTTTATGAAAAAGAAAGCGTGTAAAACATAACCTGGGTCTAAAATAAGAAAAACATTCATCCACATATCTTCATTACAAGTTATATATTCATCACCTGATACGAGTTGAAAGCATCTAATTTAATTTAAATGCAGTAAAAATTGGTTTAAAACTGAAAAGAGTGAAACTGTCACACGTTGTAAGATAAGAGCTTAAAAAGTCATAACAAGCAGAAATAGTAAACAGGTTTTCAAACTGGGTTAGCATGTATTGAGTTTTACACGCATATTTCATGTTTTGTGTATTTAGCAAGAAATTACAGGTTGAAAAACACCATAAACCCATAATTTCCTTGCCTGAAATAAAAACGCCTGGTAGTGATTATCCGTGAACGCCGAGGAAAAGCTAAAGAGCTGTTGCATTTGAATGAAGTTCCCTGCAAATGAGTTATGCTTTTTACACATCCATTTAGAAAATTTGGTGTTGGATGAACTTTCCATGCGAATACGAAGTGACAGATAGAGGAACCCTTGCAACTCTATTCAAAAGGGTATAATGCACCTCAGCAGAGCGTCGGCTAATATCCTCAATTATTAACACCCCATGACATGAACTAGCACTTCCAACTGCTTTGGATAAAATATAGGGCTTGGTTCACTTTCGAAATACAGAGATATATTATTCTTTAGAAGGATTTCGTCAACTATGCTATGATGTATGCTGCTGTTTACCTTCACTGCTACATAGAGAACTTATTTAGATCATTTCTTAAGAAAGAAAGGGAGGTTTGTTTGAAGAATTAACACGTAATGAAAATTGAACTTGAAAGGTGAAATACAGACACTTGTTCATTTAAACTTTCTGCATACTTATCTCATGAAAACTGCACTTACAGTGACCGGTCAATGTAGATTGAGTTTTATATCATTTGCTTCATACCTGTTACACAGGCTGACATAATGTACTGCCAAAAAAGGAAAAAACTACCAATCCACAAATGTAGTGCATGCCTGGTGAAATATAAAACTTGGTTCACTTTCAAATTACAGACATTACTTCACTTGAACAATACTTATTTCATGGATTGTCGTGGTGTATGCATTATTTCATATCACAAAATAACACCAAATGGGTATAGAAATGAACTACTAGAATGAGATATAGATTTTGGGCCACTTTCAAAAAATGTGTATATCAGTATATCCTGAGATATAATTAAGTGGTTTGCAAGACGTATTCTAATAACATGGACATGATCCAAATTTAAGGTTACAGAAATGTTGGGTGTGGGCCATTTTGAAAATAGAAAGACATTCATTATAAAAGGGTGTATTCAGTGTGTGTGATATATGCTGCTATTTATCGCATGCCATAGATGTACACACAGACAATGTACAGGACAGATGGACAATGAGCTTAAAACGTAATGTCAACAACTAAGTCATAGATATGGCATATAAATCTACTTCGCTGAACGTATAAACTTTGGTTCGCTAACAAAATACAGACATTTATTCATTTAAAACAGGATGATAAATTCGTTTATGTATGTGTTGACTTAGGCCACACAGAGATGGTCGACATGCTATATTCAAGATAAGGTGTGAGTAAAGTTGATAAACGATCACCTTAACCGTATCTCTATCATTTTAGATACGTTGTATGAAATAATGAACTTAGTTCACTTTCAAAGTACAGTAGTTCATTCATTTTGAGCTACCATATTGTCTCCATACTTGTTATGATGTATGTTTTATGTATCGGTTGACTAGCTTTAACAGGGAATAAGGCAATACGAAATGAAAATGACTCTTTGAGGTATCATGAATTATCCACACAGTTTGATATAGACCTGGGATATCAAGATGCTCTGGATAAAATATAGAACATGGTTCACGCTCAAAATATAGAGATTCATTCTGAAGAGAATTTCCTCAATTTGTTACTTGATATATCCTTTGGTGCGTTGGTATATAGTTACCTCACTTCCCACAAAGACATACGACACCATAACAAGAAAAACACTCATTGTAATGCCTCATTACTGAATGAGGTATGTATTAAACTTGCTTGATGAAACCCTGCACAACAATACTTATAAATTCCAGTCGTGTGTTTGGAGTAAGTTGTAAATAGTTTTTGTCATTGTCAAAAGTATCATAAATCCATACGACAATTTTTTGGAAGGATGTTTAAACAAGTATGTGCTAATGCGCTAGATATGTGCCCATAAAGGCTGTAGCCCAAGTAAAGTTTTGATATTCGTATCTAGTTTTAGAGCTTTGAGCCATGGGCTGAAAAGAGTGTTTAGATCGAGAATGTCTGTGATGATTTTGTAGAAGAATTCCAAGTAAAGTTTTGATATTCGTATCTAGTTTTAAAACTTTGAGCCATTGGCTGAAAAGAGTGTTTGGATGCAGAATGTTTGTGATGATTTTGCAGAGGAGGTTAGGTGAATGTTGGTGTGATGGTGGAATAATTTTCAATACAGTAAAGTTGGTCTTTGCGAATAAAAAAGACCAATTCTCTTGCAATAGGTATCTACATATCTCAATTGCCCTGATGGTTGTGCCCCACTTGAAATGCAACCCTTCATGTTTGCAAACTTGAAGATCTCAGACAGTGTTCTCCAGTGTCACAGCTCTCAAGTCTAATTGATATTGGAAGGTTTTATATCATATTTGAAGATAGACAATATGAAAAACTGATCAATGACTATATGTAATATAAAACAATGATCATTTAGACCTTATTGTAAGAGAATAATATTTGACTTTTTTCCAATTGGTTTGTATGACGCTTTATATTATTATGAAAGAAAGGACAGTATATGTGAAACAGTACATGAAAGTGTGATTAGCAGTTGTTGCAGTCATATTTAACTAGTAATGTAAGCAATCTATGTATGATTTTAATCAGTGAAATGTTTTGTATCTCTGCCTCTCTTTATCGTAGTTAACAAAGGATTTAGTTGCCCTCAAACCATTTAGAGTTGATATTTTTAACCCTTTCCCAACAATCGTTCAAGTCTTTCTTTGACTTTAGCCATACTTGCCCCTTTCCATTATCAAAGACTCTCATATATACATTACGTTCTTCTCTCGTTTTATTTGCTGCATTTGTGATAGGACATCCGTTTCTTTCTTGCTAGAGGTGCTAGTTCTGTTTTCACATTAAACTTTGTGTTGTTTTTCTTATTAAAGAGTTTAGCAGCTACTTTTAGTATGCATTGTCTGTCAATCAACGTTACAAAAGCCATAATAATTGGTCTTTCTTTGTTCTTGGGATCACCCATCCTGTGAGAACTTTTGATTAAACATTTCTCTATTCATTCCTGTGAGATTTAAAGGAAATATGAAACTTGATTCACTTTCAAATGTCAATGATCTCGTCACTTGAACAATAACTCTTTTAAGTTTAGAGTATGCATTGTTGTCTCACAAACTAATACTAAAGAGTGCAGAGTCAAAATACTAGAAAGAGATCTAGAATTTGGGTCCCTTAACGACCAATCTGAATATTCGTATGCGAAGTGCATATAAACAAATCGTATTCAAATTTTCTTTATAGTAGGCTGTTAGTCACTAAATGACTGGTATTCGAAATGAAATGTAAAATTACATATAATCAACATTATAGTTAACATGTGGTTAGAAAAACGTATTGTCATTACATTGATATGATTCAGATATTAGATAACATAAATGTTTGGTGTTGGCTTCTTTGAAAATAGCGAGACATTCATTCAAAAAGGGTGTATTCAGTGTGTGAGTGATATATGCTGCTATTTATCACAAACCATAGATGCAGATACAGACAATATACAAGGCAGATAGACAATGAGCTGTATACATGATCTCAATACCTAAGTCATAGACATGGCATATAAATTCACTTTGCTGAAAACATAAACTTTGGTTCGGTAACAAAATACAGACATTTATTCATTTTAACAAGGATGATATATTCATTTCTGTATGTGTTGACTCTAATATATTCTAGATAAGGTGTAAGTTAAGTTGACAAACGATCACCTTAACCGTAACTATTTCATTTCAAATACTTACTTCACTTTTAAAATACAGAAGTTTATTCATACTGAGCTACCATATTGTCTCCATGCATGTTACGATGTATGTGTTTATGCATTGGTTGACTAACTCTAACAGGGACATAAGGCAGTATAAAATGAAAGTGACTCTTTGGGGTATCATGAATTATCCACACAGTTTGACATAGGCCTGGGATATTAAGATGCTCAGGATAAAATATAGAACATGGTTCACGCTCAAAATATAGAGATCCATTCTCACGAGAATGTCACCATGTGTGTCATGATATATGCTTTTGTGCATTGGTATATAGTTCCCACACTTCCCAAAAAAGACACACGACACCATAACAAGAACATGTACTATTTGTGATATCTCATTACTCCATGAAATATCTATTACACCTGCACTAGGAAAACCTGCTCAACAATACGTGTGAGTGCCAGTCGTGAGTTTGGAGTAAGATGTAGATTGCTATTGTTAAATCATAAACCCAAACTAAAATATCTGGAAGGACTCTTAAAGAATAAATTGGCAAATGCACTAGACGATTTGGCTGTGGAAACAACCCCTATCTTAGACAGGGCTAGGTGGTTATGATAGTGTAAAACAATAAGCCATTTTGATCTGTAAAGCATCTATTAAAGAAGTCGATCCCCAAAGGTGTTCCCCAAATGCCCTTTGAGAAGAGTGAGAAAAACAACTAAGCAAAATCATCTACTTGTGATATTGAAACATCTACAATGTAGAAAATAAAATGCTGTTTATCATACACATAACCAGTTTATGCCAGAATTTGAAACGGCCCAAGGACATCTCTTGATGAAAAGGTATATTTGATCTCTCCAAGTTCTTTTTACATCAAAGGAAAAGTTTTAACTGACTATCACAATGAGTCGCTTTGTATGGCACAAAAAGTACTCGTGTAAGATGGTAAAGATGAAAGACTGTTATGTTTAATGAGAAAATGTGACTTTTATGACCTCTCCATAGTTTTTAGTGCAAAGGTAGCACACAGTGATGTCACACTAGTGATTTTTTAGATTTTGTTTTAACTGTGTTGTCTGGTTATTGTTTTACCTCAATATCTAATCTCATATCCGTGGGTGGGAAAAAAGATGAGGGATCACCCCTTGAAGGGCATGCAGGGATATGCCGCTAGTGTGTGTTTACTTTATTTTCTTGGGTAACAAGCGTGGGGGTATACTTTCTGGCCATTGGATATACTTATGGGTATGGGTTTCATCCACTTTGTTAGAGTGTGCTTTATGTTTTTTGGGAAATATGTTTTTATGATTTTCATCCAATTTGTTAGTTGAGTTGAGTTTGTTGTCTTGTGTTTCTTTTGTTCAAGAGATGTGTATGTGTGTCAGTCTATTTGGTAGAGTTGCTTTCTGGCAGTGGGGTATGATTTTGATCCAGTTTGGTAAAGATGAGGATATGCTTTCTGCTGTTCTTCTTTGTTAAAGATGATTGTATGGGATTCAGCCTATTTGGTATAGATGGGACTATGCTTTCTGACGTTTTGTTTTAGATGTGTGTATGAGTTTCAGCCTTTTTGGTATAGATGAGACTATGCTTTCTGACGTTTTGTTTTAGATGTGTGTATGAGTTTCAGCCTTTTTGGTATAGATGAGACTATGCTTTCTGACGTTTTGTTTTAGATGTGTGTATAAGTTTCAACCTATTTGGTATAGATGAGAATATGCTTTCTGACGTTTTGTTTTGGATGTGTGTATGTGTTTCAACCTATTTGGTATAGATGAGACTATGCTTTCTGACGTTTTCTTTCAGATGTGTGTATGAGTTTCAGCCTTTTTAGTATAGATGAGACCACGCTTTATGACGTTTTTGTTAAAGATAGATACAAGAGATAAGACGTTTTGAAAAAAATACAATAAACGACAAACAATACCAACTTGTTTGCACGACTATACAGAAGGGTTAATGGCCGCAAGACGGAAAGTGGCGCCACTGGGCTGGATATGCCAGCCTAAAACAAAAATATGAAATAAAGGAAAACTAAAAAGTCAGGATTTATTGTTGATATCGAGCTAACAATGAACAGACCCTTTTCAGTGTTACATTTGAAAACAGCCAAAGATGCACCTGTTGCAGTTTTAGATCATGCTTTGAAGATGTTTTCAAAAAGGGATAAGCCTCTCTGGTAACTATAGACCATGTTGACATTTCTTTCAAACGCAACACCTTAGATAAATAGTATCCAATGTAGTGCGTGTAACTTAAAAAGATTACTATTGGAGATAATATAATCTAAAACCATCCATCACTAGATTTTTTGGTGATTTTATTTATTTTTATTTTTATTATGTAAGGTAAACTAGATATTCTTTTAAGTTTGACTGCTACCATGTAGACATGCAGGGTTATTAGATATGGTGTATTATGTTGAATGACAACTTATCTACTTCTAAAGCTAGGCCATTCATGACGTTAACACCCTGGGTAATTTGACCCGTGAATTCGTGGCAAATCATACACAAAATCCTCACCCTAGAAGTTCACCGCCATCAGCTAAATTGGAAACCCCATACTGCGAGGGAAGAAAAGGGCCTTTACGAGGAAGGATGGTATGATATTTAACTTTTGCACGTTTTGCCCGCAGGGGGGAGCTACCAACACTACATCACCTTATTAGGCTAGACGCCAGGAAGCCAGCTTCTCACGTTTCGTAACCCTTTCATCACAAATACATCTGACGTATTTGAAAAAATATTCCAAAAATGCATCAATATCTTTAAGATGTTGGAATGAGATACACAATTCCTTCAAAGAAAGTATCGCACAATTTGTATTCATGATCAACTGCCATCCAATCTAAATGCTTTAGAACCTAATGTTTGTATGTGTAATACTACATGTACGCCTTGTGAATTACATCTTTTATGCCTAGAATTTCCTATGAAAAGTATCGTCTGCATCTATGAATGTTTTGACAATAACTTTGTAATAAAACTCAATTTCTGTTATTATTTGAATGAAAGATGTAGGCTAAGTCATGATTAACATTTCTCCTTTTAAAATAAAGTGTTCCCACGAAAACCTTATCACCAAAATAAAGAGACGATTTATGGCTGCCACAGGTATGAATGGATCTTTCAAGGGAATAAAGTGATACAGGTAGTTGTAGACGATGGTGAGTCCATTAGCTTGCATTAGGGGGATAATAACAAAACGAACAATATATTCCGTATCACACCTGTGAAAGCCTAGGGACAGGATTTACAAACGGCACTCTCAACTAAATTCTGATAGCATCGGAGCAACTCCTCAAAAGAGGGGTTACAAATTAAACCCCTCACAATGGTAGGCTGTGTTCTTGTTTTATGCTTCGATCATCTTACAAACGACACGAATGTGCTTTGCCATACATTAAAGGAGTAAAAAGCTTGCTAGCACACTAGAGATTGGCCTGATAGTGAGGGCAACTTAACCCATTCACATCTGGAGCGTAGTCATGGTCTGACAAATTTGTGAATATTTTGATAATAAAGCAATATTTTGAGAAATATTTCACTGAAAGTTATTGTTCCTGTTGAGTTTAACAATCCCTCTTCAAATATTTTTCAAATTATACTAAAATTAGTGAGTTTTGTTAAAAGTTACCAGATATGAATGTTTAAAGCCATCCATGCCTTGAAGGTCCCCATAATGCCCATGGCTTTTGCTGATATCTTACTGAATAAAGCTTCACATGCATTTCTTGGGGAAGATATGTATTAGTTAGAACCATACCAACAAATCTCCTCCAAATGTATTGCAAATATATGCTTGATTCCTAAGTGATTTTAAAAGAATATCAGATATCCAGACGAACTCTTGACACAAATAGGTTAAAGTCACTCGCTAACACTAGTCTCTCACCTACATCCGGTTGATAAGGATCCCTATCCCATTTAGTCACTCTCTCCACAATTTTACACTATTATCATAAATAAAGTGAATGTTTCTAAAATCTCACTTCCTCCGTTTACCGATGTTTTATACATTACAACATTTTTTGAAAATGAGAAGAAACAAACAAATGTTTTGTGGGGCACTTAAATGGAAAGAACAACCGTGACCCAAGCTAAGGACAGCGTCATTATTTTTCGTTCATTCATAAGGTGGCGCCTGTGGAGGTGGACGTACGTGTGTGTGTATGTGTGTGTCCCACGATAGTTGGTGGGAACATTTAACCCTTCAAGGCTAAGGCTACTTTCATCCACAGCACAATGATCTACATATTTTTGTAAATCATCTAAACCATATCGTGTTGGTATTCATTGGATAGCTCTTGTTGAGTACTCTACATGCGTGTACCTATATACCAGGGTTCATGTCATTTTCACGTTTTTGCGTCATTTTGTATTTGCCAAATTAGCCACCACCAGCATAAGGGTTAAGGATATGCCAACCAGTTCATAAATACCACTGCAATATTGAATTCTGTTTATCATCACCTTATTGCCATGTTGACCTGTTGTTGTCTAGAGGTAATTATCCGTTAAAAGTGCTGTCTGGATCTTTGAAACTTTGGAAAATTACATTTGATAAAGCATTGATTTAAACAAAGTTGGATACTCAGTATTTGGAAGAGTTGTAGCTATGTTGCAAACAATATTTTCCTCCAAATGTTTACCCAAAATAGCTGTTGTCTAAACGATACCTACATAGTGGATTAATACTTAATTGTAAGCGTTTTATAATGGAAAATGTTCGAGTTTACAGGTTATCAGTTAAGTTTCCCAAGATATTTCAGGTGTGAAAGGCATGAAGGCATGAAGGAAGGCAGGTTTGGGGGTTTTCGTCGTTTTCAAAAGCTTAGGTCATATCACGACGAGATAGAAACCCAGAACCGGGAAGAAATTCCCATCCTTTTACGATTAGTTCCAAGTGGTCTTTCAGTTGCAGAAGGACCATAGACAGTCCGCCACAATGGCCGCACATTTATATAGCGACCAGGGCAACCCGCTATTCAGGGGACCCAGCAGAGACTCGAACCTGAAAACTCATGCTTGGGAGCCAGGTGTCGTAACCACTAGTATGTACATTGTATGTATATATGCATGTGTGTGTATGTAAGTATATATGTATGACTGTATGTCTGTCTGTATGCATGCATGTGTACGTATATCAATGTATGTATGTATGTATGTATGTATGTATGTGTTAGTTGGCCTCAAACTCACACTTAATCTTTAAAAATGTTGGTCAAGGTCAGAGAGATATCGACAAAATAGTCAGGAATGGACATGCATGAATGGACAATGTTAACCGGACACCTACAGTACACATCCACATTAAGGTCGACCCTTTTAGAAATCTCAGTTTGATTTTCCTGAAATTTTGCAAAAGGAAAGAACATAACACAGTGATCTTCAAAACAACTTAAAATCATGAGGATATCGATTTTTGAAAAATTAATGCAATTTATGTCACAAACATCACTTTCTCCAAAATTAGTGTCTTTCTTTGCTAGATTTATCCCCTCAGAGATACTGCCATTGCCTGAAGTACTGTTCTGCCTTGTTGAAATTATTTTTCTGCTGTTATATAGGAATTATTGGGCAAAATCAAGGAATTCGAGAAACAAGTTTTAACCCAAAATTGATATAAGTTAGAATTGCCTAGTTTAATTTTCACCAATTTTTGTCTACACTATCTACACAATGTTCTTAATAAGAAGACATAAAGAAAATGATAGGGCATCGTGTTAGTTTTCGAACCACAGATGGTCAAAGTTCGTGAAATAGGACCTTTTTGGGGCAAATTTTCATGAAAATGTTAGAAAAGAGTTACTCAATTGTTATCGTATATGCCCATCCTTATATAAGATATTGTTGAGCAAGGGAACCCCATTCTATACACATGAATTTTCACAAATTATTCCTGAAAATGTGTCAAAACATCAAATCCAATGAATATGGAAATCACTGTAGACAAAAACAAAAAAAACGCCTAGGATGCTTGTTATGATAGGCATGTGTAATCAGAATTGGTACACATTAAATGAAAATCAATTTCTTTTCAATTTTTTCAGTGATTTCAGTTAAATTGTAATAAATTATTTTAGTGTGTCCAATACCCAATAGGTGTCACCGGTATAGAGTATCGTAAGACCTTAAAGAGGGCGCTGCCATTTCATGATAGCTATTTCCCCGCTGCTTGCAGCCATCTTTACCACACGCTGGTCGGGCAAGAAGGCGTTCCCACTCACCGAACAAACAATGTGGTTTGTGTATGGTTTACCTTTATTTGTTCACCTGATCAGGTGAACATATTACAGGTGAGATCACGACGGAACAATGCTATTGTATTCAATACCACCTGGCCGAATTACGATGGGGTGAAATAGAAAATGGAATTTGCAATGAACCCATTTAAACTCTTATAGGGTGGCCAGGGGGCGCAGGCATTCGATCAGAGTTCATTCAGACATACTTCATATGATACCAGAATATCACAAAGTGATGTTTAATGCTTTGGGCATCAATGCGTTTAGGTTATGATAAAAATGTAAACGCTAGTCGGCAAAGTTACACAGACAAACACACACAGGCTTGCATCATGCATGCATACATGCATGTATGCATACATACAAACAAACAAGCATGCATACATACATACATACATACATACATACATACATACAAACATACATACGTACGTACGTACGTACGTACGTACGTACGTACATACATAGATACAGAGCAGTCGCTACGCAATGCTTTAGACATCTCGGCTATCAGGGCAGTTCCACACCTTTCCGGGCACTATGGTCACAGGTCATGGATTGCATATGCATTTATGCTTACCTGTTCAAAAAGTTATATTTGATACCCTTATACGAGTAGTAGAAATAGAATAGCAGCTGCTGCTACATACATTGTCATTGTCAGTGATTGAAATAATGTCGCTTCTATATACTAACACTCTACTTTTTTATCGCTATTTATTATTTCTTAAGTAAATATATTTGTCTAAAAACTGTTTTTCTCTATCTTACCGCACACTTATAATGTGCTAATGGTTGCATTCTAAAGTGTATGGTATCATTAAGGTGCTGTTTTCCTTTTTTGACTCTGCTTTATTAGAAAAAAGTACCTGCTTTCTTCTTACGAAGAACATTAAATATGCGAACTTAATACCACATTCGCATGCTCTCCAATGTGTGAAAACAGCTTGAGTTGAAATGCTTTAGTATATCCGGGAACATTTTAACATATCTAATAAAAAGGTGTATCATTTGAAGCATCACAATGTCGTGGACACTGATTTAGTAAGGGCTGTCCGGACACTGGCGCCAGGTGTTCTTAGTATGCCTACAGCATATATACCAACATACTCACCTAACTACCTACCTACATTCATATATAAATACACACCTTGCATACACACATATACATACTTATATACGTACATAGATACATAAATACATACATACATACATTCATGCATAAATACATACATACATCCATATACATATACAGACACACACACATATATGTATACATGCATATATATATATATATATATATATATATATATATATACATATATATATATATATATATATATATATATATATATATATATATATATATATATATATATATATATATATATATATATATATATATATATATATATATATATATATATATATATATATATATATATATATATATATATATATATATATATATATAATCAAAATCTGTTGAGATCTTTGTCGCTTTTAGTCATATCACTGTGAGCGATGCAACCAGGCTCGGTGAGAAAATCCATTCCACTTTATTCGAACAGTCCCAAGGTGTATTTCAGTTGCTAGTGTTACATGTACCAACAGTTTATTTTTCAAGCAGACCACCCTGACACCTTAGAAAGGGTTGACCCCAAGTGTGTTCTTTCCATCACGTCCACAGCAGCGAAGTGCTCAATATGATATAACATTAGACACCGCCCGCTGGCCACCAAACTGTACCGTATTGTTCGATGATGGATGACCAGAAAAGGTTTACCTGTGAACAACAGGTAGATTAAATCGCCAATCATCGATCACATAACATCTAATCAAACACTATTTATCTCGTTGACAAAAACGGCACATAACGTCACGCACGAGATCTCGCGTGGCTATGTATCGGGACACTATACAAGCAGGAATCTAAATAGCGAAAAGCTGGAATGATTGATTGCTGGAATTAGTTAATATGTCCTAAGAGTAGGACTTTTGGACACCTGAGCATACTCAATGCGGTGAATTTGTGTTTAGGGGAACTAAAACACATGGCTAATTTTAGGACCTGTTTGGTTGTCTGGAGTTCTTCCGAAGGATAGTGAGTTGGGTTAGTCGGAATTGTTTCAATATTGTCATGATGTTGTTATGTATGTATGTATGTATGTATGTATGTATGTATGTATGTATGTATGTATGTATGTATGTATGTATGTATGTATGTATGTACGTACGTATGTATGTATGTATGTGTGTGTATGTATGTATGTATGTATGTATGTATGTATGTATGTTTGTATGTATGTATGCAAGCATGCATGTACGTATGCATGTCTGTCTGCCTGGCTGTCTGTCTGTATATATGTATGTATTCATGTACTTATGTATGTATGTATGTATGTATGTATAATCTTTTCAATAATGCATTTTTCAATAGTTTCCTTTTGAAAATATTTACTTGAGTATTGATAAGGCAATGCTATCATTTTAGAATTTTGATTTTCTCTTCCTTAATGCCTGAACAAAAGGACAAAATATCATGTTTTTTTTATATTTCAAGATCATTTGATGGTCAAATTATTCTATAAAAGAAAGTTTGCTCTCATAGACTGCATATGTTCCAAGTATCGAAAAGAAGTATCATGGCACCATTCTTGAGGCATTCTGACCCAATGTGTCAGAGTGCAAAGTACATGTACTTGACGGTCGACTGACAACGTTCTCATGGCGACAGTGCAACTCAAAAGTTGACCTCTGTTTCGTCAATCTATTCATGTCCCGCCAGAAGTTCTAATCTTAAATAGTTTGAATTGGTAGTAGAAATCTCATCATCGTATTAATGTAATCACTCTTAAAATAGAACTCTTTCCTTTATAGGTACTCCCTTGTCCTTAGAAGTCGTTATCCTCCCCCATTATAAGTATGCCGAACAATATCTAAGGAAATCCATTACATTCCATAGATATTGTTACACCGAACAATATCTAGTGAAATCCATCACATTCCATTGTGTTGCCATCACAGGCTGGCTATTTGATAAGGAGAAAATCCAATTAGTCGTATAAAGCACCCAAACTCATTTATCAATATTGACGTTTTCAGGTCGCCTTTGTCATGTCACAGGTAAAAGATACGGTCAACTTAACACCTTCCCACAATGCAATGGTGTCATAACACCCTTTTATTCTTCCTGTTTGCGTAACAATTCAGCGGTGGGTCGTGGAGTACCAATTGTAACTGCCCGAAGGGTATATATACACTGCTGCTAACCCTACCGGGACGAGGGGTGCGGGTTGGGTATGAGTACATCACATGTTGTACCCAGGTCAAGTTTTAACTCATGTAACAGTGGTATTTGAGAAAGGATGTTACTTTATATATATATACACTCACATAGCTAGTTTTCACATACGATACCTTCTCATTGGCAGTATCTTTGAACATTTTTGCAACATATTCTGTACCTATGTGTATTGACATGATGCACGAATGAACAAAAAATAATTTAAAAATAAAAAAGTTATAACTCATTTATGCTTAATGCTTTCACTTCTAGAATAAACACATGGTATAACACATACGGTAAAATTTTGATAATAAAGCAATATTGCGGGAAATATTTGTCTGAGAGTTTCTGTCCCAGATCGGCTTAACAAATGCTCTTGAAAATGTATTCCAACTTTAGTGTATCAACTTGAACCACATTTTTAATCATATATTTCACAAGAATCACTACGTCGACCACTAGTATGCTCCGGACGGGAATAGACTGATACTATGACTCACTTATAGCCCATAGACAGCCCTCCAAGACACCGCACATTTATATAGCGACCAGGCCAACCCGCTTATGGGAATCCCTCGGAAAATTGAACCTGCGAACTAACGTTTGGGAGCCAGACATCGTAAGCAGTAGGCCACTGCGGATACCTTAGCACAGTGTTAAAGAAATGACTTCATAGTGTTAACATAAATCAGGTTTATAAACTAGAATAACATGTCCTTGCTATGTTATTTATAAGGTTATATAACTTGTTTGCTCTAGGGCAAAAAAAGAAACTGTAAAATAAGAAAAGACCTTTTTAAGAAATGATGCACTTGGGAAGATGTGGGTACTTAAAAGCACACGTTTTTAAACGTCTTAGGTGAACAGAAGAAACGGCAACATATAAAACACTAATACATTAACCCGTTTGCACCGGAAGTGAAAATATGGTAGGACAATTTAAATTTGAACAGAAATTATCGAATAGGGTACGGTTTGAAAGAAAATTGAAGATAAATTGGCCAACAGAAAATAAACAACAACTTGCAGTCAAATATTAATAAAATTGCCTTATTATCAAGATTGTTCATTGCTTGTCAGATTATATGTACGCACCAAATGAGAAAGGTTTAATTCCTGTAGTAGTTTTTCTTCATTGGACATCATTTTATGTTATATAAGGTATGCACATGCTACAGCTCAGAGATGAAATGGTTCAGATAGTTAAGTAATAGGAAAGGTAGTATATAGGTGTAAAGGACCGATTGCCACGCACCACTGCCCCCCACAATGGTAATATAAGACCTAGTATGCGTAAACTCAGATACGAACTATAGACATTTGATGTTTAAAAAGATGCTCGGGTGAAGTCCTATTCGGTTTCGTTTTATATTTTGATTCTGGTATAGGTTTTGCTGTGAAATTATGTATGAATATATTTCTATGTATATATATATATATATATATATATATATATATATATATATATATATATATATATATTATATATATATATATATATATATATATATATATATATATATATATATATATATATATATATATATATATATATATATATATATATATATATATAAATATATAAATATATATATATATATATATATATATATATATATATATATATATATATATATATATATATATATATATATATATATATATATATATATATATATATATATATATAGATAAATAGATAGATACATAGATATATAGATATGTATTTATATATATATATATATATATATATATATATATATATATATATGTGTCTATGTATGTATGTATGTATGTAAGTATGTATGTATGTATGTATGTACGCATTCACATGTGTTCATGTATATATATATATATATATATATATATATATATATATATATATATATATATATATATATATATATATATATATATATATATATATATATATATATATATATATATATATATATATATATATATATTCATGTATATATATATATATATATATATATATATATATATATATATATATATATATATATATATATATATATATATATATATATATATATATATATATATATATATATATATATATATATATATATATATATATATATATATATATATATATATATATATGTATATACACACACATACCCCAATCAACAATGCATTGTCCGATGTGTTGCCCTGGGTTATCCCCATCTAGATCTCTGACTGAGTTGCTCTATTATAATCATATGGGAAAGGTTAGAGCCGACGACTTATCTTAGCACATCGAAATATGATAGCAATGTACCTAAACAACGGTTACATTGTTCTGGTGTTATTTAGCTAGGCCTTTGAGCAACGGTGTGTGCGTAATGTGTGCACTATGTCTGTTGATGTCGTTATGCCTTAGTGAGCGAAGCAATGTGATCATCACAATCCTGAAATGATACCTGCTTTTTAACCCATCAATACTTAAGAGGTTCTCTAAAATGTGACGTCTGTATCTATGATACTTTTGTTAATAACTTCAGAATTAAGAAAGCTTTGACAAAAGTTTTGAAGGAGAGTTGTTGGAAATGCTCTGAATAGTATCCTTCCTTCAATTTTTTCCGGACTTTACTTTTGCCTGCAAGATTTCATCAAAATTGTCAGGCTGGTTTTGGCCGCTGCAAGCATTAATGGGTTAAGAATATAGTTTTCCACTTGGCACAGTGGTCGATATTTTTTCTAATTTTGATTTTTGTTCTTGCATGAAAATCTCTTAAGGTGCATATATGTGTGATATACTAGAAATCTTGCCCTATTGAACACCTCTTTACATTGAACACATCCGTGCTTTGAACACTTTCATTATCCGTTACCTTGAGTGTATAGTTGTAAGTTTAGGAATAGGACCTCTATACATTGAAACCTTACATACATTGAACATTCTGGATTCCCCATGAATGTTTGATATACAAATGTATAGTATCACTGTACATAGTAGTAACTGCACAATGACTAATAATAACATTAAATTCCTGCATAAATGCAAACAGAAATTAGTTCAATCGTGTAAAATGAAACCTTAGATTTAACTTTCAAGATTCTCGAGCATTGGTCCTATTTCGTATACACGAAAGTAAACAGCTACAAATTGAATAGCTGAAGAAAAAAGAGAGTCACCTCCAAATTTTATCATTGCTTTTGAAATCTTATAGCTCAAACAATTTTAGCATGTTAAGACTCGGTCGAGCGCCACTTCAATAAGACATTCTCAAGTATTTCTAAAATAGAAGATGTTATATCATTACTATCAATTATCGCTATCATCAAGTTTGAAATGCACTAAGGTATAAGCATGTCAATACCAACTGGGATTGTTTAGTGAAATATTTTTCAACACACTGTTTTGTGATCAAGATATTTCCATTTGTGTCAGATCGTATGTATGCTTCACATATAAGAACGTTTGAAGTAACAGAATTAAATAAAGGTGTGACTATTGTAAAAACAGGTAAGTGATGTATAGCCTGGACAAATAGACAGGACTCGACGTGTGTACAAGATCCAGACGCACAAATAAGAAAAACTGTTGTAAAAACTTGAATCGGTAATGGAATTGTGTATAAATAATCTATATGCATACAGTTTCGGTACCTTCTTTTATGTTCGAATTCTTGTTATATTTACCTTTGATCTTTTTCATTCAACTCAGATTCTAAATGAACGTTAGTGTTACCTTCTCCCTTCGCTCAAATTATGTTTGAAATTGTCTTGTTATTGTGTTTTTGTCAGAGCATATCGCGAAAACACACACACTCACTCACACACACACGCACGATGTATGTATGTATGTATGTATGTATGTATGTATGTATGTATGTATGTATGTATGTATGTATGTATGTATGTATGTATGTATGTATGTATGTATGTATGTATGTATGTATGTATGTATGTATGTATGTATGTATGCATGCATGCATGCATGCATGCATGCATGTATGTATGTATTGTATATGTATGTATGTATGATTGTATGATTGTATGTATGTATGTATGTATGTATGTATGTATGTATGTATGTACATACGTACTTACGTACGTAGGTACGTACGTACGCACGCACGCATGTATGTATGTATGTATGTATGTATGTATGTATATTTGTATATGTGGATATGTGTTCGTGTGGATGTATGGATATATGGATGTATATATGTGTGTGTTTCTGCATGCGTGTATGTGTGTATAATTCCAGTGCACTTTTTTCTAATTGTTTTCACTATAGAAATCCTAGCCAGTAAACATACATACAGTGTGTTAAGCATCCACAAACATACACATAACTCTGACATATACATTTATCACTCATATCCCCCCACATGTAATACAATCAATCATAGTTATGAACCTGCCACTTTACCAAGTGAATAATGCCTATCCTCAAAATCATCAACCATGTACCAAGCACTGCAAATGTAACCCCGAGTACTTGTACCAAAATGGAATGCGAAGAATATACTCTCTATGTATCTTAGTGGTGAGAGATGTGGCGATTACTATCAATTAGTGCTTTTGGAATCAACTGGGAGGCATTTTAGGAGGGTGTTGAGTATGTTGTCAGCGGGTAACAAGTATGGCATTGTGGCTTAGCACAACCCAGCCTAAGGCTATACCGTTATGACTAGTACCCTGCAAGGTACTAGTAAGGACTGGGGTACGTACTTCTTTTCGTAATCTATCGGGATGTGCTACATTTAGAGTGTGTTTTTGATTTCCTTTTTGATAGATGAGGTTATTCGTATCGGATGATAGTGTTATGAAAGGGTGAGGCGACATTGGTATGTTTTGTAACGTTGCGGTAGAGTAAGGTTACAGTTTACCAAATATCAATGTTATTTGAGGATGTACATGTAATTGCACATATTAGTACCCATATCAGTTTTTGTATAACTGAGATGTACACTATGCATTATTCTATTGACATATTTTATGAATATAAACTGTACAGTATTGATTACTAGTAGTTGCTTATAAGGAAATGAGGGGTACACAGAACCATATTAGAGAATACAGGACAAAACAACGTATTAAGCGAAAAAGCATTCATACATATATATATATATATATATATATATATATATATATATATCTATCTATCTATCTATCTATCTATCTATCTATCTATCTATCTATCTATCTATCTATCTATCTATCTATCTATCTATCTATCTATATATATATATATATATATATATATATATATATATATATATATATATATATATATATATATATATATATATATATATATATATATATATATATATATATATATATATATAAATATATATATACATACCAAGGAAAGAATAGATGATTAAAACATAAGAGAAAACACCCAGAAAGAATGATATATCTACTTGTAGTGTAGAGACAAGTGGAAACCCTCTATAAGTAGTGTATATACATACCCTCCTCCCCACCTGCCCACACTTTACCTGTGCTGCATCCCCGTGGATTGCGTGCTTCACCACTAACACTTACCTGCCCAGGGCTCCTCATACAGGTAACACACTGTCACCTCTAGACAACTGTAAATGGTCGCCATGATCATACGCAGGTCATTATGTTATGCCTGTAGCTACACGTATGCTGCATTGGCGGAATGCTCTCTTAAGCTTCTCAAACGTACATACATACATACATACATACATACATACATACATACATACATACATACATACATACAGACAGACAGACAGACAGACAGACATACAGACATACACAGATACATACATACATAGATACATACATACATACATACATACATACGTACATACACACACACATACACACATACGTACGTACGTAGCTACATATATACATACACACAATCATACATACATACGTACGTACGTACCCACGCACGAGCGTATGTGCGAACGCGTGTGTCTGTGAATCTTGTCATTTATTGTGAATTTTGTCTTGTAAGATTGATTGTGTAACAATAACCATCTACAGATATTGACGAATGCTGTTTTTCATTTTCTACTAAAGTAAGTGAGGCCCACTCTTTTGATCGATGCAATCAATCGTGTATGTATATATGTATGTATATATGTCTCTCCCTCTCTGTCTCTCTCTCTCTCTCGCTCTCTCGCTCTCTCTCCCCACACACATACATGTTTGTGAATGTATGTATGCACGTATGTACGTACATACTTATATATATATATATATATATATATATATATATATATATATATATATATATATATATATATATATATATATATATATATATATATATATATATAAATATATATATATATATATATATATATATATATATATATATATATATATATATATATATATATATATATATATATATATATATATATATATATATATATATATATATATATATATATATATATATATATATATATATATATATATATATATATGAATGTATGTGTGTGTGTGGTAAGGGATGTGTGTGTGGCAATGGTTGCTCAATCTATAAGGAAATGTGATAGGAAAAAGCAAATGTTTATCGGATATTTCAAAGGCCAGTTTAATGAACTTTACATAGCGTTTATAGATCTGGCTGGAAAGTTATACAATTACAAATTACAAAAGTAGCACAACCCTCACTACCTTTGTAAAATTAATACGTGTAGTGGAGATTTAACATTTATCATTAAGCTAACAATAATGAGTTTGTCGTTGGAGCAGAACTGGATTTATTACTTTCAACTCGGAGTGTATACTTAGGAGAAACAGAATACGTTCTACCAGTAATATTGAAAGCTATCGTATTAAATCATCTAGTGCCATGCACACACCGTGCGATTGGCAAATTATTCAACCACAATTATCCAAATATGTTTTGTATCGGGTGGTGATTTTTTACCCAGAATTCCATTATGATTGTTGGGATATAATAACAATAATTACATTGTCCCGCATTCTCGGGCCCCTGTTTAAAGTGGGCGATGATTCGACATCTCTGCAGCCCGGGTGCCTATAGGGTGCTATTTCACGCATTTAAGGCATACCTGGGGATGAAAAACAGTTTATCCCTGATACCCCTCGAGTAGATTGGCGTCTTCTCACCTGATCGCGGAAAATAAAGGTTTTTCGTAATTGTTTTGGGTTGTTGTTCTGGCACAAACGGCGCTATCTGTAGATATTTTCGCCTGAAACAGCCACTTTACTGCGTCGCTGCTACGCTATAATTACAGTACTTCAGACAGACCCGTTGGAAAAACATTTGCGCTAAACAAAACGAACTTATGCAAGTGCCGGTTGGGCCTAGGGCCCATTGGCACTGCCTTGTCTGCAAGTCATTGGCAAGTCAAAGGCAATTTTGAAGCTCATAACATGTAAGATGTATTACTGTCTCTTACCTAGCGGTTTAATGCTCGGCTACATAACATCAGCATTGTTAAAGGTGTGCGTAAATTGTCGCTGCTCAATTTTCGAGGCGAGGGTCCCAACACGATTAAGCTTAGTTTCACCACATTTATGTACGGTGAAGCGAACACATCACCTGCATATCAAAAACGCCTTTTAAACTCCTCCTCCTCTTCATCATCATTATCATCATCAACATCATCATCTTCTTCATTATCATCATCATCATCATCATCGTCATCATCATAGCATTCGTCGGTGTTGTTGTTCTTGTTGTCGACGTCGTCATCATCATTATCATCATCATCATCATCATCATCATCATCTTCAATGTTATCATCATTGTCGTCACCATCATCATCATCATCATCATCATCATCGTCATCACCATCGTCATCATCATTATCATCACTATCATCATCGTCACCATCATCATCATCATCATCATCATCTTCATCATCATCGTCATCGTCATCATCATCATCGTCATCATCATAATCGTCACCATCATCATCATCATCATCATCATCGTCATCATCATCGTCGTTGTCGTCATCCCTAAACATCTTTGATATCATCATTGCCATAATAGTCTTATTCCTTTGTTACCAACTACATTTATTTTGTATAACTATATACATGATGAGTATAATTCTATTTTGTAACTACGTTACAGTCAATAAAGATACATACTAGTACATTGCCATAATATTCTTAGTCGCACCTATCTGATTGATACAACTCTCAGGTATCCGTATCACTTGTGGTATGTGTTTTAACATTTCCATCAGTTACCAAAATTGTCCAGTGTTTACAAATAAGCTTTTACGTTTGTTTCTACGTTTGTTTCAAGCAAAAGTCCTTTGCACTCTGGAAATTTGCTAAAATATGGGTTTGTGAAATATGAATCATATTTTATTTCAATCTTTTCGTGACCGTTGAAAGTTTTTTGGGAAGTCTTTGCAAAGCATGAGTCAGTACTCACCACAGCACTTAACCATTCTTCCAATACAACAACCTGCTAGCGTGTTACCCAAAATAAGTTTTCGTCGCATTCACGCGATTTATATCTCCATTCAATATGGCCAGTGTGCGCTTATGAAATGCTCTTAAAAGTCCCATATTGCATTCGTTCATGTCTTTTACCTTGAGGGCGCCCCCTATCGTTAGGGGGCGTCACTAAATCATGGAGTTCTTATAGCCCCTTGTTCCATTTTAGGGCATTTCACTTTTCACGAAGGGTGTGGGATATGCGTCATATCCGCCTCTTTTTCGCTCGTTATTCTTTTTAGAGAAAATGTTTCCTATGTGTAGTATTTTATTAGCAGTATAATAAATGAGGGCACGTGGGATCATACAGAGTGGATAGTTTGTTCAACCTGTTCTTGGGGCACTCAGTTATATTTGCGATATGTTTGGACAAAAATAAAGATAATACCCGTTCATTTATCTAAGTCTGTTAGAAAGAAAATATTTCAAACTTTAAGGATCTTCTTTTATTTTTCTGTGAGAAAGCTGCCAGTGACTTGGGGTTAGGTGGTGGTTTTCGCCGGTTAAACCGGTTTCCTCCACTATATACAACTGTCTAGTCACGAATTAGACATAATATGGCATAAATGTGATGAAAGAAAAACAAAAA
>OZ012686.1:14276330-14301330 GCA_963942565.1 Maea johnstoni | reverse complement strand
TGCCTGTATATAATTCATCGCCAACCGAAGGGTTGTGATTTTTGTTGGTTTTGTGGAAGAGTCCGGGTATTGGGGTACGACTTTCTGTAGTTCATCAAAAGCCTCGTTTATTTCATGCATGCGTCCTCGCTCTCTGGCGTTCGCCGTTCGCCGACGGTATTTGCTCAAGGGTGGGGGTTTGCTTTTTGGTTTCTGCTGCTTAGGTTCGCTTCTTCGACGTTCCGTTTGTATTCTGTTTATCAGGGAACTTTGTCTCAAGTTATAGTCCTTAGGCTTTCTAGCTCTTAGCTGCCTCCCTTCACCCGAAGCTACCCCACTACTACTGTCCTTACCACTGTCAGAACCACTGGGGCTGGTACACGGGTCTTTGCCAGCACCCTCATCACTGCACCCTTCATCACCAACACCACCCGTCTCAAGTTGGGTTTCCAAAACACCCTGCTCAAGGGTATCCATCGGCTCAATGCCACTAGCCATTTTTGTGGTTTTAGTGGATTTCACATCAAACGTCTATAATCCTCAGAAAACACAAAATTGTCCTCAGAATAGTTTGTGAGGTTCAATCAATCCAAATGCAATGAACAGTCCAATGTCCCTTAAAGGTAAATCCACTGTCCGTTTTGCTAGCTTTGTACTAGTAGTACGATAACACTCTCTGTACGTATATCTCATAGGCTGGGTGCACAGCAAACCCGGGTATGTTTCACTAGTAGCGCAGTCATTGAGCTTTTAGTGCTGTTTACCGCGAGACCTATATTTATATAGAGTGGCGTACCTGCTACGCCCGCCCCCTTTTATGGTGAGCGCCTGTCTACCCCTCTTCCATTGACAACTTCGCTTGGATGGGTTGGAACAGACGGGGATGAATGAACGGTGTAGGCACACACAAGGCACCCGCAGCAGAATCACAACATGGCGACAGCTTATCAACTTCTCTGATCGCTGCAAAGGGGGGTGTTTGGGATCCGCCTCATGCGCAGCTTTGGTGTGTAGTTGGGTACCTCCGAGCACCCCTTTACGCAACCCGGGTTGCACGGTGCCCTGGTGGAGTGACAGTACACACACTGCTATTAGCCAATCAGAACGCGCGAAGAAAAGAAAAACAAAGCATGCCCTTGGAGTGATTGGTGGAAGGTGTACCCTCGACTTCAAGGGGGCGTGGCGTAGGAAAGGGGTTGTCCCTTATATCTCTGCCTCTCAGGGTAGCATAGGAGCACTCTTACTTAGTGATAGGAGGCCAGTATGAGAGACAGAATGCACACACTTTACTTCTAACACTTCGCTGTCCTCCCATAGTACAGGTTTCTAGAGGGTTCAACTTAATCGTTGTTTGGCAGGCTGCAGAAACATACTGAATGCCACACACACACACACACACACACACACTTTTAATCGAATGAAGCACACTGGATGAAGTTAGAGTAAAATTAATGAATTAGCACACATACACTTAAACACACACTTAACCAAAGGTTGTTGAAATTAATAAAACAGATGAACTTGCCTACAGTCAGAATTTAGATTCCTCATAACATAATTTTCGAATGTACCGAAGTAGTGTATCTATGTGTAGCCTATGTTTTGAGCCCAATTTAGGCCCATTAACTAGTTCTGTACATTTCTTGAGATAACCCCATCATTATTAAGTGTTTTCATTTTTCTAAATTCACGAAAGTCTTGTACAAATTGTGTATGAATGTATGTATGTATGTCGGTCTGTCTGTCTGTCTGTATGTATGTATGTATGTATGTATATATGTATGTATGTTTGTAATCAGGTATACATGCATGCATGAATGCAACTTGGCTAGGATCTATACATAGAAATACGTGCCTAAAATAGGCAATTGTAACGTGAATAATGCACAATTTACAAGTAGCAGAAATTACAAATTAACTCAATTTGTGGCATGAGCACTAGTCAAAGTTTCCACTATGCTTGTGCACAGTATTCGTGAAATTCCTGATTCACAGCTAGCTAACTATAAACAACACGCTAAAGTCTATATAAAATGCCAGCCTTCTCCTTATGAATATTGGGCAAGCTACGAAACTCTTTAGCAGTCATGCAGATAACAGGGTGGTGCAGTTTCTTGCTGTCCCAAATAATCGACTACTCTAATACCTTGATCATAGGTATCTCTGTAGAAAAAATGTACAGATAGGTAGTTAAAGGAAGGGATACGTAGTCCGATCCATGTCTTGGTAGCGGCGCTCAGTGAGCAAACACCCTGTTTAATGTATAGCTAAGTTCAATTCAGTTTAAAACTAGGTGAAGATGATTTAATATTGTGGCAGATTTTAGGAGATACCACGAATTAGGATACGTTTTTGCATGTTTGTAAATATTTAGATTTTCTATGTGCGTTCAGTTCAAGACATTGTGTTTTTCTTTGTGCCGTGTAAGGCTATTGAAATAGACCTTAATGTTTTAGTTTTCTCCTTTCCTTTCTGTATTATTGTTTGTGCACTTACACTATACATCTCTCGGTGTGTGTTAATAAGATATTGATGCATTAGTAATTTCATATGTCTCACATGGTCAATCAACAATACAATACAATGGTACAACAGCAGTGCATGCCAGGACGACTTCACATGCTGCAACATCGTGCACCAACAATGTCACGAAATATTAGAACATCAGTATATAAGTCGTGTCCCTATGAGCTACAGGATATATTCAAAAGGTCATACTCCTAGTTTCCAAACGTCTTCTACATTATTTAAACCAAAAAGCTTCTTAGATGTATATATTACAATATTAAATTACATACATTATATATATATACTAGTTTATACATTCGTATATATTATACATTCGTATATATATATATATATATATATATATTTATATATATATATATATATATATATATATATATATATATATATATATATATATATATATATATATATATATATATATATATATATATATATATATATATATATATTACAAGCACCATTTCAAAGGTATTCTCAGCCAGGTACCTGCTACATCTATGATCTATTTCTACAACGCGAACTTAAAAGTTTTTTAGATTTTGAGAAGGAAGAAAGGAATGGGTTTTTACATAGCTTCTAACAGCTTAGGTAATATCGCGATGAGAAAGAAACTCTAAATTACCCTCTCTTCTTAAATAGTTCCAATGCGTCTTTCAGTTGCAGGTAAGGACCTCCACAACGCCACACATTTATATCGCGACTAGGCCAACCCGCCTGTGGGGATTCGGTGAAGACTCAAACCTTCGAACTCGCGCTTGGGAGCCAGGTTTCGAAACCGCTAGGCCACGGTGAATTTCCTATTATATTTGTAGAGAATATATATTACAAGCCCCATCCCTTACTCTTTAGCTATAGCTCCATCATATTGCAGCCTCCATCCTTTGATTAAATATTTGGAAAAGTAGAAGTAATGTCGTTCCATAGTTGTGAGCAATCTAAAGTCAACAGAATACTTGCATTAGCAAGAAGACATTTATTTGATAATAAGTATTGTAAACCTTTTATGATTTTTATGATTTATGATTTGAATTTCCGTGACCTATTTTCTTGTTCCTTGATAGATATCACTACATTTGTAACTGCTTTCCCAAGTTGACATTTAAATCTTCGTGACCTATGTTCTTGTTCCTTGATAAATATCACTCCATTTGTGACTGCTTTTAAATGTTGCCGTTTTAACATTCTGAATATTGTGACCTATTTGATGGGAGGAAAAGAAATTGTCAGGTTTTAAACCCTTTTTTCATATATTACTCTTCCTTACCAGTTGTTAATATCATACCAGAACGAACTGATTGGTGGCCTATTCGGCTGCACTTTAAAGATCTCACTAAACACACACTGCACGCTTTTGAAAGAATGGATGGTCACTTCTTGATTTTATTATATATAATGATGTCAAAAAGTCACATGAAATCAGTGACAACTGGCAACCTCCCTGATACAGTATATTGTCTCCCTTATTTCATAATAACTGCTTTTATACTTCAGCAGCTTGGCACCCCTGAAACAAATTATGATATTTAATCCATCTGGCCAACTTGAAATGGAGACTACTTCTTCGAATCGTCTAGATAACAATTGACTGTTCCCTGCACCTTAATTTAGACACAAGAGAAACGCCTCCTGTCTGTCTAAATGACCACTCTTGCACAGGGTGTCTTACTCAAACCATAAAGATAGGTCCATCCCAATATGGGTATCTATTCACACCCTGTCCATGGGTGATGGACATGTCCCCTGGCAAGTTAAAGTTTTGCTGCATTTGAAATGGTGTGCGTGGAGATGAAATGTATTCAATGAGGATTTTTACGTCAATTTTAACAGCTTAGTTCATATTGTATTAAAAAACTAGAGACTGATAGTTGGAAGAAAAGTTATTTTATGATATGTTTATTTGGTGGAATACTCACATTGCAAAATACCTACCTAAACAATTAGTGAACATAATTAACACACGACCTTATGGCAATGAGAAAACGAAGAAACATAATAAGACTACGAAAATTATATAACTATAATACGAAACTCGATGAAAACCAAGTAAATTTTGCAACAACATATAAATAGGATGGGCAGGATGGGCTGAATCAGAGAGTGACTAGAATTGGAACTGTACGTTCAATTTGGAGCAAAAAGGATAAGAGAGTAAACAGTAACACCAACAAAGAGGGATCATCTTTAAGAGATCCCTGGTCCTCCCTTTGTTTTACAAATGTCGTAGACTGAAATAGCAATCATAGTTATACGATCACCAAGACATAGAGAAGAACAGGTGTCATTAATGTGGATACCTCAAGGGGAGGAATTTAGAAATATTTTCCATTCAACAGCTTAGATCATGTCACGACGAGTTGGAATTGTCTATTCATTACGAATAGTTCCAAAGGGTCTTTCTGTTGCAGAAGTATCATGTACAAACTTCCACAACGCCACACATTTATATAGCGACAAGGCCAACCTGCTGATGTTAATCCAACGTTGTCCCAAACCTGTTACCTCACGTTTGGGAGCCGGGCATCGAAACCAGTAAGGAATGGCGTACCTCTTATTACCTTACTTACCTAGTGACGAATGGCTGTGTTAGATAGCCTTTTCCTGGTAGATGGGTTAAGGAAAATATGAAGAGGATATGTCATGGCCTAGTAGTTATCATGCAAAGCTCCCAAGTGGGTGAACGTGGTTTCTTACTAGCGAGTTGGTGCGGTCGCTATAGACTGTGCACTGCTGTAAAGGTATGTCTATGGTGCCTTTGTAACTGAAAGAACCCTCCTTGGGACTTATTGAAAAGAGAGAAGGTAATTTCTAGTTGTTTATGAACTTCTATCATGAGTAGTACGGAACAAGAATTGTGTTTATTACACCAAGGCTTTTAAAAATTGCTTAGATTTGTAATGAATTGCTCAGTTTCTGATCGATATGTCACATACATGTATTACACCTCCACATAAATAATGGTGACTATTTGAACCCAGTTTTATTTTCACAAGTATGTAATGAGTTGGTTAGTGATACTATTTATTTTATTTCCTTGGTTTCTTTGTTTTGGTTGATTTGCTCTTTTGTATGATTTTTGTAAACTCGATGTACAGCCAATTAATATACTAATACTACAATTAGCCATAAAATGACAATGGAACTTGATTTTTCTTTTTTTTCTTGGTATCATTATTCTTATATTTTCAAATCTATATTTCTTGGTTTACTTTTATTCTTTATCATGGAATCGCATTAATGGCTGCTAGAGCCAAAGATTTTAAGTTCTTCCCAAGTATAATACCATAGAAATATCCAAAAACAGTAATTTCATAAAAACCTAAAAATAAGGTCAATGTAAAAGTATTAATATAAAATTTGAAATAAGACAGTTGCCATATCATAGAGGTAAGTGATTGCAGTTGAGTTGAAAGTCAAATAAGCATCACTTACAGCCACAGTGGTGAAAATAATAAATGTTTACTAATACAAAACGCATTTTGAAAACTTCTCAGACCGTGTAATATTACATGTACATCAAGCACGGGCGGAATTAATTTATTACATTTAAAAGTTGCTCTTTTCTGTAAAAAGGCCACGATGGTTAGATTAAATGTATTTCTAAAGTAGCGTGAAGTTAGCAGCTAAACTGTAAGTTCGAGAGGTATTGTACTCCATAACGCATCAGTGGCTGTACACTGATATGCAGGGATCTAAGTAAACACTGCAGTGTAGCTACCCTTTTATCAAACTGGCGTAGAAAGGTGTCACTACACTGGCGTACAATTACCTTTTTCGGAATGCCACAGGATATAGCAAATATTGAAATATTGCACAAAGAAGTTTGAGGGCGATGCATCCAATAAGAGGATCCGCAACTTTTGAAATGACTCTTTAACTTATAGAATAAATGAAGGTTTAAAGGCACATCGGTACACAAAAACCAGTAAGTGCCATAACAGCTTATCACAAAATAGTCCCTTGTTATTGTTGACGAACAACGGCAAATCAATAATTTTTCTAAGTGAAAAAATAAAAAGAGAGGCAGTAAGAACATAACCTATAGATACAAAGTGGACCAAGGGATCTTTCAGTTGCATGGTATACACAGACAGCCTCACAAATCCCCTTTTTATTAGGCGAGCAGGGTGCAACACCAGCGCAGGGTAACCCAGTAGGTGCAAACTCCTATTGCACACCATTTATCAAGCCAAGATGCTGTGCCCCTTGCTCTGGTTTAAAGTTTAGAGATACATCGAGAAACTGTTGGCTGGCTTTAAGAATCAACATTTCCAAGTTACAGTTACTTCTCTTACTTACACTTGTCTTCCCCTTTGTAGAATTGTGTAAATATGTGTAGAATATGTTTCATTTATTTTCAAATTACCACATCTTCCTTCCGAAGGTTCCATATCTGTTCCTCTACAGAACACAGTGTGGTTGTTGTTTATCATACTCTCTTGATGACCTAAACTTATTATTTTTATTTTACTTATTAAAGTGCATGTAAATGGACAGGGAATAAATATGTTTCCGCACGGCGGTATGTATATAGAATATCCAAGTGTAGCATTATGCGTATATAATACTCATTTGGAATATTTGGATAAGATAACATTGCGATAGATATTTAAGCTATATATTTGACAGTGTGTGATTTACCAAAGAAATTGTAAATAAGGTCTTTATTTTATTGGTCATTATAATAAATCATTAGAAACTGCCACTTCTTTTCAGAGCGTTGTATTTTCCTGTTGGTATAATGAAAAAAACCTTTCTAGATCGTACAGATATTTGACATCGTTTTTTATATCAGCTAGGCACGGATTTCTTTCTTTCTTAAACGAGTCATACATGACTTCTTTAGTAAGTGTATATGCTGAGTTAACAACAGGACCATTTTCTAAATCACCCAATATTCTTCTTGAGTCAATTAGATTGTATTCAAGAAAACCGATTTCTGATAACTAGGCATTCACATCCACCCATAAAGCATCCATAATCGGACACCATGTATGTAGCATTTTTACAAAAGTTACATTTGTCAGTATCGAACTACAAAGATATTGCTATGTAGTTCGATACTGCTAAATTTAGTTGTGCCTTTTTCCCCATTTTACGGACAGTTCTCCTAATATTTGGTTACCCTTGGGCTGAAGTAGTCTATACAGATTAGAGACACCTATACAGATTAGATTATTTTAGCACATTCAAGGAAATTTATTCTAATATCATATCTTTGATTTAGGAGTTCCATTGAATGAGGGACCCTGAGATAATCAATAAAATCTGAGACAACCATGATTCCCTTTTCTCTCCATCACCTCATAATCTGTAAACTGTAAGCGGGGTTTTACCAAATAGGAACTTCCATGATAATGTTTTATCATAAATGCTTTGACTTTTCCATAGGGTTCTTAGGGCATCAAGCACATTTAGGCAGAATTTATTCGTGGTCATCGTTTCAATTCTATCAATGTAGTCAGGGAAATAAGTGAATACCCATTCCAACTCGAATTCTTTAGGGAAAATTGTCCATTTGCTTGTGCCTTGTAGGTATCTTTCTAGCAACACTAATTTAAGTGCAGTATCGTATATTCTGATATTTTTGTCCTCCAACCTTGATTTCAGCCTCAAAAAAGTTCTTTCCTATACTTAGGAGCTTTGCCTGCCCATAGAGAACTCTGCAAATAGGTCATCTAACTCTTTTATAAGCTCTTCATTGGGGCTCGGAAAAGACTGAAGCATATGGGTAAATTTTGACATAAGTAGAGTCTTTATTGAAAACTTTGCTGTAAAGGTGTTTTGTTGTTGTTTGATACATTTTGCTAATTTGTAAAAGGTTCTAAGGGAGGTTTTATAGTTAGTAGAAGGTTCTCCCCAGAGACTTTGGACTGTGAGTGTCAGTAAAATATTCCAGAATGCTCCATTTGTTTCATGTAAAGTAGTGAACATCAGATGTTTCTGTAGAGGATATTGTTAGGCTGAAATAGTGGCATCAGGACACATTGCTTTGGGACAGACATCTACATTTCAGTTTTGAATCTGTGAGAATTGGCTAATCGCTGTGAGCTATATATATATATATATATATATATATATATATATATATATATATATATATATATATATATATATATATATATATATATACATACATACATACATACATACATACATACATACATACATACATACATACATACATATATATATATATATATATATATATATATATATATATATATATATATATATATATATATATATATATATATATATGTGTGTATATATATATATATATATATATATATATATATATATATATATATATATATATATATATATATATATATATATATATATATATATATATATACATACATATATGGATATATATATATATATATATATATATATATATATTTATATATATATATATATATATATATATATATATATATATATATATATATATATATATATATGTATATATATATTTATATGTATATATATATATATATATATATATTGTATATATGTATGTGTGTGTATGTAGGTATGTGTGTGTGTGTGTGAGTTTGAGCTCAACAGAAAATCTACGTACAAACCAGAAATTATCCAGTCAATCTAGTTTATATCCATGTTTTTATCATGACAGGTGATTTGTTGCATGCCATATACTCTTCTGTTTGACCTGACTTTACTTACTATACGATAGTATCATAGTGTGTTTGACGAAAGCTGACACTTAACAAAGTTGCTGAGCGGTCCACCCCAGGGGGTCGAGAATGAACGTCGTCGTCTAGGCTTAGTTATTATTCTATAATACCCAAAATGATTTATGACAAGAACTTCAAACTCAGCAATAGTCTTGTGAAAGACAAAACTCATTTACTCTACTCCTTTGGGTGTTTCACTACTTAAATATCAAGTGATATTATGATTTGAGACAATGCCATAACATAGTGGGTGTTGAACTCTCTGTAACTTAAAACTGAGATGTTAAACAACAAACAAAGCTACCTCTTGTAGTTTGTGAGATATGATTTATAGGGCTAGTGTTAAGGGACCCTTATAGAGGAGCTAAACCATTCAGGGTGCGGTTATGGAGTCATCGTGACTTATGGATTTTTTTAGATTATCCATATTGCTTTAAGAATATGACCAACGTCTCGATAGAGATAGATGCTCACAAAAATGCATTTCTACAAAAGCTATCTTGACCTACTCGCCATCAAAGCATCTGTCACGTGTATTCCTGACAGTCCACAAAATTAATTGTCCCAATGCTGTCTAGTTCATTGAGGGTCCCTCATCATAACGCCTTAGAATAGGTTTATATTGTGACTGGCATTATGTGCGTTATATGATCAGAAAAAATAGTCTACTAAGGTACAATGAACTTGAGATTTTTATTTCTTATCTATCGCTGAGGATTTATAGTAATATGTCGAGCTTTTGTGTGTGGTGGGATAAGGATCAGAAGAGTTGAATGTCCAGTGTTTGTCGTAGAAAAGCCATTCACCATCCTTCTAGACAGATACTGTCCCTCTCTGCATGTATGATCATAAGACTGCAGTTCAAATATTTTATTCTAGCACCAGTCGACAAGTCATCTAATAGCTACTGGTAGACCAGTTGCCCTGGCATGCATGGCTGTGCGGCGCATCACAAGCATGTTATGGTGTTTATGTCCATGAATAAGAGTCGCAGTCCGGCCTGAGGTAGTGTAAAATGCATGGTCTGCTTGCTCATTCAGTTCAGGAATTAAATTCTTTACTGTATCTTGCCTGTTCTTACGTACCCAGTCCCCTGAAAATCCCTGTTCTCTAAGTTATTTTTACATTTATTAGACGTTTACCTGGATCTATTGCTTGCCAATCCGGCAGACTGGCTGCTTCCAGATTTAGAAGTCATTATAAGTTGTGACACTTTTGTGTCAGTCCCGTCACTTATGATAATTTTTGGCCTATATTGGAGGACTTCATGCATTATGCTATGCTTGCATCGATATTGTTTAAAAGTTCTGGAAAGACACTTACACTACGGAGTATTAAGTGATTTAAAGTTAAGTGGCTACTTCTAAAGTGACACTTCTCTATGGCTTAATTGGTCGTAAATGACTCCTTGTGAAAATGTACAAAAGGTGTGTGAAGTACAAATATTAGCAGATCCCCGGAAGGTCAGAGAATGAATGAGTGCTTAAAGGCACATCGGCACACAAAGGCCATTTAGTGCCATAAAATCTGAATGAAATAATGGTCCTTTGTTATCGTCGAAAACAATCACAAAGCAATAAATAAATACATATATTCACAAAACTATATATTCACAAAACTAAATATTCACTCCCTGAAGGTCAAATGCTGTAAGTTTTTTTACCTGCGGACCTGCGGTAAAGTATACCTCTACAGTATATTCTGTGTGGATGTCCTCAACCTTATTTCTGGAAAGAGTGCAAAGAGGTTGGTTCTTAGTTTGTCCTTTTCGTTTATCGTTCGTTTCCAATGCATGTTTACTTGGTACCTGTATCTGTGAGCCCGTAAGCTATAACCAAACGTCCATAAGTTTGCACCTGTCTTCCTGCCCCCCTTTCTATAGGGGTGATGACAGGGCAAAGTCGCCAGGTCAGTAAAGGGTATCCCCATCTGGCGGTTCCTTAAGGTGTGATGTTAGTGGTGACTTAATTTACGAGATGATCACAAGGGGCAAAGCTATGTCCTATTGTAAAAGTGGGCTTTGCCCCCAAGGACACCCTTTTCATGCGAAGAGGGTGCATATTTTGACCCAATAACCTTAAAGCGAATACTGAACCCATTTCGGCCCTGTGTGTGACTAGTCGTAAATGTGGCTCATTCAAACACGTATTACTTCCTTATACTATGGCAAATATTGTGCATTTTGGGCTTGGCATTTGTCAGAGTCGAAGATTAATACTCTTCTTTACGAGAACCTGCTTTGACATTTAGTTTATTGACACCTTTCTGTAAATAAATGCTATATAGTAACTTGTCATTTTAAAAATGATTTAGGAAAAGAAACCTGGCTATATGGGGAAAAACCACCGATCAACCCTAAGTTATTGGTAACTTTCGCTCATGCCTAGAAAGGGGATTTGAACCCTGAACCACTCAGCTATTAGGGCAGCCCCTATCACCAACGGGTAGAGTAGGAATTGCACACAAACAGACCTTGCCAATGCAATCTAAACCTCTAAACTGCATTGGTACAAAAGAGATCCAGAACATTATCATTGATCAAAAATTATTGTCTGAAATATTTTTAACTTACACATATATATCAATGGTAAAAATTGCAAAAGCTAGCAGGTGTTAAACTTTCATGATGTAATATTAGTTAAAAGGTTAACCAATTGCATCAATATCTGAAGTGCAGACATGGTATAACTAAATTGAACCAATCTCACCATATATTCCTTACATATGCGATTATCATAGCAGTTATCCCAAATAACCCTGTTTATGAAGCTGTTTTAATCCTCAATATGTAGACAATATTAGTATGAGCCCAAGAGTCATTCCAAGATTTGGTATTAGCCTTAGAGAGTTTTTGGAGAAATTGGGTTTTAACCCTGACATGATAGCTAAGTTCCAATTTCCTAAGAGGCCTCCATGGACATATCTGACCCCTATCGTATATCTCACTTTTTATTGCATGGAAGGTTCAAACAGAACCTTCTACATACACGAGTTCAGAGAATGAAGTGAAAGCTATCCACAGAGGCTATGCCTTTATTTACATTGATGTCTCTGTTCTAAATGTGAAGGCTGCTGAAACTGCAATCATTGACAACCATTCCTCTATTGAGTGCCATCCTAACAAGTCGTTCATATTTTCTGCAGAGATACATGCTCTATATCGTGATCATGATTGAGTTGAGACATCTAATGATGATGAAAATAATTCATTATATCCTCCAATTTAAAGTCTGCTCTTCAGGCCATCTATGGCTAAGACCGGACAAATTATCTTGTCTTCAAGGTGCTTTTATGTCTTCATTGGCTAGTACAGTCTCATGTGAAAAGCATATTAGTTTACTGGATTACCAGTCATGCTGGTACTAGGGGTAATGAGGAGGTGGATGCTGCAACCAAGACAGACCTATTGAGAAGAATTACAAATATTCCCATTCCACATGGCGATTTTAAAAACATATCAATGACCTTTTAAAATGCAAATGGCAGCCAGAGTTGGGTGAAGCCGCCCAACAAATTACATGTAAAACATTTTCAGCTGGGTCTGTACCCCAGGTTTTTAGAATCATTAGGCTACGTGTTTTAGCAAGAATACAAATTGGTCACAGTCATTTGACTCATACCTTCTAAAAAGAAAGGATAATCCCCAATGTATAGCCTGTAATTGTCGTTTCACTATCAAGCATATTTCATTGACTGTGTGGATGTTATTGACTCAATAGACATTGTAATGCAAGCACGTTAAAGGAACTTTTTGAGAAAGTTCCTCCAGACAGCATTTTATCTTATTTACGTGAGATTGGTCTGTATTACCGATTCGAATGCAATTTGGGCATGTGACTCGGCCACTATGTTTGCTTAATCATTTACTACTAGCTATAGTCACAATTTAGCCTCTATATGGCAGGAAAAGTGATCATAACAGAGCTTCAATATATCATTGTATGGAATAAGTTCAGCATTCATCAAGAAGAAATTTCCTCTGAATAAATCTCAATAGATTCTATTCACAGCAACAGGTCTGTTCTCTAGTAGAATATTTCAACAGCATGCCATGATTCATATCCCCACAAAAAAGATAAATCAAAAGGTGTACCTAGCTACGTGGGTTGGCAAAAATCCCTTGACAGTAATAAAAGAACCCTACCAAACCCCTTCTGAATACCCTTTGCTTGCTACCACACACAGATACCGGTTCTGGGCGGACTCGAAGTAGCATATTTTTCCCTCATTTTACTAAGTTGCCAATTCGGCCAATTGTGCATATTGACCCATTGGTAGCCTCCCCCATTGTGTACCTGTCAATTTATCACCTTTTATTCTACATAATGCCATTGGGTACACCTCCCACATCATACCTGTAATGAGTTTCAGTTATACCAACTTCGGGGGTCCTACCTTACAAAGACACCTGTGTTTTCTACTTGGGTACCATTTCAGCCTATCTTTATACCGTATTAAGATGCCACATAGTCATCAGCTTTCATTGCAAACAGTTATGGGCGTTGCTTGAACTATTAATCAATAAGATCATGTATTTGTGTTTTTCAAAAGAGGATGGGATGAGCAGGGAGGCTAACTGACAGTACGTGCTCCTATTAGTCTCGTGTGACTTCTCGCGTGATTTGGGATTCTTTGCGAGTGATTGGTAAACCTTGAAAAGGTTTCTCCTTTATCATCAATCATGCACTGATCTGACAAAGGGGGCTGTCTAGGTCAAATGTGTCTCATCAATCATAACTATAACCGTTGATTCTTTATACAACCATCTTTTCAAGGCTTCTGGCTTCTCCTCTTCATGTTTCATACGTGTATTAAATGGCTCACTATAAACAGTGGATGCACTAGGTAAACTTTAAATGATTCGCTCACACCACCTACTGTGAGCTATAAAGGGACATAAACTACTGTAGGACTTAATGCAGTGCAGTTCTGAATATGTAGGGTATTGCATTACTTGTGTAACTATAAAAAATAAATAACCCCCTGCATGGTTTGCACTTTCAAAATTGTCACCTGCTGCGATCAATCCTCTACAGTACATAGCATTGAGATAACCATTACCATAGTTCATTTAACTTTGCTTTACTACTTCTAATACTACTGCTGCTGTTGCTACTACTACTACTACTACTACTACTACTACTACTACTACTACTACTACTACTACTACTACTACTACTACGTCTACTACTGATAATATTATAAACAATGGTGAGAGTTAGCACCAGGAGAAAGTGTACATATCCTTACCAGGTAAACATTATAAAGGTAGAATGGGAGAGATCTGTTGACACCGGAGTACCTATGGTCTGACATGGAATAACGAAGAGTAGATATCATTCCAATATAACACCAAGGTAACAGGATAGAAAATAAATGTGTTCTCAAAGCATGAACAAAAAGTCTTCCTAAATTAATTTACTTTCAAAGAGAATCTTAGAATATAACTGAAAATTGATAAACGGATCGTAATTTCTAATTTGAAATATAAACTGAATGACTGCAAAGGCCTTTTAAAACATGAGATGCACCCTTTATTTGCGCAGTGAAGGCATGAAAAGAGCTTGGAAAAATGACTGCGTGTCTTTTGAATTGAACATGATTTTTCTCCTTTTGACATAACATGTCAAGAACGAGTATCAAGAAGATCTATGATGGCCTTAATGGATAAATACCTATGTTGGCTTAAGAAAGTTATATCACTTACAGGTTCTCTCCCAAGATAAACAAACAGTGCTCAGGGCTACAACTTGATTCCGTTAAATACCCAGGTTAAGCCCATGTCAAATTTCAAGAGGTCTAGTAAAAAGTGTCTACGCCATATCTACAGCTATTTTGGTGAGAGTGAATGTTATCAGCTTTAACCGTATCATAGATTTATATTTTTTTATTTAGGAGAGCATGGATATTAAATAATATTGCAATTTCAAATGCATTTTTCCATCAAGGAAATTTAGAAAATAATATAGAATATGTTATGCATTTACTTTACTCCCATCCTGTAGTTAATAGTCATCCAGATCAGTCATGTGTTAGCCAGTCAGGTACATTGATCAGCAACATGCATATTGATTTCAGAAAGCAATTGTTTCTGATGATATCAGAGCAAATCAAAATATGCGTTGATTTCCGATATTCAATATAAGTGAGACTCTGTAGTATGACATCAGAATGTGTTTATTTGACATAAATACAGTTTAAGATTTTCCATAATAGGTTAGTGACACAGACCATGCATTACTTTATTGTCCATCAACTACTCAACTCTGCAGTAATGTTGAAAGTTGGGTGGGAAAAGATTTTCGAAATGTGCAAATTGTGTAACTAGGATAAAGTGTTTGGCAATCTCAAAGGATTCTCCGTGATAAAGGTTACTATTCTAAACACAGAAAAGTAGTATACATGAATAGAGAAACAGGGGTAATGAAATGCAATTTAACCTAGGTAAATCACATGTATATCAACAGTTAAAGGTTGATGAATACTGAGCATATCTCAGTATGACCCTGCACCAATTTGTAGATAGGCAGAACATAGTATATAACTCTTTGAGACACTTTGAAATAGGAATTGAAACATGTTCCTTTATACTTGCTGTCACGATTTATCAGTTTGCATATTGTCTGTGTTTAGTGTAGTTAATATGGTATATGCATTGAGATTATCTGATTACTTGAGATTCAAACACGATACGATTATGAATGTGTACTTATAGATGCAATAAAATCATCTCTTATAGCATTAAAAAAGATAAATATCAAATCAACTGAAAGACAGAAATATTAGGACAATCCACAAACACAACATTATAACAGACCAAATACAGGTTCGTGTTTAAAACATATATAAATGGGGCTAGCTGAAGGTTTTGGTTCAGATGTTAGGTTATATACTAGTATTCAAAAGCTAAGGAATCAATCCTCGGCCAGTGGCACACACACACACACACACACACACACACACACACACACACACATATATATATATATATATATATATATATATATATATATATATATATATATATATATATATATATATATATATATACTAAGTATATATATATATATATATATATATATATATATATATATATATATATATATATATATATATATATATATATATATATATATATATATATATATATGTATATATATATATATATATATATGTATATATATATATATATATATATATATATATATGTATATATATATATATATATATATATATATATATATATATATATATATATATATATATATATATATATATATATATATATATATATATATATATATATATATATATGTATGTATATGTTATACATGTACTATATGATGCCAAAACTAGAATAGGAAAATGTGACCTACAAAGATGGAACACTTGTGGATGATGATTTAGTACAGAGGTAATACACTCTTGACAGGTTTGATATCTGCATTCATAAACACCCTTGTATCTGGTACGTCACCTCTTCTAGTTTTGTACTAGGCATGTCCTTGCTACCACACCAGACTGTGAGATTATGTCAACCAGCAGGATCCCATGTTTTTTGTGGCATGACATGATCAAATATGGCTTCCTCAATTTTCACTGCTCCACCAAGTTTTTACATTAGTATTGTATGTGTGCAATGTTGGTAGGGTAATTAATCATATGCCTGCTAGTTGCATACTGTGATACATAAATCTTAATGCACTTTCTGACTAGATTGTCAAAATCGAAATATTTTATGTCATTTTCATGTAGCAATATGTAACTTACACAGAAAATTAAAATGGGAGTAGGTCATAAAACCATAACAAGATGCTATCTAGTGGAACTGTAATCGATATCGTGTATGGACTACTATCTTGATGTATTATTTGTACAGACCTCTGTGCAATCATTAAAGGCTTTTTCTAAGAAAAGGGAAGCTAAAGAAAGGAAATTTGATCCTAAGACAATCTACATGCAGTACGGCATTGTCAAGGGTATACCACACACACACACACACACACACACACACACACACACACACAACTCTGTAATTCTGATTTGTTAGCTCGTTCCCTATCTCTCACATTATAAAGCAACTTTTTATATTCGGGTGTGTTTTGAGCTGATATTGCCCTACCCTAATCATAACCCTAACCCTAATGAGACGGAAAACAAGAAAGATAGTTGTAAACCCAAAGTGAGATCGATCTCACAAAGCACCCATGCTTCAGTGACCACTATAATTTAGTGTTGAAGGTGTTTTCACAACTCAGAATTACAAGTACACACACACCTCATCTTACGTCACAGTTTTATTAACTAGATTGAAATAATAAAGAAGAGACATATAAGCATATCAAATGTTTAGCGGTCTTGCTTTGTAGTACTATACAGAAATATACCCAAATAACCAGAACCTTGCTTGTTGCACAATTTCGTGCATCAATTACTATATTAATTGTTGAAAACCTACACACTAGTGTCACGCAATGTAGTTCGATTTCAAAAGCTCGAGTATCTAGGGGCTGCTTTGGAATTCATACTCGTAACTGTACTTAGACAAAGGATAACATTGTGTGTGTTTGTTTTGCATTTTGCTTAACCCTTCCATGCTCAGGCTACCTTCACCCAAAACACAAGGATGCAAAGACTTTTGAAAATCAGCTAAACCCTGTCATGTTGGTATTCATTGGATAACTCTCTTTGAGTACTCTCAGATTGGTATCATGTGCCAGGATTTCATTCATGTTTTAAAAGTTTTTCGCACCATTTTGTACTTGCCAAATTAGCCACCACCTGCATAAGGGTTAAAACTGTGCTGATAGCAAAACTCTCCCTAGGTATTATGGTACAAACTTCGAAATGTGTTTGTTTGATGTCCGACCGCTTTTAAATTGGGCGGGTTCAGGTCACAAATGGGTATGGTTTGACTGATGCATTACCTGTTCATTGGAACAGTGGGATTCTATTCCCTTTAAGTTCAATCACAAGGGTGGTCTTTCTTTTTGATAATAACCTTTGAGCTTTGCAATGTCAGCATGACCAACTACCTAAAAGTAAACAAGTCAAAACATTTGTCGTAATCAAGGGCGCCTCGTAAACTGACCGTGTTACGTAGATCACACCACATGGAGCGGGACGAACAGACAGACTAGGTGCAGAAACAAGAGATAAGAGCCGTGATAATTCAAAGCTTGGAGAAATCAACACCGCCATTAATTCTATGTTAAAAAGTTTAAATACGTTTCAACACCTAATAAATTACAGTATAAATCATGGCCGAATAGGGGGTCGGATATATGATCATGTACTAAACGGAAACAAGTGATATTTTTTACTGAAAAAAACTCGTACCTTTTACTCAGTATTGCATTTATGTGATGGGGATTAATGAGTGCTTTAGAAATGTTGTCGTTTAAAGCATGAGTCACTTAATAGATTGTCCATTTAAAGCAATAGTGTGTTTTGTAGTTACAGTTGCAAAGTATCACCCCTTTAAGTGAATTTTGGTCATCTTTTACATTTCAATTGAGCTTTACAATGTGACCATTGTATATTCTTATTATGTATTGGATTAGGAATTTTGTTTATCCTCCGCTTTTCAGCCATACCAAGGCTAAACCGTGACTAACCATTTGTTTATGATGGAAACTGAAATTTATTTCGAAGTTATTCTGATGATTATTGTTATCTGATTCATTTTAATTGAGCTAATAGAATGTGCACATTTTTAGCTGCTATGTTATAAATTTGTAATTTCCTTATCGTCATCTTTTCAGCAACATCACGGCTTACTATGTGTTTATAATGAAGGATGCCGGACTACCCAGGGGTAACTACCGCTTAACCCAAAGACACTGTCAACATTCCTAATACGTTGCTCAAGGATTCGAACCAGTGACTGTTTAAACGGTTCGAGACAGCATGCAGTGCATACGCAACATACTAGACCATTCAACTATTGGGGCAACCCAACCTTGCTGTGCGTAGGCAGGGTTTGATGACCCTCCACAATTTGTTACCAAATGTTTTAAGATAAACATTTATAAAGGTCGGCTTGTAATTCGTTCAAAGACACATATATACGTGCATGTGTGCATGTATATATACATATACATTGTTCGACAAGCAATTCAATCGTACACACGTATGTACTTGCATACACGCATGAACGCATGCATGCATCCATGTATACGTACCTACCTACCTCCTTGCCTACCTACCTACCTGCCTACCTAGATACATACATACATACATTACACACATAACATACATACATACATACATACATACATACATACATACATACATACATACATACATACATACATACACACACACGTGTACCACAATGTCAATAATTTCAACGAAATGCAACTGTTCATATTTGGCGTCATACTATTCGAGGTTTTATTTTGGCCGTATTAAAGCCAACCCATTCTCAATGGTCGACTAAAGTTGAGTACCCATGAAAGGACACCGGCTAACCCAAAGTCACTGACAACTCTTTTGATGGTCCCTTGCCAGATTCGAACCAGGAATTTTGGCTAAAAGTTTAAACTCAAGACCATGTTCAAGTAGAGTAAATGAAAAAAGATGCTCGAGGAATATAAACTTCAATTTTTCTGGTTAGCTTCTGTCAGATTAATGTTGTTCACGCATGACGGAATTTCGAGTCCTGAGAAATAGGCTATCGGCCAAATCTTAAAAGAGCCTTATTTAGCGAGTTTAATTACCCCCCCATGTAGATGGAATTTTTTACTTTAGGTGGATAGGGGAGTATATGGGGCCTACCAAAATGCCGTGCCCCCACTTTGGGACATGGTCAGATTTGCGTTAGGCCTGGTCAAACTGACCACCCACAAATCAGGGAATCGGCCACCTGAAGCACACATATATTGAGGAATAATGGGGTGGGGGTAAAGAAATTGACCATAAAAATGCTCACAGTTCATTGAATACCACAAGTTTGGTATCAAAATGTTGGTCTGGAGGAGACGTATCCTGTAAAATACTAAACACATAACAAACTCTATTCCATGATGTAATAGAGGTCATTCAAGGTCAAAATGGCTGCCAAATCAAGAATCTGGGATTTTCGCATAATCTATAGTTTCGGTTTATAAACTTCTCAGTTTTTTTGAAGGGATGTATTTCATTTCTGTAGCCACTTTTTCAGAAGGAATACTTTTTAGTGGAGTTGTTCAACATTTTAGAAAGTTCATTTATTAGAAGGTTAAGTCTAATTTTGAGATTTAAGGCACAAAGTAGGGTACCAGGCCCACCTAGTGATCCCAAAAAATGCCAAAAATGGTAAAAAATTGAAAACCAAAATGCCTGTATCTTAAGTTTTACAAGTTGGAAGGGAGCAGATGATGCACCAAAATGTCAGGTTCAATTTTCTCTTCAATCTGGAAGATGATGGTAAAAAATCCTAAAATTAAGGGGTCATTGAAGGTCAAATAAAGGTCAAAATGTCAATTTTTCTCTAATAAATTCAAATTTTGATGAGGATATTTTGATAAAGTAGTTGTGTTTTGTTTGGGATTTAATTACTCCCCCCATGTAGATGGACTTTTATACCTCAGATGGATAGGGGAGTGTCTGGGGCTTACAAAAATGATGTGCCCCCACTTTGGGACATGGTCAGATTTGCGTTAGGCCTGATCAAACTGACCACCCACAAATCAGGGAATCGGCCACCTAAAGCACACATATATTGAGGAATGATGGTATGGGGGGTAAAGGAATTGACCATTAGATTGCTCACAGTTCATTAAATGCCACAACCTTGGTATCAGAATGTTGGTCTGGAAGAGACTTATCTTTCAAAATACTAAACACATAACAAACTCTATTCCATGATGTAATAAAGGTCATTCAAGGTCAAAATGGCTGCCAAATCAAGAATCTGGGATTTTCCCATAATCTATAGTTTCGGTTTATGAACTTCTCAGTTTTTTTGAAGGGATGTATTTCTTTTATGTGGCCACTTTTTCTGGGGGAATGCTTTCTAGTGGAGTTGTTAAACATTTTAGAGAGTTCATTGATTAGAATGTTAAATCTAGTTTTGAGATTTAAGGTACAAAGTAGAGTAACAGGCCCACCTAGAGACCCCAGAAAGTGCCTAAAATGGTACAAATTTGAAAACCAAAATGACTGTTTCTTTATTTCTACAAGTCGGACTAAAGCAAATGATGCACCAAAGTATCAGGTTTAATTTTCTCTTCAATCTGGAAGATGATGGCAAAAAAACAAAAATTAAGCGGTCATTGAAGGTCAAATAAAGGTCAAAATGTCAGATTTTCTCTAAAAATTCAAATTTTGATGAAGCGATTTTGATAAAGCAGATAAAACGATTTGTCATAGTATAAGGTCCAAACCAAGTTACCACAATAACTGACAGATATATTACCTGAAGTATGGTCCACTCTTATATTTTTGACCATATATCGGTAAAAATGAAGTAGTTTTAAGTCAATATGGAGGTGTGGATTATGGCATATAGCAATTCCATTCTTATAATAAGTGCTTACAGACGATTGGTGAGGAAGTGCTAGTATGGCACCACTGTTTAGGTCATAGAAGTTGTGAAAACCAAACATCATAGGCATTGTTTGGTATCAAAATGCTTGTTGTAGGACATTTCTTTTTTATTCAATTCAACCAATCTAGACAAGGTCTGGGCCAATCTTGAATATTTACGGACCAAAATGGCCACATGCCTGAATATGGGTGCACCCAAATATCTAAGTGAAGCAACAGAATGTTGACATAATAGAGTTATATCTTATTGTATGTCAGCTTTCATTTTCAATGAGGAGAACAGGGTTTTAAACTTGCCTATTGTCTTTAAGTGGCGTTGTTGAACATTTTAGAAAGCTCATTGACCAAAAGTTCCATTTCAAGCTTTAAGGTACAAAATAGGGTACTTAGTCCACCTGGCGACTCCAACAAGTGCCTAAAATGGTACAAATCTGTACACCAAAATGACTGTATCTTAAGTTTTGCAGGTTGGAAGGGAGCAGATGATGCACCAACATATCAGGTATAATTTTCTCTTCTAACTGGAAGATGATGGAAAAGTGATACTAAAATTAACGGGTCATTGAAGGTCAAATTAAGGTCAAAATGTCAATTTTATTTGAAAATTCATACTTTGATAAAGAGAGTTTTGATAAAGTAGTTGTGTTATGACATTTTACAATTTCCAATTCAAGTTATCACAATAAATGACAGATAAATAACCCCAAGATAGGATCTGAGAATATATTTTGAACCATTTACTGATGAAAATTAGGTCGTTTTAAGTCAATGTGGAGGTGTGGAATAAGACGTTTGGCAATTTCAGGTTTCTAATAAGGAGAGTTTGTGAGAAAGTGCTAGTATGTGACAACTGTTTAGGTCATCAAAAGTGTGAGCACCAAACAATATAAGCATTGTTTCGTATCAAAGTACTTGTTGTAAGACAATCTTCCCATTTTATGCAACCAACCTAGAGTAGGGTGTTCTGTTGTCATATTAGAGGTCCCTTCCAAACCAGTGAAACTTAAAAGAGTCATTTTGGTTTTCAGATTTGTAACATTTAAGGTACTTTTTTGGGTCGCCAGGTGGACTTGGTACCCTTTTTTGTACCTTAAACCTTAAAATAGAACTTGAAATTCAAGTCAATGAGCTTTCTAAAATGTTCAAAACTCCAATAAAAGACATTCATTCAGAAAAAGTGGCTAGAAAAAAATACATCACTTCAAAAAATGTTGAGTAAACATATCTAAGGTATTTTGTTAGCCAATTATTGTGGTAACTTGGTCAGGAAATTAAGTGATGACAAAACACACCTTCCATCAAAATCTCTTCATCTAAATTTGAATTTCCTAGAGAAAAAGGATGTTTTGACCTCTTTTTTTACCTTCTTTTTTCCTCAAATCTCTTTAACATCTTACATGACAAACACAATAGGCAAGTTCAAAAGCTTTAAAGCTGACATACCATAAGATACAACTCTGCTATGTCAACTTTCTGCTGCTTCACTTAGATATCTGGGTGCACCCATAATCAGTCATTTTGTCATTTTGGTCCCTGAATATTCAGAATTGGCCCAGACTTTGTTTTGAAATGACTCAAAATGTCTGAGAATCCTTTATAAAGATATTTCTCAACTAAAACTATTTCCAGGATAAAAGATGTATTCCAGAAATATTTAATAAGCTGCTAAATGGACAATTCAAACACGATATACCATAAATCATGAAATTGGGGTTAGTTTGACCTTGAATGACCTCTAATATCACAACACTATACCCTACCATCGGTTGATTGAATGAAATGAAAAGATTGTCTTACAGCAAACATTTTGATACCAAACAATGCCTATGATGTTTTGTTTTCACAACTTCTATGACCTAAACAGTGGTGCCATACTAGCACTCCCTCACCAACCGTCTTTAAACACTTATTATAAGCATGGATTTGCTAAATGCCATATTCCACACCTCCATATTGACTTAATATATGGTATATATATGGTCCAAAATAAAAGGGTGGCCAACATTTCAGGTAATATATCTTTCAATTATTGTGGTAACCTGTTTTGGACATTATATAATGACAAAACAAAACTACTTTATCAAAATCCCTCAACAAGATTTGAACTTTTAGAGAAAATCTGACATTTTGGCCTCTATTTGACCTTCAATGACCGCTTAATTTTACTGTTTTTTACCATCATCTTCCAGATTAAAGAGAAAATTAAACCTGATATGTTGGTGCATCATCTGCTCCATTACGACTTGTGGAACTAAAGAATCAGTCATTTTGGTTTTCAAATTTGTACCATTTTAGGCACTTTTTGGGATCTCTATGTGGGCCTGGTAACCTAAATTGTACCTTAAATCTCAAAAGTAGATTTAAAATTTCAATCAATGAACTTTCTTAAATGTTTAACAACTCCACTAGAAAGCATTCCCTCAGAAAAAGTGGCCACATAAAAGAAATACATCCCTTCAAAAAAACTGAGAAGTTCATAAAAGGAAACTAGAGATTATGGGAAAATACCAGATTCTTAATTTGGCAGCCATTTTGACCTTGAATGACCTTTATTACATCATGGAATAGAGTTAGTCATACGTTTAGTATTTTAAAAGATAAGTCTCTTCCAGACCAATATTCTGATACCAAAGTTGTGGCATTTAATGAACTGTGAGCAATCTCAAGGTCAATTCCTTTACCCCCCATACCATCTTTCCTCAATACATGTGTGCTTTAGGTGGCCGATTCCCTGATTTGTGGGTGGTCAGTTTGACCAGGCCTAATGCAAATCTGACCATGTCCCAAAGTGGGGGCACGTCATTTTTGTAAGCCCCAGGAACTCCCCTATCCATTTGAGGTATAAAATTCCATCTACATGGGGGGAGTAATTAAAACCCAAACAAAACACAACTACTTTATCAAAATATCTTTATCAAAATTTGAATTTTTTAGAGAAAAATTGACATTTTGACCTTTATTTGACCTTCAATGACCCCTTAATTTTAGGATTTTTTACCATCATCTTCCAGATTGAAGAGAAAACTGAACCTGATATTTTGGTGCATCATCTGCTCCCTTCCAACTTGTAAAACTTAAGATACAGGCATTTTGGTTTTCATTTTTTTACCATTTTTGGCACTTTTTGGGTTCACTAGGTGGGCCTGGTACCCCATTTTGTGCCTTAAATCTCAAAATAAGACTTAACATTCTAATCAATGAACTTTCTAAAATGTTGAACAACTCCACTAAAAAGCATTTCTTCTGAAAAAGTGGCTACAGAA
>OZ012686.1:14264659-14269659 GCA_963942565.1 Maea johnstoni | reverse complement strand
AATTTACAATGGAGAAGACCTTGATAAGACTATTCTTATCTTATCTTATCCAATCTTATCTTTACTATTCACCTGTTATTTGTATTATGTGCGTGTGCGAGACTTAATTTATGAAATTGACCTTGTGTGGCTCTCCTGTACCTTGCATACAGGACAAATAAGGATAACAGCTTACCGTATCAAAATCCCATGTTAAGAGGAGCAAAGGAGTGGTACCTTAGAGGGATAAATTGCAAATATCCTAGTGTTAACAGAAACATCTGGGATATATAACAAGTAAATCCAGCCAGTTCACAATAAAAAGTCGAAACAAATAAATCAAACGAGAAGAAACTCTACAGCAACAACACAAACATGAGATAATAACTAGATTAGATGTATTAAATCTGGAGTTTGAAATACAAGAGAAGTGGTGTAGTATACTGGCTCTGAACTGTATGGACAAATAAGCAACTGCTCCCCTGGTTCATTCATAGATAACAACTGTTCCCTTGGTCAAACTTGACTGACCACTTGCCACACCTTTGTTAGTCCACAATAGGTACATGTAGTCACATGAGCAGCTGCCACTGTGGCAGTTTCCAGAACATACCTGTACTTTTCTTATGTGTTATTGAATGCTATCAATTAAGACTACACTCTTTGAGTATTCTATAAGTGGGAATAAGAGGGGCACAGATTAGAGCCAGATCATTTAGAATTCACAAAGGGGGAAAACCAATTTCATACTACCTATCATTACAAAAGGTTTAATAAAGCATGAGGATATGATCTATGATCTGTCGGATATTCTCAATACAAACATTGAAAAGGTAACGAAAGCCCAAAAGGAATTTTATCAGAAATTATAGAGAGGCGATAGTTATGAACCATGCTTCTCATGAGTGGGTAACTCACACATATTTAAAGAATGCCGGAAGGACTAACAGATTATTTAGATAAGGGACTGGAAAAAGATTAAATTAAATTCATTGTGTTTAAAATGAAAGGCACCAAGCGTGGATGGCTACAGCTATGAATTTTTAAGATATTCCGGGACAGAATTAATATCCTAACGTTGAACACTCTTAACATAGAATTGTTTGAAAATTAATATAAAATTCGACAGTTAAAGATCTGACCAAAGTAACCATAACAGAGCAATGAGCACTCCAAAAGCCTTCCACTCTGTCTCAGATGTAACGGTTAATATAGAAAAAACAAAAGTAGAAATGAAGAAATGAAAAAAAGATATCGGAAGAAAATTAAATGAACAAGTGAGTTCATGCTTCTAGGAATAGAATTCAGTGTCAAATTGATTAACAAAACCACTGATATACATTTTAAATTGAAAATACCCAAAAATGAGAAGATTTTCAGACAATGGAAAAGAAGAAAATTGAATGGGTAGATATCAGTGTGAAAATGTCTGGTATGTTTCAAGCATGGTAACTGATATCCAGTTGTTCCTATGAACCCATCCAAAGAATGTGAGGATATGGTTGGAAGGAATAGTTCCAAGGGGTCCTTTTAGTTGCAGAGGGACCATAGACAGTCCTCCACAACGCCGCACATTTATAGAGCGACCAGGCCGACCCGCTTAGGGATCAAGCTTAGAGACTAGAACCTGCGAACTCACGCTTGGGAGCCATGCATCGTAACCACTAGGCCACGGCGGATCCCTGTGAGGATATGGTTGCTGACTTCCTGCAGAGAGGTAAGCCAGCAAAATGAAGACGGAAATATTAGAACATCCAACAAAATTAGGACTACAATTACATAATATGACCAAGATTTTAGATGTCTTTTAAAGCAACTTAGGCGAGAAGAATTGTGAAAACAAATGGTAAAGTAATCCCTCTTAAATATTCATGAGCCAATGATACTCTAGCGAGTTATGTTTAACTCTTCCAATGTTGCGGCAACTTTCATCCTAAGCACAAGGACGAAAAAGTGTTGATAACCATCTAAACCCTGTCATGTTGGTATTCATTGGATGTCTCTCACTGAGTACTCTCAGATGAGTACCCATACGCCAGGGTGTAAGACATTTTTGCAGAATTTTTGCATCATTTTGTATTGGCCAAATCAGCCACCAGCAGCATAAGGGTTAATGTTGCTAGGCCATGTGTACACTCCAGGTAGAGATGGTTAATTCATATCATAGACTACATGTCGCGGACCATGACTGAGGTTTTGAAAGAGCTGAGGTCATCAGCAGTACTATAGTCCTATCCCACTGGCCTTGAAAGTAGCACACTTCGCGGCTGACGACCAATAACATATTGTCCTTACCCCGGGGGGGGGGGGGGGGGGGGGGAGGGGGGCACTCAGGTACAAAGGGGGGCCGCACCTTAGTTACGTATTTGCGGAAGAAGGGGTCTTTTTTTAAGACCTCCGCATGTCCGCGATTTTGTAAAAGAAGGGTACTTTTTTGTACCAAGGTACGAAGTATGGAGGTCAAAATCCCCTTACAATCCACGAAATATACACGGCTCTGACGCCGAGTGACTGCCGAAGTGACTGGACTTCCGAGTTTGCTGCCGCCACTTGCTGCCGCTAAGCACGCAGAGGATTATAAAATCTTAAGTTAAAATATGTGTTCCCGTTCATCCAATGTCAGTGTTTTGATAAAAGAAGGGGTGTTTATTTCGTGAAAAAAATCAGCGTTTTATTAAAATAAGGGTGTTTTTTTGGCCAGAAATCAGTGCTTTAGGGGTATTTTTTAATTTTGATAACGAACGTATGCACCCCCCTAAATACCCAAGTGCCCCCCCGGGGTCCTTACCCATTTCAAGTATATAAGCACGTATAGCATGCCTCGTTGCATGCCAAACTACTATTTATAGACTTTAGCACCCTTGCTGGGAATGTTTATTTCACAGAACGAGGTCAATGCCTCACTGACCTATATAACTAAATCAAATGGAGTCATAATTTTATTTTTGTATTTTATTGTTAATATTCTTATCAATTCCTAGTGGGGTTTGTGCTGTTCCAGAATATTGCATTTAGTCTACACGTATGAAAATGAAAAGAATATACATATCAGAATGTCAGAGTAGGTTGAAACATTAGTAGGTGCTTTAGAATTCTACTGCAATTTATTAGATAAAGTAACTTATAATTATTAATCCAACCTGCTGTGACGTACAAACATACATAATGCATGTCTTCATGTAGTTTTTGTAACCACTTTTACGCCTCGATTTGATTTGCCTCTTTGGATAAATTGTTTTACTTGGTCGGAATTCGAAACGACATAAAATCTGAAAGAAAGTTATCTAGTCATCATTAATGATGGGAAATATCTTAGTCGAATACTAAGCTAAATACGCGTCAGATTGCAATGACTCGTAACAATTGCACTATGGTTGCAGTAAGGGAGGGAGATTTCTTATCGGGGCCGAGGAACGGACATTTGAAGAGAGTAAAGCTCATCTTTTTCATTCAAGCTCTAAACAGTTTTGGGGGTTAATTGTTAGTATTAATTGTTATGAATTTTAAGAACTGATAATTTATTTAGCATTTATATTCCATAGCATCATCTCCAAGCATTTACCTTGTTTGCGACACCGTCTTGTTATATAGCTATACCCTCAACTATACTCAAATGGTTAGAAAAACATACCCTTAGCCATGCCGAATCGTGAAGGCCTCATACGGTGTAACGGATAATAAAAACATACCCTCTACTGATACTCACTACGTCCCTATATACCTCTGAGGAGGAAATAAAGTTTCCATATAGGAAAAGATGCACCTTCATACGAATAAGTTGAAACCCATAAACCACCTTGTACTATCATAGAAATTAGCTTTAACCCTTTGTACCACCGTAAACGGCCTAACTGTCATAGAAATATTTCATCGAAATGCCTCTTTTGGAAAATATTTGAAGAATGAATGTTCATCAAATGTTCACTCAACATAAAACTCAATTTGCAATATTTCGCAAAGTCATGGTGTATTCCAAAAAAAAATAAATTCAAAGTTGACATAGATCAAGACGTGACAATGAATAGTGTACTTTTCAAGGAGAACTTGCAAGCGTGAATGGTCTAAACGGTTGTTATAACCTGGCCATTAGATGATATGGTTAGTAAGATTGAAAGGTATTTCATGACTACCTTTGCTTGTGGTGGGTGGTTCTACAGGTTGTTATAAGAAGCCATGATGACCGTTTTTGCCCACATGCATGTCCATGTTACTACCACGCACCACTGACTGGGGTCTCAACGGGTGAGGGAACATGGTTTAAGAGTTAATAGGGGGTGTTGCAGGGTCGAAATTGTCTGCCCAACACTGCAATTGCATCTTATGGTCTGATCTATATGGTTGTTAATAACAGCAATTGACAAAACGGTACAGCTAACTAGGTATATTCCAGAGCCAGGTACGGTATTATATTGGCCAGTCAAGTACGTTTAGGGACTACCAGATGAGGAACGAAGGATTTACTGGTTGTGTATATATGTGTGTGTGTGTGTATATATATATATATATTTATATATATATATATATATATATATATATATATATATATATATATATATATATATATATATATATATATATATATATATATATATATATATATATATATATATGTATATATGTATGTATGTATGTATGTATGTATGTATGTATGTATGAATGTATGTATGTATGTATGTATGTATGTATGTATGTATGTATGTATGTATGTATGTATGTATGTATGTATGTATGTATATATATTATATATATATATATTATATATATATATATATATATATATATATATATATATATATATATATATATATATATATATATATATATATATATATATATATATATATATATATATATATATATATATATATATATATATATGTGATATATATATGAACAACCCTCTAAAGTGCCAATATATTGCCATTCTCAACAGCTCCAAAGAGACCACCTTTATCAACCCCATAATCTACCATATCAAGAAAAGATCATCTCCTCTGCAAAAGGTCACTGCCATTGCCAAT
>OZ012686.1:14237159-14259659 GCA_963942565.1 Maea johnstoni | reverse complement strand
ATGGAAGATAAAAGGACGAACTTCGAAAGTCTATAGTATTGATGAGATAAATAATTGATCGACTGGGACACACAAAGGAAATGGAATCATCATGTGATCAACATTCTAATCACTGGCCAATGTAATGCCACTTTAATGGGTCACTGGAAAGACACTGGACAGTAATAATGAGGTAAATATAACTACTGGGTCATCATGATCAACTTTTACTGACCTATATGGATAAATGACTTCCGATCCCCAAACTTAATTCATACATGCAACAGCATAAAAGTCCAAAACTTTTTCATGATATCCTCCTCAACCGATCATTTTATGAAGATATATCCGAAACAGAATTGCCAAATAGTTAACAAATCGGTGTTACATGTATATTATCAAGTTATTTTCGAAAGTGCCATAGATCCTGACGAAGCGAATCATGGGAATTCATGCGCATGCGCTGGTTGACCTTGTGAGTCCAAAATGTAATTTTGCCCACTTGTTTCTGATGCCAACTTGAAATGGGGATAGTTGGCCAAAATGCAGTAGAGAGTTGTTTACATGTGGAGACCTTATAAAAGTTTGGTCCGATAAAGTTATGGACATACCTGAATGAAAATCGCATCAAACACAACATTCTGCCAGCCAATTGGCCAAAGTTCAAGCTTCGTAGGAGTCTTTAACCCTTCCAATATTAAGGCGACTTTCGTTCAAAGCACAAGGATGCAAAGATTTTTGAAAAACATCTAAACCCTGTCATGTTGGTATACATTGGCTAGCTCTCGTTGAACACTCTCAGATGAGTACGCATGTGTCAGGATTTCAGTTATTCTTTAAGCTTTTAATATCATTTAGCTTTAAGCTTTTAACACTAACAGCATAAGGGTTAAGATCCGGGAGCTAGTTTCTTTTTGAAATGAATTTGGTTACCTCTTGCGCATATAAGGTTGCACTGTTCTCTATGTAAGTGTTGCTATGCTCAGAAATAGGTGTACGTGTGTGTGGCATTGGAAGGGTTAAATGCCCCTTACCACACATCTTGCTAACCCTATGGTAATAGCTAGCATCTTCACAAGAGATGACAGTGTCTGCTGTAGACTTAGGTATGTACTTACAAGGGAATAGATATCGGGTGTCTATAATTGAATGCCGGGAATAATCTATCTTTACAGTGACATCACAATTACAGTGCTAGTTTCATAAGTCGGTCAAATACCGCAAATTCGGGTAAATTGAGCGACGGTGATATTTTTTTTTGTTGATTGCTATCTCAGCTCGACACCAAATAACAAAAGCTAGGCGCCTACACTGTAGGTGACATGCAATACAGGGTAGTTTTAGTTAAAGTAAGGTTATTTCTAAAAGTTCATTCTATATCATTTAGTCATTCCGCACGAACTTTGCCGCCTGGAAAGTCGGCTAAGTGTTGAATTCCATGTATTTGTGAAGAAAAAGTGTGTCAGAAGTAATGGTAGCTGCACGTATATGCTTGTCTCTTACTGAATGTTGCCCCAAACTCGTATGCATTATATATATATATATATATATATATATATATATATATATATATATATATATATATATATATATATATATATATATATATATATATATATATATATATATATATATATATATATATATATATATATATACAAAGATATCATTCTCCTTACAGGTACGTCCAAGGTATATTTTACCTACAAACGCTCTATATATAACAGTTTACGAAGTTAGGTGATGCTTATCGACCGGTACTACGGTTTCATCCACCAACTGCTACTGACTAGTTTCCACTTAACGGTTATATGGTGGAGTGATATGACGAAAAGCACACTTTCATAACACTCTACATCTTCGCACAAATATATATATATATATATATATATATATATATATATATATATATATATATATATATATATATATATATATATATATATATATATATATGTATATAAATATATATATATATATATATATATATATATATATATATATATATATATATATATATATATATATATATATATATATATATATATATATATATATATATATATATATATATATATATATATATATATATATATATATATAGGGATCTAACGGGACTAGTCTAGAATGTGTACCGCCATATTAGTTTTGAAACTTTCTTCAAGACAGAGTGGTCAAAGTGGTCAAGCTGGTCTGGGTTTCATAAATATATCTCAGCAGGTGACGTCAGACGGTTCTGTTTGAATTTAGTGCCATCTATAGGTCATTAATGGTGTTACATTTGGTCGGTCGACTTCGTGATAAAGTTAACATTCCTGCGAAATAATTTCCATAGAATAAATCATTTCCCTATAAATAGTATTGCATATTTTCTGCATTTTCCTTGAAGGGAAATCAATATGCCATTTCCTTTAAAGGTAAATGGAATTCCTTGAATTTAAGTTTTTTTTATAGGAAAATGAATTTCATTGAAATGAATATTTTTCCTTAAAGGAAAATGAATTTCCGTAAAAGGGAAGTTATAGTTCTTTAATAGAAAATGCCGTTTATTTGTATGAATAGCATCCCAAACATATCGGTGACTGGGAACATAGCACACAGTGGTACTCAGAAATATGGGTTCACTGATCGCTCAGTTTCCATGCAGAATACGACCTACCTCCAGGACGGTAAACTATCTCAGAGACAGCACCCTTCTGGGTACTGACAAAGGGGTGTTTCGGGTGTCGCCGTATAGTAGTGCTAATGGGAACCCCCTAGGAGCAGCAGATGATTGAAGATTGAAGATCTCTTAACACGTATGCTGCTGGTGGCTAATTTGGCCAATACAAAATGATGCGAAAATCCTGAAAAATGACTGAAACCTTGGCATATGGGTACTCATCTGAGAGAACTCAGCGAGAGCTATCCAATGAATTACAACATGACAGGGCTTAGATAGTTCTCAACGACCATTGAGTCATGGTGTGTTGGACGAAAGCAGCCTCAGCATTGGAAGGGTTAACTTAGTTACATTCCGGAGCGTACATATCATCTGAAACATACAACATATCTTGATAATAGCACAATTTACTTTTTGAAATATTCAACTGAAAGCTGTTAAGTTCCTCTTGGTATCAACATACCCTCTTCAAATAGATATTAACCATAATTATTGCGATATTTGATGAAATATGTTCTAAATTGTCAGAACGTTTGTGCTCACCAGATGCAAATTGGTTAATGATTAATGATCAGTTAAGCATCTCCCCTGCAATGACGTAAAGATCATATTGCCTCGTGTTTTATCTCAGATTATCCACTATACATCTGCGTGTAATATTTGGCTTTTTTCAACTAGGCGTGCCTTTGTTGCAACCAGCAGGTGAGATGTTGAAGTATAGGTTATCCCATTCATGCCTGGAGATCTCCTTGACAAGTGCCGTCTGGAGCCAGGGAAATACCCGTAAACTCACAAAGAAATTGAAAGAGAGTCGTGCATTGGGCTCGGACAGGCAATTATCTCCCCATTTTTCAAAAATGGTCTTATTACAATATATAACAAAATGTCCTGGCTGTTTTGTGCATTACAGCATGAATGGGTTAGATATCAAAGGAAAGAGCCCCTCTTTAGTATTGTTAGGTTGGCTTTGACGGCCTGAGCAGTGGCTTGGGGTCATTTTGACTAGTTATGAAAGTACACGCACACATACATACATACATACAAATAAATGAATGTATGTATACACATATACACACAAACATGCAAACTTGCACACATACATACATAGCCCCGTAAGGGGCACACCCTCTTGGCTTGTTCAATGGTGTGCAATAGGAGCTGGCACCTTCTGGGGAACCCTAAGCTGGTGTGGCCCCCTGCTTGGCTTATAAAAGAAGGGGGATGTGTGTGTGTGGATCTGTCTGTGGATACAATGCATCTAAAAGATCCCATGGTACTCTTTGGATTTGAAGGCTCTGCTCATTCTCTTCCTTTTTTCCTTCTTTCACCTAGAATTAATATGCTTTGTCATTGTTCTTATACATGTACAGTGACAAAGGACCACCCTTTGGAATAACTTTTTGGCACTAAATGGCCTATGGGTGCCGATGTGCCTTTATTCGCGTTTATTCATTCATTCATTCATTCATACATATACAAATACATACATACATAAATGCATACATACATACATACATACATACATACATAAATACATATATACATACATATGCATGCACACATGCACAACTTGCTTCAAGCAATACATTGGTCACACCAAGAGGACACTTGGTGAGAGGATGTGCAAACACTTTCGCTACATCATACAATACAACTTCGGTCATAGTGCCGGCCAACACTACAACAGTGAGGACCACTCAGGTCTGAGTAATGTCTCTCTACATGTTCTACAATTCGGCAGGAATAACCCAGACTCAACAGAGTCAATTGAATCGGTCTGGAACTAGAGCAGCTATGGATCCATAGACTACACTCAACTACACCTATGGGATTGAAAGTATTTGACTGGCCAGTCAAATGTTGTTTTTTGTTTGTCTTTGAAAACTTTTGTTTAATTTTCTCGGAGTCAACTATGACCATCGTCTAATAATACTAGTATGATTGTATAGTAAATATGTATAAAAAAGCAATAGACGTGATGTGTACCAATGTATCTAGGACTGTTGTCGTAGTGATACACTAGTATATCAAGGTTAACTTAGCCTATAATACCTGTTTAAAAGAGGTGCATACTTGAATTTACACCTTTTTATGAGCTATATTGATAGCAGAGCCACCTATGTAAGTATAATGGCAAGTACATCTTACGATGTAGATAGTGAGCAGGTGGAGCGGTATAGAGGTATAGCTGGAGACTACAGTAATTCAGCCCTAATATCTAAATTAAGTGTAGTCTTTTTGGACTTGAAGAAGGTAGCAATCGCATGCCATTTCTTTTCAAAGATAGTGAGTCTACCTTTTAAGGTAGATTTGTATTTCTCTAACCAGTCAAATGTTGGTTTGATATACCCACCAGAGGTACAGTAACTAATAGCCCCAGTTCTAATATTTTCTTTTAACACACAGTGACTATACCACTGTAGCTCTGCCACCCCACACCTGGGGACAGGCTTTCATTATTCCTGATCAGCGTCGTCCTGCAAGGACCCCATCAACAACTATTTACACATGACCAACCTAATGTTGATCCCTATCCAAACATTTCTTGGCTTCCAAGTTATCAATATTTTAACACAGAACCTGGTGTCCAAATGAAATTAGAACATAACATTTGTTTAGACTTGCAGAACCCTTTTGATTATCATTCCTTACATCTCTGTCCTGTGACGGTTACTATTTGAGTATAAAACTGCTGGATCTAGTATGCCTACAAAGAATCAGGGGGCGCCCAAACCGGGAATCCCCCACGTGCGAACAAGCCCCTAGCAACAACCGATAGGACTGGGCAACACACGGATAATGTAATTGTTGTGGTGGGATGCAGATCAGTTGATGCACAATTTGTGGCCAGTAGCAATGAGTTCTTCAACAACTTCACACCGGAAAAGCTGATCCCTCTTCTTTTGCCCCAATTTCTGCATACATACATAGTTTAGATAACATTCAGCAAAATAATAGCACCACCCATCTCACAGACTCTCAAATTCTTCATTCTCCTGAAAGTGACTCTAAAGTCATTGCTATTATTGGTTATCCTGAACATTCCTAACAACCTGGTGTATGGAAATTATATTTTGAAGTTGTTCATCATTCTGTGATCATTTTATTCATCTATTGCTTTGTAATTGTTTTCAACAATAACACAGGACCATTATTTTACACAGATTTTATGGCAATAAATGGCCTTTGTGTGCCGATGTGCCTTTAAGCAATCATTCATTCATTCATTCCAGAACATTCCTCACCCACTCATCACCCTTATTCATCTTTGGCGGCAGTCTTTATTCGCACCTTTTTACATCCCTTAAACAATTAGTCTGCATCAGCCTACACGCGATACGATCGCCTTAAAGACAGTACCATAACGGGACAAGCAATACAATTCATTATTTGTGACACATACGTGGAGAGTTGTATGGAAACTCTGTGTTATCTGGACGAATTTATGGTGAGAGAATGTGACAGCTTATTAGCAACCTTATTTTGTGATGATTATCGGTCACAAACTCGCCTTCACTTGGAAGTGATAAAGCTTAATGAATGTGCTTACCTGCCAGCCAGGTTTTGTCCTGCACTGTGAGCAGATAAAATCTCAATTTCGTACCTAATTTCCCATCGCCAGCAAAGCGCTGCAAAAATAACACTTGATAATGCACTTCGTTGGCAATAAACTGCAATTAGAAGCCTTGGACGTCCAGGCTAGAACAAGGATGCTATTGTCACGTGTGCATCCTTAAATGATCTGTATGTCAAGGTCAGCGGGTGTAGAGTATAATTAGATACACCTCATATTCCCTGGGAAGACTCTAGATGTAGTTCGTGGTAAACAACCTCATATATTTAATTGGGATAAACTAGCCAGTAACGTACGTGTGATTATTTGAATTCGTTATTGTCGACACATTGAGCCATATATATATATATATATATATATATATATATATATATATATATATATATATATATATATATATATATATATATATATATATATATATATGTAAGCATTTGCTTTGTCTACATGGAAGTGGACTATATAATTTGTGTAAATGTGTAAATTCATATAGCAAAAATAAAGAGAAAAGATGGTGACCAACAGTTATTCATAGACAAATATACTCTAATGCAAGTGATTTTTGAGAATATCATTCTATTTCATATGTGTCATGTCATCATAAATTCGATGCCATAGACCTAGAAAAGTAGGTAACAGATCATTCGTTTCGGCCCAATTCACTGAGGCATGGTAGAGCCAGAAGAAGGTGGATTATCATTGTCAAAACTGGACTCTTAACAACAGTAACCTTTCCATATAATGGTTAAGACCTAGCAACCCAAGTCCTTGTAATTTAAGTCCAGTCATTGATTTCATTTCACATGTTGTTGTCTGTAATAAGTATCTTTTGAGTCAAAGACAATACCAAATTTAAATTGTAGAGGTCCACCTAAGACCAAACTGTCAATTTCCTGGATCTGCTGGCCATACTTCTCAAGATAACCTTAGTTTTCTTCACATTTATATCTAAACCAGACATCGCCCTGAACTATCAGAAAATGTCTGGACATCTCCTTTGAGGAACAGGTTGGTGTCATCAGCATACTGTGATAATTCTGATAAACCTCAGTGCATGGAGGTGAGAAATAACCATTTCGTTCAATTTTGGAAGTTGAGTTATTTGAAGTTCACCATGTTGATTATGTTCTCTACAAGATTAAACTTTTAGATACAAATGATCATCGTATTAAAGTCTTTAGAGAAGTAAACGACCAGCAAGCCGTTTAAGTATCTCCTCAAAACATCAAAAATCTGCCTAATGTTTTCCCCTATGTAATGCCCAGCTATAAAACGTCTCTGATCAGAACAGATGAGTTTATCTAGTTTCTTCTTTAATCTTTGTCATAATGAAAATTTTCTTTACACTAATTCAGGATAGTTAATGGCCTCCAGTTCTTCAGAGTATTCCCCATTTTACTTGCTTTGGGTATGCAAGTTATAGTACCAGTTCAGACAAAAGTAGGTATACAATGGTCTTTAATGTAATGTTTAATGACTTGAAATATCCAAATAACCAGTTCTGTTTTAAAGACGTTTAAAAACTCATTGGTATGTACATTGGCCTGGGGCCATGTTTTTCCTGTTTCTCTCAATTTTCTAATGATAGAATATCAATATCAGAGTCAAGTTGTTCTTCTAAATTGCCTAAGAATAGTAAAGTACTTAAACATGTTCGTATCTACTATTCTCTAGTCCCTTGGCAGAATCGGTTGCGTATAGAGTTATTCATAAAATACCTTTTGTTCCTCTACAACTGCTTCAGTTTAATTTATCAGAGACCTATCTTTGAGTTTTAATTCAAGTATTCTTTTACTCACATTATTGTACTTTTCATGGGACAGGAAATATTTTGAGGGTTTTCCTCCTCTCAACACATAATGGCTCATGATCTTACTTGAGCACCTTTAAGTATAGTCTCGTATCTTTGGGAGCTTAGTCTGAGGGTTTCCAACAATAAGGTATTATCTTCATTTCTATTGTTTTCACGTTATCCATTGTTATGAAATATTTCTGTCCTCAATATTCCTCTCTTTGTTATGTTCTTTTTAGAAAAAAGTAAGGTTCCAAGAAAAAGGCCGCCATTGATGATTAGTTCAAGGTTTTCCTCATTACAAAACTATACATAGTTGGGTGAATATGACCTGCAAGCATATGTTGCTTTTGCTGTTTGAATTTCGTCTATGACCAATTGCCTAAGAGGGTCCTCTTTAAGTAAAGAATGGTTCATCTCCAAGAGGTTATTTTGTATTTCTTAATTCTAAACTTATTGTATTGTTATCACCTCTATATGAGGGTAAAATTTTGTTCTAGGTGCAAATGCTAACAATTTCTCAGAAATAAGAAAGTAATCCCAGTGCGATAATTTATAAGGGGATCTAGTGCTTTAGGTAAACTGTTTACCTTAAACATTTTGTAATCGACAGATATCAAGATCTTCCTAGTCCATCATACTGCAGATTTCAGAATTTGCCTTTATAGTTCTTACATGATTATAGTTATAAGTATCTGTTAAAGTTAAAGGAACATTCCTGTCCATATTAATTGAGTATTTTGTTTGCATAGATCAGAAGAAATGTGGGTCATCGCTGTTAGTGGGATAGATGTGTCTCAGGGAAAACAAAAGTAATATCTGGAATTTTAAGATAAATGATGATGTGACGACCATTGACATCCTTATGAATATCGTAGAGAGTATATTCAAAAGAGTTGTTGATCATAATCCATACTCTAGCTGCATTCGTCTTGGTCTTACTGATAAGAACTTTAGCATTTAACTCATTCTTTAAAGTGTTAAAATCCGTTTATATTAGGTGAGTTTCCTGTAAGCATAGGATCCCCACTTCCCTACTTTTTTCTAGGTCAAATGTGTCCTGACGCTTATTAACCTGTCTCAGGCCTCTGGCATTTATAGAACATATTGAGCTTATCACCCATGTTGCAATGGGCAACACAATATTGATGGGGTATTGGGTTGCATGTAGGTTTTTCCAGGTACAAGCATGTCATTTCTTACTGTTGGAACACAAAGAAAAATAAGAAAATACAGACATATAGTTAAGCATATAACAAATGCTAAAGAAGAAAAACACAGACAGGTAGTGATATATACATACAATAAAATCCTAAACCCCTAAATTGTGTATGCGGGTTTAAAATCAGATCATCTTAAGTACAGTTTTAAACTAAGGATGACACATGGAGAGAGCTGTACACTTTTCCTGCTAAAGAAACAGCAACTCTGAGTTTGGTGGGATTGAGATTTGCCGTTCTTGAAAAAAATCCAATAACACGTGTAAATGATAGATAAATGGTGTCAAGGCGAAACTGAGTGTTTAATTATAGGTTACTTAACTGCCATCCGCTAAAAAATGTATGGGGTCCTTTCCTCAACTGCAAGGACGTGGAACATAAAATGGTTCTACCAGTGTCATTAAAACTGTAAACAATTCCATATATCACCAGGACGATGCCCACTTTGCCATCATTAAACAGTGAGGTGTCACTTTAAACAAGTAGATAATGACTGCCATTATGGTCCACCTAGTACTTGTATTCACATCTTTATATTGTTCTTTCGTGCTTCGCCATAAACGGACAAATAGCCCAAGTTGTGATAAAGTGGCAGTTGGATTGAATAACGCTAAACGGCCTAGCAAATCCTCCAAATTGCTGGGAACAGATCCACCTGACACGCTATGACACTTTCCAAGTAAGTGGAGCAATTGCTAGTACCTGTCACTTTGATTGATCACGTAAGCACATAATCTTATGTTTTTCTCGCTTTCTTTTGTTCTTCAGATAAATGTCACTATGACCGTGAACGCTGTCTTAAAGACGGCACCCGCTATTAGGTAAGATGATCAAGTATCGTCAGTAAGTATATACTCGTGATGTCATACAGCAAAGGTGGTCTGTAAATGATACGTTTCTTTTTTTTCTTTTTATTTATTATCATTTCTGTACTGTCCTGAGCTGAACTTAACCCATTCACGCTTGGGGATCCTACCAAAATATGTCGTCATGATGTGAAAAATTACTTTCGAATATGAGGCTACTTTTTCTGTTTTAGGAAGATTTTTTTTCTCAAAATCAATTCGAGAGGGAGTTCAAGAAAGAATGTTAAAATGTGATAAGCCAGTTATATAAGGTTAAATTGGAAAACTATATATATATATATATATATATATATATATATATATATATATATATATATATATATATATATATATATATATATATATATATATATATATATATATATATATATATATATATATATATATATATATATATACTCTCCTTTACCTTTTTCAATGAGGGGCCCAAAAAACTCAGAAATAAGATAAACCAAATATTCATAGAATGTTCATAGGAAAGTTGGTAATTTGACATGGTTCTCCTTCAAATATCTTGTCAGAAATACACCATCATCGTAATTAGTTAGTTTTTGTTGCATGAGTAACTGAAATCGCGCCCTCTATTAGAAAAGTTGACTATGAGACGTCATGACTTAAAATAAAGTATCATTCTTTCTTAGTTTTCTGGAAGCTTGAAAAATGTTAGACCAATGGCGCCCTCTATCGGGTAGGATGATCAAGTGTCGTACTCACCTGTAAGGTCCAACTATGAAGGTGTTTCGCGTCTGGTTCATTTGTTTCTTGTCGAAAGATATGCACGAACAGACTAGAGTGAATACTAGATGAACACAACGTACATGTTAACACACACACATTGAATTTATACAAGTAAAAGTTGGTAGAACTGGTTCAACTCTACCTTCCCTGATATGACTTATCAATAATTCTTAGCTAGACTTCCTTGTCTATAAATTAGAACTACCATAGCATTTGCAAAATAAGCCGAGCATTCAATGCAAATGCAATTTAGAGAAATGCCTTCGTTCCTATCCCGCCCATCATGAGATGACTGCCAAAATCAAATCTGGTAAAATTATACTTTCCCTGGTATGGGTTATTAGTATTCATTTACTAGATTTTGTAGAAAGAAAGTAGACTGAAAATGAGCCTTTTATTTCCATTAACACCAGCGATTTCAAAATTTGATATGAATACTTTTTTCACATCATACGTCTTTCTGAAAATGCAATGCATACATTTATTTTGCGTGGGGTGAACTTCACTGAACACTGAGGTGATCATTAATTTCTTCTAGTCTACCCTGTGACATGACCGCATTACGACATCTATTCAAATTAACAAATTACAAATTAAGCAAATCATTTATCATTTTCTTCAAGAGTTACGAGGCATTGGTATTTATTTCAAATGATCTAAAATACATTTAACGTTAAAATAAATCTTCTGAGACCATTCAGTTGTTTGAAATAGTGTTCACGCTCGAAGAGCATCGGATGTTTTCATTACACAAGCCGACGAAACACTTATTCTGCTTTTTATGGGTACCTGTAATTACTACCTGTAAAACACGTTAATTGTCTACATATCAGGTGTATAGTCTTACCTGGTACACAACGACCACTTACCTCAAATAACAAACAGAAAAACACCTTTAAATTGAGACGTGCAACATAAATGTCCATAAAGATAATTGCATTGAAAAGGAAGCGTACAGGTGTTAAATATATTCGTATTATAAATTGAAACCCAACATTCCCATTTCCATATGCCTCTCTACTCGACAATGATTTATAGGTTTCTGTCTCTAATAGTGTGTTATTATCATATTGGATGACCATCACAAATCTATTCAGCAGGCACGAAGACTACTCGGGATAAAATAAGATACAATAGTTCTAGTATCTTAACCAAAACACCGCCCAAGTAGTTATACTAGGATGTCACTATTGAAACTAACATTTTTAACTTAGCGCTAACAATGAGGAGCCTTGATAAGTCAGCAAAACTACTGGTATAGGAAAAAGATGTACGCTAGAGCTGATTTCTGATATAGAATTTTCTAAATTTCAAGTTGCACTTTGCACAATTGGATTATTATTTCGTATAAGTACATACGGTTAAAATAACTGAATAAACTTGTGCTAAAGCACATACATACTAGTATTGGTATGCACCACAGCCATTTTTAAGCTTCGTTCCATATTAAAGCTGATTCTGGGCATTCTATCGATGAATGCCATATTGTTTCTGTAATTGTATGACACTAGCTACATGCTTTCTTCATTTTGAAGAGTAGTTCATTGGTGCCAACTCTATGATGAGGAAGTTTGGATTGAATGTATCTGATGCATATACAATTGTCTAATGAAGGATGTGATGCTTCTCAACGTCTCGTTCTGCTGCTTATTTATCCTAATAAAACTAAAGGTAGTACACAGCAAAAAGCTAAGTTCACAGTATATGTCCAGTTTAATAGTTCATAAACATTATGCTTCAGTTCCCTGCAGTGTAGATGTTTTTGGTCTCTCAACTTCATACTTATTCATCAAACAACTAGAAGTTGAAGTTTCAAGCCATGATACAATCACTCTCCACGAGCATATGTCAAAGAAATGTACGATCAAATAAGAATGGATATCAATCAATTCTTAACTAGTGATTTCTCAGGTAACAATATCTCAAGCATAATTGAACTTTACATTTATTTATCTGTATTAAGTCTAGTTATATCGAACCCCATTTGTTTATATCACACACATACGTAGTATATTCAGTCGCTGATTTTTCATCGTTTTTGTCAATGTGCTGTTTAAAGAACCGTAGACCACATCTTTCGGGTTTGATTCGGCTCTATGCATGTGCAAAGGTTAGTCATGTATAAGGATTAGTTGATGGTTTGCCCGAATACAGCAGTAAACGATAAATCAGAATCCAAAATCAATTCATTGTACATCAATTTTTATTACTCACTTCATTCATTGGTAAAGTTTCTGAATGCATATGATGGCATTTCCATTTTGATAATAGCAAATTCTTAAAATTCTTTGAAATGGCTATTAGTGTCACATAGAGCGATTTGCAAGTCTAGGACTTTTTACCATCACTTTGTTTAATGGCTAAATTGTGACTATCCAGTTTCAGAACTCCAGACCTCAGTGTAGCTGTTTATTGTATAGCATTTGTCTTTTTGCTGATATCAGAACCAACATACCATGCAAACATCCATTACATTTAAGTTTGCAAACAACCCACAGTACGTTTAAGGGAATATCTATTAACCCTTACACTGCTGGTGGCTGATTTTGCCAATACAAAATGATGCAAAATACCCGAAATTTGGCTGAAACCCTGGCATATGAGTACTCACCTTAGAGTACCCGGTGAGAGCTATCCAATGAGTACTAACATGACAGGGTTCAGATGGTTATTAAAAATATTTGCATGATTGTGATTTAGACGAACGTATCCCTAGTGTTTGGAAAGGTTAAGATGGTTGGTATTCAGGGTGGGTACGAGCAGCACCCTCTCCGGGCCGCCTACCTGTATTGTTATCTTTGATCACACTCAGCCAGCTGACACCTGTAAAATAGTATGTCGTAAAAACAATACAAGTGAGTAATTGTCGACTGTCGTAAAAATGGTTGAAATATCGTATTACTGTCTCTCAACTCTCAAAAACACATCAAGAGTCGATAAAAACTTTGATGGATTAGAATTCAGGTATTCCTATCACGTATTGAGGATTAGAATGTTACCTTCCCAAAAAGTTTTACAAAGAAAAAATAATACAGCTATTCAAAGGTCTCGCATTTATCATATCCTCAGGGGAAACTACTCCATGTTTTCTTTGGTTTTATTGTACAAAAGCCAATGTTCGTGTTGAATACTCACACATATACACACATATATGCACACAAACACACATACACACACACACATAGATAGATGGGTAGAGATAGATAGCTAGATAGATATGCATTTTTATGTGCATGTATGTATGTATGTATGTATGTATGTATGTATGTATGTATGTGTGTATATATATATATATATATATATATGCATACAAATACATACATTGAACATCCTATTTGCTGTTAAATCTGTTTTGTTTCTTTGCTTCCAAAGATGGGTACTTAATTAATCCTACATTTCTGTTCTATACTTCTATCCCATCGTGCAAAACTGTTAAAGGAAACGTCATTCATAACAAACTACCAAACACATATTCAAATATTCAGAACACTTACTAAGCATCTTGTTTCGGAATGAAACGTGTTATGCAAGATGAAGCTTTATAGAATGAGTAATATTTACATGTTCTTCTGTGATGGAGGAAGACATTAGTGGAGTTTATGGGTTAGAAAGAATCATGTGAAGAAACACCCATGTTTACTCTAGGGTGAAAGTATCCCATACACAGGCGACACCTATATGAAAAATAGCTAACTGCATACAGCTCCAGACAGGAATAGTATTGACTTTCCCTTTCCTTACCATAGAGGGCTCTATTAAAGTTTTAGATGCTATATATGCTACACTAAACAATATTTATAAGTGTACGTTATATCAAACTCTAATATGCTATGCCTACGTATTGAAAGATAAGAAATAATGTTTTGAATAGGGGGAAAAGAGAGAATGTGTGTTATCATACACAGGCGACATCTATCTGAAGAGTAGCCAATTAAAGATGCATTCAGCTACCAACTTAGATAGACCTAACTTCTTTATTCTTTAAAAACATAAGCATGATTTACATAATCACCAACTTATGTTATCCATATTGGTTAAAAATAATATATGTTTTCTTTGAATGGATTGGCTTTGATATATAAAACAAATAGCAAGCATCCTAGAGACACAAGGAATCCCACATTATATTGTAGATAAGACATAGAATCGTTCTAATTTTTTAAAATTTTGTTTCCTTCACACAAAGACTTCAATACGATTATTTAGATGTGTACTAATAGGAAACACTTGCAATGGTACTACATAGCATTTGATTCGTAAGTGGTTTTGTATCTAAGTCTTTTATTTCTAGGAAAGGGTGATTTCGCTAAAACAGGGTCATTCCAACAATAATGAAGATATATAACAGATATAATGAATAATACATAATAGATGTAATGAATAAACTCTTTACTTCTATTTAAGTATTCTTAAGGAAGAAATTATGCAAGATTCCTAGCAGCAACCCAGTCCAGCATTGAAAATGTGGAATGTATGGTCATGTATACATTTTATTGTACATGTATTTCATAGGAATATCAGTGCTACCCCATCATGGCTGCAGATCAGACTGATTTATTATCAATATATTCAAAATCATCATCTTCTAGACGAAAATGACCAAATTCCTTTTAAAACAAGGTCATTCCATCATAAATGCTAAACTCAATGGATATTTCATCAAATGGAATAAATAAAATGGATCAATTATCTAAAACCTGAAACACTTCTTTGAGCTACTTGTTATGAAGAAGTAATTCATGATTTCTTAAATTAATATATAACAGTCACAACCCCTGTATTAGATATGGAATATAGGAATATATACAATTGTTATAGCTTTTCATTGTTTAAGCATGAGTAAAACAAAAGTGTTTTTTTAAATGTGTTCTATAATAATGCATATATGTATACGGTTGCCATTATGATAGCATATGTTCCACATGTAAATTTCACCCTATTTGGTGCAAATACAAGCCTATTGAACATCTTATTTTGTATAAAGATTGGCAAATCTTACAATATTTGGTGGGCAATGATAAACATGGCACTGCTCTCTTGGTTCTAGCTAAATTCATGCGTTAGTTGGATTTGGTATAGTATATGTCTGTTTAGCTATATTATTCCTACACAGTAAACGGAGTACCAAAAGACTGCCACCTAAAATTCCAATACTTCCATTCAGGGCAAACCCTGCTCCGTATGTATCGAAAGTGTCAGTCATTGCACCTGTAATGGTAAAAGATAAGAGATTATTGATGACGTAATTTCTTGTAAAATAAAAAGCTTCAACGTAATTTGCAAAACAATTAAAATGAGCATTTATGTTAAGGTAAAATATTTTGATGAAATCAAATGTCAAATATTTACAGCAGTCTCTCAAAAATGCAAAAGTATTGCGTTTAATAAGAACGACTGTGATATGAAAGGCAATGAAGAAGTTTATCTTGTCATCTAAAACAACTCAACACTACTTGAACATTATAATTTAGACATTTCTAACAAGTGGCATTAAAAGTGTCTTTTACTTTTATGAAAATTTATGAAATTTGTTCAGTTGCTATATAACTTGAATGGCCATCCTTTTTTAATTCTGAAACCCAAGATACACATACAACTTACCAGCTAGAAATGGTCCAATTAGCATTCCTACGCCCACGAATACAAATGACATTCCAAGACTGGGAAGAAGTCTTTCCATCCCAAAGAGATGGATCATTAGCCCAGGTATCTGTGCCATTAGTGTTCCTTTTACAGCCTGATAAATTGAACCTAGGATTATAAACCAAGGCAAGCTGGTAGCAAACCATAGAAGAGCATTAGATAACCCACTGATTATGATAAACAAGGCGTAGATGTATCCAGCAAAAGGCTTCAATCTTGGAATGTCAATCATGGTACCTATTGAAGGTCTGCAAATGAGATCTGCAATGGCCACATACGTAAGGAATTGGAGAGTATCATCATGTGGGATTCCCCGCTCCATTGCAAGTGAATACAGGAGAGTATCAAAGGTTGAAAGGACTATTGAGCAGGATAATATACCAAATGCAGAATGTACAAATGTAAGGTTACCCAACATTGCTAGTGTTGGGAACCTACATGCCGTAGCAGGAGCTGCATCAGAGTCCTTATGTGTATTAGTAGAATCTGGCGTTTTGTTGGTGCAGCTTTCAGATGAAGTTGACAGCCTTGCAATGGCGAAGCCATGGTTGGTCTTGCCATCTTTGTGTTCCATACTGATATAAGAGATTGGTCTGATGTTATTTTCCAAAGTTGCACACTGCTCTGAATGATCCTTGATATTTTCGTTTGGTTTCCATGCTGGTCTCAAGAGGGCACCACACACACATATTTGAAGGCAAATGGCTGCTGTACATATGCTTGCACCAGTGTAACCATACATATCTAGTAAAGCTTTCATGGAAAATGGGGTGATCATCATTCCCACAGCCGTTCCAAAGCCTTGAGCACCGAGAACAAAATACTGTAGATCTTCGAAGTACAAGGGAACGATGGCAGAAAAAGCTCCGTGTGTACAAATCAAGCCAATACCTGAAAACATAATTCAATCCAATTAGATCAAACGCTCCAAAATCTGGGCCTTGAATTGAAATAATATTTTTAATATGGATTAGAAGATCAAGTTCTGATGAAATTCAACTTTGTCTTAAATTATTGCTTGAGGATTTTCTTATGTGAGTATGGAGATCCTAGTTGATGTTAAATCACATTCCCTAAGCAGTTCATCGCACAACAAGGTACACAAATATATCTGCATAATAGCTGCATCCGAAGGGAATGTCCATATGTCTCCTCTACCTGTCATCAGCTCTGAAACTTTGGTGCAAACACTCTAACTGAAGGTTTGAAATTTGAATTTTTTGGGAGCCGATAAATGTATACCGAAGCCAAAGAGTCAATGCTCAATACCAAGAAAATGTATTGGCATTTAGAAGAGGTAACGTGTATATAAAGGGATATCACTTGTTTACCTGCTATTGAGTAGGATATATAGACATGAGCTATGTGTTCTGCAAATCCGGATGTAAAAAAGCCAACAGCCATCAGCAATCCACCAATATTGCCTACTCCACGATGTGTCAAACGGTCAACCAGCCACTTTAACATTAGACCTTAAAATAGAAAAAATAACATTTTGAGGCAGGATGATCTAAATGCCTCAAAAGATTACTTATGCCTATGCCATTAAAACGAGATGATATTGATGGCTTTTTAAAAACCTCAGGATGATAGTGACAATATATTCTGTAGGTGAGATTAACATTTTCCGATAATGACCAACTGCAGGTAATGAAAAAGTTTAATTTAGACTGTTTTTCTCTTTATATAAGTTACTCGCAAATGGAAAAAGAGATGGTATATTGTGACACTTCTCTTTTTATTTTTTGAAATCTTTCTTCATTTATTTCACACTTGCATTATGTGAATGACAATACATCGTACAGCTCTAATAACATACTGTGAGATTATATGAATCCTTCAAGATCATTATTAAGGCATGAGCATTTCCTACATGTATTGTTTAGTAACAGAACATCGATGAACTCTCAACTCCAAAATTACTAGTATCAAAATATAACATGTCAGACTGTAAGAAACACCCTAAAGAAAAGAAGGGGTGGCTGTTGCTGTGGTGAATACATCCCTGGGATTATCACACAGGTCAGAAGATGGTAATAGTTTAATTCAGCACATGTGGCGGCATGTGAAAAGGCGGCTGCATATAGATTGATAATATCATAAGTTTATGTGTGGTCTTGAAGTCACATCTTTATAAAATGGCGAAAGAATCTGTGTGTATGGCTGCTACTGGCTAGGTGACTGCATATATTTCTCTACATTTTTGCTGTTTTTGTACCTCTCCCTCCAAATAAAATGGTCAAAGGCTTCTCTGAGTTCTTTTCAGTTTCTTATGTTTGTCATCGATCTAAAGGTGGCAATTTCATATTCATATGATATATCAATATAATCCATATTACATAGTATCCTTACAGCAGCATCTCCATTGGGAACCATTTCTGCTAAATAACCTGCATTTAAAGTGTAATTGTACCTTCAAAATTCAAACAACATATATAATAGAGCTCAATATCACCTTTTTTAGGACACCTTGATTACAATTGTACTCCACTATTTGACTGAGATACTAATTTTAGAAAGTGCGTTCATGGGAGAGCCATGTCTGTGCCTTGAGAGCCTACTAAGTAATGTCAGGGCTGTCCAAGCTGTCGCATTGTCGCAAAATTTTGCGCCAGCAGCCTCAAAAAATGCGACACAAGAATATTTGCGCCAAGGTTGCGACACGGTAATTTTGCAACATGCATGCGTTCGCCATCTAGCGGTGGTCACCAAAACTAAGTGATCACCAAACAGGGCGTCGTGCGCATGACTAAACATGCAGTAAACAAAGGGACGTCATGATACTATGGCAAGCCGAAGTGCCCTAAAGTAAGCATTTATGGAATTCCATAAATGATTTATGGAATTCCATAAATGATTTATGGAATTCCATAAATGATTTATGGAATTCCATAAATGATTTATGGAATTCCATAAATGTGAGCATTTATGGAATTCCATAAATCATTTATGGAAATCCATAAATGATTTATGGAATTCCATAAATCATTTATGGAATTCCATAAATGTCATTTAATTATGGAATTCCATAAATGATATATGGAATTCCATAAATCAATTATGGAATTCCATAAATCATTTATGGAATTCCATAAATGTTAGCATTTATGGAATTCCATAAATGATTTATGGAATTCCATAAATCATTTATGGAATTCCATAAATCATTTATGGAATTCCATAAATACCATTTATTTATGGAATTCCATAAATGATTTATGGAATTCCATAAATGATTTATGGAATTCCATAAATGATTTATGGAATTCCATAAATACATTTATTAATTATGGAATTCCATAAATGATTTATGGAATTCCATAAATGATTTATGGAATTCCATAAATGATTTATGGAATTCCATAAATGATTTATGGAATTCCATAATTCATTTATGGAATTCCATAAATGCTTACTTTAGGGCACTTCGGCTTGCCATATGATACAGACGATATGAAAATAAAAAAGATACCCCTTCAGTTTTGGATTTTTGGAAAAGGAACGTATTTTACTAAGATTTCTGTAATGTCTATCGAAAACGGAGTTGTTTATGTATACTTACGTTCAGCCAGTTTTGTCAGTGAGTTTGCGATTATGATTATGTTTGCTCGTTTATAATCAGTGTGGACGTTTATTTTTTCTGTAGTATCTTTGTTGTTGTTAGAAGAAAGAAACACTGTCCATCATTTTTCTCGGCCGGCGAGCACTAGATATCAATAAAACGTTGTATGGGGGTGCCCACAAAGGTAGTCTAATAAAACCAACTTGTCAACTCTAGAAATCTTGTACTTAGTAGACGTGTTGGTAACCAATTTTGTAAACAGTTTAGAAACACAAAAGACTATTGAGGAAAATCGGGTTTCTAATTCTATGCTATAGGCAATTTTGAGGTCTGAAATCATTAATATTTGATATACTAATACACTTAGGGATGCTGATGATAGTTTTTTGGAAAAAATTATGCTTGAGCAATTCTTATTCATAATCTGATGATGCCCACTTACCAAAAAACTTGTTTCACTAATTTCTCTGCAACCGGTCACCAGATTTCATTAATATTTGATATGCTAATACACTTAGGGATGCTGATGATAGTTTTTGAAAAAGATTATGCTTGAGCATATCTGATTCATAATCTGTTGATGCCCACTTACCAAAAAACTTGTTTCACTAATTTCTCTGCAACCGGTCACCAGATTTCATTAATATTTGATATGCTAATACACTTAGGGATGCTGATGATAGTTTTTGAAAAAAATTATGCTTGAGCAATTCTTATTTATAATCGGATGATGCTCACTTACCAAAAAACTTGCCGAGTCTTATCAGACTGTATTATAAATATTCAAGCTGGCTATATATGTGAAATAGAGTGTGTGCCAATATATTGAAGAATGTTAAGCTTGAATTTACAAATCTGTGATAAGTATAACCTATATTGTACTATGTGTGGATTCAGTGTTTCAAGTTTCAACATACATTTCAATTGGTGCTATGTCATAGTCTCAATTCAACTTCCCCTAGTGTGTAAACTGTGAACTAAATGACCCCTGGTGGATAAAATTTGAACCATTAAAACGCCACCAGGTGGCAGACGGTAGAAGTATTTTGCTACAGGTAGTTCAAATTTTGCTACAGGCATTTTGGGCTTGGACAGCCTTGAATGTTGGTTAGATCCTAGTGACATCACAGGAGGTCAACTGCCTGCAGAGCAGCAACTTGACAGATAAGACTAGTGCTGAGTGAACAGCTGGAAACCTGAGCACGAATGATGACAGCGCTAATTGTCGAGTTTTTGGATGCAACAATGATACCAGAAAAGAGTTTGTGTGAACTTTTTACTAAATTCCTCATCAGAAAAGGAATGGATTTAATAGCTAGAGGGCTCTATAATATAGAAACTGGTTTGATATAGAAGACTTTGAAATTTTCTGCATATACGAAAGTCTTTGAGGATCACTTTGCTCCCACCTACTTTCACGAGGATTTTGAAATGTGTATTAATTAATGAAAAAAACCTACTTGATGAACAGAATAGCTGGGTCTCTTTCCCCAATACCTTACAATCGCATGAATATAATAGGGGAGGTTGCTAGTACTGAAGGAATCACTAAAGTAACAGCACAGTTCATGTATTGTGCTACACAGTCAACACCTCATATTTTCCTCCAGAGTATCCCATGCAGATATATTCCCTCTCAGATAGAGACATGCCGAATTCACATTCACAGCAGTTTGTGTTTCCTACTCATTATTGTGCTCAGATGATGTGTATTGCAGTTAACTTCCTGGGTTAAGCTTGGAAAACCAGGGCAGATGCAATTGCTTTGAGATTATAGTGTGTATTGCAAACAATTTCTAGGAGCGGTGGCAGTACCCATGCTCAGCTTACTAATTGCAAATTTCCTTTTCCAATCAAAACGTCTGTTTTGTAAACTGGTGGAATTTCTTCAGCTCTATTAAGCTCATCAAATATCCTTTTACTACAGGTCACTTTCCCTTATTGCTTTTGCCAAATAGAACCTGGTACACCCTAAAAGGTTTAACTTGTATTACATAGATATACACTGACATACAATACCATTGTGTGTATAGTCTGATGCACCACTTTCTTCATTGCAAGTCATTTACTTCGGAGAGCATGCATTACTGCGTTCAGTACTGAATAGCCTTTACAGCCCTAATGTAGTTGACCATGCTCTGATAAGCCCAGGCGAATGTTGACACATTGAAGCGAGAGAGAGAGAGAGAGAGAGAGAGAGAGAGAGAGAGAGAGAGAGAGAGAGAGAGAGAGTTGCTTGTAAATTTCCCGGGAGTTCAATTTGGGAGAACATCTACCTGTTAAACCTGTACATGAATACTGCACAGGGAACGAACTGTGTCAAACCCCTACCTGAATTATCAATTATGCCGCTTCTCCCTCTTTAATACTAATTCAAGCGTCTATAAGTTGAAAAAGTGAACCCCTGTATAATCTGACTGCTTTTAGTGTTCACTATATACGCCTAAACTTTCTGAGGTAAACG
>OZ012686.1:14127213-14236959 GCA_963942565.1 Maea johnstoni | reverse complement strand
TATATATATATATATATATATATATATATATATATATGTATATATATATATATATATATATATATATATATATACATACAAGTATATATATATATATATATATATATATATATATATATATATATATATATATATATATATATATATATATATATATATATATATATATATAAATGTATGTACGTGGGAATGTCCTACAATGCGACCAGTTAAGAGCATCCTTAACATCAGCCTATATATATATATATATATATATATATATATATATATATATATATATATATATATATATATATATATATATATATATATATATAATCAGGGTCATTCCGGCTCAAGTGACCCAATTTTCAAAAAGTCGCCAGGTGACCATCTCAGATTTTGATGAAACTTCCCTCATGTGTGCCTTCATGTTTAAGAAGATTGCACGAAAAATTTAAGTTCAAAATTCCAAACGATTGTGAGGTTAAAGGCGTGGGGGGTATAGCCTATATTTTTACTCAGGAATCTAAATAGTGTGTTGGACCATTTTCAGATGCTCACAGTTTTTGTAAAATTTGAGGTGCAAAGCCTATACTTGCTACTAAAACTAATTGATACCTAGAGAATCACATTATGAAATAATTTCTTTCATATCCCTTATGGGTACTGAGATAAAGAGGTCCAAAATGTGATTTTCGTTCAATTTTATTATTTATTTTTCAGTTTTTAGGTCATTTTTTCTTCTAAGCCATTCATATTTGATGAAATGTTTTACTTTATTTATATTGTCTATTTAAAGGGGATTCTAGAAAAGTCAAGATGTTTTTCTAAAAAGCTCAAATTGTGACACAGTTGATGGGCAAAAGTTGGCCGGGATCAAATTTGTAGTAATTTGGCCTAACTTAAGAGCCAAGTTTGACCATGTAGTGAATTATCTAATACCTTCTGCTTAAGATATGTTAATCAGACCTATATCAGCTACATTTATATCAAATTTTGTTTTGTGGTCTCAATTCTTTCTCATAAAAAAACTACTTTTACTAATGGACTATAGTGACTGTTTCAGGTCTATCGGTCAAATTTAAGGCCTGTGTATAAATGCAGTAATAACTGGTAGGATTTAACTTATTCAGAACACAGACAATTAGCAAAATATATTGTTAACTAGTTTCGTCGATATTTTTAGTCTTTTTGGAGATAAAATGGACCAAAATCAGGCTTTTGTTCATTTTTCGTTAATATTTTTGTATTATTCAGGGCACTTGTTGCACCTCCTAATTCACATATTGGGTGACTAGTTCTAATTGATTTATACTGTTCACTTGTAATTGCTTTCTAAAGAAATTAAACTACTTAGAAAAAAAGTCCAAATTTTGGTACACCTGCTTTCCAAATATAGGCCCTGATCAAAACGTATCTGTCTTCATGGTGCGATTTGATCATGTGGTGAAATGTTTATAAATGTCCAATGTACTAAGATAGGCTGTTAATATGTTTAGGTGTCTTTTATAGTTCTTCTTCCATCACTCTAAATTTATCCTTTGTTTTTTGACAATTTTGTCTCTTTTTGGTTGATTGGTCACTCTGAAGTCATCCGTTGCAAAATATGTAAAGCTAATATTACAAAGATAATATTCACTATAGTTTTAGTACATCAACGCATAGAGAGTGAGATTTTGAAATCAATTTTGTATTTGCTACTACTTATTCAAACAAAATGATCCAAAATTGGTTTTTTTTGGTACATCTATACAATGTTGAGGGAAATGCATTTCATGATGCAAATATATTATTTCATTTGTAATGTCTGATCAGAGGAGCTTTGAGTAATAAGATTCTTGTCTGAGATGTTTTAAAATGAGTCCAACATTTGGCATAGCTGCTTTATAAACATAATAAACTTTGTTTTGTGGTCTCAATTCCCTCACTTGAAAAACCTACTTTAGCTTCTACTTATAGTCTGTAGTGACCGTGTCAGGTTTATTGGTCAACTTAAGCTTTGAGGTCTCTTTATAAACATAGTCATTGAGACACACCAGTTGTATTTGTCTATACAGTACACGGACAATCAAAAAATCATATCATGGATTAATTTTGATCATACATTGAGGCATTTAAGAGATAAACTAGAATTTTTTTTTTAAATTTATTAATTGATTTTTTGTAATTTTTAGGGCACTTTTTGCACTTTGTCATCCATATAAGGTGATTTTGTTCTACTTGAGTTATACTGTCTATTTGTAGTTACTGTAAGAAAATGTAGGTGTCCAATTTTTTGTACTGTACAAAAAATTAGCCCAGATCAAAACTTGCCTATATTGCCACAGTTTTCAAGGTTTGATTTGACCATGCAGAGAAACATTTACTGCCATCAACTTTTGATACATGATACGTGAAAAGTACTAATATAGGCTGCTAATATGCCCAGTTTGCCTTAATGGTTTTCATTCCTTCACCATTAGATTACACTTGTGTTTTTGTTTTAAGACAATTATGGCTTAAATTGGTTAATTGGTCTATTAGAAACATGAGTCTTCTTACTAAAAGCTCCTATAATCAAACATTATAAATAAAATAATACAATTGCATCATGAAATATGCATTTCCCTTGGTATAGTACAGAAGTAACAAAAACGTTCAAACATAACCCCAATTTTGGTTCATTTTGTCTGAATAACTAGTGGTAAAAACAAAAATGTTCCAAAATCTGATTACCTGTGTGTTGATGTACTAACATTATAGTGAATATTATCTTTGTACTATTAAAATTACATACTTAACAACTTAACACTTCAAAGTGACCAATCAACCAAAAAGAGCCACAATTGTCAAAAAACAAAGGAAAAATTTCAGAGTGAAAGAACACGAACCATAAAAGAAACCCAGACATATTAAAAGCCTATACCAGTACATTTTATTTATTAAAATGGCAGTGGGCATTTCACTTCATGGTCAAATCAAATCATGAAAACAGGGGCAATATATGCACATTTTGATCAGGGAATATATTTGGAAAACAAGTGTACCAAAATTTGGACTGATTTTCAAATACTTGTATTCCCTTAGAAAGTAATTACAACGAAAGAGTATAAATCAAGTAAAACAAATCAACTGATGTGAATAAAGAAATACAAGTGCCCTAAATAATACAAAAATATTAACAAAAATGAACAAAAAAACTGATTTTAGACCATTTCATCTCAAAAAAGACTAAAAATATTGACAAAATCAATCAACAATATAATTTGCTAATTGCCTGTGTATTGAATGAGTTAAATCCTACCAGTGTAAAAGTATTACTAAATTTATACACAAGCCATAAAGTTGACTGATAGACCTGAAACAGTCACTTTAGTCCATTAGTAAAAGTAGTTTTTTATGTGAAGGAATTGAGACCACAAAACAAAATTTGGTATAAATGTAGCTGATATAGGTCTGATTAACATATCTTAAGCAGAAGGTATTAGACAATTCACTTCATGGTCAAACTTGGCTCTTAATTTAGGCCAAATTACTACAAATTTGATCCCGGCCAACTTTTGCCCACCAACTGTGTCAAAATTTGAGCTTTTTAGAAAAACATCTTGACTTTTCTAGAATCCCCTATAAATAGACAATATAAATAAAGTAAAACATCTCATCAAATATGAATGGCTTAGAAGAAAAAATGACCTGAAAACTGAAAAAAAATGAAATTGAACGAAAATCACATTTTGGACCTCTTTATCACAGTACCCATATGGGATATGAAAAAGATTATTTCATAATGTGATTCTCCAGGTTTCAATTAGTTATAGTATCAAATATAGGCTTTGCACTTCAAATTTTGCAAAAGCTGTGAGCATTTGAAAATGGTCCAACACACTATTTAGATTCAAGAGTGAAAATATGGGCTATACCCCCCATGCCTTTAACCTCACTTTTCTCAAAAAACGTTTGGAATTTTGAACTGAAATTTTTCGTGTAATCTTCTTAAACATAAAGGCACACATGAGGGAAGTTTCATCAAAGTCTGAGATGGTCACCAGCCGACCTCTGGTCCACTTGAGCCGGAATGACCCATCAGCAGAGTTTGGTGTTTTTGATGTCTTTATGTATCTGAACATTGTGTTATCCAAGTGTGTTTTTTGTCAATTACAGCAAACGTGTGTGATATAACGAATAAAGTCGTGAATTTGATGAAATGCGTCAGTTATCATTTAGCGACCCAATACATACATGATGCTGTGATTGCCGCTCACCTACTTGAGAGATTAAATCCCTGGTGATCTAGTCATCTCTCTAGACTGGTGAAAGTCCAACCACCGCATGCGCTGCTGCATGGTCCTGCACATGCTTATATAACACTGGGAACTGTCTCCAGTCTATAAGATGCTTATCTAGACTGGTGATAGTCCCTTTGCAGTGTGTGCTGTTGTACTGATAAGCACTTCAACCCATGGCACATGTTTATATAAGACTGGGGACTACTTAAAACTACTATGTCTTCTTTTCGGAAATATTAGAAACGGGAAAACCCAAAAATGAAAAATTTGGGAAAATTGTCACACGGAAAAATTAGCCATTCTACAGTATGTGTTATGCAAGATGAAGCTTTATAGAATGAGTGATATTTACATATTTCTTCTGTGATGTAGGAAAACATTAATGGGATTTATGGGTTAGAAATAATCATATGAAGAAATACTTTTGCTAACTCTTGGGTGAGAGTATACCATTCACAGGCGAAACCTATATAAAAGCTAGCAAACTAAAGCTGCATACAGCTCCAGACAGGAATAGTATTGGCTTTCCCTTTCCTTAACATAGAAGGCTCTATTAAAGTCTTAGATGTTATGTATGCTACATTAAACAATATTTATAATTGTACGTTATATCAAACTCTTATATGTTATGTCTATTAATTGTAATGTAAGAAGTAATGTTTTGAATAGGGGGAAAGAATCCTAACACGGAATCCTACATTATGTTGTAGATAGGACATAGAATCGTTCTATTTTGTATTTTTTTACCTTAAGAGTTCACACAAAGAATTTAATACGATTATTTAGATGTGAACTAATAGGAAACACTTGCAATGGTACCATAAAGCATTTGATTCGTAAGTGGTTTTGTATCCGTATACCAAAGTAATTTATTTCTAGGAAAGGTGATTTCACTAAAACAGTGTCATTCCAACAATAATGAATATATATAACAGATATAATGAATAATACATAATAGATGTAATGAATAAACTCATCACTTGAAATAAAGTATTCTCAAGAATGTAATTATGCAAGATTCCTAGCACCAGCCCAGTCCATCATTGAAAATGTATGTACAGTACAGGCATTTAATTCCTGCACCAGTCGACCGGGTGCCTGGCAGTGCCTGGTTGCACAAACATCCATGGCTAACATGTCAAAAAGATGAGCCAAACGCATAAATGACCCATGTAGCTTGCAAATCAATGTACGTTCAGTTATGAGCTCATCCATTCATCCATGCCCAGACAATTGGCTGTCAATGGGGCGTGCGGTCGTGAATTATGCCCGGCTGCCCACGCATTTAGTGCAGGAATTAAATGTCGCCACTGTATACAGTTTATTGTCATATAGCTTAAAATGTACAAGTATTTCATAAGAATATCAGTGTTACCCCATCATTGCTGCAGATCAGACTGATTTCTTATCAATGTATTCAAAATCATCATCTTCTGGAGGAAAATGGTCAAATCCTTTTTTTTAACAAGGTCATTCCATCATAAATGATGAACTCAGTGGATATTTCATCAAATGGAATAAAGAAAATGGATTATCTAAAACCTGAAACACTTCTTTGAGCTACTTGTTATGAAGAAGTTATTCATGATTTATTAAATCAATCTATAACAGTCCCAAATATAGCGAATTGGGGAATTTTCGCATCATAACGTATCTTTATGTTAGCGACGGTAGCCGCCGCTGACAGCGCCAGTACAGTAAGAAAAAAGTACAGCGTTTTTATATATAGCGAAGCGGAACCACACGCTATGTACGCTATTTATAAACAGACGCTAACATTGTGTGTTCTACAGTATATACGATTGTTAAAGCTTTTCATTGTTTAAGCATGAGTAAAACAAAAATGTTTTTTTAGATGTGTTCTATAATAATGCATATATATATATATATATCTATATATATATATATATATACGGTTGCCATTATAATAGCATGTGTTCCACATGTAGACTTCACCCTATTTGGTGCAAATACAAGCCTATTGAACATCTTATTTTGTATAAAGATTAGCAAATCTTACAATATTTGGTGGGCAATGATAAACATGACACTGCTCTCTTGGCTCCAGCAAAATTCATGCGTTAGTTGGATTTGGTATAGTATATGTCTGTTTAGCTTTATTATTCCTACACAGTAAACGGAGTACCAAAAGACTGCCACCTAAAATTCCAATACTTCCATTCAGGGCAAACCCTGCTCCGTATGTACCGAATCTGTCAGTCATTGCACCTGTAATTGAAAAAGATAAGAGATTATCGATGACGTGTTTTCTTAGAAAATAAAGAGCTTCAACGTAATTTGCAAAACAATCAAAGTGAGCATATATGATAAGGTAAAATATTTTGATGAAATCAAATGTCAAAAAATTACAGCAATCTTTCTTGACAAATTGGCAATATTTCAAGCACTTAAAATTGCAAAGATATTGCTGTTTCTACAGTGATATGAACGGTAATCAAGAAATTTATCTTAATCTAAAACAACTCAACACTACATGCACAATGTATTTTGGACATTTCTAAGAAGCGGCATTAGTAGTGCATTTTACTTTCATGAAAATTTATGAAAATTTGTTCTGGGGCTATATTATTTTTAAATGGCCATCCTTTTTTGAATTCTGAAACCTAAAATACACATACAACTTACCAGCTAGAAATGGTCCAATTAGCATTCCTACGCCCATGAATACAAATGACATTCCAAGACTGGGAAGAAGTCTTTCCATCCCAAAGAGATGGGTCATAAGTCCAGGAATCTGAACCATTAGTGTACCTTTTACAGCCTGATAAATTGAACCTAGGATTAAAAACCAAGGCAAGCTGATTGCAAACCATAGAAGAGCATAACATAAACCACAGATTATGATAAACAAGGCGTAGATGTATCCAGCAAAAGGTTTCAATCTTGGAATGTCAATCATGGTACCTATTGAAGGTCTGCAAATGAGATCTGCAATGGCTACATAAGTAAGAAATTGGAGAGTGTCATCACGTGGGATTCCCCGCTCTATTGCAAGTGAATACAGGAGAGTTTCGGTTGAAATGACTATTGAGCAAGATAATATACCAAATGCAGAATGTACAAATGTAAGGCTTCCCAACATGGCTAGTGTTGGGAACCTACATGCCGTAGCAGGTGCTGCATCAGATTCCGTGTGAGTGTTAGTGGAATCTGACGTTTTGTTGGTGCAGCTTTCAGATGTAATTGACAGCCTTGCAATGGCGAAGCCATGGTTGGTCTTGCCATCTCGGTGTTCCATACTGATATAAGAGATTGGTCTGATGTTATTTTCCAAGGTTGCAGACTGCTCTGAATGATCCTTAGCATTTTCATTTGGTTTCTGTGCTGGTCTCAAGAGGGCACCACAAACACATATTTGAAGGCAAATAGCTGCTGTACATATGCTTGCACCAGTGTAACCATACATATCTAGTAAAGCTTTCATGGAAAATGGGGTGATCATCATTCCCGCAGCCTTTCCAAAGCCTTGGGCACCAAGAACAAAATACTGTAGATCTTTGAAGTACAAGGGAACGATGGCAGAAAAAGCTCCTTGTGTACAAATCAAGCCAATACCTGAAAATATAATTCAATCCAATTAGATCAAACGCTCCAAAATCTGGGTCTTGAATTGAAATAATATTTTTAATATGGATTAAAAGATCAAGTTCTGATGAAATTCATCTTTGTCTGAAATTATTGCTTGAGGATTTTCTTATGTGAGTATGGAGATCCTAGTTGATGTTCAATCACATTCCCTAAGCAGTTCATCGCACAACAAGGTACACGAATATACATGCATAATAACTGCATCCGAAGGGGATGTCCATATTTCTCCTCTACCTGTCATCAGCTCTGAAACTTTGGTGCAAACATTCTAACTGAAGGTTTGAAATTTGAAATCTTTGGGAGCCGATGAATGTATACCGAAGCCAAAGAGTCAATGCTAAATACCAAGAAAATGTATTGGCATTTAGAAGAGGTAACGTGTATATAAAGGTATATCACTTTTTTACCTGCTATTGAGTAAGATATATAGACATGAGCTATGTGTTCTGCAAATCCGGATGTGAAAAAACCAACAGCCATCAGCAACCCACCAAGAATGCCTACTCCACGATGTGTCAAACGGTCAACCAGCCATTTTAACATTAGACCTGAAAAAAAAAAGACAACATTTTGAGGCAAGATGATCTAAAAGCCTCAAAAAGAGTACTCAAGCCCATGTCATTAAAATTAGATGATATTGATGTCTTTTTAAAAACCGCAGGATAATAGTGACAATATATTCTGTAGGTGAGATTAACATTTTGCCATAATGACCAACTGCAGGTAATGAAAAATCTATTAAGCTCATCCAATATCCCTTTACCACTGATCACTTTCCTTTATAGTAGAGCAGCAGGGACCCCATTTTTGGGGTCGACCCAAACTGGCAGTGGCACACATGTCATCATGGTTTTTCATGAAGCTATATATCTGAAGTGTATGAAAATGCATGATGACATCCTGGCAAATGGTGGCGAGCTGAGAAATTTGACATTCTTTAGGGGTACTGTTAAAAAGGCCAAATCACCATAAAAGAGTCAAACATGGGGTGGGCGGTAGGAAAATCAAACGTATAATCTAAACTATGTAAGCAATCTTGACAAATGAGCCCTCGTTGGAATTGTCATTAATCTGACTTTTTATTGGAAGCATGTGAGTTGGACAATTTGACCTTGAACTCAAGGTCAAGGTCAAATCACGCTAATATTCAGATCAAAACGCAAATCTAGAATCCAAATGGCATGAAAAAGCCATCTTTTTAAAGTTTAGACCTCAGAAATTATGTCGGTATTGTTTTGTGGTGTTTTTAACAATAGGAGAATTTCAGGTCAACACACTGAATGATAAGAAGTTGCAGAAAATTGTTAAAAATGATTACTTTCGGGTCAAAATTTGAATATCTATGTCTGTTAGAGCATGATATAGAAGGCAATATGGGACTAAGTTTGATAATGAAGGGTAACTTTCAGCAGCTATCTGCACCCTTTACTGTGCCTAAAAGTCAAATACTAAGGCACCCTATGAATTCCTATTGCCTAAACCTCCTGTTTATGTTTACTTGGAAAATGACCTTGACCTATATCTTAAGGTCAAATGGGGCCAGACATAGTCTGATTAGGCCCTTGTTTCGCATTTTGGCATTTTAAACTTGTATTGATTCATATAAGTGACCCCTTATTAGAATTGCAATGAATCAGATTTTTCTTTGATGGTATATGTTTAGGTGACATTGTGACATTGACCAAGATGTCAAGGTCAAATAAACATAACTAGGTCAATAGCCCAAGAAAAATTTATATATATATATATATATATATATATATATATATATATATATATATATATATATATATATATATATATATATATATATATATATATATATATAAAATGAAGGGGGGTTACGTTCGTCCATTTGTCCGCTAGTTTTCCTGTCAGTCAATAGGTGGCGCCACTTTAAATCACCTTTACAGTCGTCATATACGCAAAATTAACTGACGCCTTTTTTAACCCTTTAACATTACTAATGTAATAAAATGAAATATTGCAGATCGTTTTGGGCCATTTTAACACATCCTTTTCCCATTCCTTTGTTTGAGTGCTTCCTGAGCATGAAGCCCTTCACAAATTGTTTGCAGCATTCATTCCTTTGTCTTAGCTGGTTGCTAATGGCAACCAGGTGAGTTATGCTTATTTTCTCCCTGTTCAAACCTTCACTTGGCAGGCATCATCTAGGGTGGCAGGCAGCATTGAACATTTCAACTGCAATTTAGCTCCAATTTCCCTGTCAAATTAAAAATGTAAGAGCCCCCAACTACTAGAACTTGTCTAAATTTGATCCATCTATTATCGGCTCTATTATCAAGGTTCACTTACCAAAAATTAGTTTGCGCTATGATAGATAGATGGCGCGGTGGGCGAGGATCGAATCCGGACTATTAAAAAAAGAGATTTTTTTTTAAATTAAGAGATCCGTACTATTAAGGCAGTGTACAGTATATATTCATGGAAATATCATTACAATTTGGGAGACAGTAGGTCTTACCCAAATTGGGAAGGCCAGTTAAAGATGTTTTCAAACTTTTCAAAAAACAACTAGAAGGTCAAAAGATTTATGGAAAATGACCCCTTATTAGAATTGCAATAAATCAGACTTTTCTTTGATGGTAAGTTTTCCTGACGTTGTGACATTGACCAAGATGTCATGGTCAAATAAACATAATTTAAGCCCAAGAAAAATGAATATATATATATATATATATATATATATATATATATATATATATATATATATATATATACATATATATATATATATATATATATATATATATATATATATATATATATATATATATATATATATATATATATATATATATATATATATATATATATTCATGGAAATATCATTAGAATTTGGGGGACAGTAGGTCTTACCCAAATTGGGAAGGGCAATTAAAAATGTCTTCAAACTTTTCGAAAAACAAATTGAAGTTCAAAATATCAAGGTCAGGTTATGGAAAATGCCTAGGTTAATCCTTAATGTCGGCAGCAACAGATTATTTTATGAGTTAAGAGTGACCTGTAGTGTAGAAAACATTTCCGTAATATCATTTCTTCTTTGACATAATGTATTTAGTGCAATAGGTATCAAGGTGATTTAAGGTTCAAATGCAGTGCAAACATGGCCAAATCTCTCATTATTTACAATTGGTATGAAAAAAAATCTATAGGTTCCAATATCATGGTTATTTTGGAGACATTGTGGGTCTTACCTTATAGTGGAAGAGGACTTTAAAAATGTGTCTCCAACTTATTGGGTGATTTTTACAAGGTAAAAGGTCATGTCACAGAAAATTGAGCTTGAGCTGATATAAACACTTTTTCCACAAATCTTTATGGTTGAATGCACTGTTAAGGGTAGAATATTAATCCTTGATATAATGCATTCCCTTAGATTCAGTACTTTGTACAGCAAATGTCAAATCAAAGGTTATTTAGGATTGAATATGGTTAGAAATATGGCAAACCAATCAGAGTTTTCATTAAAGTCCTATATAATTTACATAGTAGATATAGAGGAGCTTATATAGGTTACATAGGAAGGTCATGAACTTTTGGAGAGGTGGGGGATCTTGTCCATGGGAATGTAAGGTAAATTCCGGAGTAATGGTGAGTCTTGTCCAATTTTATAGAAGTCAAATCAATGTCTCCAACTTAATTTTTCTGATGACACATTCAACACTAAAGGCTTTCATGTGAAGGTCATGGACATTTTGGAGTCCTACCCAATGTCAGGAGAGGATATAAAACATGTTTCCAATTGTATGGACATCGTCCCTAAGGTCTCTAGTCAAGGTCAAAGAACAAATTATAGGAAAATGTCCAATTTCAACTGAAATAAGCAGAAGCAGTTGAAATCCTGATGGTTAAAGAGCTATTTTGAGGGTAGAACACAATGCTTTAATTGGTAAATATTATTTCTTAAATTCTAGCATTTAGTGCAAACTTTGCATTTCTGTAGTATAAGGGAAGGAATGATATTAAAAATGTTCCTACACTAAATACCCCTTCTAAAAATAAAATCTTATGATTCAGCTGCTTTTTTCATGATTAAACTTGGCATTTGCAATAACATAACCTTTGACCTTGTCCTTTGACTTTGAAGCCGTAATTTAAAAGCTTGGAGTCACCTTTATTTCAATTCCTCTTCCCAACTTAGGTAGGAACTATCATGTATCCAACATTCCCATAGAAACTAAATAAACTTATTTCATATTTATAATAAAAAATGATGTATTATTTCGCCATATTTTCACATATGAAATTTGAATTGAACTTCACATTTAGTGTATGAAATACCTACTGCAAGGGAATGAATTGCATTGACACAATGTATTCTACTCTAAAAGTCACTCTAAACCATATAGATTGTTAAAGTTCTTTTTTGGAGCACAACCTTGGCATTTTTTCAATGATTTGACCTTCGGCCTAGACTTTTTGACCTTGAAAATGTCATCACAGAAATTAAAGATATCCTTTTGAATTTCTCTTCCAGAATTGGTTAGACTCACCATGGTTCCAAAATTAGATTACATTTCCCTGAAACATTTATACATATCTAGAGTAAATAATGAGAAATTTGATGAAAAATTATGGTTTTTGTTATTTGGCCATATTCTCATAAAATTTCAAAAACTTTGTATTTTACATTTAATGTACTAAATATCTAATGAATGGAAACACATTAGTTTATGGTAATGCATTCTACTCTAAAAAGTAACTCTTATCAATCTTTATTTCCAATTCAGCTGCTTATTTGCAGCTTAAGTTAAGTATTTTCAATAATTCGACCTTTGACTATGACCTTTTGATGTGGAAAATGGCATCAAAAAGATTGGAGAAACAATTTTTTGAATTCCTCCCCTAAAATTGATGGAGGCCCGCTGTGCCAACACAATTTCAGTAACATTTTATTTTTCTGAAATCTGTATGCACTCTTTTCATATTTATAGTGAATGATAAGAAATTTGATGAAAAATTATGATAAAATGAAAGAACCTTGTTTTTGACATATAATGCTTGAAATACCCAATGTAAAGAAAAGAATTAAGTGAAGGGAATTCATTCTACTCTAAATGTGACTCTAATCAATGTATATTTCCATTTCAGCTGCTTTTTTGCAGCTTAAGCTAGGCATTTCCCAAAGATTTTACCTTTAACCATGACCTTGAAAATGGCATGAATAGATTGGGGACCCAGAGAATATCTGAGGCTAGGTGATAGGAGGGATGAAAGGAGTGGAAAGTAATTTATGTTAGTGGCGCTGGGCACAATAGAGCGCATCTAGGCAAAATATGGTAGAGGGTGATCAGCGCGCCAATAGAGGCCGGCGCGCAAGGTGCTGCTATTACTATGGCCAATATTAATGAGGCTCTAGTTTCAATATCAGCGCTTACGGCAAAACGTGACTCTGACACGTGACAAGATGAAAGTTCGTGACCTCTGCCGTAATTAGCTTTGACCTGTAACGACAATGGCTGGGATTAATCAGGTGCGAAAAGATGCGAAAAATTTTCCCAGACCTGAAGTCAATACATGATTTCAATCTCATGCCTGACTCTGGTTTTTGGCCGCTCTGTTCTATAGATAAACTCGCTGCCAAAAAACAGTTATTTACGACATATGAGTAGGAGCGTTTTCCCTGTAGTATAATGCCATCTGTTGTGGCTGCGACTGAACCTGACTAACACCTACGGTTAGCCTGCTGCGCAGTCAGAAGCCGATCGCGTCCAGTTTTTTGAATACCTAATCCAAAATTGGTTAAGACCCACCATGTCAACAAAACGTCCACTATATGTCAACAATTTCAATGACATTTTCATGAACCTATAAAAAGATTTTCTGAATTTTAGTAAATAATGAGGAACTTGATGAAAAATTATGATTGTTATTATTTGGCCATATTTTCGCCATATTTGACCACTAAATTACTTTGGAATTTACATTAATTGCCTGGAATACCGAATGTAAGGGAGTGAACTATATCAAGTCAACACTCACTGTAAACAGTATGTATTTCTATTGCAGCTACTTTATTGCAGCATAATCTAGGCATTTTCAATCATTTGAATTATGATCTTGATCTTTTGACCTTGAAAATGACATCAAATAAATTGAAGACATGTTTCTGAATTCCTCATCTAAAATTGGCTAAGACCAACCATGTCTCAAAAATTTCCATGATATTTTCATGGATCCTATACACACTTTATCACATTTATGGTAAATAATGAGGTAGATGCAAACCTATTATTTTGGTTGCTTGCCTATATTTTCACCATATTTTTTGAACCTTGAGTTTCCTTTAACTTTGAACATGGACATTTATTGACAGAAATACCTAATGATAGGGAGGGAATGACATCAAAGGACTGTTTTTACTGTAAAAGTAACTTTAAACAATATTGATGTATGTTGCTGTTGCTTTTTTAGGATAAAACTGATTTATTTCCTCAAATTTATCCTTCAACCTTGACCTTGAATTTTTCATATCTTATGTCATTATGTATCTTATGTTATTATATCAAATGATTGTATTTGACCAAAATAATTCACTTTTCAACTGTATCTATTTTCATTGCTGCTTCATTAGCTCAGAATAGGCATTTTTTCTTCTTTGACCTTATTTTCTGAATTCCATATCCAAATGTGGGTAGGACCCACTATGTCTCCAAGAATTCTCATAACGGTCCCTCTGAACCTAAATATGCTTATATGCTATAGTGGCAAAATGTTAAATAAAACTTGACAGCAGCCATCTGATGCACTCTTACTAATAGGCAGATGTAAGACTTCTTAAGCCTGGAAACAGATTGAGGCATTTTAAATTCCATCTCTACTATGTATAGAGCTTGTAGAAGAATATGATGTTAAAACCATCCTTTTGAAATTCAAGATGGCTGCTGGTTGTCAATTAGCAACACCAGTAAGTATTTCTTGGAGTGGTTCTGCTTACATTGAATTACATCACTGCAAATATTATGCTTTAACTATAAAGAGAGAATGTATGATTATATCTGTACAAAAATGCACATATAGCCCTTATATTTATTTCAAAAGAGGAAAAGAATCTTTTTATTCTACATATTGTTTTGAAATTTGACCCAACATAAAAATAAGCAAAATAAAACCTAACCTTACTTGTAAAGTAATATCCCTTACGTTGTCTCAAAGAAACATTTGCTAGCAAAACGAATGAAAGGGTCTAAATGGATCACAATACAGGATACATCAATAGGGTACATGCAGAACTAGCTAGTTGTGACGTCACTGAGCAGGGTCTCTGGGGGGTGATGGGACAAGCCCCCAGTGAGATGGGCATTTACTGTAGTATAGGGGATGGTATATCTAAGATCATATTGAATGGCAAATACACAGTTTCCTTTCCTTTTAAGTCTGAATAACTATAATGAATGTATTAAGCGGGACATAAATGACTTTATAACCCCTGCTGTACGCAGAAACAGGAAGTTTCAGCTCATTTAAAGCCCCATTGTAGTCACATATGAAGATCTTGAATTCACTGGGAGATAGGCATCTATGATGAAAGAAATTAAGAAACACAGAAAGTTCTTTCTTACAGTGAAGTTTACAATACTTTTGGTGAATGCCCTTGTTTCTCTACACTTGTTGAATTAAGCAAGAGGAATTTAAAGCCTGTGCTATAACTTCTTTAATTTCTGGCACTTCCCTGATACTGACAGCACTAACTGTAGAGCTCTCTAGCATTCTCTCAAATATAACTGAATGAACATGTGTGTGTGTGGGCCCTTTGATCAATTAATGACCTAAATACTTATGTACATTATAGGTGGAAAGGGCGCTATATCCAATATTAATTGTTATTATTATTGTTTGGAATGCAAGTTATGATTATGATAAATCTTCAAATAGGAAATTGTCCTCTTGTGGTTTTAACCATAATTTCAAAAAACTATATATATATATATATATATATATATATATATATATATATATATATATATATATATATATATATATATATATATATATATATATATATTTGTGATTGTGTGTGAGTGTGGTATAAGATACTCCTGTTGAGTTATAGGTTCAAAGATGAGTACAATTTAAACTAGTCACATTCTCCATGGTAGAATATATCCTGAATTCGTTGAAATGAGACTCCCTCCTCCCTCTCTCCCAGGAGGCTCTACCCAATATTGCATAATTGAAATGTAATGTTCTAATTGCTTATGAGGGATGCATGTCATTTTGAATGACTGTAAAGATAACAACTCAGGGGTACCCATTGTCTTCTTAATTGGAAGATAAGGAGGTTACTGGTCAGCAGAGTTTGTTTTCCATTGACAGCATGTTCAAATACATTTCACTAGTTGCCCTTGAAAATTCATTTGTTAAAATATGTTTTTGATTTACTAAATGGTACTCGAAATGGATTGATGATTTTGCTTTGTGATCACATGCAATGTAGGTTGAATAAGTGAGCATGTCTTTTTAAAGAATTTATTCTAAGTTATTTCAGAGTCGGGTCAGTATAGACAAGAAGTCCATGCATATGATACTAAAACATTATGAAAAGAACTTCCTCTATTGTAGAAATGAGGATAAGAAATAATTATGTGCCGGATGCAGTTGTGGATACAGAGGTGGTTTAAGTGTTTCAATAAAAAAAACTTTTTAGAATTCAAAATGTTTCTTTTCTTGTTAAGAATTGTTACTTTTCTTATCCTTTGCTTTTAGTCTTGAATTCTAAGTCTCCATAACAAACCTCCTCATGTGGTACAAACTCCCTTCAAATAAATCCTTGAACCGTATCTATATAGCTGTGGTGTCATTGATGATATGATGATTTAAAATAAATTGGAATAGATCAATGGGCCTTTGAGCTTGAACAAAGTTATCACTACATATATAGTTACATTGAGTCATGAACAAAATATCTCCCTAGTACAAACTTGAATCCAGCTCTCCTACTATTCTGTATCTTGACTAGATTTGGGGAATGGAATCAAAATTATATTGTGTATACCCTTTTTATCTGGAAATCGTTAGTCATGGTTAGAAGAACCATAGAAACAGAGCTTGACCGGCTTAATAAAATAATACTTTGTATCTAAAAAGTCCCAATATTGGATAAAAACAACCTGTCTGATCATCCCATTACATACAGAACTGGCTCTCCTTGTCCCACCACCACCAAGTGATGACATCACAATCTATAAATAACTTATGGGTCTACCCTATACAAGTAATACTCCTCAGGATCCTCAAAAGAAGAAAATATTGGTCTATTTTCACCATATTTGACCCTAATGACCTTCAAATATAGGTCAAATTCATTCTCCACGAAACCATGAATAAGATTTTCAAGCCATCACAAGGAGAAGGGTATCTTATAATAACACAAACGGACATGTAAACGTGCTGTCAGGTACAAATGAAGTACCACTATGTTTTGAGCTATTGTCGCAGATTCTCTTACATATATTGACCTGATTAGGGTTCAGCGTTTCCACCCAAGGGTCTCTAACATATGTAGTTTTTATGGACTGGGATGGATGAGACTAGAAAGGATCATCCAGATCAGAAAACTCATGTTTATTAGAACCATTATGGTAATGGAGGATAATGAATTACCTAAGAAGATTTTTTGTGAACGTGCTAAAGTGTATTTTTTAAATGTCAACTACGGTTATCAAAATGCATACCAGAGTGCTACCTTTGATCTTCTTAACATCTGTGAAATTTTTGGGCGTATAGCAGAAGTTAAGAATATGGTTATTAGAAACCACTTTTATCCGAAATTAATGTGGAAAAATTTGGTATGGTCAAAAGGTTGGCAGCTATAAGACACGCATTGGAGGATTGAGATGCAACTTCATAGAAGTCTTGACATCCTCAGTGGTGTCAGCCCTGTTTCTATGTATCTTACTTGGTGGTCTGTATCAGACAAATTTCCTCATTATATGAAAGAACGTGAAATCTTGGCCAAACTTACATGTCATGCTAGTGAACTTAAAGGAGACGATTTTAAATATAAGGGCCTACCAGGCACCCCACAGATGTGTGACTTATGTAACGAATTTGAAACTGAGGATGCTAGGCATTTTCTACTCAGGTGTCCTTACTTTGAAAATGAGAGAGCTGATATGCTCCGGGAGATTGACCAAATTAAACAGGATGCCGGTCTTGTAGCGTGTGGCAATGGTTACGATTTGTTGTATACTATATTAGGTAGACCATATGTAGAATTGAGCGATGAACAGATGATGCAGATCTGGCTAGTTATCTTAAAGTGTGTGGCTCCCATGTACAAGAAGAATATCAAAAGTAAAAGAGGTATTGGGTAGCTCGCTTTAGCACCTCCTTAAGGTTAGTCACTTAAGGTATCTCGACACACCCTTCTCCACAATGGACCCTGATTCTGATCTGTATTTAATATATGACGCACCCGGATATTTTTTGTATATATTTGTTAGTATAGAGTTATTTATTCATATCTTGTTTGTGTATGGGTCTACCCTATACAAGTAATACTCCTCAGGATCCTCAAAAGAAGAAAATATTGGTCTATTTTCACCATATTTGACCCTAATGACCTTCAAATATAGGTCAAATTCATTCTCCACGAAACCATGAATAAGATTTTCAAGCCATCACAAGGAGAAGGGTATCTTATAATAACACAAACGGACATGTAAACGTGCTGTCAGGTACAAATGAAGTACCACTATGTTTTGAGCTATTGTCGCAGATTCTCTTACATATATTGACCTGATTAGGGTTCAGCGTTTCCACCCAAGGGTCTCTAACATATGTAGTTTTTATGGACTGGGATGGATGAGACTAGAAAGGATCATCCAGATCAGAAAACTCATGTTTATTAGAACCATTATGGTAATGGAGGATAATGAATTACCTAAGAAGATTTTTTGTGAACGTGCTAAAGTGTATTTTTTAAATGTCAACTACGGTTATCAAAATGCATACCAGAGTGCTACCTTTGATCTTCTTAACATCTGTGAAATTTTTGGGCGTATAGCAGAAGTTAAGAATATGGTTATTAGAAACCACTTTTATCCGAAATTAATGTGGAAAAATTTGGTATGGTCAAAAGGTTGGCAGCTATAAGACACGCATTGGAGGATTGAGATGCAACTTCATAGAAGTCTTGACATCCTCAGTGGTGTCAGCCCTGTTTCTATGTATCTTACTTGGTGGTCTGTATCAGACAAATTTCCTCATTATATGAAAGAACGTGAAATCTTGGCCAAACTTACATGTCATGCTAGTGAACTTAAAGGAGACGATTTTAAATATAAGGGCCTACCAGGCACCCCACAGATGTGTGACTTATGTAACGAATTTGAAACTGAGGATGCTAGGCATTTTCTACTCAGGTGTCCTTACTTTGAAAATGAGAGAGCTGATATGCTCCGGGAGATTGACCAAATTAAACAGGATGCCGGTCTTGTAGCGTGTGGCAATGGTTACGATTTGTTGTATACTATATTAGGTAGACCATATGTAGAATTGAGCGATGAACAGATGATGCAGATCTGGCTAGTTATCTTAAAGTGTGTGGCTCCCATGTACAAGAAGAATATCAAAAGTAAAAGAGGTATTGGGTAGCTCGCTTTAGCACCTCCTTAAGGTTAGTCACTTAAGGTATCTCGACACACCCTTCTCCACAATGGACCCTGATTCTGATCTGTATTTAATATATGACGCACCCGGATATTTTTTGTATATATTTGTTAGTATAGAGTTATTTATTCATATCTTGTTTGTGTATTCCGATACAGCCAATAAAAGATATATATATTGCCCTGATTAGGATACAGATACTTATTTTTTGATCCCTAACTTTCACATTTTAGCTTTTTTGTACAACTTCACACTGTTCAATTAGTTTATCTTAAGATTGTGTAATGATTTTGACAGAAAATCAACAAGTTGGCATGATTAAAAGGATCTAAGAAATGAAAAATATACTTTTGTAGGCTATTTGTGACTCTGAGTGGTGTGTTTTGTTTTGAAAATTAGCATGATTTGACCTTGACATTGTTATTTGACTATTGACTTTCAAAAATTGGTCAAGGTCATTCTCCAAAAAAACAAAAACAAGTTGTTCTAGCCACCACAAGGAGAAAGGTTTCTTAGAATAACACAAATGAACATGTAAACGTGCTGTTGAGTACAACCTAAGTACCACTACATTTTGAGTTATTCTCAGATTCTCTACATATATTGCTCAGATTGAGATGCAGATATTGATTACTTGACCCCTCAAGTACATATTTTAGCTTTTTTGTATGACTTCACACTGTTCAATAAGTTTCACTTCGAATTGTTTAATGATTTTTTGTTGTAAGTTGGCATGATTTAAGTAGTCTAAAATAGGAAAGATAGACTTTTGTAAGCTATTTTTTCCTCTAAGGCTTGCATTTTGTTCTGTTACCACAATTTAACCTTGACTTTGAGTTCAAGGTCAAATGGTCAAGGTCACATATCCCAAAATAAAATCTGGTTCATGGCAACTCCAACAAGGTCTCATTTACCTGTATTGGTTACCTAGCTAAGATTGTGTGAATGTTTTTCGTAACCCCCACCCCATTTTCTTATTCTTTTGGGATACTTGAGTATTTATAGCAATGCCTCAAAGAAAACTACTGTTATAGTGACGTATCTATTTACCTACAACCGAGATTGCAATACGTGAGCCGCCATTTTGAAGATGAACTCATAATGTATTAAGCCTCGTTTTCGGTTTTGAGTTCTTAAATCTCGCGAACTCGTACGTGTAAGTATAAAGTCGTATTTATTAATCAAATAAACATGTGATTCTTCAATTTTATTCGCAAAATGATTGAAATAGAATGTCTCTCTACCAAATAGAGAGACGAAACGTGTATGAGTCGTGTTTAAAATGGTAACATTTTATGAATATAATTGAATATGCTTCCGCCCAAAATCTCTGCTGAAGAGTGCTAACGTAATTTATAAGGCTTTACACTAAACGCTACAGTCATAATGAAATCAGAAACGGGAAAATAGGTAGCGTTTATGTCTGAACTAGGGGTTCTGCTGCTCTACTATTATTGCTTTTGTCACATAAAACCTGGTACACCCCTAAAAGTTTTAACTTGCATTACATAGGTATACAGTGCCATTGTTTGTATCGTCTGATGCACCACTTTCTTCTTTACAAGTCATTTACTTCGGAGAGCATGTTTTACTGTGTTCAGTACTGAATATGGCCTTTACAGCCCTAATGTAGTTGGCCATGCTCTGATAAGCTTCGAGATGGTGCCGACCCATGATGAATGTTGACACAGTGGAGAGAGAGAGAGAGAGAGAGAGAGAGAGAGAGAGAGAGAGAGAGAGAGACAGACAGACAGACAGACAGACAGACAGACAGAGAGAGAGAGAGAGAGAGAGAGAGAGAGAGAGAGAGAGAGAGAGAGAGAGAGAGAGAGAGAGAGAGAGAGCCATGGCTTGTCAATTTCTCGGGTATCTACCCGTGATAGAAGAGTTCTTTTGTGGAGAACATGCATCTGTTAAACCCATATATGAATACTGCACAGGGAACGAACTGTCTTGAACCCCTACCTGAATTATCAATTATGTCTCTTCTCCCTCTTAAATACTTATATCGAGCATCTATAAATTGAAAAAGTGAACCCCTGTATACTTTGACTGCGTTTCCTTGGTGTTTAGCGTTCACTATATACGCCTAAACTTTCTGAGGTAAACGACATATAGGTGACACATGTAAGTGCCTATTGCCCTACTTACCAGCTGTTAACCCTCCGAAAGACAGGAAAAGAGACACTGGTCCTGCAGTTACAGCAGCACTTTCCTGGAACTTCTTTAAAAGCTCATCATAAAAATACTGCAAGCAGCCAAGTGTAAATCCACATGGTATGTGAGCCAAAATCGAAAATACAAATACCACCCAACGCCAACGAGTTCTTTCAACAGCCATTGCCCTGGAGGACGTGACAAAACCTGTCTACCTTCCTTCATAACATACTTTTGTTGATGTTCATTTTCACGGATGAAGAAGTCCAGTCCTACAGTCCTCCACGTCCACATTGGCGTTGATAACTGTTTTCCTTCATACGGCGTATGCATGCTTTCAATACTTGTAGATGACTAAATCACACTTCATCTTCCAACGTCTTGTTTTAAAACTGATGACGATCAACATATATGTTATCTCATTTGAAAGAAAGTGAGACCCTTCTACACTTTATCTAAACGTTGTTTTAATCCCATCGTTGTAAGATAGGCATTCAAGCCTGAAGTATTGATCAGAATTATTATCTCATGAGTTATTTCAACTCTTGATTCTGGTTTTGTTGTCTGGGTTAAGGCAAGCTAAAGAGGAATATATCTGATTTTATATAAGACAATCTTCCATCTAGAGAGTTTTTATATCATCGCACCAAAGTCTTGTTTGGAAATTTGTGTTCTTTTGATTCGTTCCAATTGTTATGAGACGTATGACAATCGATAGCAAGTTACTGTTGTCTGTTTCAGTGCAATTCAAATCCACAGATCGATATATAAAAATGATCGAAAGAGATATCGATATCTAATTCAAACTTTGAACAAAAAGCATGGACAGGAGGTATGTAATTGACCATGCTCAGTGGTTTATGTACTTTTCTAGCAACAGTTGTGTATTTCGGGCAGGGCATATGAGAAAGTTGCTAGTGACCTGAGGTAAGGCAGGTATTGGCGGGTACTGCCATTCCCTCCACCATTTGCAACTGGCTACTTATGCCTCAGCCCAAAAGGCAGAGAAAAGTGGCAATAAATGAAACATTCACAAAAACATTGTGAAGTAAAAAAAATCTTAGGGCATAACATTTGAACGGAACTATGAAAATATCTGAGTATCTTAAGTGATTGTTATTATTAAAAAAAAGACACTTGGGTATTCGTGAAATTAAGGCCAACCCTGCCTATGCAGTTAGACTAAGCTTTTCTTTCCAAACCATTTCGACTTCTTTATTATTATTCTCCTCTATCCTGCTTTCAGGTTTACGGTAATTGTTTTAAAAGACATTGTTAAAATGCAGCTGAGCTATGTACATGTACGCAATATATATATATATATATATATATATATATATATATATATATATATATATATATATATATATATATATATATATATATATATATATATATATACACACACATGTATACACTCACGTAACTGTATAGAATATACCAAAACAATTGTGTGTATATTACTATATTCTACTTTATAAATCTTTCCAGAATTAGTGTATATATCATACTTTATTCTATTGTAAAAAGGTATCCATAACAAGTATATTTTTGATGCTTTATTCTGCTGTATAAAGCTTACTAGAACGAGCACATGTTTGACGTTCCATTCTGTTATACAACGAGAATGTGCATACTTATGGCACTTTATTCAACTGTATAAAAATAACTAGAACAAGCACAGGTTTGACACTTCATTCTACAGTACAGTGTTAAACAGTTTTATCTCCTCTAGCATAAAAATGAGTAAATATTACAATAGTGGGTAAGAAGTATAGACAGTAGATTGCTCCTTCGGCTTCAGCAAATTTTCATGAGTCATTTGGATTTTGTATAGTATATTTTTGATTAGCTTTATTTTTCCGACACAGTAGACGGAGTACCAAGAGACTGCCACCTAAAATTGCAATACTTCCATTCACGGCGAAGCCTGCTGAGTATGTACCGAATTTGTCAGTCATTGCACCTGTAATTTAAAAAGATGGGAGAGTATGATAACTTTTTTTCCTTTTGAAATAAAAAGCTTTAAACATACTTTGCAAAAAAATGTCAAAGTGAGCATCTATGTAAAAGTAAATATTTTTGATAAAATCAAAAATGAAAAACTCTAAGACATCCTTCCTTGAAATAGGCAATAAGTTAAGCACTGACATATGCAAAAGTAATCTGGTCTAAATGAAGGACTCAAAATGAAAGGCATTGATGAAGTTTATCGTGTCATCTAAATGAACTCCAGACTACTTGACCAATATAGTATGGATATTACTGGAAAGCAGCATAAGAGGTGCCTCTTACCTTTAAAGGAATTTATTAAAATTGGTTCTATGGATATATTACTTTTGAAAAGCCATTCCTTTTTAATTCTAATGCCCAAGATACACATACAACTTACCAGCTAGAAACGGTCCAATTAGCATTCCTAAGCCATGGAAAACAAGTGACATTCCAAGACTGGGAGGAAATCTTTCCATGCCAAAGAGATGGGTCATTAGCCCAGGTATCTGTGCCATTAGTGTTCCTTTTACAACCTGATAAAGTGATCCTAGGATTATAAACCAAGGCAAGCTGGTAGCAAACCAAAGAAGAGCATTACATAACCCACTGAATATGATAAACAAGGCGTAGATGTATCCAACAAAAGGCTTCAATCTTTGAAGGTCAATGATGATACCTATTAAAGGTCTGCAAATGAGATCTATAATTTGCACATAAGTAAGGAAATGGAGAGTATCAATACGTGGTATTCCCCGTTCTATTGCAAGTGAATACAGCAGAGTTTCAAAGATTGAAAGTACCAATGAGTAGGATAATATACCAAATGCAGAATGTGCAAATGTCAAGTTTCCTAGCATGGCTAGTGTTGGGAATCTACACGTTGTAGAAGGACTTGAATCAGTGTCCTTATTAGTATTTGTGGGAACTGACATTTTGTTGGTGCAGCTTTCAGAAGAAATTGGCCGCCTTGCAATGGAAAGGTCATGGATAATTTTGACATCTTGGTGTCCAATATTGATATAAGAGATTGGTCTGATGTTATTTCCAAAGGATGCAGACTGCTTTGGATGATCCTCAACATTTTCAGTTGGTTTCCGTGCTGGTCTCAAGAGGGCACCACACACACATATCTGAAGGCAAATGGCTGCTGTACATATGCATGCACCAGTGTAACCATACACATCTAGTAAAGTCTTCATGGTAAATGGGCTGATCAGTATTCCTAAACCCTTTCCAAAGCCTAGGGCACCAAAGACAAAATGTTGTATATCTTTGAAGTACAAGGGAACGATGGCAGAAAAAGATCCCTGTGTACAAATGTAGCCAATGCCTGAAAATAAGATTTAATACATTTAGACCAAACGTTATCAAAATGTTGGTCCTTGAAATTGAAATAATAGATTGTCTCGCTTGGATTAAAGTATCAAGTTCAGATAAAAATTTACCTTTTTTTAAAACTATTGTGAGACGGTTCATAAATATGGACATCGTAGGTCATGTTAAATCACATTCTCAAGGCACTTGGTCGTGAAACTAGGTACACGAAGGTACACTAGGTACATCTAAATTTATATATAAAATGTGCACATATATATATATATATATATATATATATATATATATATATATATATATATATATATATATATATATATATATATATATATATATATATATATTTATATATATATATATATATATATATATGTGTGTAAATATATATATATATATATATATGCATGTATATATATATATATATATATATATATATATATATATATATATATATATATATATATATATATATATATATGTATATATATATATATATATATATATATATATATATATATATATATATATATATATATATATATATATATGTATATATATATATATATATATATATATATATACACCTCAGGCTATGTATTTGATTATGAGATATTTAGATATTTCTCCTTAACCATTTACAGACTTCAACCATTCAAACATTGGTAGGGACACTCAGACCGAATATTTTAAAGTCAAAAAATGTATATCTAAGCCAAATAGTTAATGCTCAATACTAAAAAAAGTGAATTGGCATTTAGAAGACGGAACGGGTATATGAGGGAATATCATTTGATTACCGGCTATTGAGTAGGATATATAGACATGAGCTATGTGTTCTGCAAATCCAGATGTGAAAAATCCTACAGTCATCAGCAATCCACCCAGTGTGGCTACTCCACGATGTGTCAAGCGGTCAACCAGCCAATTTAACATTAGACCTGAAAAAAGAAAAGAAAGACATTTGAGGCAGGATGACCTGAGAGTACGAAAAGTGTGCTCATGAATTTAAAACTAGATGATATCCACATACATGACTAACAGAGATTTCCTGGTAGTGAAAAACCTTTTAAAAAACTTCTGCATATTAGTAACAATATGTTCTGTATGTGAGACTACAAGATATAATTGCACCAATCGTAGGGGAGGAAAAAGTCTAATGTGCATTGTTGTGCTCTGTAGAGAAGGTCCTTGCAAAAAGAGAAGGGTATGTTCAGGCACTCTTTACTTTTTTGAAATCCTTTTTTATTTATTTCAAACTTGAGTTATGTAAATGACGACACAGTGGTAACATGTTGTGAAATTATATGAATAATCAAAGCATTCATACATACATACATACATACATACATACATACATACATACATACATACATACATACATACATACATACATACATACATACATATATATATATATATATATATATATATATATATATATATTATCTGAAGATAGTGTCATGGCATATTATCCTATTACGATCATATATTTCATCTTCTTTGATAACAATCTGATAACAACATTCTTTCTTCTTCTTTGATTTCAATCTGTATTTTTTCTGATCGCCTCCGAAATGATCTTTAAATGATCTTTGAGTATTCAGTTGCTTGGCATAAATCTCAGTTCGCTGCCATACCATTAGGTTTATAATTATGATATGTATAAACTCCAGATGACCAAAAATGGCCTGTACAGCAAAATAGTGCGTCAAATAAGTTCCTTCAAGCTGAGCATGACCCTTTCTATCTGTTATTAGGAGAATATCAATGAACTTTCAAATCCAAAACTACCAAAAATATACCATGTCAGACAGTTAGAAGAACCGAAAATAAGGGGTGGCTGTAGCTGTAATAAATACAACCCCAAGATTATTAGACACGCCAAAATATGATATTAGTCTAGATGTTGTGGCAGAACATTATTCCAGTTACTTAAGGTTGTAGTATGGTGCTGCCATCTATAGGGCTGAAGCTTTTATGTTAGAGTTTAGTTTTAATTTCAACTTCTGACAACAGAGGGCAATAACGATGTTGGATGCACATGTCTGACATATTGGTAGATCTTGGAGCGTCAACATTTGGATTGGAGCTGGGACAGCTGAACGCTGTGAGTGTTTGCCCCAAGTCCCTAGCTATGACGTAGATTATGTGCCCTAGACCATGTTCGATGTGATAAATATATGAATAATCATTTATTTCTGATGACATTTGGGTTTGAGTTGTGTGATGTCAAAAGACACATTTTTTCTCTCCATCTTCTGCTGTTCAGTCTTGCTGTTTTTATATTGGTCATGTTTCTAAAGGGGGTTATTTCGTAATATATGATGTATTAATTTCATCTCTGTTACCCAGGGCTCCCTATAGCGGCATCGTTATTTGTAACCAATCCCGCTAAATTAGCAGCACTAAAATGTCAATCTTTGCATATTTCTTGCATAAACTGCTTACTATCAACCTTCATCATCACATTTTGTCTTTAAAATAAATGTTGCGGTCACCATGGTTATCGTCTGCAGGACAGAGAGAGAGAGAGAGAGAGAGAGAGAGAGAGAGAGAGAGAGAGAGAGAGAGAGAGAGAGAGAGAGAATATGTCATGGCTTGTCAAATTCCTGGGTGTCTACCCATGATAGACCTGTACCAGTTGAAACTGTGCATCAATGCTGCAGAGGGAACGAACTGTGTCAAACCCCTACATGATTTGATTTACTAATAATGCTGTTTCTCCGTCTTAAATACTAGTCTAGTTCGAACCTATCTTAGTTGGAAAAATGAACACCTGTATAATTTGACTACGTTTCCTGTGTGTTCAGCGTACACAATATCACTCAAAATTCTAAGGTAAACAATATTTAGGTAACATGTGAGGTCCTTCTTATAAGTGTATTGACCTACTTACCAGCTGTTAAGCATCCAAAAGACAGGAAAAACGACATTGGTCGCAGTTACAGCAGCACTTTCTTGGAACTTCTTTAACAGCTCATCATAAAAGTATTGCAAGCAGCCAATTGTAAAACCAACTGGTACGTGAGCCAAAATAGAAAATACAAATACCACCCAACGCCAACGAGGTCTTTTAACAGCCATTGCCCTGGTGCGAATGACGAACCCTGTCTACTTTACTTTATACAGTACTATTGATGATGTTCATTTTCACGGATGGGGAAATCAGTCCTAAAGTCATCCACACTTGCGTAAAAATGGGGACAGTTTTCCTTGATATGGGGTATGCATTTCTAACGTGTTGTTTTACAACTGAGAATGAGTAACACATAGCTTGGCGATTTAACGTCAAGATAGTTTATACTACATAAGACCCTTTTACACTTTATATAAACGTTGTTGGTTCAAGCCTGAAACATCAATTAAAACTCATATTTCATAAGTCATCTTGATTCAAATCAAGGCCTAGTTTAAGTTATGGCAATATTATTAAGCCAAAGAGGAATGTACGCGATTTTATATGACACAATTTTCCATTCCTGGCATTTTGATATCTGACTGCCGCATTCATGTTTGAAAATTTGTGTTCTTCTGATCTTTTTTATTCTAATTGTCATGAGATGTATGCCAATTGATGGTTATTACATTTAAATCGGCTGTTGCTGTGTAATTCAAAATAAAACAGATCGATGTATAAAATGATTGAAAGGTAGATCGCTACCTTATTTAAACTTTGAACAAAAAGGCATTACCAGGAAGTATGCAACATATATACACACACACATATTTATATATATATATATATATATATATATATATATATATATATATATATATATATATATATATATATATATATATATATATATATATATATATATATAGTTTATTGACTGTAGATGATCTACAAAATATGTATATAATCAAAGTTGTATGCAATACTAAATCAAGATGAGGAGGAAATCAAATACAAACAAATTTAGACAATGTTATAACTTTAATCAAAGGTGGAAAACAGTAACAAACAAATGAGAACAAAATCTAAAAAAAAGAAGATACCGACACTTTGTTTGAACATTAGTGTATTGTCGTACACAGAGGTACTACGTGCGTAGAAAAGACTCCAGTGCAATATACTATGCTCAGTGCTGTACGACCTGTCACGTACTGTATCTAGGCAGAGTTCTGTGTTTCGGCCAGGACATGTGAGAAAGTTGCTTATTAGCGGTTACTGTCATTTCCTCCACCATTTTTCAACTGGCTAGTCATGACTTAACCAAACTATCGCAAAGAATGTCACGATAAAAGGAAATTTCACTAAACAATTGTGAAGTAGCAAAATCATAAGTCATAAATGTTGAACAGAACAATAAAAATATCTGACCATTTAAAGTGAGTATTATTATTCTCAAAAGAAAGATACATGGGAATGCATGAAATGTAGACCATCTCTGCCCATGCGGTGAGACCAAAGAAAACATTGTTAAGTTGTAGCTGATCTTATGATCAAGCGGAACTGTTTTTTTTAATATATGTTTATCTATATTTTATAATTCAACTGAAAAATTCATTCGGGTGGAAACATGTGTACATTTGCCCAAAAGTAAGTGTTGGGTTATATATTTCATACAGGTTAGGGTTCATATACTTTAAATACCTTGTGAAGTTGAAAAGAAAAGGCATGAACTAGAGCACTCAATCCTGCTTGAGGTGGGTGAAACACTGCCCCCTCAGAACACTCAATCATGCACCATCAAAAAGCATGCAAGCAGCCTATGGTTATCAGTACAACTGCCCCATCAGCTTGGGGTGGGTGAAACACTGCCCCCTCGTTTGGGTAATTTGGAACTAAGAATTCATTACATGCCAAATTGAGTTCAAGATGGCGGCTACTGTTGGAAACCACCCCGCTAGAAATTGCTTTAGGTGTTAATACCATATTTAGAAGATAAAATAGGAGAAATTAATGACGACATGCGATTTCAAGTGAGAAGCCTATTATGCAATAATCTACCTAGTGTAGTGTAGATTGGTCACTGAGTTTTTCAGGAGTATTAAGATATTAAACTTCTTTTTTATTATGTGTTCATTGAAGTTGAGGAATATGTTTGAAGGGAATAACATAAGTGTGTGGGCTTAGTTACTAGTTTTGATGTGATAAATGATGATTAAAACTCTTATTTTGGTCGTTCCCAGCCGCATTGCTTAAGGGTGCTCAATCTCATTTTCTCCAGATAGGATAACATTATCACACTTTAGCCATCAATTTGGCAAGGTATTGACACAACATTACATTTTCAAACTATGCCATGTAAAAGGGAGTAAAGGCCCAGACAGACAGTCCACATTCAGCCGCAAAAAGACATTTTGTGTTGAAGATTTGTATTCAATAACATACATTCTAAAAGGTCACTCCTGGTCGAAAAGCAGACAAGGGAATCAAAAACTAAATGATTCATACTCCAGCATCGCTGTCAAAAGCGTATGAACCAATGACATTCTAAGCAGCTGAAGTGAAGTCAATGACACAAACATATCATATTGACCATATGACTCACAAATACTTGAACTGGTATATTACATAATCAGTACGCTTTACCTGTCGTGTGAGTAGCAAAACAATATTTCAATTGCAAGCAAAAGCTATTTTTCAAAACTCCTGACAAGAAATTTTACAGGATGAATATTTATATAATTCAGTGGCATGGGCCTTGGTCCAATATGCACTTTTCTGTTTCAAAGTCAGTTTGGGAAAGCAGGCTATGTTCAAAAAAGCAGCTTTTGGGTATAATATGGTGGCAATGCAAGGGTTCCTTCTGAAGACACATATGAACATACCTGCCACCATGTGCATTTCCTTCTGTCTGGAATCAGCCTCCTGTGGGTCACTTGTATATATTAGGAGCTCCAAAATATGCAAACTCTGGACTGCAAGTGGAATCAACAACATACCGCTCTTAGCAGTTACTGCCAAAAGTGATAATGTACAAGTATGGATACGAGGTAAGCGAGTTTTCTAGTGATCAAGTCCTTTGATGTTAAAAACTACTGTACCGATTTAAATACGTTGCCATGTATAGAGCAATGTGATTATAAGATAAAACAGAGGTCTGCCAGTCTAGCAGTGTCCAAAGTTGATTGCCCGCTGTCTCAAATCGTTACTTGGTAGTTTAGTTTTCAAATCAGCTTGAGGAATTTGGATTTTGACATCCACCGCCTCAACCCAGGTCCCTGACAATTTTCTAACATGCCCTGGTCACGATTGAAATCTGGCCGTGGTGTGAGAGTGCGAGCAGTCAGTGGCAAGGCCTAAGTAGACAACCTAGGGCAGGCCATCTGTGGTGAGAGACAGAGAGCAGTCAGTGGCAACGCCTTGTACCACTAGGCTATCAGGGCAGCCCCTCAAATTTAGGCAAGGTACTAAGTTCCTTGTCACTTGGAATAACCTTTCCCTTGGCACTTCAGTTTCCCTTGTGATTAATTACTGGCTAGTTCTGATAGACATGGAATATCACAATACTCAAAATGCCATTCCATTCCAACCTCACATTATTAGAATGTTTTGCTAAACAACTGCATGTTCATTCATTTGTACATATAGTTTTTTCTAAATAAACCATAAACGTGTACTTATTACTTTTGCGCAGATACATTATACACAATTTATGTTATTTTACAGATATATCTGAACCAGCTTATCCCAGTCAAGTTGGATTTTATCCCGAGAAATTAAACGGTGGTGGCAGCGGAGCAATGAATATAATACTGTCTGCAAAGTTCATTTACAAGGCCACCATAGTTTCGTGGGAAATGTTCCGAATAAAAGCTAACGATGTAGGCTGGGTGGAAGTACTTCGCCCTGTACCAAGTGAACCTGGAGAGAGTTACAGGGTCATCCATCGTACCTTCGTACAAGCAGTTGCCCAAAATGGTCTCCAGAAAATTGATGTTGCGTCAGGCTTGCTGGTGGAACCAGGTGACGTCCTTGCTGTTCGACCTACTACTACAGATCAATTTGTTGATAATGTGTATGACTCAAGTCGTCTTGATTGGCCAAATAATCAATGTACTCCAACCCAAATGCCAAACATTGATGGCTCCCCCACTGATATAACTCTGTGTACTTTAGTGTATCGAACATATGCCTTAAGAGCAATACTAAATTATGAAAGATGTTTGTTAAAAGAAGGTTGCTTTATCGAAATGATTGTAAAAATATATCTTTTTTAGCGTGGTATCGTTGGCTTTCAAGCGTTTGTGTAATAACTTTATTTATCACACTGGGTTAAGCCATTACATGAAAACACAACTGAGTGATTGGGATGTGTGACTAGGAAATGCTGCTGAGGAATAGATCTCCTTGGAAGTCCTATTTGCTGTTAAATCCGTGTTTTAGCTTTCAGGGAAGGATACCTATGCACTCTTACTTTTCAGTTCTATACTTCTTTCTCATCGTGAAACACTGTTAAACGTAACATCATTTATAACAAACTACCAAACACATATTCTGATATGCACACCACTTCCCAGGCATCTTGTGTGGAAATGAAATGTGATATACAAGTTGAAGCTTTATAGAATGAGTAATATTTACATATTTTTTCTGTGATGTGATGAGAAAAACATTAATGGAATATAGGGGTTAGAAATAATCATGTGAAAAAATACCCATGTTACTCTAGGCTAAAAGTATACCATACACAGGCGACACCTTTGGGACAAGTAGCCAACTAGAGCTGCATACAGCCCCATACAGGAAAAGCATTGACTTTCCCATTCCTTGACATGGAAGGCTGTATTAAAGTTGTCATGCTCTATTTGCTACACTAAAAATGTTCATAAGTGTACGTTATATCAAATTCTTTATGCATTATGCCTACTATGTGAAAAATAGGAAATAATGTTTTGAGTAGGAGGAAAGAGAGAATGTGTGTGTTGCCATACACAGGCGATATCTATCTGAAGAGTAGCCAATTAAAGCAGCATTCAGCTACATACATAGATAGACCTAACTTCCTTATTCCTTAATAGTAAAAGCATATTTTACATCATCACCAACTTGTGTTATCCATTTTGTTAAAAAATAAAATATGTTTTCTTTGAATATATTAGCATTGATATATCAAATAAATAGCAAGCATGCTACAAACACTAGGGATCCTACATTAGGTTGTAGAGAGGACATAAAATCGTTTTAACTTCTTATTTTTATGTTTAAGAGTTCACACAACGACTTTAAGTTTGGATACTTAGATGTGCACTACTAGGAAACACATGCAATGGTACTATAACATTTGATTCGTAAGTGGTTTTATATCTGTATACCAAAATCATTCATTTCTAGGAAAGGGTGATTTCGTTAAACAGGGTCTTTCCAACAAAGAATATAAGTGTTACCCCAACATAGCTCGAGATCAAACTGATTTCTTATCAATATATTCAAAATCATCAACTTCTAGAAGAAAATGGTCATGTTCTTTTTAACGCAAGGTGATTTCATCACTAGTGCTAAACTCAATGGATATTTCATCAAATGGAATAAATAAAATGGATTATCTTAAACCTAAAACACTTCTTTGAGATACTTGTTATGAGAAAGTTATTCATTATTTCATGCATTAATATATAACAGTCAAAACCTTTGTATTAAACATGGAAAATAAGCATATAAACAATCGGGATAGCTTTTCACTGTTTAAACTATTGAGTAAAACAACAATGGTTCTTTAGATGTGTTTTATACGAATGCATTGTACGCTTACCATTATGATAGCATAAGTTCCACATGCATATTTTTTTACCTTATTTGGTGCAGAAACAAGCCTATTAAACATATCCTTTTGTATAAAAATTGGCAAATCTTACAATAGTGGGTATATGCAATGATATTCATGACACTGCTCTCTTGGCTCAAGCGAAGTTCATGCGTTAGTAGTTTAGGTGGCCACTATAGACGGGATTCTATTGTTCTCTGAGGGTATTGCATGTTTGCATGTTTGGTAGGGGTATTGTTTAGGGTGTTTAATTGGTATAATTGTTTAATTGGTCACTTAAGGTTGTATATTTGGGTTGTTTATGGTATAATTGTTTATTGGGTCCTTCGAAGGTATCACCCTATTGTTCACCAGGAGTATTGTTTGGTATGGATGGGTAAACAATATTGATTAGTTTACTTAGCAACCCAAAGGGGAAATTTTGTCCACAGCACCCTTTGGTCATTCTGAAGCAGTCAGTGCACGGAGAAACATCTCACTTTTTACCATACCTACTGAACCAAACACAGCAGATACAAATTCAAGATGGATGCCTGGAACAACACCCAGCCTCTCAATACTCAAGCAAGGAGAGATGTGGATGATTTGGAAAGATGGGTAAGTACATTGATATTGTTATTTATCATTTTGTTAGTATGCTTAATCTCAGTTGTACTTCAGATTGTTTATGGTAACAGGGTTTGATGGTAAGATGAAACTTCTAGCCTAAACCTCTGTCTAAAAATGTATGATGAAAATAGGGAAAGCTATGTGATATCAAGAACTGTAATGTGTTAGGAGAAACTGAAGTCAATGCATTCACTATATCGGTATACCTTTTATCAGTTGAAATATACCTTCTATGATTTAAGATAGGGTATGTAGGCTTACTAGACTTCAAAAGTAGTACCATTAGCATTGGATATTTGGTTTAGTAATTACACTGTGAACTATAAATCAGATACCCTTGAAGCAGAAGTAAAAATAGTGACATGAAGTTAAGACTTTTTTTTCTCTATTATTTATAGCACCATCTAGAAGAGACTGATGGACACATAGGGGATACAGCATTAGAATACCTGGATATGGTAAAGTTACATATTCATTGTTTATTTTTACCATGTTAATTTATATATATATATATATATATATATAAATATATATATATATATATATATATATATATATATATATATATATATATATATATATATATATATATATATAATAATCATCATCATTATTGTTATTATTATTATTTTTTAATCATTTTCTACCATTTTATAATTACTATTATCTTCATTATTATTTAACTAATACATTTCATTTTAAATTCATATATATATATATATATATATAAATTTATATATATATATATATATATATATATATATATTAATGCTTTATTATTAATTTAATTTTATGGTTTATTGTTATTTTCATTTTCTTTTTTATTTATTTTTTTTCCCAGTTATTTGATTCATTTTCTTCATATTTTTTAAATTTTATTTAATATTTATTTTTTTCATTCATTTATTTTTCTTTTCATTCACTTTTTTTTTTTTTTTTTTTTTTTTTTTTTTTTATTCATTTCATTATTTTTATTCTATTTATTTGTTCATTATAGTATTATTTTGAGAATAATGTTTTATTTTGTATCTTTTGTAAATATGCATTCCTGTGTCATTAATTTATTGTATATTTTTTATTACTATCTATTTATTTTATTGATTTTTTTTTTCATTTTTTTTTTATTTATTATTTATACGTGATTCATTCTCTAAATTTTCTTTTTTGGTAATTTTTAAGGTAACCTTTCTTCATCAACAAGATGATACTTTCTGGGAGGACACAAATTTCTGTACCAGTAATAGGGATGCAGAAGACCTAGCTGGTTCTGATAATCCTTTGATTGTAAGTACCCTATACATTCCTTTGATTACTTTCTTCATATGTCTTACTTACACTCATTTTTACCAGCGATATAATTAACAGCAGTACAGCTACTACTAAAAAACAGATAATGGTAACATGAAATGTATTATTATTATTACTATAATTATTATTATTATTATTATCATTATTATTATTATTATTATTATCATTATTGTTATTAGTGCTGTCATTAATAGTGCTGTTATTGGTATTATTATTATTGTTATTATTATTATTGATATTATTATCTTTATTATTACTATTATTATTATCATTATTATTATTATTACTATTATTGTCTTTTCTTCCATATCTTTTCAGACCTCATCTCCAAAAGGGGATACTGCAGCTGGAAATAACCATGTAGGGGGTGATGCTGCACCTATGTCCAATGGGGCTGCAGGGAGAGGCAGAGGATTTCCTGTTCCTAGCAGTTCTGTAGGAAGGAATCCTGACCCTCCCATGCGTGGTGGTGCCATTGGAAGGGGTGTGAGGGCACGTACTTCTGGTGGGGCTGCAGGGAGAGGTAGAGGATTTCCTGTTCCTAGCAATTCTGTAGGAAGGAATCCTGACCCTCCCATGCGTGGTGGTGCCATTGGAAGGGGTATGAGGGCACCTACTTCTGGTGGGGCTGCTGGGAGAGGTAGAGGATTTCCTGTTCCTAGCAATTCTGTAGGAAGGAATCCTGACCCTCCCATGCGTGGTGGTGCCATTGGAAGGGGTATGAGGGCACCTACTTCTGGTGGGGCTGCTGGGAGAGGTAGAGGATTTCCTGTTCCTAGCAATTCTGTAGGAAGGAATCCTGACCCTCCCATGCATGGTGGTACCATTGGAAGGGGCATGAGGGCACCTACTTCTGGTGGGGCTGCTGGGAGAGGCAGAGGATTTTCTGTTCCTAGCAGTTCTGTAGGAAGGAATCCTGACCCTTCCATGCGTATTGGTGCCATTGCAAGGGGTGTGAGGGCATCTACTTCTGGTGAGACTGCTGGGAGAGGCAGAGGATTTCCTGTTCCTAGCAGTTCTGTAGGAAGGAATCCTGACCCTTCCATGCGTATTGGTGCCATTGCAAGGGGTGTGAGGGCATCTACTTCTGGTGGGACTGCAGGGAGAGGCAGAGGATTTCCTGTTCCTAGCAATTCTGTAGGAAGGAATCCTGACCCTCCCATGCGTGGTGGTACCATTGGAAGGGGCATGAGGGCACCTACTTCTGGTGGGGCTGCTGGGAGAGGCAGAGGATTTCCTTTTCCTAGCAGTTCTGTAGGAAGGAATCCTGACCCATCCATGCGTATTGGTGCAATTGGAAGGGGTGCTAGTCCTCCTACATCTGATAGAGCGGCAGAGAGTGCAAGAAACCCGACACCTGATTGGCACCCTTCTGTAAGTTGAATGATGGTTTATGAACTTTGGTTTTATCTCCTTCTTACTATCATTATTGTGATAGTTATTAACTTAATTATTATTACCATTACTATTATTATATAACTATTATTATTAGTGGTATTATTATTGCTGTTATTATCATTATCACTATCATTACTGTCATTATCATTGTTGTCATTAGTATTGCTGTTATTATAATCATTATCATTACTGACATTATTGACATTATGATTGTTTAAGTTTCACATTTTCTTTTTAAACCTCTATTTACAGGTGCCATCCCCACAACCAGGACCCAGTCATCAAGGGAATGACTCGAAACGACCGGCATCGTGTAAATCGGATGAAATGCCACCTGTAAAGCTGATAAGGAAAGATGAAGATGAAAAAGTCCTTTCTATGGTTGAAGGTAATGAATCCTTTTCTCCTTCTCACCATATTAATTACACCACACGCCAAGAGTATATCAATGAGTTAGGTAGGACTGGGGAGGAGCATCAATTTTACATTGAGCAACTACCTCAAACTGATTCTGATGATTATGCTCATGAAGCCTTACCCCTCCTTTTTGAGGTTATAAAACTTATTCTAAAAAAGGCTACAGAAAACTATGAAGCTGATGATCTAATCAAGCTAGAAATTCTCCATCCTGAATGGCCCCAGCATTATGTACAGCCGTTTGATGCTGTGGCCACTCTTGACGCTGAACATATAATGGATAGGATAGAAGATAGGTTTTTTGAAAATAATAATTTCAATCTCTATGGTAATTACACATTTGTTTTAACATGTGTTGGGAAATTTTCCTTCAAACCTGACGATTTTGTCCAGGTGAAAAAGGTAACTGAGAGAAAGGTAAAAAAGTTTGGGGTTAAGGGTCTTGATTATGAAATCAAGGTTAGTGATCTGAATGAAAAAGTACAATCAGTATCCGAGGTAGGTTTCAAGATTGAAACAATACTTCAACATGTTATCAAAAAAATAACAACTGGTGAGGGTAGTAATTGTATGGTCAGGTTAGTTTTAATGCATTCAGCACTTGATAAACCTTTAAGTTTACCATTTATGAATTTATCAGAACTTACTGGTAAAAGGGTTATGGATGAAATTTCTAAGATTTTGCAGTCAAAGAGTGAATTTGACTTATTGCTAGGCTTTTCCCTCCACATAGTGATTGTTCATTTGCCAATAGACTTGATAGACTTTCTGTAGCTCCTCTGCATAAAATGTACCTTCTATGATGCTTCCATGGTAATCTTGAATCGTATAAACTGGTGGTTGTCTAGGTATACATTTATGAATTGTAAATATTTCTTCTGTCCAGTTAGGTAAATAACCCTTTTCAAAAGTTCTTTTGGCTTTACTAATACGGACTTTATCACCCTTGGTAAATGTAAAACTGACACTATTCACATTATGACCATAGAGTTTCTGCCATACCTTAGGTTCATTATCTCTGTTTACACTCAAAGGAGACATTCCAATAGATCTATGAAAACTTTTGTTATATGAAGATAAAAGCATTTCCAATACATTGATATAACAATGTGTATTGTTGTGGGTGAAATATCTCCACATTTTTGTCTTAATAGTCCTATTAAAACGTTCTACTACAGCTGCCTTAGTTTCATTTTTTGTAGTGAAAAAATGTACATCATATTCTTTCAACAAAGACTGAAATTCTTTGTTTTTAAATTCAGTCCCATCATCAGTTTGGAGTTTATGAGGTATTCTACCTTCCTGGAAGATTATTTGGAAAGCCTCACAGATTGATTTGCCTGATTTATTTTTCAAGGGTATTATCCAAGCAAACTTTGAGAAGATATCTATACATGTTTATAGATATTTATAACCATTATTGTACCTCTTTAAGGATGACAGATCAACTAAGTCAGCCTGCCATTGATCGTCTATACCAGCCACAATGGTCTTATTTCTCTGAATGTGTTTAAGGATTGGTTTATGCAGAGTGTATGTTTCTTGACTCCTCAATCATTCAACTAAATCATGTCTTTTTAGAGCAAATTTTCCCTCCTTCCGTACTTGCTTCATTATCCGGTCTACGCCCCCAAAACTTGAACTTAGAGAGGGATTGTAGTAAAGATCTTTGAGGTACTTGTCCATCTTCTTCGTCATGGCCTTTTTCTATGATAATTGTGCTGTGGTTGCAGACACAAAAACACTTTAAGGTTTTCAGCAGATTTCTTAATATACTTGGGGGCTCTCCTATACATTCCATGTTAACAGTAGCACAGTATGTTTCATGAATGGGGTGTGTTAATACAAGTCATACTATTAAAGGTTTAGATACATAAAAAATCATAGAAATGATGACAAACACATGATCTTGTTAGTTACTTCTTTTATTGTCTTCTCATCAAATATACAATAGTACACACTCTAAGTATTTGCAAACCGCTTGCAGTATAATACATTTTATCTATTAAAGGACAATTCCACCATGAATAAAACATGGGCCCAAATAGTGTCTTAGGGTATACTCTACTCATATCCAAGACCTCACAACCACCCACCTCCACATTTAAAGTTTATTGCTGTTTTACGTCATGTTTTGCCATGTATCTGGGGGCGGCCATTTTGAAACTAGCTCATGACAGAATAGTTGCACAACCTCTGCAGTAGCCAGTATCTGCATATACAAGGCTAGGAGTGTGCCCAAATGCATTGTGTCCTGTTTCTTCTAGTAGTAGGAATTTTACAAAGATCATATGACATATTTATTGAGTTTACAAGGACACACTAGATTCTGTAAGCTTAAGATGTAAGAGTAAATACTTACCCTTCTCATCGCTCTAGACCACAGTCAGATAGTACACTGATTGTAAATTATTGTTTGTTTGTACTGATTTACATTGTAGTTGTTAAAAGGCAGGATATAGTAAGTAGGGTAGATTACAACAATTGCAAGCACTTCCCAGAGTTGAAAACACCCTGGGGACTTCAGGTGCTCAGGAAACAGCCATCTCAGCACAATATTGTTGATTGCTATCACCATTGCAGGAAGTGAATCTGGGGAACTACTAATCAATCAGTCATGTAATGCAATTGACCTGGCTAGTACTGTCAATCTAAGGAACACTTTCCCTGATGGGTTTGCAAGTCTAGTTTTAGGATTTAAAAATTATTAAGGGAAGTCATTTGATACAAACCTTTCCCAGCTGTCAGACAAACAATCAAAAGGATGAGTTATATGACTCTGATGTTAAGGGTATAGAATAAATAATCAGCAAATTAAGGGGTTTGGCAGAAGCAAACTTATCCATAACAAATGTTAAGTGTATTTTTATCCCTCTCCCTTTCTTAGCCATTTTATTGTACCCTTTAAAGAGAAATTGTCTTCCAACAATTTGATGTAACAGATATTGCCTCCTTTTGTGAGCACTTCTGGACCCTTTTCTTTTCTCATTTGTTGAACATGGCTCTGTGTGGGATCAAAATTGAATATTGTAGGCACTGCGCCAGGTTTCGGGTGTTTAAACCTCCTAAATCCAAGTTTTGTTTGTAGTTCAGCCTCAAAACAAGATTCCTCAAAGTGTTCATGACAAACACTTTGGGCTCCACTTAAATGATTAGTTTTTCATTGTCCATTCTGTCCCAATTTTGAATAGCCATCTTGCTGCTAAATCCTTCTTTTCTGGGTTAATCTTTGGGTTTGAAATGGAGAAAACGGAAATTCCCTTTCCTTTTCCCCTGTCAGATCTGTTGTAGCATCCAATAAAAAGCACAAATCACCATTTTCACAACATTGTTGTCATGGTTTCATGTGTGATGCTGGGTGCTGCACATACAGGAAGTGCAACTATTCTGGCCTGGACTGCCTGTCAGATGTAGAGTAGCAGTGCATTGTGGGATACAATGGCTCCCATGGTCTTGAGCTAAATGGCTGGTTGGGGGTTGGCAATTAAGTGCAATTTCAGAGGTAAGGAAGCCAAACAGTATTCAGGTGAACAGGGACTGTAAAGTATACATACTAAAGTAAGTTCTCAGCATATATTAGCCTGAAGGTGTAATTGTCCTTTAAACATACATTACATGTTTACCCAGACCTTCCAAAATACTACACTGGCCTTACAACGGTGTAAGTTCACTCAGGCTCTCTTTTACAGTTTCAACAAATTTATAAGCTCTATTATCATTCATTCTCACAAGGCTATATATCTCACAATCATTGTACTTGTAAGTGACAAGGAACCTTTCTAGAGCTAAATCACCTGGAAACCCTTTCTTTTTACATGCCAATCCATAGACTTTCAGACATGCTGGTATGTCCAGATTAAACAAGATACTGCTGTGAAATCGGTCAACCATAACTTCCCAATCTTCCATGCAGCCATCAAAGTGAGCTAGCTGATTTGGTTGATCTTCTTTACAACCGATACAATGTGCCATAGCTTTCTTCCTGATCTGGTACTGCATTAGTAGTGACACACTTACAGTCATCATCCATTCTTCATCTGAACCCCTTACATTTTTCTTCCTACCCACAATATCCTGTTTTCCAATACCCTCACATTCAGATTCTATATAGTGAATGTATGCTTTAAGAGCTTCACGAAATGGATTGGTAAACTGAAGCCCTGATTCCAACACACAAAACTGATAAGCACATTCATTGCTAGGAAGTTGAATTATTGTGATACCACTGACATAAGTTTTTTCTCGCAATCGTTGAAGTGATTCATTCACAAATGAGGTAAAATGACATAGCTTTTCCCACTCACTGATTCTAAGATTGATACCATATTTACCAAAGATTGGTTCACCAGAATCATTAAATCTACGAATACATATATAGTTCTTGTGCCTGTACTCAACAAGGTATATGTAGTGGTTGTTTCCGAGTGATTTTTTAAGATCACAGGTAACACCCACATAGTCATTAATGTCCTCCATCTCGCTCACCAGCAATTTCCATTATGATTCACGTAGAGACACACCTGGATAGACAGGATACACAACATCAGGGTAATCTGTACGGCACTTGTACTGTCTGATACTGATTCGGCTTTCTTCTCCAAAATGAGAAATAGTCACATACCTATCATTTCCAAGATGTGCTTTGAATTCAAAGTTCTTGATAGCATATTTTGGAAGTGTTATTGTCTTGTCATCTACTGATGTCTGGTTAACTGACGTATCATGTGTGTCCACCGTGGTTGGAACAAGGCTCTCATTGTAGTCATCATCCTCATCCTCGCCAGTCAGATCAATCACCTCCACCTCCTCCTTTGCTTTCACTGATTGGGCAGCTAGTTCGTCCTGAAGGATCTCATCATCATCATCATCCGGGGTTAAATCCACATTGAAGTCAATCTTCTCAATTGTTACTTCTCCAGCAGGTAAGCGAGATTCAGCTACCTTTTTCTTCTTAGGTGCATCAGGATAAATTGGAATGGTTTGTATGTCTTCAATGCGCCTTGGTGGTGTATCTGGGAAGTGCGATTCAACCTCATACATGCGTTTGAGTAGTTTCTGTCTCTTGATATCACTTCCTTTCTTGGTTGATTTTGGTGTCTCAAAGCCATCACTGCCCTCTTCTAGATCACTGGTTGCCTTCTCCATCAGTGGAGCTGGGGATCCACTTGCAATGTTGTATGCCTCCCTGATAAGTGAGTAAGGTTTAGTATCACCCATGATGTTTTGCAATTTATCTTCAACTGTGTAACGCTGTTGCAGGGAAGAAGTATTGTCAGCCAATGCTGTATGATTTGCTCTCATCTAGATTTGCTTATAAGACATAAAAAAAAGAATCCCAACCAATAGGAAATGCTTGCAAAGGTCACATGACATTAAGCCAATCAGTGCAGCTAAAATCAATAACAACAAAATTTGTAACCAATAAGAATGAAGAACGTTCATGTGACGTAAATGTAAAGGCCAATCAGAATCTATCTATCAGTTATAAAAGGAAAAAAAATGTGATTATAATGGCTAGGATCCATTATATAATAATCTAATTATATCCCTCAATAACAAACAATACTCCAAGAGAATAAGGTGATACCATAGAAGGACCCAATAAACAATTATACCATAAACAACCCAAATATACAACCTTAAGTGACCAATTAAACAATTATACCAATTAAACACCCTAAACAATACCCCTACCAAACATGCAAACATGCAATACCCTCAGAGAACCATAGAATCCCGTCTATAGTGGCCACCTAAACTACTTGCATTAATTGGATTTGGTATAGTATATGTTTGTTTAGCTTTATTTTTCCTACACAGTAAACGGAGTACAAAGAGACTGCCACCTAAAATCCCAATACTTCCATTCAGGGCAAAGCCTGCTGCATATGTACCGAATCTGTCAGTCATTGCACCTGTAATTGTAAAAGATGAGAGATTATTGATGACGTAATTTCTTGTAAAATAAAAAGCTTCAATGTAATTTCCAAAACAACTAAAGTGAGCATTTACGTTAAGGTAAAATATTTTTATGAAATCAAATGTCAAAAATTTACAGCAGTCTTTCTTGACAAATTGGCAATATTTAAAACACTCAAAAATGCAAAAGTATTGCGTTTTATATGAACGACTGTGATATGAAAGGCAATGAAGAAGTTTATCTTGTCATCTAAAACAACTCAACACTACTTGAACAATATAATTTAGATATTTTTAAAAAGTGGCATTAGAAGTGTCTTTTACTTTTATGAAAATTTATGAAATTTGTTCTGTTGCTATATAACCTGAATGGCCATCATTTTTTAATTCTGAAACCCAAGATACACATACAACTTACCAGCTAGAATTGGTCCAATTAGCATTCCTACGCCCATGAATACAAATGACATTCCAAGACTGGGAAGAAGTCTTTCCATCCCAAAGAGATGGGTCATTAGTCCAGGAATCTGAACCATTAGTGTTCCTTTTACAGCCTGATAAATTGAATCTAAGATTATAAACCAAGGCAAGCTGGTAGCAAACCATAGAAGAGCATTAGATAACCCACTGATTATGATAAACAAGGCGTAGATGTATCCAGCAAAAGGCTTCAATCTTGGAATGTCAATCATGGTACCTATTGAAGGTCTGCAAATGAGATCTGCAATGGCCACATACGTAAGGAATTGGAGAATATCATCACGTGGGATTCCCCGCTCTAATGCAAGTGAATACAGGAGAGTTTCAAAGGTTGAAAGGACTATTGAGCAGGATAATATACCAAATGCAGAATGTACAAATGTAAGGTTACCCAACATGGCTAGTGTTGGGAACCTACATGTCGTAGCAGTAGCTGCATCAGAGTCCTTATGTGTATTAGTGGAATCTGACGTTTTGTTGGTGCAGCTTTCAGATGAAGTTGACAGCCTTGCAATGGCGAAGCCATAATTTGTCTTGCCATCTTGGTGTTCCATACTGATATAAGAGATTGGTCTGATGCTATTTTCCGAAGTTGCAGCCTGCCCTGAATGATCCTTGATATTTTCGTTTGGTTTCCGTGCTGGTCTCAAGAGGGCACCACACACACATATTTGAAGGCAAATGGCTGCTGTACATATGCTTGCACCAGTGTAACCATACATATCTAGTAAAGCTTTCATGGAAAATGGGGTGATCATCATTCCCACAGCCTTTCCAAAGCCTTGAGCACCGAGAACAAAATACTGTAGATCTTCGAAGTACAAGGGAACGATGGCAGAAAAAGCTCCCTGTGTACAAATCAAGCCAATACCTGAAAACATAATTCAATCCATTTAGATCAAACGCTCCAAAATCTGGGCCTTGAATTGAAATAATATTTTTAATATGGATTAGAGGATCAAGTTCTGATGGAATTCACCTTTGTCTGAAATTATTGCTTGAGGATTTTCTTATGTGAGTATGGAGATCCTAGTTGATGGTAAATCACATTCCCTTAGCAGTTCATCGCAAAACAAGGTACACAAATATATATGCATAATAGCTGCATCCGAAGGAGATGTCCATATTTCTCCTCTAGCTGTCATCAGCTCTGAAACTTTGGTGCAAACATTCTAACTGAAGGTTTGAAATTTGAATTTTTGGGAGCCGATAAATGTATACCGAAGCCAAAGAGTCAATGCTCAATACCAAGAAAATGTATTGGCATTTAGAAGAGGTAACGTGTATATAAAGGGATATCACTTGTTTACCTGCTATTGAGTAGGATATATAGACATGAGCTATGTGTTCTGCAAATCCGGATGTGAAAAAACCAACAGCCATCAGCAACCCACCAAGTATGCCTACTCCACGATGTGTCAAATGGTCAACCAGCCATTTTAACATTAAACCTTAAAATAGAAAAGATAACATTTTGAGGCAGGATGATCTAAAAGCCTCAAAAGAGTACTTATGCCTATGCCATTAAAACGAGATGATATTGATGTCTTTTTAAAAACCTCAGGACAATTGTGACAATATATTTTGTAGATGAGATTAACATTTTGCCAAAATGACCAACTGCAGGTAATGAAAAAGTTTAATGTAGACTGTTTTTCTCTTTATATAAGTTCCTCGCAAATGGAAAAAGAGATTGTATATTGTGACACTTCTCTTTTTATTTTTTGAAATCTTTCTTCATTTATTTCCCACTTGCATTCTGTGAATGACAATACATCGTACAACACTAATAACATACTGTGAGATTGTATGACTCCTTCAAGCTCAGTATTAAGGCATGAGCATTTCCTACATGTATTGTTTAGTAACAGAACATCGATGAACTCTCAACTCCAAAGTTACTAGTACCAAAATATAACATGTCAGATGGTAAGGAACACCCTAAAGAAAAAAGGGGTGGCTGTTGCTGTGGTGAATACATCCCTGTGATTATCACACAGGTCAGAAGATGGTAATAGTTTCAGCACATGTGGCGTCCATGTGAAAAGGCGGCTGCATATAGATTGACAATGTCATATGTTTATGTGTGGTCTTGAAGTCACATCTTTACAAAATGGCGAAAGACTCTGTGTGTAGGGCTGCTACTGGCTAGGTGACTGCATATGTTTCTCTACATTTCTGCTATTTATGAACCTCTCCCTCCAAATAAAATGGTCAAAGGCTTCTCTGAGTTCTTTTCAGATTCTTATGTTTGTCATCGTTCTAAAGGTGGCAATTTCATATTCATATGCTATATCAATATAATCCATATTACATAGTCTCCTTACAGCGGCATCTCCATAAAGAACCCCTTCTGCTAAATAACCTGCATTTAAAGTGTAATTGTACCTTGAAAATTCAAACAACATATGTAATAGAGCTCAATATCACCTTTCTTAGGACACCTTGATCACAATTGTACTCTACTATTTGACTGAGATACTAATTTTAGAAAGTGAGTTCATGGGTGAGCCATGTCTGTGCCTTGAGAGCCTACTTAGTAATGTTGGTTAGATCCTAGTCAGTGACAACACAGCAGGTCAACTGCCTCCAGAGCAGCAACTTGACAGATAAGACTAGTGCTGAGTGAACAGCTGGAAACTTGAGCACGAATCATGACAGCGCTAATTGTCAAGTTTTTGGATGCAACAATGATACCAGAAAAGAGTTTGTGTGAACTTTTTACTCAATTCCTCATCAGGAAAGGAATGGATTTAATAGCTAGAGGGCACTATGATATAGAAACTGGTTTGACATTGAAACTTTGAGACTTTGAAATTTTCTGCATATACGAAAGTCTTTGAGGATCACTTTGCTCCCACCTACTTTCAAGAGGATTTTGAAATTTGTATAGGAGTTGTATTAATTAATGTAAAAAACCTACTTGATGTACAGAATAGCTGGGTCTCTTTCCCCAATACCTTACAATCGCATGGATATAACAGGGGAGGTTGCTAGTACTGAAGGAATCACGAAAGTAACAACACAGTCCATGTATTGTGTTACACAGTCAACACCTCATATTCTCCTCCAGAGTATCCCACTCAGATATATTCCCTCACAGATAGAGACATGCACAATTCACATTCACAGCAGTTTGTGTTTCGTACTCATTATTGTGCCCAGATAATGTGTATTGCAGTTAACTTCCTGGGCTAAGCTTAGAAAACCAGAGCAGGTGCAATTGCTTTGAGATTATAGTGTGTATTGCAAACAATTTCTAAGAGCGGTGGCAGTACCCATGCTCAGCTTACTAATTGCAAATTTCCTTTTCCAATCAAAACGTCTGTTTTGTAAACTGGTGGAATTTCTTCAGCTCTATTAAGCTCATCCAATATCCCTTTACCGCTGGTCACTTTCCTTTATTGCTTTTGTCACATAACACCTGGTACACCCCTAAAAGGATTAACTTGTATTACATAGGTATACACTGACATACAGTGCCATTGTGTCTATAGTCGGATGCACAACTTTTTCATTGCAAGTCATTTACTTGTGAGAGCATGCATTACTGCGTTCAGTACTGAATAACCTTTACAGCCCTAATGTAGTTGACCATGCTCTGATAAGCTTCGAGATGCTGCCGGCCGAGGAAGAATGTTGACACATTGAAGCGAGAGAGAGAGAGAGAGAGAGAGAGACTGAGCCATGCATGGCTTGTCAATCTCTCGGGTATCTACCCGTGATAGAGGAGTTCAATTTGGGAGAACATCTACTTGTTAAAACTGTACATGAATACTGCACAGGGAACGAACTGTGTCAAACCCCTACCTGAATTATCAATTCTGCCTCTTCTCCCTCTTAAATACAAATTCGAGCATCTATACGTTGAAAAGGTGAACCACTGTATAATTTGACTGCGTTTCCCTGGTGTTTAGCGTTCACTATATAAACTTTCTGAGGTAAACGATATATAGGTGACATGTGTAAGTGCTTATTGCCCTACTTACCAGCTGTTAAGCATCCGAAAGACAGGAAAAAAGACGCTGGTCCGGCAGTTACAGCAGCACTTTCCTGGAACTTCTTTAAAAGCTCATCATAGAAATACTGCAAGCAGCCAATTGTAAAACCAAATGGTACGTGAGCCAAAATAGAACAAACAAATACCACCCAACGCCAACGAGGTCTTTCAACAGCCATTGCCCTGATCGAGGAGCGTGACAAAACTGTTCTACTTCCCTTTATATACAGTACATTGATGATGTTCATTTTTCATGGATGAGGAAATAACAGTCCTACATATAACGTCATCCATGCTGGCTGTAAAAATGGGGACTGCTTTCCTTCATATGGAGTATGCATGCTGTCAGTTTTCGTGAATGAGTAAAACACATCTCTTCCTCCACCGCGTAGTTATAAATATGATAATGATCAACATATAACTTGGCAAGTTAACCGTATGATATCTTATTTGAAAGAAAGTGAGACCCTTCTATACTTTATCTAAACGTTGTTTCGATCCCATTGTTGAAAGATAGGCATTTAAGTCAGAAATACTGATCAGAATTATTATCTCATAAGTTATTTCCACTCTTGATTTAAATCAAGGCCCATTTTATGCCAAGTTGTCTGGGTTAAGGCAAGCCAAAGAAGAATATATTCGAGTTTATATAAGACAATTTTCCATCAGGGAGTTTTTATATCATACCACCAAAGTCATGTTTGGAAATTTGTGTTCTTTTGATTCGTTTCATTCCAATTGTTATGAGACGTATGACAATCGATAGCAAGTTACTGTCGTCTGTTTCAGTGTAATTTAAATCCACAGATGGATATATAAAAATGATCGAAAGAGATAGCAATATGTAATTCAAACTTTGAACAAAAAGCATGGACAGGATCGAAGTATGTAATTGACCATGCTCAGCGCTTTATGTACTTTTCTAGCAACAGTTGTGTATTTCGGGAAGGGCATATGAGAAAGTTGCTAGTGACCTGAGGTAAGGCAGGTATTGGCGGGTACTGCCATTTCCTCCACCATTTGCAACTGGCTACTTATGCCTCAGCCCAAAAGGCAGAGAAAAGTGGCAATAAATAAAACATTCACAAAAACATTGTGAAGTAAAAAAATCTTAGGGCAAAACATTTGAACGGAACTATGAAAATATGTGAGTATCTAAAGTGATTGTTATTATTTAAAGAAAGACACATGGGTATTTGTAAAATTAAGGCCAACCCTGCCTATGCAGTTAGACCAAGCTTTTCTTTCCCAACTATTTCGACTTCTTTATTATTATTCTCCTTTATCTTGCTTTCAGGTTTACGGTAATTGTTTTAAAAGACATTGTTAAAATGCAGCTGAGCTATGTACATGTACGCAAGCAGACCTGTTTTATATATGCATGCTTATCTTTATGTTATATTTCAATTGAAATATCATTGGAAATATCATATCAGTGGAAAAAGTAAACATTCGCCGGGAAGTAAGTGACCGGTTACAAATCACTGATTTCCTACAGATAAGCATTCATATCCTTAAAGATACATAGTAAAAGCATGAACTCGAAACATTTCTGGTGCAATAATTATGCCTAATGATATTTTCCTATGTTGCCAGTGCGATGGCAAGAAATGGATTTCAATATGGCGACTATTGAATCCCAGCTGAAACTTCTCCGTATTTACCATGTTCGAATTTAATGCCTTCAAAAGAACCTTTCAATCATTTAATTTTGGTATCAACCTTTAGGAAAACGCCTATATCTTACGAAACATATATTTGCAATCAGGTTCATGGCTATGTATACTAACTTTTGCAGGTTTAAGCGCCACCTACACATCATCCTGAACAATGAACAAAAGTGTGAATATATATATATATATATATATATATATATATATATATATATATATATATATATATATATATACATATATATATATATATATATATATATATATATATATATATATATATATATATATATATATATATATATATATATATACATACGTCAGCCATCATTTTAGTTTCAACTATTTCAAGTAACGAAGTAAAAGAAGGCCCAGGTTGGGATTCCATTCCTCAATGTCTTTAAGGCTGTGATTATGTGTATATCCTATTGCCATGTTAACAAAACATTCAGCCATGATAAAATATTTCGTTTTGAAGATTTACATTCAATAACATGCATTCTAAAAGGTCATTCCTGGTCGAAAAGCAGACAAGGGAATCAAAAACTAAATAATTCATACTCCAGCATCGCTGCCAAAAGCGTATGAACCAATGACATGTTAAGCTGCTGAAGTGAAGTCAATGACACAAACATATCATATTGACTATATTATCCACAAATACTTGAACCGGTATACTACATATTCAGTCTGCTTTAACTGTCGTGTGAGTAGCATAACAATATTTCAATTGCAAGCAAAAGCTATTTTTCAAAACTCCTGACAAGAAATTTTACAGGATGAATAGATATATTTCAGTGGCATGGGCCTTGGTCCAATTCGCACTTTTTTGTTTCAAAGCCACTTTGGGAAAGCAGGCAATGTTCAAGAAAGCAGCTTTTGGGTATAATATGGTAGCAATGCAAGGATTCCTTCTGAAGACACATATGAACATACCCGCCACCACGTGCATTTCCTTCTGTCTGGAATCAGCCTCCTGTGGGTCACTTGTAAATATTAGGAGCTCCAGAATATGCAAACTCTGGACAGCAAGTGGAATCAACAACATACCGCTCTTAGCAGTTACTGCCAAAAGTGATGATGTACAAGTATGGATACGAGGTAAGCAAGTTTTCTAGTGGTCAAGTCCTATGTTTCTAAAAACCACAGTACAGATTCCTTGGCAAAAAGAGCAATGTGATTCTAACATAATAAAGGGAACTGCCAGTCTAGTTGTGTCCAAAGCTGTTTGCTCGCTGTCTCAAATCGTTACATGATAGAGTTTAGTTTTCAAATCAGCTTGAAATTTGGATTTCGACATCCATCGCCTCAACCCAGGTCCCTGCCAATTTTCTCACATGCCCTGGTCACGATTGAAATCTGGCCGTGGTGTGAGAGAGTGAGCAGTCAGTGGCAAGGCCTAAGTGGACAACCTAGGGCAGGCCATCTGTGTGAGAAACAGAGAGCAGTCAGTGGCAACGCCTTGTACCACTAAGCTATCAGGGCAGCCCCTCAAATTTAGGCAAGGTACAAAGTTCCTTGTGCCTTGGAATAATCTTTCCCTTGGCACTTCAGTTTCCCTTGTGATTGATTACTGGCTAGTTCTGATAGACATGGAATTTAACGATACTCAAAATGCCATTCCATTCCAATCTCCCATTATTAGAATGTTTTGCTAAACAACTGCATGTTCATTAATTTGTACATATAGTTTTAAAAAAATAAACCATGAACGTGTACTTCTTACTGTTGCGCAGAAACATTATACACAATTTATGTTATTTTACAGATATATCTGAACCAGCTTGTCCCAGTCAAGTTGGATTTTATCCCAAGAAATTAAACGGTGGTGGCAGCGGAGCAATGAATATAATACTGTCTGCAAAGTTCATTTGCAAGGCCACCGTAGTTTCGTGGGAAATGTTCCGAATAAAAGCTAACGATGTATGCTGGGTGGAAGTACTTCGCCCTGTACCAAGCGAACCTGGAGAGAGTTACAGGGTCATCCATCGTACCTTCATACAAGCAGTCGCCCAGAATGGTCTCCAGAAAATTGATGTTGCGTCAGGCTTGCAGGTAGAACCCGGTGACGTCATTGCTGTTCGACCTACTACTACAGATCAATTTGTTGATAATAAGTATGACACAAGTCGTCTTGATTGGCCAGATAAGCAATGTACTCCAACCCAATGGCCAAACATTGATGGATCTCCCACTGATATAATTCTGTGTACGTTAGTGTATCGAAAATATGCCTTAAGAGCAATACTAAATTAAGAAAGATGTTTGTTAAAAGAAGGTTGCTTTATCGAAATGATTGTAAAGTACATCTTTTTTAGCGTGGTATGGTTTGTGTGTGATACACTGTGTGTGATACAATGTGATAACTTTATATATCATACTGTTATGCTGTAAATATATGATACCTACATGATATGTTCAGAAATCGTTTTGATGTTAGATATCTTTCTTCAACTTTCTCCAGTCATGTAGTCATGAGTGGTAAAAGGCATATTCAATCGCTCCCCACCGCTTCTTACCACTGCCCGAGTTCGAATGCCGGCCAGGGCATGAAAAGAAGTTTACAGTGACTTGGGGATAGACGGTGGTTTTCGCCGAGTACTCGAGTTTCCTCCACCACTTACTAATGGCTAGCCACGATTTAGCCGTAATATGACAGAGATAGTAACAAAAAACGAAATTACGAATCAGGTGGTATTAAAAAGGTTTCACGTCTCATAAGAAAAGTTACGCCAAAATAATACGATTATAAATTATTAGAGAACGATAACAGCGGTTATTGATAATATTTTTTTATTGAATATGGAATTTCAGTCCTCGAATTTCAGTGACAAATTTAAAAAAACTGGTGTCACACTGCATTATTTCTATTATATAATACATATGTGACTCTACACTTCGACTTTCTCATGGCATGTACAGTACCGACATTTAAATCCTGCACTAAATGCATGAGCAGCCTGGGCATAATACACGACTACAAGCCCAATTGCCACCCAGTTTCCTTGGCATGGATGCATGGATGACCTCACAACTTAAGGTATCTTTGGTTCGCGAGCGACGTGGGTCATTGATGTGATTAGCTTATTTTTTGACATGTTATCCATTTGTACCACCGGGAAATGACAGGCGTCCAGTTTACTGTTGCAGGAATTAAATGTCTAGAGTGTAAGAGTTAAAAAAACCATTGGCAAAAATGATATATGGATCCATCTATTTTTATACTTAACTGAAACACACGATAAGATGAACTTAGATCCACCTCACCCTAACCCCCAGTTTATCAAACGACCAACCAACTTAAGAATTTGTTATTCTTTTGCATTTTAATGCTGCACTGTAGTTAATTTTAGTTGATAACGAATACTTATGTGTGGTTTGATTGGTTAATGAACTAAATAGATATAAAACGTCTTACTTAACTGTATTGCATGTGCTTTGGTATTTACAAGTGTAGTTTCTCTTCTAATGCAAACAGACTGTGTTGTGTTTGTAGTGGATGAAGTTGTGTTACCCTTGTTATATTTGGATGCCGTAAATGTAATTTATCATTGTGAATCATTATTGAATTCATACGTGGATTATACATTGAACACATGGTCTTACAATTATGGAGATATCTCGATAATAGAGAAATATTTGAGTAATATATGTGTAATATTTTTCCACAAAATGTACCTTACTTAAAACGCTATGTTAGTTTATCACACAATGTGTGATTCGTTCAGCCTCACATTTCTTCTTTCAGAACATTAAGAAAGCCACCCTAAATTTGATACTAGATATTTTTAATGTGAACACGTATGACGTATGACGACTCACGTAACTGTATAGAATATACCAAAACAATTGTGTGTATATTACTATATTCTACTTTATAAATCTTTCCAGAATTAGTGTATATATCATACTTTATTCTATTGTAAAAAGGTATCCATAACAAGTATATTTTTGATGCTTTATTCTGCTGTATAAAGCTTACTAGAACGAGCACATGTTTGACGTTCCATTCTGTTATATAACGATGACAAGAATGTGCATACTTATGGCACTTTATTCAACTGTATAAAAATAACTAGAACGAGCACAGGTTTGACACTTCATTCTACAGTACAGTGTTAAACAGTTTTATCTCCTCTAGCATAAAAATGAGTAAATATTACAATAGTGGGTAGGAAGTATAGACAGTAGATTGCTCCTTCGGCTTCAGCAAATTTTCATGAGTCATTTGGATTTTGTATAGTATATTTTTGATTAGCTTTATTTTTCCGACACAGTAGACGGAGTACCAAGAGACTGCCACCTAAAATTGCAATACTTCCATTCACGGCGAAGCCTGCTGAGTATGTACCGAATTTGTCAGTCATTGCACCTGTAATTTAAAAAGATGGGAGAGTATGATAACTTTTTTTCCTTTTGAAATAAAAAGCTTTAAACATACTTTGCAAAAAAATGTCAAAGTGAGCATCTATGTAAAAATAAATATTTTTGATAAAATCAAAAATGAAAAACTCTAAGACATCCTTCCTTGAAATAGGCAATAAGTTAAGCACTTACATATGCAAAAGTAATCTGGTCTAAATGAAGGACTCGAAATGAAAGGCATTGATGAAGTTTATCGTGTCATCTAAATGAACTCCAGACTACTTGACCAATATAGTATGGATATTACTGGAAAGCAGCATAAGAGGTGCCTCTTACCCTTAAAGGAATTTATTAAAATCGGTTCTATGGATATATTACTTTTGAAAAGCCATCCCTCTTTAATTCTAATGCCCAAGATACACATACAACTTACCAGCTAGAAACGGTCCAATTAGCATTCCTAAGCCATGGAAAACAAGTGACATTCCAAGACTGGGAAGAAATCTTGCCATGCCAAAGAGATGGGTCATTAGCCCAGGTATCTGTGCCATAAGTGTTCCTTTTACAACCTGATAAAGTGATCCTAGGATTATAAACCAAGGCAAGCTGGTAGCAAACCAAAGAAGAGCATTACATAACCCACTGAATATGATAAACAAGGCGTAGATGTATCCAACAAAAGGCTTCAATCTTGGAAGGTCAATGATGATACCTATTAAAGGTCTGCAAATGAGATCTATAATTTGCACATAAGTAAGGAAATGGAGAGTATCAATACGTGGTATTCCCCGTTCTATTGCAAGTGAATACAGCAGAGTTTCAAAGATTGAAAGTACCAATGAGTAGGATAATATACCAAATGCAGAATGTGCAAATGTCAAGTTTCCTAGCATGGCTAGTGTTGGGAATCTACACGTTGTAGAAGGACTTGAATCAGTGTCCTTATTAGTATTTGTGGGAACTGACATTTTGTTGGTGCAGCTTTCAGAAGAGATTGACCGCCTTGCAATGGAAAGGTCATGGATGATTTTGACATCTTGGTGTCCAATATTGATATAAGAGATTGGTCTGATGTTATTTCCCAAAGATGCAGACTGTTTTGGATGATCCTCAACATTTTCAGTTGGTTTCCGTGCTGGTCTCAAGAGGGCACCACACACACATATCTGAAGGCAAATGGCTGCTGTACATATGCATGCACCAGTGTAACCATACACATCTAGTAAAGTCTTCATGGTAAATGGGCTGATCAGTATTCCTAAACCCTTTCCAAAGCCTAGGGCACCAAAGACAAAATGTTGTATATCTTCGAAGTACAAGGGAACGATGGCAGAAAAAGATCCCTGTGTACAAATGTAGCCAATGCCTGAAAATAAGATTTAATACATTTAGACCAAACGTTATCAAAATGTTGGTCCTTGAAATTGAAATAATAGATTTTCTCGCTTGGATTAAAGTATCAAGTTCAGATAAAATTTACCTTTTTCTAAAACTATTGTGAGAGGGTTCATAAATATGGACATGGTAGGTCATGTTAAATCACATTCTCAAGGCACTTGGTCGTGAAACTAGGTACACGAAGGTACACTAGGTACATCTAAATTTATATATAAAATGTGCACATATATATATCTATATATTTATATATATATATATATATATATATGTGTGTAAATATATATATATATATATATGCATGTACATATATATATATATATATATATATATATATATATATATATATATATATATATATATATATATATATATATATATATATATATATATATGCATGTACATATATATATATATATATATATATATATATATATATATATATATATATATATATATATATATATATATGTATATATATATATGTATATATATATATATATATATATATATATATATATATATATATATATATATATATATATATATATATATATATATTTATATGTATATATATAAATATATATATATATATATATATATATATATATATATATATATATATATATATATATATATATATATATATATATATATATATACACCTCAGGCTATGTATTTGATTATGAGATATTTAGATATTTCTCCTTAACCATTTACAGACTTTAACCGTTCAAACATTGGTAGGGACACTCAGACCGAATATTTTAAAGTCAAAAAATGTATATCTAAGCCAATTAGTTAATGCTCAATACTAAAAAAGTGAATTGGCATTTAGAAGACGGAACGGGTATATGAGGGAATATCATTTGATTACCGGCTATTGAGTAGGATATATAGACATGAGCTATGTGTTCTGCAAATCCAGATGTGAAAAATCCTACAGTCATCAGCAATCCACCCAGTGTGGCTACTCCACGATGTGTCAAGCGGTCAACCAGCCAATTTAACATTAGACCTGAAAAAGAAAAGAAAGACATTTGAGGCAGGATGACCTGAGAGTACGAAAAGTGTGCTCATGAATTTAAAACTAGATGATATCCACATACATGACCAACAGAGATTTCCTGGTAGTGAAAAACCTTATAAAAAACTTCTGCATATTAGTAACAATATGTTCTGTATGTGAGACTACAAGATATAATTGCACCTATATATTGACCAATCGTAGGGGAGGAAAAAGTCTAATGTGCATTGTTGTGCTCTGTAGAGAAGGTCCTTGCAAAAAGAGAAGGGTATGTTCAGGCACTCTTTACTTTTTTGAAATCCTTTTTTATTTATTTCAAACTTGAGTTATGTAAATGACGACACAGTAGTAACATATTGTGAAATTATATGAATAATCAAAGCATTCATACATACATACATACATACATACATACATACATACATACATACATACATACATACATACATATATATAAATATATATATATTATCTGAAGATAGTGTCATGGCATATTATCCTATTACGATCATATATTTCATCTTCTTTGATAACAATATGATAACAAAATTCTTTCTTCTTCTTTGATTTCAATCTGTATTTTTTCTGATCGCCTCCAAAATGATCTTTAAATGATCTTTGAGTATTCAGTTGCTTGGCATAAATCTCAGTTCGCTGCCATACCATTAGGTTTATAATTATGATATGTATAAACTCCACATGACCAAAAATGGCCTGTACAGCAAAATAGTGAGTCAAATAAGTTCCTTCAAGCTGAGCATGACCCTTTCTATCTGTTATTAGGAGAATATCAATGAACTTTCAAATCCAAACTACCAAAAATATACCATGTCAGACAGTTAGAAGAACCGAAAATAAGGGGTGGCTGTAGCTGTAATAAATACATCCCTAAGATTATTAGACACGCCAAAATATGATATTAGTCTAGATGTTGTGGCAGAACATTATTCCAGTTATTTAAGGTTGTAGTATGGTGCTGCCATCTATAGGGCTGAAGCCTTTATGTTAGAGTTTGGTTTTAATTTCAACTTCTGACAACAGAGGGCAATAACGATGTTGGATGCACATGTCTGACATATTGGTAGATCTTGTAGCGTCAACATTTGGATTGGAGCTGGGACAGCTGAACGCTGTAAGTGTTTGCCCCAAGTCCCTAGCTATGACGTAGATTATGTGCCCTAGACCATGTTCGATGTGATAAATATATGAATAATCATTTATTTCTGAGTTGTGTGATGTCAAAAGACACATTTTTTCTCTCCATCTTCTGCTTTTCAGTCTTGCTGTTTTTATATTGGTCATGTTTCTAAAGGGGGTTATTTCGTAATATATGATGTATTAATTTCATCTCTGTTACCCAGGGCTCCCTATAGCGGCATCGTTATTTGTAACCAATCCCGCTAAATTAGCAGCACTAAAATGTCAATCTTTGCACATTTCTTGCATAAACTGCTTACTATCAACCTTCATCATCACATTTTGTCTTTAAAATAAATGTTGCGGTCACCATGGTTATCGTCTGCAGGACAGAGAGAGAGAGAGAGAGAGAGAGAGAGAGAGAGAGAGAGAGAGAGAGAGAGAGAGAGAGAGAGAGAGAATATGTCATGGCTTGTCAAATTCCTGGGTGTTTACCCATCATAGACCTGTACCAGTTGAAACTGTGCATCAATGCTGCAGAGGGAACGAACTGTGTCAAACCCCTACATGATTTGATTTACCAATAATGCTGTTTCTCCGTCTTAAATACTAGTCTAGTTCGAACCTATCTTAGTTGGAAAAATGAACACCTGTATAATTTGACTACGTTTCCTGTGTGTTCAGCGTACACAATATCACTCAAGATTCTGAGGTAAACAATATTTAGGTAACATGTGAGGTCCTTCTTATAAGTGTATTGACCTACTTACCAGCTGTTAAGCATCCAAAAGACAGGAAAAACGACATTGGTCCGGCAGTTACAGCAGCACTTTCTTGGAACTTCTTTAACAGCTCATCATAAAAGTATTGCAAGCAGCCAATTGTAAAACCAACTGGTACGTGAGCCAAAATAGAAAATACAAATACCACCCAACGTCAACGAGATCTTTTAACAGCCATTGCCCTGGTGCGAATGACGAACCCTGTCTACTTTATACAGTACTATTGATGATGTTCATTTTCACGGATGGGGAAATCAGTCCTAAAGTCATCCACACTTGCGTAAAAATGGGGACAGTTTTCCTTGATATGGGGTATGCATTTCTAACGTGTTGTTTTACAACTGCGCCAATAAATAACAAAGAGTAGTTATCTTGTAGATTGAATGTGCTTTAATGTAGCAGCACGTGAGAATTACAATGGCTGAACACACACACCAGTCCGCATGCTCAGGCTGGCCAACGTAAACATCCGGTTCTGAAAGGCATGGCACAAACCCACAGGGGAGTGTCAAGGGGGATGGGATAATGACCCACTAACACAACACAGCCACTGGCGTGATTCCTTTTCCCCCTTCCCTGTATGCATAAAAAAATTACATGGTGAGAATTAACCCTTAATTACCAAGTCATATCTAATCTTCAACTCAGTTGCATATCCAGTTCACCCATGACTTCCCGGGCAAAAATTAACTTTTAAAAACTAACGATAGGGAACAGACAAGAGAAAGTCAATTACAACAGCACCAATCAGTCCGCGAGCATAATGTTCAGTCACTCATATCAGGATGAAAATTAACCATAGTCTAGTCACCAAGGTCATAGTCCTCAAGGCGCCTCGGCATCCTGCAAGATCGCCCGGATCGTCTGGGACCTCCCAAATTATCCATCACAGGTTCCATTCCAGAGTCCACACCCGGCGGGACAGACACAGAGGTATCCAAGATAGGTGAGGTGGAATCTGGGACCTCAGTGTCAACGCTTGGCTCCCGTCCCTGTCCGTTGCCCACTGGCAGTGTAGACAGAGGCAGAGAGATCTCTTGTGGGATCTTAGGTGGTGGAGGAGGACCAGCAGCCTGCACAGGGACCTCCCCTCCCATGCTGTCTGACAGGGAAGGACCGCTAGCCCCATGCGGCAAATCATCAGCAGACCCACACACAGGCACCCTAAAGCACTCAGAGAGCTTAACTCTGTATGATGTACTGCGCAGTTGAGAACCAGCAAATTTGCGCACGTTACACCATGCCCCATCCACCGAAACCACCAGATACCGGCTACGTGCGCGAGATTTATCACTATCACTATATAGGTACACAATATCTCCCACCTCCACAGGCACAACAGCAGGAAGCTTCATCAGAGGAGCCTTGGATCGCTCACTATAGGGATGGTTTTGCACACGTCGGCGATGTTGCTCCAAAATCACTTTGTGATCATCCAGAGGCAGTTGGTCGCTGGTGAACTGGTCACGTTGCATTAGTAACTCTCGGGCAGACATGCCTCCCCTACGCACTCTAGTATTCAGATTCGCAACCGCCACGGTAAGGTCAAGCTGAGTAACGGGACCCCCCATGGGTTCAAGCTTCAGCAATTCCCGCTCCAACTCCTGAACAGCCCGCTCAGCTACAGGGTTTTTGTTTTGATTTTTGACTCGGCCCACTTCAATACATATCCTGTGTTTCGCTAGCAATTCGTCTTTCACCAGGGCCATGAAGCCTGGTGCCGGATCCGTGCGCACGACTGCAAATGGGCCATCCAGGGGGCGCAACGGAATACACATCTGAATCAATGCCTCTCTCAATGCAGAATGTTGCTCACTCTCAACCATGCACGCCCCAGTGTATGAAGTAACCGTTTCGCGTAGTACCAGGATGAGCTGTCTCTCACGTCGCAATACATCAGTCGCAAAGGACACCCCAACGACCTCGCAGGGATCACCTGTCGACTGCTCAGCCAGGGTGTGCGGCACCTGACGCAATGATGCACAGTGATGACATGAGGCGGCAGTACGGTCAACTGCCCTATCCAAATCAAGCGCATAAAAATATCGTCGAACTATCGCCTTCAGCTGGTAGCTAGACGGATGGCTGAGACGAATATGTAGAGCCACAAGCAGACCATCCAGAACCCTACGGGGCACAATGATAAGTTCACTTGTTTTGACCAATGGTTCCTCACGCCCAACCACCAAGAGTCCATCCCTGGCAACTGTAGCGACATTTAGATATCGCTTCACATCTCTGATGTTGGTTTCCTTCTTGGACGGGCGTGTCCCCTGCACCAGGTGGGCATGAGTGCGCCGCAGATCAGGGCATTCGGATTGGGTCTGAAGCCAAGTGGATCTACCTGTGAATGGCAACTTCGCCAAGCCCTGAAGTACATCCTGCGCTGTGGCATGTCTGACAACAGACTCCTGTGTCTCCGCAATAAAAGAACACACCTGACACCCAGGGTCTACACAGTCTTGTGCGTTGCGGCTGGCGAAGTCAGATGGGATGTTCGACGAACCCGCAAGGTGTCGCAGTGATGCTTGGTATCGGCTGACAGCCGACAGGAAGGCCGACACCCTGGGACTCGCAGAAAACTCTCCACGGCACATCTTTTCAAAGGCCTGCACACAAGGCTTACTATCTGTAAGCACACATGTCTTGTTCTCAGACTGGATCATGTAGGGGCTAAAATGCTTGATAGCAGCCGCAATACTCAGTGCCTCGAGCTCACACGGCAACCAGGTAACTTGATGTTTCCGAAGTTTGGCACTGAAATATCCTGCGAGCCTTGGCTTGCCATTCCGAGACACATACAAGGTGGCTCCCAAGCCACCAGTTTTCTTTGCCGCATCAGTGACAATCCAGAGCTGATCACCCGGTTGCGGCATGGCGATAGGTTTGCTTGACGACAGGAACTTCCTCGCCCTGTCAAATGCCGCAAGGAGTTCATCAGTCCACACTAATTTCTCTTTTGGCTGCATACCCGATATGGCATCATCAAGAGGTGCAACAATGTCAGCACACCTAGGCATGACCTTAGCCAATGTCTTGTAGGCTCCGATATAGGAACGAAGTCCAGTGGAATCCTGAGGGGGATCACAAGATGCCAATGTGGAGATGCGGTGAGGGCTTGCTTTTATACTGCCTTGAGACCAAATCCATCCAAGGATTGTGGTGGTCTTTGGACATACCACTGTTTTGGAAGCCGAGAGTCTCAGGTCAGACCCGTGCAAAGCTGCAAGAACCCTTCTCCAGTTCTGAAGTAGTTCCTCATGAGTGTTTCCCCCACAGTAGAGATCATCAGCCAGCTTCGCCACAATGCCCTCCTGTCGCAGATCACCGAGCACACGGCACATCAGTTCCTCCAACGCCGTCTCGGATCCAGGCATGCCCATCGCAGAGCGGCGGTAGACACGAACCCCACGAAACGGTGTCACAACGCCACAATACTTCATAGAAGGCTTTGACAATGGTATCTGGTAGAATGCACTGGTCAGATCCATTACGATAATGTGTTTCCACTGTGCGATTTCACGGAGGGTCGATTCGACATCTGGCATAAGTGCTGGCTGGGGTTTACTATATCGGCCCACATCAGTAAATGCTGTAACCAGTCGAAAGCCTCCATTTGGCTTTTTGACGAGGAAGGACGGGTTGAGATATTCCACAACAACGTCAATCTTTTCAGGCCTTGCAAACACACCGAGGGACTCCAACTCATCAAACTTTTGTTGTAGTTGGACGAGTCTGTCTCTGGAATACTGGGGTATACGCCCCTTGCGCTGAGGTGGCTGGACTGGCCCCATATTGACAACGGCCTGAAACCTGCCCGCCCCACCATTGTATCCCTTGAATTTAGGGTCGAAGACATCATCAAACTCATAAAGGAGATCCTGGAATTGGGTTTTCACCTCCGCAGGGAGAGCACTGTCAGGATCCAGACGAACACCCGCTGAGTGAGGGGCAGGAGCCCCCATGCCACATGGAGACTGACGTACCGACGGTTCCGAATCCTGAAGTTCACCAGATGGCGACTCTCGAACAGGTGGTTCAAACACGGGGAGCACCTGACAGAAATGCTCGTTGCGTCGCAGCACTTTCGGTTCCTGGGTCAAATTAGGAATGCGTATAGTGTCTCCCGGGGCATTTCCTCTGGCAGTCTTACCTCCACAAATCCACCCGGCCACACAGTCGTGGCCGCAGACACCCGAAGCACATGCGAATGGCCGCGAGGGGTAGAGGGGACTCTAGAAGACATGGCAGCAGCCCCGTACGAGATCAATGAGCCATCCCCAAACATGATAAGTTTCTTGGCTGGTCGCACAGCCACATCGTTCAGCTCCATGAAGGGTGTACCTCCCAAAATATCGACGTCAAGATCCTCTACCACCAATGCATCAAAGACCAACCTCTTTCCATCACGTGAGAGTACGACCCGGGTCTCACCTAAGACACGAAGCGGGGATTGGCCATCCGCTTGGAAGGCAAGTTGTGAACTCTTTGTGACCTCAGCTCTAATGTACTGTGCAACCGAGGCCTTTATCATGTTAGTTTCTGCACCACTATCCACGGTTATCCGAACACCACGGTGATGACTGTAAGCGTCGAAGTATGGTGATTTCTTTACTTGGACACGCCTAGTGACCGACTGACCAGCCGGAAGAGAATCACCAGTGGCACCCTCCTGTGGGCTACATTCCTCTCCGTCCAGATCCTCCAAGTCTAACGACCCAATCAGCCGAGCCCTGGCCATGAACTTCTTATCCGCATCTGGCAGAAATGAACACTTGCTGAGGAAATGTTTGTAGCTGGCCCTGCCAGCCTGCTTACACAGAGGGCAGGAAACGGCTGACTGTGCAGAAAATTTCTGTCCCGTGTTGGAACGTCGGCGATACTGAGAGTCAGACGTCGCCATGCGCATGACACGGGTCTCCTCTGATGACCTGATCTCCTCCAGCAACGAACTCATAGCCTGAGAAATCTCAGGTTTAATGGATGCCAGAGTCCTGGATCTGAGCTTTGTCCCATATCTCTGCTTGACCAGTCTCGGAAGGTCCCTATGGAGTAACTGTAACCACAGAAGCACCACCACATTTTCAAGGGTAGGGGACATTTCTTCATCCTCCCGGGGCAACTCGCCATGATGGGACAGACCCCCATCCTGTGCCATGAGATTATCATCCACAAATGCAAGTATCCTTTGATATAAGTCCTCAGGTCTCTCATCTGGCTGAAGTTTTATATCAGCCAAGTCAAGGATGTGGGATCCCGTGGACTGGAATCCATAGTGGAGACGAATAGCCTGCCATATCCCTGGTAGTGATGTTGAGTTCTTCACAATAGTGTTTCTGGCTATCACTGGGCAATAATTCGCTATCTGCCCAAGCATCAATTCCAAAGAGGCATTTTTCTGATGAGCAGTTCTCCTAATGTCCACAGGAACAGCAGCCCCATCGTCTGTGAAGCCCCTTAGTGGAGTGGCTCTAGACCTCTTCTGCCAGACTGCTCCATCAGCCAGAAAGCCAGTAAAATTCTGATCCAGAGATAAAGTGTAGATGATATTCTGCCTCCAGCTATCAAAGGAGGTCACAGTTTCGTTTCTGGTAAGGCACCACTGTTTTGGGGCTCTGTGGGTGACTGCCATTATTGTCTCTTTTCACTGCTGGAAAGTTACAAAGTCTGCTTGATAAAGGCTTAGCTGGCACTTGTATCTGCCAGTTTAGATAAACAGCTGCTCCAGAGTCTCTGTGGGTAAGACTGATACCAACCGCTGTCACCACGCCAATAAATAACAAAGAGTAGTTATCTTGTAGATTGAATGTGCTTTAATGTAGCAGCACGTGAGAATTACAATGGCTGAACACACACACCAGTCCTCATGCTCAGGCTGGCCAACGTAAACATCCGGTTCTGAAAGGCATGGCACAAACCCACAGGGGAGTGTCAAGGGGGATGGGATAATGACCCACTAACACAACACAGCCACTGGCGCTGAGAATGAGTAACACATAGCTTGGCGATTTAACGTCAAGATAGTTTATACTACATAAGACCCTTTTACACTTTATATAAATGTTGTTGGTTCAAGCCTGAAATATCAATTAAAACTCATATTTCATAAGTCATCTTGATTCAAATCAAGGCCTAGTTTAAGTTATGGCAATATTATTAAGCCAAAGAGGAATGTACGCGATTGTATATGACACAATTTTCCATTCCTGGCATTTTGATATCTGACTACCGCATTCATGTTTGAGAATTTGTGTTCTTCTGATCTTTTTTATTCTAATTGTCATGAGATGTATGCCAATTGATGGTTATTAAATTAAAATCGACTGTTGCTGTGTAATTCAAAATAAAACAGATCGATATATAAAATGATTGAAAGGTAGATCGCTACCTTATTTAAACTTTGAACAAAAAGGCATTACCAGGAAGTATGCAACATATATACACACACACACATATTTATATATATATATATATATATATATATATATATATATATATATATATATATATATATATATATATATATATATATATATATATATATAGTTTATTGACTGTAGATGATCTACAAAATATGTATATAATCAAAGTTGTATGCAATACTAAATCAAGATGAGGAGGAAATCAAATACAAACAAATTTAGACAATGTTATTACTTTAATCAAAGGTGGAAAACAGTAACAAACAAATGAGAACAAAATCTAAAAAAAAGAAGATACCGACACTTTGTTTGAATATTAGTGTATTGTCGTACACAGAGGTACTACGTGCGTAGAAAAGACTCCAGTGCAATATACTATGCTCAGTGCTGTACGACCTGTCACGTACTGTATCTAGGCAGAGTTCTGTGTTTCGGCCAGGACATGTGAGAAAGTTGCTTATTAGCGGTTACTGTCATTTCCTCCACCATTTGCAACTGGCTAGTCATGACTTAACCAAACTATTGCAAAGAATGTCACGATAAAAGGAAATTTCACTAAACAATTGTGAAGTAGCAAAATCATAAGTCATAAATGTTGAACAGAACAATAAAAATATCTGACCATTTAAAGTGAGTATTTTTATTCTCAAAAGAAAGATACATGGGAATGCATGAAATGTAGACCATCTCTGCTCATGCGGTGAGACCAAAGAAAACATTGTTAAGATGTAGCTGATCTTATGATCAAGCGGAACTGTTTTTTTAAATATATGTTTATCTATATTTTATAATTCAACTGAAAAATTCATTCGGGTGGAAACATGTGTACATTTGCCCAAAAGTAAGTGTTGGGTTATATATTTCATACAGGTTAGGGTTCATATACTTTAAATACCTTGTGAAGTTGAAAAGAAAAGGCATGAACTAGAGCACTCAATCCTGCTTGAGGTGGGTGAAACACTGCCCCCTCAGAGCACTCAATAATGCACCATCAAAAAGCAAGCAGCCTATGGTTATCAGTACAACTGCCCCATCAGCTTGGGGTGGGTGAATTTGGGTAATTTGGAACTAAGAATTCATTACATGCCAAATTGAGTTCAAGATGGCGGCTACTGTTGGAAACCACCCCGCTTGAAATTGCTTTAGGTGTTAATACCATATTTAGAAGATAAAATAGGAGAAATTAATGACGACATGCGATTTCAAGTGAGAAGCCTATTATGCAATAATCTACCTGGTGTAGTGTAGATTGGTCACTGAGTTTTTCAGGAGTATTAAGATATTAAACTTCTTTTTTATTATGTGTTCATTGAAGTTGTGGAATACGTTTGAAGGGAATAACTTAAGTGTGTGGGCTTAGTTACTAGTTTTGATGTGATAAATGATGATTAAAACTCTTATTCTGGTCGTTCCCAGCCGCATTGCTTAAGGGTGCTCAATTTCATTTTCTCCAGATAGGATAACATTATCACACTTTAGCCATCAATTTGGCAAGGTATTGACACAACATTACATTTTCAAACTATGCCATGTAAAAGGAAGTAAAGGACCAGACAGACAGTCCACATTCAGCCGCAAAAAGACATTTTGTTTTGAAGATTTGTATTCAATAACATACATTCTAAAAGGCCACTCCTGGTCGAAAAGCAGACAAGGGAATCAAAAACTAAATGATTCATACTCCAGCATCGCTGTCAAAAGCGTATGAACCAATGACATTCTAAGCAGCTGAAGTGAAGTCAATGACACAAACATATCATATTGACCATATGCCTCACAAATACTTGAACTGGTATATTACATAATCAGTACGCTTTACCTGTCGTGTGAGTAGCAAAACAATATTTCAATTGCAAGCAAAAGCTATTTTTCAAAACCCCTGACAAGAAATTTTACAGGATGAATATTTAAATAATTCAGTGGCATGGGCCTTGGTCCAATATGCACTTTTCTGTTTCAAAGTTAGTTTGGGAAAGCAGGCTATGTTCAAAAAAGCAGCTTTTGGGTATAATATGGTGGCAATGCAAGGGTTCCTTCTGAAGACACATATGAACATACCTGCCACCATGTGCATTTCCTTCTGTCTGGAATCAGCCTCCTGTGGGTCACTTGTATATATTAGGAGCTCCAAAATATGCAAACTCTGGACTGCAAGTGGAATCAACAACATACCGCTCTTAGCAGTTACTGCCAAAAGTGATAATGTACAAGTATGGATACGAGGTAAGCGAGTTTTCTAGTGGTCAAGTCCTTTGATGTTAAAAACTACTGTACCGATTTCAATACGTTGCCATGTATAGAGCAATGTGATTATAAGATAAAACAGAGGTCTGCCAGTCTAGCAGTGTCCAAAGTTGATTGCCCGCTGTCTCAAATCATTACTTGGTAGTTTAGTTTTCAAATCAGCTTGAGGAATTTTGATTTTGACATCCACCGCCTCAACCCAGGTCCCTGACAATTTTCTAACATGCCCTGGTCACGATTGAAATCTGGCCGTGGTGTGAGAGTGCGAGCAGTCAGTGGCAAGGCCTAAGTAGACAACCTAGGGCAGGCCATCTGTGGTGAGAGACAGAGAGCAGTCAGGTGCAACGCCTTGTACCACTAGGCTATCAGGGCAGCCCCTCAAATTTAGGCAAGGTACTAAGTTCCTTGTGACTTGGAATAACCTTTCCCTTGGCACTTCAGTTTCCCTTGTGATTAATTACTGGCTAGTTCTGATAAACATGGAATATCACAATACTCAAAATGCCATTCCATTCCAACCTCACATTATAAGAATGTTTTGCTAAACAACTGCATGTTCATTCATTTGTACATATAGTTTTTTCTAAATAAACCATAAACGTGTTCTTCTTACTTTTGCGCAGATACATTATACACAATTTATGTTATTTTACAGATATATCTGAACCAGCTTATCCCAGTCAAGTTGGATTTTATCCCGAGAAATTAAACGGTGGCGGCAGCGGAGCAATGAATATAATACTGTCTGCAAAGTTCATTTACAAGGCCACCATAGTTTCGTGGGAAATGTTCCGAATAAAAGCTAACGATGTAGGCTGGGTGGAAGTACTTCGCCCTGTACCAAGTGAACCTGGAGAGAGTTACAGGGTCATCCATCGTACCTTTGTACAAGCAGTTGCCCAAAATGGTCTCCAGAAAATTGATGTTGCGTCAGGCTTGCTGGTGGAACCAGGTGACGTCATTGCTGTTCGACCTACTACTACAGATCAATTTGTTGATAATGTGTATGACTCAAGTCGTCTTGATTGGTCAAATAATCAATGTACTCCAACCCAAATGCCAAACATTGATGGCTCCCCCACTGATATAACTCCGTGTACTTTAGTGTATCGAACATATGCCTTAAGAGCAATACTAAATTATGAAAGATGTTTGTTAAAAGAAGATTGCTTTATCGAAATGATTGTAAAAATATATCTTTTTTAGCGTGGTATCGTTGGCTTTCAAGCGTTTGTGTAATAACTTTATATATCACACTGGGTTAAGCCATTACATGAAAACACAACTGAGTGATTGGGATGTGTGACTAGGAAATGCTGCTGAGAAATAGATCTCCTTGGAAGTCCTATTTGCTGTTAAATCCGTGTTTTTGCTTTCAGGGAAGGATACCTATGCACTCTTACTTTTCAGTTCTATACTTCTTTCTCATCGTGAAACACTGTTAAACGTAACGTCATTTATAACAAACTACCAAACACATATTCTGATATGCACACCACTTCCCAGGCATCTTGTGTGGAAATGAAATGTGATATACAAGTTGAAGCTTTATAGAATGAGTAAAATTTACATATTTTTTCTGTGATGTGATGAGAAAAACATTAATGGTATTTAGGGGTTAGAAATAATCATGTGAAAAAATACCCATGTTACTCTAGGCTAAAAGTATACCATACACAGGCGACACCTTTGGGACAAGTAGCCAACTAGAGCTGCATACAGCCCCATACAGGAAAAGCATTGACTTTCCCATTCCTTGACATGGAAGGCTGTATTAAAGTTGTCATGCTCTATTTGCTACACTTAAATGTTCATAAGTGTATGTTATATCAAATTCTTTATGCATTATGCCTACTATGTGAAAAATAGGAAATAATGTTTTGAGTAGGAGGAAAGAGAGAATGTGTGTGTTGCCATACACGGGCGACATCTATCTGAAGAGTAGCCAATTAAAGCAGCATTCAGCTACATACATAGATAGACCTAACTTCCTTATTCCTTAATAGTAAAAGCATATTTTACATCATCACCAACTTGTGTTATCCATATTGTTAAAAAATAAGATATGTTTTCTTTGAATATATTAGCTTTGATATATCAAATAAATAGCAAGCATGCTACAAACACTAGGGATCCTACATTAGGTTGTAGAGAGGACATAAAATCGTTTTAACTTCTTATTTTTATGTTTAAGAGTTCACACAACGACTTTAAGTTTCGATACTTAGATGTGCACTACTAGGAAACACATGCAATGGTACTATAACATTTGATTCGTAAGTGGTTTTATATCTGTATACCAAAATCATTCATTTCTAGGAAAGGGTGATTTCGTTAAACAGGGTCTTTCCAACAAAGAATATAAGTGTTACCCCAACATAGCTCGAGATCAAACTGATTTCTTATCAATATATTCAAAATCATCAACTTCTAGAAGAAAATGGTCATGTTCTTTTTAACGCAAGGTGATTTCATCACTAGTGCTAAACTCAATGGATATTTCATCAAATGGAATAAATAAAATGGATTATCTTAAACCTAAAACACTTCTTTGAGATACTTGTTATGAGAAAGTTATTCATTATTTCATGCATTAATATATAACAGTCACAACCCTTGTATTAAACGTGGAAAATAAGCATATAAACAATCGGGATAGCTTTTCACTGTTTAAACTAGAGAGTAAAACAACAATGGTTCTTTAGATGTGTTTTATACGAATGCATATTACGCTTACCATTATGATAGAATAAGTTCCACATGCATATTTTTTTACCTTATTTGGTGCAGAAACAAGCCTATTGAACATATCCTTTTGTATAAAAATTGGCAAATCTTACAATAGTGGGTATATGCAATAATATACATGACACTGCTCTCTTGGCTCAAGCGAAGTTCATGCGTTAGTAGTTTAGGTGGCCACTATAGACGGGATTCTATTGTTCTCTGAGGGTATTGCATGTTTGCATGTTTGGTAGGGGTATTGTTTAGGGTGTTTAATTAGTATAATTGTTTAATTGGTCACTTAAGTTTGTATATTTGGGTTGTTTATGGTATAATTGTTTATTGGGTCCTTCGAAGGTATCACCCTATTGTTCACCAGGAGTACTGTTTGGTATGGATGGGTAAACAATATTGATTGGTTTACTTAGCAACCCAAAGGGGAAATTTTGTCCACAGCACCCTTTGGTCATTCCTAAGCAGTGCCTGGAACAACACCCAGCCTCTCAATACTCAAGCAAGGAGAGATGTGGATGATTTGGAAAGATGGTAAAGTACATTGATATTGTTATTTATCATTTTGTTAGTATGCTTAATCTCAGTTGTACTTCAGATTGTTTATGGTAACAGGGTTTGATGGTAAGATGAAACTTCTAGCCTAAACCTCTGTCTAAAAATGTATGATGAAAATAGGGAAAGCTATGTGATATCAAGAACTGTAATGTGTTAGGAGAAACTGAAGTCAATGCATTCACTATATCAGTATACCTTTTATCAGTTGACATATACCTTCTATGATTTAAGATAGGGTATGTAGGCTTACTAGACTTCAAAAGTAGTACCATTAGCATTGGATATTTGGTTTATAATTACACTGTGAACTATAAATCAGATACCCTTGAAGCAGAAGTAAAAATAGTGACATGAAGTTAAGACTTTTTTTTCTTTATTATTTATAGCACCATCTAGAAGAGACTGATGGACACAAAGGGGATACAGCATTAGAATACCTGGATATGGTAAAGTTACATATTCATTGTTTATTTTTACCATGTTAATATATATATATATATATATATATATATATATATATATATATATATATATATATATATATATATATATATATAGATATATATATATATATATATATATATATATATATATATATATATATATATATATATATATATATTTATATATATATATATATATATAATCATCATCATTATTGTTATTATTATTATTTTTTAATCATTTTCTACCATTTTATTATTACTATTATCTTCATTATTATTTAACTAATACATTTCATTTTAAATTCATATATATATATATATATATATATATATATATATATATATATATATATAAATTTATATATATATATATATATATATATATATATATATATTAATGCTTTATTATTAATTTGATTTTATGGTTTATTGTTATTTTCATTTTTTTTTTTTCCCCAGTTATTTGATTCATTTTCTTCATATTTTTTTAATTTTATTTAATATTTTTATTTTTCATTCATTTATTTTTCTTTTCATTCACTTTTTTTTTTAATTTTAATTTTTCTTTTTTTTTTCTTTTTATTTATCTATTTATTTATTTATTTATTTATTTATTTATTATTATTATTATTTTTTTTTATTCATTTCATTATTTTTATTCTATTTATTTGTTCATTATAGTATTATTTTGAGAATAATGTTTTATTTTGTATCTTTTGTAAATATGCATTCCTGTGTCATTAATTTATTGTATATTTTTTATTACTATCTATTTATTTTATTGATTTTTTTTTCATTTTTTTTTTTTATTTATTATTTATACGTGATTCATTCTCTAAATTTTCTTTTTTGGTAATTTTTAAGGTAACCTTTCTTCATCAACAAGATGATACTTTCTGGGAGGACACAGATTTCTGTACCAGTAATAGGGATGCAGAAGACCTAGCTGGTTCTGATAATCCTTTGATTGTAAGTACCCTATACATTCCTTTGATTACTTTCTTCATATATCTTACTTACACTCTTTTTTACCAGCGATATAATTAACAGCAGTACAGCTACTACTAAAAAACAGATAATGGTAACATGAAATGTATTATTATTATTACTATAATTATTATTATTATTATTATTATTATTATTGGTATTATTATTAGTGCTGTCATTAATAGTGCTGTTATTGGTATTATTATTATTGTTATTATTATTATTGATATTATTATCTTTATTATTACTATTATTATTATCATTATTATTATTATTACTATTATTGTCTTTTCTTCCATATCTTTTCAGACCTCATCTCCAAAAGGGGATACTGCAGCTGGAAATAACCATGTATAGAGGGGGTGATGCTGCACCTATGTCCAATGGGGCTGCAGGGAGAGGCAGAGGATTTCCTGTTCCTAGCAGTTCTATAGGAAGAAATCCTGACCCTCCCATGCGTGGTGGTGCCATTGGAAGGGGTGTGAGGGCACCTACTTCTGGTGGGGCTGCAGGGAGAGGTAGAGGATTTCCTGTTCCTAGCAATTCTGTAGGAAGGAATCCTGACCCTCCCATGCGTGGTGGTGCCATTGGAAGGGTTGTGAGGGCACCTACTTCTGGTGGGGCTGCTGGGAGAGGTAGAGGATTTCCTGTTCCTAGCAGTTCTGTAGGAAGGAATCCTGACCCTTCCATGCGTATTGGTGCCATTGCAAGGGGTGTGAGGGCATCTTCTTCTGGTGGGACTGCTGGGAGAGGCAGAGGATTTCCTGTTCCTAGCAGTTCTGTAGGAAGGAATCCTGACCCTCCCATGCGTGGTGGTACCATTGGAAGGGGTGTGAGGGCACCTACTTCTGGTGGGGCTGCTGGGAGAGGTAGAGGATTTCCTGTTCCTAGCAATTCTGTAGGAAGGAATCCTGACCCTCCCATGTGTGGTGGTACCATTGGAAGGGGCATGAGGACACCTACTTCTGGTGGGGCTGCTGAGAGAGGCAGAGGATTTCCTGTTCCTAGCAGTTCTGTAGGAAGGAATCCTGACCCTTCCATGCGTATTGGTGCCATTGGAAGGGGTGTGAGGGCACCTACTTCTGATGGGGCTGCTGGGAGAGGTAGAGGATTTCCTGTTCCTAGCAATTCTGTAGGAAGGAATCCTGACCCTCCCATGCGTGGTGGTGCCATTGGAAGGGGTGTGAGGGCATCTACTTCTGGTGGGGCTGCTGGGAGAGGCAGAGGATTTCCTGTTCCTAGCAGTTCTGTAGGAAGGAATCCTGACCCTTCCATGCGTATTGGTGCCATTGCAAGGGGTGTGAGGGCACCTACTTCTGGTGGGGCTGCTGGGAGAGGCAGAGGATTTCCTGTTCCTAGCAGTTCTGTAGGAAGGAATCCTGACCCTTCCATGCGTATTGGTGCCATTGCAAGGGGTGTGAGGGCATCTACTTCTGGTGGGACTGCAGGGAGAGGCAGAGGATTTCCTGTTCCTAGCAATTCTGTAGGAAGGAATCCTGACCCTCCCATGCGTGGTGGTACCATTGGAAGGGGCATGAGGGCACCTACTTCTGGTGGGGCTGCTGGGAGAGGCAGAGGATTTCCTTTTCCTAGCAGTTCTGTAGGAAGGAATCCTGACCCATCCATGCGTATTGGTGCAATTGGAAGGGGTGCTAGTCCTCCTACATCTGATAGAGCGGCAGAGAGTGCAAGAAACCCGACACCTGATTGGCACCCTTCTGTAAGTTGAATGATGGTTTATGAACTTTGGTTTTATCTCCTTCTTACTATCATTATTGTGATAGTTATTAACTTAATTATTATTACCATTACTATTATTATATAACTATTATTATTAGTGGTATTATTATTGCTGTTATTATCATTATCACTATCATTACTGTCATTATCATTGTTGTCATTAGTATTGCTGTTATTATAATCATTATCATTACTGACATTATTGACATTATGATTGTTTAAGTTTCACATTTTCTTTTTAAACCTCTATTTACATGTGCCATCCCCACAACCAGGACCCAGTCATCAAGGGAATGACTTGAAACGACCGGCATCGTGTAAATCGGATGAAATGCCACCTGTAAAGCTGATAAGGAAAGATGAAGATGAAAAAGTCCTTTCTATGGTTGAAGGTAATGAATCCCTTTCTCCTTCTCACCATATTAATTACACCACACGCCAAGAGTATATCAATGAGTTAGGTAGGACTGGGGAGGTGCATCAATTTTACATTGAGCAACTACCTCAAACTGATTCTGATGATTATGCTCATGAAGCCTTACCCCTCCTTTTTGAGGTTATAAAACTTATTCTAAAAAAGGCTACAGAAAATTATGAAGCTGATGATCTAATCAAGCTAGAAATTCTCCATCCTGAATGGCCCCAGCATTATGTACAGCCGTTTGATGCTGTGGCCACTCTTGACGCTGAACATATAATGGATAGGATAGAAGATAGGTTTTTTGAAAATAATAATTTCAATCTCTATGGTAATTACACATTTGTTTTAACATGTGTTGGGAAATTTTCCTTCAAACCTGACGATTTTGTCCAGGTGAAAAAGGTAACTGAGAGAAAGGTAAAAAAGTTTGGGGTTAAGGGTCTCGATTATGAAATCAAGGTTAGTGATCTGAATGAAAAAGTACAATCAGTATCCGAGGTAGGTTTCAAGATTGAAACAATACTTCAACATGTTATCAAAAAAATAACAACTGGTGAGGGTAGTAATTGTATGGTCAGGTTAGTTTTAATGCATTCAGCACTTGATAAACCTTTAAGTTTACCATTTATGAATTTATCAGAACTTACTGGTAAAAGGGTTATGGATGAAATTTCTAAGATTTTGCAGTCAAAGAGTGAATTTGACTTATTGCTAGGCTTTTCCCTCCACATAGTGATTGTTCATTTGCCACATGGAGGGAGAAATAAGCGAGTCTATGCAAACTGGGAAGCATTTAAGAAAGACTCTAAAAGTATAGTCCGGATAATAAACACTACAGCTGACAAAAAGGCAAATTTAGAGCAGCTATGCTGTGCCCGAGCTATAGTTGTGGGAAAAGAATATGCTGATAATGGCCCTGACCAAGATAAGATTCGTAGAGGTGATTCAAGGCTTCAGAGAGACCGGGCTATAGAACTCCATCTGGCCACTGGAGTACCTCTAGGGCATTGTGGTTTACAAGAAATACAGAAGTTTCAAGATTATTATGAGGGTTTTTATCAGATAAATGTCATAAGCTTTCACCAGAACTTTGAAAAGGTTTTTCATGGACCTCCTGCACCAAGCCAAATCAACATAGTGTATAGTTTTGAACACTATGATGTGATAACAACAATGACAGGATTCTTAAACAAAACATATTACTGTAATAACTGTCATATTGCTTTTAATGAAAAGTCAAAACATCATTGCAAAGATTATTGCAGGTTTTGTCAAAGAAAGGAGTGTCATAAACCTTCTGATGCTGATTGGGTGCAGTGTGGTGAATGTAATGGATTCTTCAGAAATGAAGAATGTTTTACTGCTCACAAGACAAAAACTACACGTTCAAACAGTAAAGGTATCTGTGAAAAGTATAAAAGGTGTGATGTTTGTAATAAGCTTTACAAACCTGCATCTAAGCATAAGCATGATTGTCGTTTCAGATATTGCATTATTTGTAAATCTGAACAAATGATCAATCATGTATGCTGTATTCAGAAACCCCGTCAGAAGATCACCCCTTCACTTTCAAACAGCATGGTTGAAACAGCAATTAAATGCAATGAGATCATCAATGATGATTCTCTAGCCCAGGAAACTAAAAGGTTATTGATGGATGATTTCCATAAACAGAACAATATACCTACCCACATTGATATGTATGACCCAGATACACACTGTAAAAAGATTATAAACTGAAAGGCTTTATATATGGACTTTGAATGTCGTCAAGATGAAGGGATTCACATACCAAATCTTGTTGTCATTCAGAAGTCCTGTGAATTGTGTGAAGAAAGGGAGGTGACTGAGGTTCCCCACTGTGTCAATTGCAAGGATCGTGAACAAGTGTTTCGAGGGGAAGATACCCTTGATTTAACTTGTGAATACTTGTTCTCAGGAGAAAATAGGGGTTATACAGTCTTTTGTCATAACTTCAAAGGTTATGATCGATATTTTATCCTTGATTATGTCAATAGAAACCCTATCCCTGGGTCTAGACCACCTCAAATTATTTACAATGGAGGTAAGATCCTTTCACTTGATGTACCCTGGGCCGAGATGAAATTTCTAGACTCTTTAAATTTCATGGCAATGCCTCTAGCCAAGTTACCCGGGTGTTTTAATATATCAGATGTGAAAAAGGGTTATTTCCCACACTTTTTCAATATGCCCTCAAATTATGAGTATGGCTCAAATGAATGGGAAGGTATACCTGATACCAAATTTTATGATCCTGATGGCATGGACCCTAAGAGTAGGATACACTTTGAAAAGTGGCATGCTGAGAAAGTCAAAGAGGGGTACCACTTTAATTTCTGGCATGAAATTGAGCTTTATTGTAGAGATGATGTCAGAATTCTCCGTAAAAGTGTGTACAAATTTAGAAAGTTATTCATGGAGATAACAAACATAGACCCATTCAACTCAATTACAATTGCATCAGCCTGCAATATGGTTTTTAGGGAAAATTTCCTGGAAGAAGGGTCAATAGGTATCATACCACCACAGGGTTATCTGTCAAATGATGTTAGCTCTAAAAAAAAGCCATGGCCTGGTTGGAATGGGTTAGTCACAAAAAAGACATTGCTATTCAACGTGCCGGAAATGGTGGTGAGCATGTCATTATGTGTAATAACCACACATACAAAGCAGATGGTTTTTATATCAAAAATAGCCAAAAAACTGTCTTAGAGTTTCTAGGATGTTTCTACCTTGGTCATCCAAGCTGCTACCACCCAGATACAAAAAATGCACTACAGAGTCTAAGTATGAAAGAATTGTTTATGGCAACTCAATCTAGACTGAGGCATATTGCAAATGCTGGGTACAAAGTAGAGGTGATCTGGAAATGTGAATATGATAAGTTGCTAAAAGAAGACATTGAAATGCAAACTTTTGTTAAAAGGTTGAATATAAATGCACCTCTAAAACCAAGAGATGCCTTTTTTGGTGGCCGTACCAATGCTGTGAAATTAAAAGCAGAGGCTACAGCTGATACCCAGATAAAATACTATGATGTAACCTCCCTCTATCCTTGGGTAAACAAGTATTGTGAATATCCATTTGGTCATCCTGAGATTATACTTAAGGATTTCAAGGATATCTCACAGTACTTTGGCCAGATTAAATGTACAGTTGTACCCCCAAAGGGACTTTACCATCCAGTACTACCCTACAAAACAGGTAATGGTAAAAAACTCCTTTTCCCATTGTGCAGGTCATGTGCTGAGACAAGTAATCAACATCATTGTGGTCACACTAGCAATGAACGTATGCTATCTGGCACATGGGTGAGTGTAGAACTCCAAAAAGCGGTACAACTTGGGTACAAAATTGATTCCATTGAAGAAGTGTGGCATTGGCATAAAACTGCAAAATATGACCCCATGTCGAAAACTGGTGGCTTATTCACTGGTTACATTGACTCCTTCTTGAAAGTGAAGCAGGAGAGTTCAGGATATCCTGATTCATGCACATCACCTGAGACAAAAGCCCAATATATAGAATCATATTATCTAAATGAGGGCATCAAATTGGATCCAGAACGAATTGAACCAAATCCCGGTTTAAGAAGTTTGGGCAAAATAATGCTCAACAGCTTCTGGGGTTATTTTGGAAAAGCAGAGAATAGACCAAAAACGGTATATGTCAATGACCCTGCCAAGCTTAACAAGCTAATGAGTGCTGCTGGCATTGTAGTGCAGGACCTGAACTTTGTCAATGAAGATCAAATTCCACTACACCCACACAGATGAGTTTGTTTGTCCATCAGGTAAAACGAATGTGGCCATTGCTGCTTTTACCACAGCACACGCACGTCTGAAATTATACTCTTACTTAGAAAAGCTAGGTAGACATGTAATATATTTTGATACAGACAGTGTTGTATTCTTCAGTGGCACTGACAAGTCATGTGATCCAAAATTAGGTAATTTCTTGGGTGAGATGATTGATGAATTGGACAATGGGGACAATATCTCCATATTTGTGTCTGGAGGCCCTAAGAATTATGCCTATAAAACAGATGTAGGAAAGCAGGTCATGAAGATCAAAGATATTGTTGGTAATATAGACAGATGGGTATATATTCAAGAAACTAGAAACCCTGTTACACCGATAGAAGTTAAACCTGTTAAAAGAAAGATGGTTTCAAAATCTGTCAAAAAGCATCGTTGGAGCCCTTATCAATAACATTTCTTTTTTTGTTTACTTTGCTTATTTCAGCATTTCTACCCAAGCTCCGCCTCATTTGCGTAAATGCTATTATTGAGCAGGATATTTGTTATGAAGGCCTGGACGACGAGACGCAGATTTGGGAAATAGAGAGGGATCTTGATTGCCCTAGAGAACATTTATCTCCCAATATATCATTTACTGTATGTTATAAAAAACCAGCATATGTGCCGCTTTCCCAATTTCTATATTCTGATGACTTTAAACCTATTCAGTATTTCAAAACTCATACTGTTAGGGGTGATGATGGTGAGACTGACTACACAACATTCGTTATTGAAAAGGAGAATCCAGAAGATTTAGCAGCAACAGTTATACTAACACTGAAGGATCTGTATGGATCTAGTCATGAACTTAGTGTCATAAATATCAAAGATCTTCATCTTGTATCACCTTTTTTTATTCATCATGAGCTACAGATAAAGTATCATTTTGTTTTGAAAGCTAATGGTAACGGTTGTTTATCAGATCTTGATTTAATGTGCAACATTTATAGACGTATTTTAAGAAAATTAAGTAGAAATGATAAGCCAAGAGAGTTAGATATGACAAAGTTAGACCCAACAGATCTAGAAATTAGATATGGACCATTTGATTTTGTAATGAAATATGAGGTTTTAAATAATAGGATTGAATCTTGTTGTACTTTTACTGATCATATGTGTGTTTGTCCTTGGAAGTTATGATATTGGTAAATATGATCTATATCTGGTAAAGAGAATGGACTAATGCTGGGTTAATCTTTGTAAATATGCTCCTCCAGTTGTAAAGGATGTCTGATGATGCTTGATGATGAAATAAAGTGACTGTTATCCAACACTCTTGTTTGTTGTTTACAATAAGAAAAAAATACAAAGAAGTACTTTCATATACATTTATATATTTTATTTCATGTATTTGTATACAACTGTATCTTGATAAAATGATACATCGTGAGTTGGGGTGAATACATTGTAATATTTAGCTAAAAAATGTGTTACAAATCTATCATTTCCATTGTAATTATTGGAAAAATTACTTACAATCTTGGATAGGGATATACCTCTACATCTTAACAGCATGTAATAAACACAATGTTGACCACAAGTTGTGGAAAAGGGGCCTTGTAAACGCTTTTGATTACAGTACCATGACACAGAGCACTTCTCTGAAAATGTCTTAAACCTCTCATCATAAAAACTTAATTCATTACCGTAAGAGTCAAAGAACTCTCCGTGTTTTGCTTCATCAAAAAAGAATCCTAGCCAATGTTCCCCTATACCATCGCTGGTGTCAGTGTTAACAATATACCCACTAGGGTATCTTTCTACAACTGGTAACTGATTACATGAAAATGTACCTCTATAATATAATTTACTAAATCTATCAGAGTATAGTATGGAATTTATTTGTTCAGAGTCCATAATGAAGCTCAATGGCTATAATCAAAAATTACATTTCTACCACGATCAATCTCTACAACATTTTGAAACTCAGCATATACAATCATATTGATTGTGTGCTCTAAAGGACTATCAAATTGCAATCCTATTCTTAAATTACCATGCCTTGTAAGATTGAAATGCTCTCCACAATTCAAATCAGGTGTTAAATCAAACGCATACAGTGTGTACCCTTTTGGATAATCTTGTCTACTGATCTGATGCCCCTGATCAAAACTCAATACATCAGTTCCTGAAATTAAAGTCTGATATGCCCTAAGGAGTTGTGCACCTCCATCCTCATTGAAGTTAGGCTGTAATGGTTTTGCAGGAATACTTGCACCATCAAGGTATAAGGCAAGAAAATTCACTCCATAATGTTTAAAGTTAAATGGATTTTTTCTGTAACTTCCATTATATGCATCATTGTCAACTAAACCTATAACAACACGATTAGGAATTTGTCCCTGAAAGATGTTATCTTCAGTTACTGATAAATTACCCCTGGGTATAGAAAACACTTTGCAGTCTATACGTTTTATAGGATATTTAGCTGTGGCACGTTCTAATGCTTTGCTATGGGCATTTAAGATTGTTGGACTTATTTTACAACGCCGCATATACACAGATGCATCCTTTATAAGTACTTTGTATCTTGCATCAGCTACTGGAGAAAGAAGACAAAATTCATTTTTAGATCTTGTCAGTTTTAAGGTGAGATCAACTTGATTCAGAAAAAGACGATCTTGTTGAAACAAGTCAGAGTGTAGTCGTCCATATAGTTCAACAATTTGACTTTCTTTGGTAAACTGGTATCTTGTTTTCAATCCTGTATTTGAAGCAAATTCACCAACAGGTGCCAAACTGTCAAGTTCCCCAGCCGTATCCTTATAGAAAAGAGATGTTCCTAAATGTGTATTTGCAGCATCCTATCCATAACTGAGAAGATCCTGTATGATTGATATGTATGGGTAGGTATTGTTCACATTTGAAATAAGACATCCATTTAAGTAAACCTCTACTTGAGAGATGAGAGAGTGAAGTAGATTGTTAACAGGACCTACGTCTTCATCAACACCAAGATTGTTTCCATCAGGTCTAACTATCTGTGCCTGTAGGTAAAGATATGATTCAGACAAGTCAGTATATTCTTCTGCTGAACCTGCAATGTGAAATTCCAGTGGACCTAGGTCAGTAATACTTGCAACTGGTCTAAATTCAGTCCAGAGACCCCTCTCAAGACTAACTTGTGTTGGTGGTATAGTGAATAAGTCTAGTTCTGATTTGGTGCATTCTTGAGAGTGTTTATGTACTAAAGACATGTCTGTTCTAAGTAAAGATATCGGTTGGAGATCCTTTCTGTTTCCGTCCTCTTTTAGAAGTGACTTTCCTAGCCCTCTTTTTCCTTTTTATAGGTCTTCCAGAACCAATATCAAGGGCTTTTTTTGCTCGTTTTGTACCTTTCTGTAGTAAAACCCTGCCTGCTGCTGTAAAGTGATGTTTTGCAGAAGATTGTATATCCTGACCATCTATGGCATCATTCAGTACTGATGCCCCAGATGTCAATAGTTGCTTGCCTACAGTCTTTGCACCTTGTTTAATCATAGGTAATGCTGATCTGAATAAGCCGGAAAGTATGCTACCTAATCCACTACCTCGCTGTGATCGTCTACTGATTCCATATCCCCTCTGGTATCTGGTACCCTGAAATACAGGTAGAGCACCACCTACCTGCGCTACGTAATAGTCAGTGTATCCTTGAGGGTTTTTGATATGGTGAGGATACATCATAAAAATGATGGACTTTCTTCCCTGAAGTGTAGTGTAATAACTGACTTCCCAGATTGAAATGGTATCTTGCGACCAGTATCATCTCTTATATCAATCTCCACTGTATCAAAACTACGTTTTCCAATTGGTATGTAATGTGGATTGTTGAATGATTGGGAAATCAAATCACCATGACTTCCTTCAACCTTTGCTATTCGTAGAAGTGGTGAGAGACTATCTCCCACATACTGTGGTTCAACAAGATCACAGTACACATACAGTGAATTTATACCTGCACTCAAATCAACTACTCAACTGGCTTCTGTGTTTGAAGTGAAAACCTGATTTACAGTGAATCCTAACTGTAGTGCTAGTGTTCCTTTTAACATAACATGAGTGCCTTTTCCTACATACACAGTGCATCTCCGAGTAAATGGATTGATATCTATATTTACATTCTTGGTTCCTAGCTTTTTCAATCATTTTTTGAGTAATCTAACTAGGTCTTTATGTGTGTCAAACTGCCCTACAGGTAGTTCACAAACATTATATTCCCCAGTATCACCTGCAATACATACTGCATTATGTGGATCATTGACATTAAACCACGTTCTTGGATAAACCAATTCCACCAAAGCAACTTCATAATTTCCACTAAGTTTAACATTTTTGATCAGTTTGGTTGTATAATTGGTAACAGTATTACCCCCAAAGTAATTCAGGGAGCTGTTGCTTGGCAATGTTATGTAGAAACTCATGATCGGTAATGATTATACTAACCAAATGTTTAATTCTTTATAGGGGTTGTAAATCACTGACCCAGCTATTAAATTCTGCTGGGTAACCAACCCATTTTACTAGGTATTCATTTTCCCCCTTTCTTTTCCTACTTTTTATCACATCTTCTACTTTATACATATCATTATCTTTATAGACTTTCTGTAGCTCCTCTGCATAAAATGTACCTTCTATGATGCTTCCATGGTAATCTTGAATCTTATAAACTGGTGGTTGTCTAGGTATACATTTATGAATTGTAAATATTTCTTCTGTCCAGTTAGGTAAATAACCCTTTTCAAAAGTTCTTTTGGCTTTACTAATACAGACTTTATCACCCTTGGTAAATGTGAAACTGACACTATTCACATTATGACCATAGAGTTTATGCCATACCTTAGGTTCATTATCTCTGTTTACACTCAAAGGAGACATTCCAATAGATCTATGAAAACTTTTGTTATATGAAGATAAAAGCATTTCCAATACATTGATATAACAATGTGTATTGTTGTGGGTGAAATATCTCCACATTTTTGTCTTAATAGTCCTATTAAAACGTTCTACTACAGCTGCCTTACTTTCATTTTTTGTAGTGAAAAAATGTACATCATATTCTTTCAACAAAGACTGAAATTCTTTGTTTTTAAATTCAGTCCCATCATCAGTTTGGAGTTTATGAGGTATTCTACCTTCCTGGAAGATTATTTGGAAAGCCTCACAGATTGATTTGCCTGATTTATTTTTCAAGGGTATTATCCAAGCAAACTTTGAGAAGATATCTATACATGTTAATAGATATTTATAACCATTATTGTACTTCTTTAAGGATGACAGATCAAATAAGTCAGCCTGCCATTGATCGTCTTTACCAGCCACAATGGTCTTATTTCTCTGAATGTGTTTAAGGATTGGTTTATGCAGAGGGTATGTGTCTTGACTCCTCAACCATTCAACTAAATCATGTCTTTTTAGAGCAAATTTTCCCTCCTTCCGTACTTGCTTCATTATCCGGTCTACGCCCCCAAAACTTGAACTTAGAGAGGGATTGTAGTAAAGATCTTTGAGGTACTTGTCCATCTTCTTCGTCATGGCCTTTTTCTATGATAATTGTGCTGTGGTTGCAGACACAAAAACACTTTAAGGTTTTCAGCAGATTTCTTAATATACTTGGGGGCTCTCCTATACATTCCATGTTAACAGTAGCACAGTATGTTTCATGAATGGGGTGTGTTAATACAAGTCATACTATTAAAGGTTTAGATACATAAAAAATCATAGAAATGATGACAAACACATGATCTTGTTAGTTACTTCTTTTATTGTCTTCTTATCAAATATACAATAGTACACACTCTAAGTATTTGCAAACCGCTTGCAGTATAATACATTTTATCTATTAAACATACATTACATGTTTACCCAGACCTTCCAAAATACTACACTGGCCTTACAACGGTGTAAGTTCACTCAGGCTCTCTTTTACAGTTTCAACAAATTTATAAGCTCTATTATCATTCATTCTGACAAGGCTATATATCTCACAATCATTCTACTTGTAAGTGACAAGGAACCTTTCTAGAGCTAAATCACCTGGAAACCCTTTCTTTTTACATGCCAATCCATAGACTTTCAGACATGCTGGTATGTCCAGATTAAACAAGATACTGCTGTAAAATCGGTCAACCATAACTTCCCAATCTTCCATGCAGCCATCAAAGTGAGCTAGCTGATTTGGTTGATCTTCTTTACAACCGATACAATGTGCCATAGCTTTCTTCCTGATCTGGTACTGCATTAGTAGTGACACACTTACAGTCATCATCCATTCTTCATCTGAACCCCTTACATTTTTCTTCCTACCCACAATATCCTGTTTTCCAATACCCTCACATTCAGATTCTATATAGTGAATGTATGCTTTAAGAGCTTCACGAAATGGACTGGTAAACTGAAGCCCTGATTCCAACACACAAAACTGATAAGCACATTCATTGCTAGGAAGTTGAATTATTGTGATACCACTGACATAAGTTTTTTATCGCAATCGCTGAAGTGATTCATTCACAAATGAGGTAAAATGACATAGCTTTTCCCACTCACTGATTCTAAGATTGATACCATATTTACCAAAGATTGGTTCACCAGAATCATTAAATCTACGAATACATATATAGTGCTTGTGCCTGTACTCAACAAGGTATATGTAGTGGTTGTTTCCGAGTGATTTTTTAAGATCACAGGTAACACCCACATAGTCATTAATGTCCTCCATCTCGCTCACCAGCAATTTCCATTCTGATTCATGTAGAGACACACCTGGATAGACAGGATACACAACATCAGGGTAATCTGTACGGCACTTGTACTGTCTGATACTGATTCGGCTTTCTTCTCCAAAATGAGAAATAGTCACATACCTATCATTTCCAAGATGTGCTTTGAATTCAAAGTTCTTGATAGCATATTTTGGAAGTGTTATTGTCTTGTCATCTACTGATGTCTGGTTAACTGACGTATCATGTGTGTCCACTGTGGTTGGAACAAGGCTCTCATTGTAGTCATCATCATCATCCTCGCCAGTCAGATCAATCACCTCCACCTCCTCCTTTGCTTTCACTGATTGGGCAGCTAGTTCGTCCTGAAGGATCTCATCATCATCATCATCCGGGGTTAAATCCACATTGAAGTCAATCTTCTCAATTGTTACTTCTCCAGCAGGTAAGCGAGATTCAGCTCCCTTTTTCTTCTTAGGTGCATCAGGATAAATTGGAATGGTTTGTTTGTCTTCAATGCGCCTTGGTGGTGTATCTGGGAAGTGCGATTCAACCTCATACATGCGTTTGAGTAGTTTCTGTCTTTTGATATCACTTCCTTTCTTGGTTGATTTTGGTGTCTCAAAGCCATCACTGCTCTCTTCTAGATCACTGGTTGCCTTCTCCATCAGTGGGGCTGGGAATCTACTTGCAATGTTGTATGCCTCCCTGATAAGTGAGTAAGGTTTAGTATCACCCATGATGTTTTGCAATTTATCTTCAACTGTGTAACGCTGTTGCAGGGTAGAAGTATTGTCAGCCAATGCTGTATGATTTGCTCTCATCTAGATTTGCTTATAAGACATAAAAAAAAGAATCCCAACCAATAGGAAATGCTTGCAAAGGTCACATGACATTAAGCCAATCAGTGCAGCTAAAATCAATAACAACAAAATTTGTAACCAATAAGAATGAAGAACGTTCATGTGACGTAAATGTAAAGGCCAATCAGAATCTATCTATCAGTTATAAAAGAAAAAAAATGTGATTATAATGGCTAGGATCCATTATATAATAACCTAATTATATTCCTCAATAACAAACAATACTCCAAGAGAATAAGGTGATACCAAAGAAGGACCCAATAAACAATTATACCATAAACAACCCAAATATACAACCTTAAGTGACCAATTAAACAATTATACCAATTAAACACCCTAAACAATACCCCTACCAAACATGCAAACATGCAATACCCTCAGAGAACAATAGAATCCCGTCTATAGTGGCCACCTAAACTACTTGCGTTAGTTGGATTTGGTATAGTATATGTTTGTTTAGCTTTATTTTTCCTACACAGTAAACGGAGTACAAAAATGCTGCCACCTAAAATCCCAATACTTCCATTCAGGGCAAAGCCTGCTGCGTATGTACCGAAAGTGTCAGTCATTGCACCTGTAATTGTAAAAGATGAGAGATTATTGATGACGTAATTTCTTGTAAAATAAAAAGCTTCAATGTAATTTCCAAAACAACTAAAGTGAGCATTTATGTTAAGGTAAAATATTTTTATGAAATCAAATGTCAAAAATTTACAGCAGTCTTTCTTGACAAATTGGCAATATTTAAAACACTCAAAAATGCAAAAGTATTGCGTTTTATATGAACGACTGTGATATGAAAGGCAATGAAGAAGTTTATCTTGTCATCTAAAACAACTCAACACTACTTGAACAATATAATTTAGATATTTTTAAAAAGTGGCATTAGAAGTGTCTTTTACTTTTATGAAAATTTATAAAATTTGTTCTGTTGCTATATAACGCCATCCTTTTTTAATTCTGAAACCCAAGATACACATACAACTTACCAGCTAGAAATGGTCCAATTAGCATTCCTACGCCCATGAATACAAATGACATTCCAAGACTGGGAAGAAGTCTTTCCATCCCAAAGAGATGGGTCATTAGTCCAGGAATCTGAACCATTAGTGTTCCTTTTACAGCCTGATAAATTGAATCTAAGATTATAAACCAAGGCAAGCTGGTAGCAAACCATAGAAGAGCATTAGATAACCCACTGATTATGATAAACAAGGCGTAGATATATCCAGCAAAAGGCTTCAATCTTGGAATGTCAATCATGGTACCTATTGAAGGTCTGCAAATGAGATCTGCAATGGCCACATACGTAAGGAATTGGAGAATATCATCACGTGGGATTCCCCGCTCTATTGCAAGTGAATACAGGAGAGTTTCAAAGGTTGAAAGGACTATTGAGCAGGATAATATACCAAATGCAGAATGTACAAATGTAAGGTTTCCCAACATGGCTAGTGTTGGGAACCTACATGTCGTAGCAGTAGCTGCATCAGAGTCCTTATGTGTATTAGTGGAATCTGACGTTTTGTTGGTGCAGCTTTCAGATGAAGTTGACAGCCTTGCAATGGCGAAGCCATAATTTGTCTTGCCATCTTGGTGTTCCATACTGATATAAGAGATTGGTCTGATGCTATTTTCCGAAGTTGCAGCTTTCCCTGAATGATCCTTGATATTTTCGTTTTGTTTCCGTGCTGGTCTCAAGAGGGCACCACACACACATATTTGAAGGCAAATGGCTGCTGTACATATGCTTGCACCAGTGTAACCATACATATCTAGTAAAGCTTTCATGGAAAATGGGGTGATCATCATTCCCACAGCTTTTCCAAAGCCTTGAGCACCGAGAACAAAATACTGTAGATCTTCGAAGTACAAGGGAACGATGGCAGAAAAAGCTCCGTGTGTACAAATCAAGCCAATACCTGAAAACATAATTCAATCCATTTAGATCAAACGCTCCGAAATCTGGGACTTGAATTGAATAATATTTTTAATATGGATTAGAGGATCAAGTTCTGATGGAATTCACCTTTGTCTGAAATTATTGCTTGAGGATTTTCTTATGTGAGTATGGAGATCCTAGTTGATGGTAAATCACATTCCCTTAGCAGTTCATCGCAAAACAAGGTACACAAATATATATGCATAATAGCTGCATCCGAAGGGGATGTCCATATTTCTCCTCTACCTGTCATCAGCTCTGAAACTTTGGTGCAAACATTCTAACTGAAGGTTTGAAATTTGAATTTTTGGGAGCCGATAAATGTATACCGAAGCCAAAGAGTCAATGCTCAATACCAAGAAAATGTATTGGCATTTAGAAGAGGTAACGTGTATATAAAGGGATATCACTTGTTTACCTGCTATTGAGTAGGATATATAGACATGAGCTATGTGTTCTGCAAATCCGGATGTGAAAAAACCAACAGCCATCAGCAACCCACCAAGTATGCCTACTCCACGATGTGTCAAATGGTCAACCAGCCATTTTAACATTAAACCTTAAAATAGAAAAGATAACATTTTGAGGCAGGATGATCTAAAAGCCTCAAAAGAGTACTTATGCCTATGCCATTAAAACGAGATGATATTGAGGTCTTTTTAAAAACCTCAGGACAATTGTGACAATATATTTTGTAGATGAGATTAACATTTTGCCATAATGACCAACTGCAGGTAATGAAAAAGTTTAATGTAGACTGTTTTTCTCTTTATATAAGTTCCTCGCAAATGGAAAAAGAGATTGTATATTGTGACACTTCTCTTTTTATTTTTTGAAATCTTTCTCCATTTATTTCCCACTTGCATTATGTGAATGACAATACATCGTACAACACTAATAACATACTGTGAGATTGTATGACTCCTTCAAGCTCAGTATTAAGGCATGAGCATTTCCTACATGTATTGTTTAGTAACAGAACATCGATGAACTCTCAACTCCAAAGTTACTAGTACCAAAATATGTCAGATGGTAAGGAACACCCTAAAGAAAAAAGGGGTGGCTGTTGCTGTGGTGAATACATCCCTGGGATTATCACACAGGTCAGAAGATGGTAATAGTTTCAGCACATGTGGCGTCCATGTGAAAAGGCGGCTGCATATAGATTGACAATGTCATATGTTTATGTGTGGTCTTGAAGTCACATCTTTACAAAATGGCGAAAGACTCTGTGTGTAGGGCTGCTACTGGCTAGGTGACTGCATATGTTTCTCTACATTTCTGCTATTCATGAACCTCTCCCTCCAAATAAAATGGTCAAAGGCTTCCCTGAGTCCTTTTCAGTTTCTTATGTTTGTCATCGTTCTAAAGGTGGTAATTTCATATTCATATGCTATATCAATATAATCCATATTACATAGTCTCCTTACAGCGGCATCTCCATAAAGAACCCCTTCTGCTAAATAACCTGCATTTAAAGTGTAATTGTACCCTCAAAATTCAAACAACATATGTAATAGAGCTCAATACCACCTTTCTTAGGACACCTTGATCACAATTGTACTCTACTATTTGACTGAGATACTAATTTTAGAAAGTGAGTTCATGGGTGAGCCATGTCTGTGCCTTGAGAGCCTACTAAGTAATGTTGGTTAGATCCTAGTGACAACACAGCAGGTCAACTGCCTCCAGAGCAGCAACTTGACAGATAAGACTAGTGCTGAGTGAACAGCTGGAAACTTGAGCACGAATCATGACAGCGCTAATTGTCAAGTTTTTGGATGCAACAATGATACCAGAAAAGAGTTTGTGTGAACTTTTTACTCAATTCTTCATCAGGAAAGGCATGGATTTAATAGCTAGAGGGCACTATAATATAGAAACTGTTTTGACATAGAAGACTTTGAAATTTTCTGCATATACGAAAGTCTTTGAGGATCACTTTGCTCCCACCTACTTTCAAGAGGATTTTGAAATTTGTATAGGAGTTGTATTAATTAATGTAAAAAACCTACTTGATGTACAGAATAGCTGGGTCTCTTTCCCCAATACCTTGCAATCGCATGGATGTAACAGGGGAGGTTGCTAGTACTGAAGGAATCACGAATGTAACAACACAGTCCATGTATTGTGTTACACAGTCAACACCTCATATTCTACTCCAGAGTATCCCACTCAGATATATTCCCTCACAGATAGAGACATGCAGAATTCACATTCACAGCAGTTTGTGTTTCGTACTCATTATTGTGCCCAAATAATGTGTATTGCAGTTAACTTCGTGGGCTAAGCTTAGAAAACCTGAGCAGATGCAATTGCTTTGAGATTATAGTGTGTATTGCAAACAATTTCTAAGAGCGGTGGCAGTACCCATGCTCAGCTTACTAATTGCAAATTTCCTTTTCCAATCAAAACGTCTGTTTTGTAAACTGGTGGAATTTCGTCAGCTCTATTAAGCTCATCCAATATCCCTTTACCGCTGGTCACTTTCCTTTATTGCTTTTGTCACATAAAACCTGGTACACCCCTAAAAGGTTTAACTTGTATTACATAGGTATACACTGACATACAGTGCCATTGTGTCTATAGTCGGATGCACAACTTTTTCATTGCAAGTCATTTACTTGTGAGAGCATGCATTACTGCGTTCAGTACTGAATAACCTTTACAGCCCTAATGTAGTTGACCATGCTCTGATAAGCTTCGAGATGCTGCCGGCCGAGGAAGAATGTTGACACATTGAAGCGAGAGAGAGAGAGAGAGAGCCATGCATGGCTTGTCAATCTCTCGGGTATCTACCCGTGATAGAGGAGTTCAATTTGGGAGAACATCTACTTGTTAAAACTGTACATGAATACTGCACAGGGAATGAACTGTGTCAAACCCCTACCTGAATTATCAATTCTGCCTCTTCTCCCTCTTAAATACAAATTCGAGCATCTATAAGTTGAAAAGGTGAACCACTGTATAATTTGACTGCCTTTCCCTGGTGTTTAGCGTTCACTATATAAACTTTCTGAGGGAAACGATATATAGGTGACATGTGTAAGTGCTTATTGCCCTACTTACCAGCTGTTAAGCATCCGAAAGACAGGAAAAAAGACGCTGGTCCGGCAGTTACAGCAGCACTTTCCTGGAACTTCTTTAAAAGCTCATCATAGAAATACTGCAAGCAGCCAATTGTAAAACCAAATGGTACGTGAGCCAAAATAGAACATACAAATACCACCCAACGCCAACGAGGTCTTTCAACAGCCATTGCCCTGATCGAGGGGCGTGACAAAACTGGTCTACTTCCCTGTATATACAGTATCATGGATGATGTTCATTTTTCACGGATGAGGAAATCACAGTCCTACTTATAACGTCATCCATATTGGCTTTAAAATGGGAACTGTTTTCCTTCATACAAAATATGCATGCTGTCAGTTTTCGTGAATGAGTAAAACACATCTCTTCCTCCACCGCGTTGTTCTAAAACTGATTATGATCAACATATAACTTGGCGAGTTAACCGTATGATATCTCAATTGAAAGAAAGTGAGACCCTTCTATACTTTATCTAAACATTGTTTTAATTCCATTGTTGAAAGATATGCATTTAAGCCAGAAATACTGATCAGAATTATTATCTCATAAGTTATTTCCACTCTTGATTTAAATCAAGGCTTATTTTATGCCATGTTATCTGGGTTAAGTTAAGCTAAAGAAGAATATATTCGAGTTTATATAAGACAATCTTCCATTCAGAGAGTTTTTATATCATAGCACCAAAGTCTTGTTTGGAAATTGGTGTTCTTTTGATTCGTTTCATTCCAATTGTTATGAGACGTATGGCAATCGATAGTAAGTTACTGTCGTCTGTTTCAGTGTAATTCAAATCCACAGATCGATATATAAAAATGATCGAAAGAGATATCGATATCTAATTCAAACTTTAAACAAAGAGCATGGACAGGAAGTATGTAATTGACCTTGCTTTGTGTACTTTTCTAGCAACAGTTGTGTATTTCGGGCAGGGCATATGAGAAAGTTGTTAGTGACCTGAAGTAAAGCAGGTATTGGCAGGTACTGCCATTTCCTCCACCATTTGCAACTGGCTACTTATGCCTCAGCCCAAAAGGCAGAGAAAAGTGGCGGTAAATGAAAAAAACACAAAAACATTGTGAAGTAAAAAATTTTTAGGGCATAACATTTGAACGGAACAATGAAAATAACTGATTATCTAAAGTGGTTGTTATTATTAAAAGAAAGACACATGGGTATGCGTGAAATTGAGGCCAACCCTGCCTATGCAGTGAGACCAAGCTTTTCTTTCCCCACCATTTAGACTTCTTAATTTTTCTTTTTTCTCCTTTATCCTGCTTTCAGGTTTACGTTAATTGTTTTGAAAGACATTGTTAAAATGCAGCTATATATGCAAGCAGACCTGTTTCTATCTGTTTATCTATATTCTTTAGTTCAATTGAAATATCATAGGAAATATCATATCAGTGGAAAAAGTAAACATTCGCCGGGAAGTAAGTGTGCGGTTACAAATCACTAGCTCTTTTTCCTACAGATAAGCATTCATATCCTTAAAGATACATAGTAAAGGCATGAACTCGATACATTTCTGGTGCAATGATTTTGCCCAATGATATTTCTGAAACAAGCTGCATTTGATAAATAAAACTCCATATTTTGGGTGAAATACAATTAATCAGTGAATTTTATACACAAAAATTTAGTATTTTTCACATTAAAGTTTAAATCTGAGGTCAATAAGTACATTTTAAATAAAGGTCAAAGGTCAAATCAGTGAAAAATGCCTTGTTTGGACAAGAAATGAGCTGCATTTGATTAAAGTTGGTTAGAAACCAGATTTTATGATGAGACACACTTTTTCAGTAATTTTCATTAAAGCGCACTTCATATTTTCCATCTCAAAGATTATATCTAAGGTCAATGAGTCCATTCAAAGGTCGAGATCAACAGTCAGAATGCAGGAAAATGTCTTGCACGTACCTAATACAAGCTGCATTTGATTCAATTTGGTTAGAAACCAGCTGTTTAGGATGAAATACACTTAATGATAAGTGAATTTCATACATAAAGCTTAATTTTTTTGCTCAGTAAAGTTTAAATCTGAGGTCAATAAGTGCATTTTTAAATGAAGGTCAAAGGTCAAATCAGTGAAAAATGCCTTGTTTGGACAAGAAATGAGCTGCATTTGATTAAAGTTGGTTAGAAACCAGATTTTATGATGAGACACACTTTTCCAGTAAATTTCATTAAAGCACACTTCATATTTTCCATCTCAAAGATTATATCTAAGGTCAATGAGTCCATTCAAAGGTCAAGATCAACAGTCAGAATGCAGGAAAATGACTTGCACGTACCGTATACAAGCTGCATTTGATTCAATTTGGTTAGAAACCAGCTGTTTAGGATGAAATACACTTAATGATAAGTGAATTTCATACATAAAGCTTCAGTATTTTACTCAGTTAAGTATAAATCTGAGGTCAATAAGTACATTTTTAAGTAAAGGTCAAGGGTAAAATTATTGAAAATGCCTTGTAATGACAGGAAATGAGCTGCATTTGATAACAGTTGGTTAGAAACCAGATTTTATGATGAGATACACTTTTCCAGTTAAAATTTTATTACACTCCATATTTTCCACCTCAAAGATTATATCTAAGGTCAATGAGTTCATTCAAAGGTCAAGATCAACTGTCAAAATACTCATGTCAATACTCTGGACGACACTAAGTGTGTGTGTGGCTATAGTTTTACTGGAAAAGTCTATTTCATCCTAAACAGCTGGTTTCTAACCAAATTGTATCAAATGCAGCTTGTATCCTGTCCGTGCAAGACATTTTCCTGCATTCTGACAGTTGATCTCGACCTTTGAATGAACTCATTGACCTTAGATATAATTTTTGAGGTAGAAAATATGGAGTGTAATAAAAATAAATACTAGAAAAGTGTATCTCATCATAAAATCTGGTTTCTAACCAACTGTTATCAAATGCAGCTCATTTCCTGTCCAAACAAGGCATTTTTCACTGATTTGACCTTTGACCTTTATTTAAATTGTACTTATTGACCTCAGATTTAAACTTTACTGAGCCAAAAAATGAAGCTTTATGTATGAAATTCTTCTATCATTAAGTTATGTCATCCTAAACAGCTGGTTTCTAACCAAATTGAATCAAATGCAGCTTGTATCCGGTACGTGCAAGGCATTTTCCTGCATTCTGACTGTTGATCTTGACCTTTGAATGGACTCATTGACCTTAGATATAATCTTTGAGATGGAGAATATGAAGTGTGTTTTAATGTAATTTACTGAAAAAGTGTCTCTCATCATAAAATCTGGTTTCTAACCAACTTTAAGCAAATTCAGCTCATTTCTTGTCCAAAGAAAGCATTTTTCACTGATTTGACCTTTGACCTTTATTTTAAATTGTCCTTATTGACCTCAGATTTAAACTTTAATGTGAAAAATACTAAATCTTTGTGTATAAAATTCACTGATTGATTGTATTTCACCCAAAATATGGAGTTTTTTTTATCAAATGCAGCTTGTTTCAGGTCCAAACAAGGCATTCTAAGGATTTTGAACTTTGACCTTGACATTTGACCTTGAAAAATTAGTCGAAAAAATTGGAGACATATTTTTCTGAAGTCCTCATCCAAAATTGGTCTAGAAACACCATGTCTCCAACAATTAACATGGGTTTCCCACGGACCCCCTATTTTCCTACATAAGCTGCCTGACTATTAGGAAAACGCCCAAATCTTACGGAACATACATCGGCAATCAGGTTCATGGATATGTATGCTAACTTTTGCAGGTTTTAGCGACACCTACACATCATCCCGAACAATAAACCGAACTGTGAAAAAATATATATACTTCGGCCATCATTCCAGTTTCAACTACTGAGTATTTCAAGTAATGCGGTAAAAGAAAGCACAGACTGGGATTGATCGCAATTTCTTAAGGCTGTGATTCTGTGCAAAGCCTGTTGCTATGTTAACAAAACATTCAGCCACAATAAAACATTTCGTTTTGTAGATTCTTATTCAATAACATGCATTCTAAAAGGTCACTCCTGGTCGAAAAGCAGACAAGGGAATCAAAAACTAAATAATTCATACTCCAGCATCGCTGCAAAAAGCGTATGAACCAATGACATTTCAGGCTGCTGAACTGAAGTCAATGACACAAACATATCATATTGACTACATGGCCCACAAATACGTGAACTGGTATATTACATATTCAGTCGGGTTAAGTGTCGTAGTATGAGTAGCATAAACATATTTTAATTACAATCAAAAGCTATTTTGCAAAACTCTCGACAGGAAATCTTACAGGATGAATATGTATGTTTCAGTGGCATGGGCCTTGGTCCAATATGCACTTTTCTGTTTCAAAGCCAGTTTGGGAAAGCAGGCTATGTTCAAAAAAGCAGCTTTTGGGTATAATATGGTGGCAATGCAAGGGTTCCTTCTGAAGACACATATGACCATACCTGCCACCACGTGCATTTCCTTCTGTCTGGAATCAGCCTCCTGTGGGTCACTTGTATATATTAAGAGCTCCAAAATATGCAAACTCTGGACTGCAAGTGGAATCGGCAACATACCACTCTCTGCAGTTACTGCCAAAAGTGATGATGTACAAGTATGGATACGAGGTAAGCAAGTTTTCTAGCAGTCAAGTCCTTTGTTTCCAAAAACTACTGAACCGGTTCTAATGCGTTGCCATGTATTGAGCAATGTGATTCTAAAATAAAACAAAGATCTGCCAGTCTAGCAGTGTACAAAGTTGATTGCTCGCTGTCTCAAATCGTTACATGGTAAAGTTTAGTTTTAAAATCTGCTTGAGGAATTTGTGAGACAGGGAGCAGTCAATGGCAACGCCTTAGAGCACCCATCTATCAGGGCAGCTCTCAGTGGTGAGAGGTAGCGAGCAGTCAGTGCCAACGCCTTAGACCACTTAGCTATCAGGACAGGCCATTAGGTTCTAAGTTCCTTTTGACTTGGAATAATCATTCCCCTGTCCCTTCGGTTTCCCTTGTAATTAATCACTGGCTAGTTCTGATAGACATGGGATATAACGATACTAAAAATGCCATTCCATTCCAACCTAACATTATTAAAATAGTTTGCTAAACAACTGCATGTTCATTCATTTGCATTCATTTCTTTTTCTAATAATAAGCCATGACCATGCACTTCTAATTTTTACGTAGATATATGATACACAATTCATGTTATTTCACAGATATATCTGAATCAGCTTGTCCCAGGCAAGTTGGATTTTATCCCGAGAAATTACGCGGTCGTGGTGGCCAAGGAGCAATGAATATACTACTGTCTGCAAAGTTCATTTGCAAGGCCACCATTATTTCGTGGGAGATGTACCGAATAAAAGCGAATGATACGGGCTGGGTGGAAGTACTTCGTCCTGTACCAAGCGAACCAGGAGAGAGTTACAGGGTCATCCATCGTACCTTCGTACCACCAGTTGCGCAAGATGGTCTCCAGAAAATTGATGTTGCGCCAGGCTTGCTAGTGGAACCCGGTGACGTCATCGCTGCTCGACCTACTACTACAGATCAATTTGTTGATAATGAGTATGACTCAAGTCGTCTTGATTGGCCAAATAAGCAATGTCCTCCAACCCGAATGCCAAACATCGATGGATCCCCCACTGATATCACTCCGTGTACTTTAGTTAATCGAAAATATGCCTTACGAGCAATACTAAATTGAGAATGATGTTTGATTAAAGAAACTTGGTTTATCGAAACGGTTGTAAGAAATATATCTTTTTAGCTTGGTATCCTTGGCTTTAAAACGTTTATGTGATAACTTTAAAAACTAATATCACACTGAAATATTGTGAATATATGATACCTACATGATGTTCAGAAATCGTTTTGATGTTAGATATCTTTTTTCAATTTTCTCCTGTCATGTAGTGGAGAGGGACCTGTACTGATGGCTGAGTGATCTAAGGAATATTCAATGACTACCCACCGTCTCTCAACACTACCCTGGTTCGAATCCAGGCTAGGGCATTTGAGAAGGTTTACAGTGACTTGGGGTTAGGCGGTAGTTTTCGCAGAGTACTCGAGTGTCCTTTACTACTTACAAATGGCTGGACACGACCTAGCCGTTACTTGACAGAGAAAGGGATAATAAAGGTATTTCCAAATTTCGAATCATTTGGTTTTAAAACAAATCCATGCATCATAGAAAAGGTTTGGCCAAAATAAATACGATAAGTAATCTAAGGGAAATATAACAACGGTTGTTGGGAATATTACTTTTTGAATGTGGTATTTTAGTCCTCAGTGACAAATTAGGAAATTGGTGTCACACTGCATTATTTCGATTATATAATACCAATGTGACGTTCATACACAATTATATAATACCAATGTGACGTTCATACACAGTTTAGATATCTATTTCGACTTTCTCCTGTCATGTAAGAGTTGAAAACCCTATATGGCAAAAATAATATGATTTTTCAAGTATTCTTTGAAATAGATAACTATGATATTTTGCTATCAAGAACGAATTATCTCATAAGAATTATTCTAATTTTCACTATTCGTTGTGATAAACTGGAGAGATAAGGGGTGAAGAATTTGAATGTTTGATTATCGTCACTTTTTTGTCATAATGCGGCATTATATCCATGCTGTGAATGGATCCATCAATTTATATACTTAACTGTAACATACAATTATATGAATTTGGATCCACCTGACCATAACCACCAAATTCATCAAACGACTACCAACTTAAAAAACGTTTATTTATTCGTTTACATTTCAAAGCTGTACTTTAGTAGATTTTAGTTGATAACGAATACTAGACATATATCAAACGTGTAGTTTAACTTCCCATGTCAAGAAACTGTGGTGTGTATGCAGTAAATGAGGTTTTGTTCCCCTAGTTATATCGGGATGCCGTAAATGGAATATATCATTGTCAATGATTATTGAATTCAAATCTGGAACAAACATTGAAAAGGCGGTCTTATAATTATGGAAATAACTTGAAAACAGAGCAATATTTTGAGTAATGTTTGATTTTTAGTTAAATGTACTCGATATAGATATATATATATATATATGTATATATATATATATATATATATATATATATATATATATATATATATATATATATATATATATATATATATATATATATATATATATATATATATGTATATATACTTATTCTAATATAAAGATATGTATCTATTTCTACTTCCTTTTATAGGTAAGTATGCCATATGTTAACATTTGTCAACGAAATGTAACTATATATGTTAATAGGATATATGCAAATTTATCAGATTATGTGTGTAATTCCTCTTTTTTCAAAACATTACTAAGGCCTCCCTACCCCTTTGGATATGTTTCTTTAAGTTCTTAAAGTGAAAGCACGTAACTGTAACTGTATGAAATATACCGATACAAGTGTGTCTATATAACTATATTCTACATTATAAAGTTTTCCAGAATCAGTGTATATATGACACTTTATATATTCTACTGTATGAAGGTATCCAGAACAAGCATTCTGTTGATACTTCATTCTGCTATATGAAGCTTACTAGAACGAGCATACTTTTGATGCTTTATTCTGCTATATAATGCTAACTAGAACGAGCATACTTTTGACACTGCATTCTGCTATGTAAATATGACAAGAAGGTGCATACTTATGACACTTTATTTTTCTGTATAAAGATAACTAGAACGAGCACACGTTTGACACTTCATCCTGCTATATAAAGAAGACTATTATGAGGATATTTATAACGCTTCATTTGGCTGTATAAACCAGAATGATGGTATAAATGACATTATATTCCGCCTTTTGTAAATAAGCCAGCATGAGTGTATTTATGACATTTTATTCGACTATATAGTTCATCAGAATGTTTTATTCTAATAGTATAGTATACTATTTTATTGACCATCTCGGTTGAAATGAAATAACGAGATTTTACTTTACCCTATACAATAAGGTATATAAATGTATTTTATGTTTTAGTATCTCTACACTGTAAAAAGTATATGTAAACGTTTACCATATTTGGGTGCAACTGAGCTGCACCCGATTTGGGTAAACTTTAACCCTGACATATTTGTACCAGGTTAACGTTTCCGACTTCAATGGCAGTGCAGGCACACCTTTACTTGTGTGCAGTGGGTAAACCTTTTCCTGCCTAGGGTTAAATGTAACCTGATAATATGGGATGGGGTTAACATTTATTTCGGGGGGAGCGTTCATTATTGTGATGCATGACCTTAACAACATACTAATATCGAGTACGCTATGAGGTCCATAAAACATACATCTACAATAAAAATGCCACGGCAGTCCAGTTATCAATATGTATATTCTTTGTTGTCTAAACATGGCATATTAACAGTGCTTTTCCTGCATGCTTTCTTCTTCTATCTTCCTCTTCTTCTTCCTCTTCTCCTTTATTACAAAATGGTGTTGCTGGGTTTACGACTCCTGATTTTACGTTTAGACACTGATACATGCTATGGATATGATTTCAATCTAATTGTGCGAGATTTTAAGATTATATCTCTCTACACCATAAAATCCTTCTGCAGTAAATGCTAAAGCGTGGTTAAGTGAACTAACTCATGTCAGTGCATGTTCTATACGTCGGAAGAACACACGTATAATTGTAAAGAGTTCTAATATTACAAACAACATCAGTCACTTACTGTTCGAAGATGTGTATAAAACAGAGACAATATTCCTGCATAGTGTATCTAAAACTTTTCAGTACAGCCCTAACAATCCAACCTCAAACTGCCCGCCACAACTTGGTAACTTAAAGCTGTTATCTGGGTCACTGCTAAGTGAAGTCCCTTTGTCTGAGGACATCACCATGACTAATTGAAACATGTGGTCTTTGGCTGGTGACTGGGCGACAGGAAGTTTCAAATATCGAATTCTCTATCAAACGTTTACCTAAGAAGGTAAACGTTTAACCAAGAAGGTAAACGTATTACTATGACATTTACTGAAATGGGTAAACCTTAACTTAAAAAGTTGAGGTTTACTGAAAAATGTTGAAGGTTCTCTGAATGAGGTGAACCTTAACATTTCAAGCGGGTAATCATTTATCTTTAAAAAAATATTTGGGAAGATGTTCACCCAGTAATAACTAAATAGTGTAACGTTCACCCAGATTATACAAAGGTTAATCCTTTTCAGATTAACGAAACTCGAAACTAGTTGAATCTTTACCTATCCTTCTTACAGTGTAGGAGCATAGACCATCAGAAGAATTACATATTGGCACTGAAATAGGTGAAGAAATGCTTTGAAATAAATGATCAGAATTGGATTATAGCATACCTAAATGACACTATTTTCAACATACATACATTTATTCAATGCAGTGTAATATCATTAGTTACGCCCTATTGTAAAGTGCGGTCCGGCCTGATATCCACCCGAAGTCATTCAGATCCCACGAGGGTGAGCCGAGTGTGATCTGGATGAGTGAGGGTGGATAGCAGGCCGAACCGCACTTTCCAACAGGGTGTAACGAATTTATCACCTGCTCTTTCATGCTAAGAAAAAAGAACAAATACATCTCATAAAATACTCAAATAACTTTGGAGGCCAGAACGAGGCTGGTGACCTCTAGGGGTATCTAGGTATTAATGACCAGGTGGTAATATCAATCAAAATGGTGGTAATATTGAATTCTGCCGTTCAATATTGACTCTACAAAGTGTGAACGGCCCCAGGTCCGACACCTATTGACCAATCAGCATAGAGAAATACAGCATAGCCCTATTGTATAAAATGCTTGATAAGTCATGTACATTAAAAAATAGAGTATCATTGTTGTAGTGTATATCGTCATTTGCATTATTGCAAGTTGGAAATAAAGGATAAACGATTTCAAAATGTATTGCTGTATATAGTCATGTTATCTGCAGAAAGATGCTATTTTCCTTGAGAAATTTTAGAATACTACCAGTGTTCTCACTAAATTATATCTGTTGCTGTTAGTTTGATAAGAACAGGGGTAGGTATTAGATCTATTCGGTATATATGTATGTATGTATGTATATATGTATGTATGTATGCATGTATGTATGTATGTATATATGCATGTATGTATGTGTGTATGTATGTATGTATGTATGTATATATGTATGTATGTATGTATGTATGTTATTGTATGTAGGTTTATTGACTGTATTCTAAAGATACAAAACTTCCTTTCCTAAACTACTTTCTAATAAAACATCAGTGTGTCTGCAAACAACCAAATAGAACCCTAAAAAGAAAAGAATGATATTTTATAAGATAATAAGAAACTGGATTTAATGCAACAGAGTGTGATACATTTAGGGTCATGATTCAATAATGTCACTGTAAATGGTGCTTAGATATATTATGCTGAAAAGAATTAATGGAAAAGTGGTTCCCATGCCCGCACATACATTGGTACATACATGAAAGTTTCCATATACTAAATATAGAGAATGTCATACTAGGCGGGTGGCCAAATGTCAGAATTATACTTTTGATGGCGTTTTTCGTTACAAGTCGTCATCCATGCTTATTCATCTCTACATAGGGTGGGCTTTAGTGTATGGGTGGATGACACGTCTGATTCTGCTGCATAAAGGAATTTTGGGGCATTTTATGCAAAAAATCACCAAAAAAGCATGTTTGTTTGGATTTCCTTCCAGAAAATTCATTTTTCGAGATAGAAACTCAAAACTTGCTACAGATGTGTTTAAGAGGATGCTTTTGATCTTAGAACATGTTGCGTTATCATTACTTCAAGGAACCCCCCGATGTGAGTGATTTTTGGGGAAAAATCATCAAAAATGAGAGATTTTTGTAATTTCCCACAACTTGAATGTCATCCTGTGGACTACTACACTAAAGCCTACCCTATGTAGAGATGAATAAGCATGGATGACGACTTGTAACGAAAAACGCCACCAAAAATATTTCTAGAGCTCTTTTAGGGATTTGGCCACCCGCCTATACACATGTTAAACACAAATCCATCATTTTAAACCTTCCGCACCTGTTGATTGATGGCATATCAAAGGTTGAATTACATTACAACATGTATTAATTAACATTACAATTGATTGCTTTGGCTATTGCAGTGGTAGGCAATATGGAATACAAGCATTCCAGCTGCCCTAAACAACCTAGATCTAGATTACTTTTATAAGAATTCCACAAACCCTAAGGCGAAATCTCCTAAATAAGGAATATTTTGTTACTCAAGATAATCTTGTAATTGGCTCTCTTATTTGTTAAGCAAAGAGACTACCTCAGGCGACAATCCCTAAATTTGGGATAAAATTCAGGCCAGACATGTCAGCATCATTAAATCAATAATAAGTCGGGCTGGAACTCGAACCAAGAAGCTTTATTAATACTAAAAGTATAAAACGACAATACAAGTGGCGACCCAGCAACCAGCACACGGAGCAAGAATTAACTCCTCAGTATCAGCATCTAAATTACATAACTTAAGATAAATTACGTAACTTATGTTAACCCATTCACACATAGAGTGCTCAAAAAAGGCCTGACAATTTTAGATATATTTTTCGAACAAAAGCATTTTTTGGAAAATATTTGAAGGAGAATGTTAACCAGATGTCAAACAATAGCTCTCCTTCAAATATCTTGAAAATTTTTGCCTTATTCCTGAGTTATTTGCAAAAGTATGAACGTAGCAGACGATACTTTCTAGAGGAACTCTGAGTGTTAATGGGTTAAGATATGGGTCACCAGGCCATCGCACTACACCCTGCATGTTAATACACCAAATACAATGAGAACAATCAGTTAATTGCGCATCAGTTAGCAATCCAATCAAGCAAAAATTAATTCAATGGTACCTAATGTCACATTAAAATATCTTTGAAAAATGATAAATCTAAACAAGAACATATGTCGATTTTTCTATTAGTCTAATGCAACAAATCAATAACGAACTTACTTCAACTCATAACTCTGACATTTACAGTGATATATTCAAAGGTATGTTTGCCTACATTCATATACCTCATACAATAACAACAAATGAGAACACACCCGCATGCCTATATTGTTGCAACACCCTATAAGTGTACTTAGTTGAACTCATGGCATGCGAAGAGGTATTTGAACATCAATCCATTGTTGACGTCCTTAAAATGCGTCACATGCCTTTATTAGACATTCAAGTGTATACGTGTGTTCAAACAGAACATAAACGTGGCCATTGGTGCGAACAATGATAATAATGATAATACCAATAATAATAATAATAATAATAAAAATGATAATAATAATGATAATAATAATAATAACAACCATAGCAATAATAATACTAATACTAATAATGATAATAATAAAAATAATAATAATAATAATAATAATAATAATAATAATAATAATGATAATAATAATAATGAAAATATCAATTCTGTCAGCGTAAACGCACGTTTGACGCGTCCGTTAATGGGCCATAAAACGCGATAAAAGTCATGTTGATTTTTTGAACATGCTCAAAAATTCAACATGAGTATTTCGGCTACACGTTGCTCATACGGTCGAACACGCCTGAACACGACCGAACACAATTGTGAACACGCCCTTCATACGGTTGAACACGACTGCAACAATCGTGTTCAGTCGTGTTCACGATCGTCTATGCGTGAAAGGGGCTTTAGGACCATTGAACCTTACCAATGTTAAGAAATAAAAATGCATTTTTTCCCCCGTACAATTATATAACCATTTCAATTTGGAAAGTGTAGCCAATGCTGTTTCACTGTGACATATTTCAGGTGACACTATCGACCTAATTACACAAAACAGTAAGCCAGAAGAATTTGTATCAGAGGGTAACTCTGTTTCAAGGAGTGAGGCCACAAATGAGTAGCAGCACGTGTCAAAATGGTGTTCTATCAATGGATATAACGGTGAACTCTAATATAACCATACGCTATCCATTTGTAAAACTAGTTGAGTATGCCTAGTATAGAATCAAATTTATAGGTATATCTCTATATTTCCATGCTGTGAGTCATTTTTTATTTCACCAATATGATTGCTTTTCACTTGCACCATGAGAAAAATATTAGTTATGTCTTAGTTTTGCATTTGAATTCTAGTGTAGGTAAGAATAACCCCTCTATTTAAAGAGAAAGCAACTGATTTATCTTGAATGAAATTCTTTTTTTCTTTGAAGAAAAAGAATGTGTATTTTAATTCAATGTAAATGGTCTTTTACTTTAAAGAAAATATTTTTCATAAAGAAAAATGATTCTTTGAAGAAAACCTTTTTTCTTTAACTACAAATAAGCTTTTTGGCAGGAATGGCATTCGCCAGAAGTTCCCTTAAAAGCGATCATGTTTTTTCTGAACCTATGCCGTTTGTGAGCCAATTGGCGCTTCTTAAATAGCTGGTCTCTTACTCTGATCAATGATGACCTAATCATTGTCATATGTGCCTATATACAGTGAAAACATTTAATTTCTGCAACAATCGACCGAACGCCTGGCAACGACTGTTTGTACAAACGTTCAAGGATAACATATAGATATAAAAGTAAGCCAGGCATATTCATGACCCACGTATCTATCCTCCATTGCCTACTGTTGCATCCATGCCCAGGAAATATGGCAGCTCTCGGGCGTGCGGTCGTTCATTATGCCCAGTTTGCCCACACCTTAAGTGCAGGAACTAAAAACCAGTAATGTACTTTGTATTTTGTTCGTGTTTAACTATCCAAAGTTTTCTCTAGTTTCTAATACTAGTATACGTCTATTTACTTGGTTAATTATGTAAAGGACATTGCATTATATTCCCTCTGTAATGTACTGTAGGTAAGTAGGTATATTGACATTATCATCCGGCGATCAATACCTTTATTAGATGATAATTGGCATAGGTGGAAGAGTTCACACAACAGAACGACAGGTGATATATGGCCAATGTACTGTATAACTGGTTAATTTGGCGTGTACTTAAGTTGGCGTTTTTTTTCAGAAAAGCATTTTCCCTGTATTTATTTTGGCGTCTGGAGCAGTCAGAACAATGCTATCGTTATGTAAACATATTTTTATGCGATCTTTAATTTGGCGTTGATGGCCATTCGTCAATAAACGCCACATTAAAAACCAGGCCAAATTAAAAACCACGCCAAATTAACCAGTTATACAGTATAAGATACATGTGGTCTGCCATATGAGACTCTCATTATGAGTTGTATGCAGTTCATCAGATTGGCAGTATTCAAATCTCCTTGCTAAATTTTGAATTGCTTTTTACCTGATTACCAACCTTTACCCAATGTTCCCAGAATGTCCTCACTTTACACATTACTAGTATATAGTGAGAAAGCTATGAAGTTGTTTTGGCCATTGATAGATTTCACTACTCTACCATAGGTCGATTCTTTCATATCATCCATATCCATAGTTGTACATGTACCATTTCATGAGCCCATATCCCGAATGCAGTCGGGTGATATAGGGCCATTGAGTCAACCAATCGATAAGATACATGTGGATTGCCTCACTTTACACATAGCATAGTGAGATAGCTAAGAAGTTTCATTGTCCATCGGTAGATTGCACTACCAGGTTGATTCTTTCTCACCATCCATATCCTAAGTTGTACATGTACCATTTCATGAGCCCATGTCCTGAATGCAGACAGGTTTTATTTTATGCTGTCAGCAGACGTGACCTTTTCCATATTATAACATGGCTTCATACATTTATCGCTAACTACTGTCATTTAACATCTCATGCATGCCTGAAAGAGGCGAACTCAGTCATGAGGGTAAATTGTAATTAGAAATACACACCCGTGTAATCACCATTAAAGTCAACTTAATGAACTATTGCTCGTAGAGCATATTTTCGATACACTAAATTACATGGAGTTATATCAGTGGGTGATCCATCAACGGTTGGCGATTGTCTTGGAATACACTGCTTATTTGGCCAATCAGGACGATTCGTGTCATACATATTATCAACGAATTGTTTTCCAGCACTAGGTCGAATACCAATGACGTCACCGGGTTCCACCAGCAACCCTGGCGCAACATGAATTTTCTGGAGACCATTTTGGGCAACTGCTGGTACGAAGGTACGATGGATGACCCTGTAACTCTCTCCTGGTTCGCTTGGTACAGGGCGAAGTACTTCCACCCAGCCTGATTTGTCAGCTTGTATTCGGTACATCTCCCATAAAACTATGGTGGCCTTGCAAATGAACTTAGCAGACAGCAGTATATTCATCGCACCTGTGCCAGCACCATTCATGACCTCAGGGTGAAATCCAACTTGCTTAGGACATATCCTTTGTCCACTTACATCTGCAAGATACCATCATCAAAATATTAAGTGATAGGTACAAATGAATATCAAGAAACGAATAACAAATATGATTACGTAGATCGCATACATTTGAACACACATATAAATATATATATATATATATATATATTATATATATATATATATATATATATATATATATATATATATATATATATATATATATATATATATATATATATATATAACCGTTGCAAGGGCCCGTTGTGGTCGAGTACACGTATTCATACCAAATGAACTTTTGAATAAAAATTTGTAGGAAGCAATATTTTAGGTACTCAAAAAATTAAGAAAAAATGTACCAACTATGCTTAATGCATAAATCATACTACTACGGTATCATATGATTAATGGGTTTGAGACTTGAGTGATTAATTTTGTGTATTTTACAATGTTACATATGTTTCTGTTATTCCTTGTTATTCAAATTATTATGTTATTATATAATTGGATAAAAATATTTTTCTTACCAGATACCCAGACTTGTGCATCATCATTTTTAGCAGTAATTCCCGAGACTGGGATGCTAGTCGAATGATTTGTTTTGAGTAACATACAGGATTGTGAGCTCTTCACATATACCAGTGATCCACAGTACTGTATTCCCATGCATGTTGCTACACACCTGGTTGTGAGTATATTCCTATGTATGTCTTCAATAAAGCCTTGTATCGACGTGAGATTATACCCAAAATTTGCTCTTTTGAACAGAACTTGTTTTCCCATACTAGTTTGTGCATTCAGAAACCTGTTAAAAAGTAGTGTACACACCACATATATGTACAGCCTCATTTTTACTATCATTACTAGATATGAAATGCTGAATAGTTACACCCATCCGCAGTTGTTATTACGATTGTTTCTTATGAATATTTATGAGCTGTTTCTATTATTTAAGAGTGCTCATTGCCATCTGAGGTGACGGATAGTACGTAATTGAACGTACATAAGTAGCTTGAATGCGATTGGCTGATGTTCCTGGGAGAAGCGATGCTAATACATACAACCTGGGGCTATGTATTTTTTCAGATGAAACCTACGTAGACCTGGTACAACAAGTGTGGGTGTTTTGTAGCATATTTGCATGTCCACAAAATACTATGCTTAACCAATGGAAGGGACATATATCTTTAACAAAATGTCCCCTGAAACAAGATGGATGTTCCAAATCCACATTCATACGGACAAAGCAATGCCATCTCCATAGTGTGAATGAATGAATGAATGATTGAATTCTTAAAGGCACATCAGCACACAAAGGCATTTAGTGCCATGAAACCGAATGAAATAGTAACCCTATGCTATTGTAGAAAACAATAGCAGATCAATAAATGAATAAAACTGTTCACAAAGACATGAACAGTTTCAGATTATAAGTAGCGCATACAAGGTTGTTTCAAAAGAAACTAAATTCTTAAAATGTGTCACAATCGGTAGAACAGACCAATCTCAAGTAAATAAGATAAAATGCTGTCTGGAGGAACCTTTTCAAAAGAGTTCATCTATTTCTGGTTTCAATAAAATCAAAAAGAATGTTTTTGACAAACGACAATCACAAGCTGTGAATTGGGGAGGATCTTTCTTTTTCAATGGGAAGAAATGGGATCAATTCTTATTCTTGCAAAACACTCTTCTCAAACTTATATAGTGATTCTAAAGCCTCCAGGCCACAGACTCAGATGAGGATGAATTTCATGTAATTTGTTGTTGATTGTTTCATCCTACATGTACCCGCATCCTGAGTGTGACACTGATTCAAGTGACTCAAACCTTGGTATGTCTCGGAAACTGTGCATACAATACCTTATTCGATTCCAATTCTGCAGTTTTTTAACTGCAAGTGCTTTGTGGACACCCACCTAAAGTGGGTGAGATACATTTAGTGAGTTTAATGGCCACCAGACACACACCAGTAAACTAGGCCATTCCATTCAGCTTGGAGGTGAGTGTCCTGTAGTGCAGTGTTTACTTAGATGCCTGGATGCCAGTGTATAGCTACTGATGTGTTATGGAGTAAGATGCAACTCAAACTTACAGTTTAGCTGCAAAATTCATACATCTAACCTAACCAACGTGGCCCTTTAACAGTAAAGTGTAACCTTTGAATGTAATAAATTAAATCCGCCCGTGCTTGATGTACATGTAATATTACATACATGTATTATGACCCCAGACTTCCAGATCATCTCAGTACATTTGTGCAAATGTGGGTAGTAATAAATGCATGAATATAAAAGGAACATATCATGCATATATTGCCCAATTTGCACGCTTGGCCTACTGAGATATAGTGACTTCAAATTACGCAAAAAAAATTCTATGCTTTTGCGTCCTTTAAATGTTCTTGTACTACATGGTCTCTTTCTTTTTTTATCCAGTAGTACAATGTGAGTTCTTACGACTCTATTTTTGTTTCTAACCTTCGTTCTACTAAAATTGTTAATTTCGCGTCTTTAAACGACCAAAAGTGGTGTGCTTCATCTGGGATTTCCATCCGTTTATACAACTGTTACTCTCAAATGTATGTTTTATTTTTGAGGAAATATTATGTTATTATTATAATACATGTACGATTTTGTAATACCACATATTACAGCAAATAAATGTATTATTATTATTACACTGTTCAAGAAGTTTTCAAAATGCGTTTTGTATAAGTAAACATTTATTATATTCACAATTGTTGCTGTAGATGATGCTCATTTAAATTTTATCTTAACTCAACTGCAATCAATTACTTCGATAACATGGCATCCGTGGTATTCTAAATGTTACATTAACACTTTAATATTGAACGTATTTCTATGTTTATATGAAATAGTATAATAGCACATTTTCGGATATTCTTGTAGTATTATATTTGGGAAATACTTAGGTAAAATCTTTGGCCATTAATGCGACTGAAAATAAAAATAAACTAAAAATATATACATATACAAAATGTTTTTAAAAAAAGAATAAAAATCGAAATAAGGAAAATAAAAACCTGTAAAAGACAAAAACGAAAATAGATATGATATGCCAACAATGACTAAGGACCACTTTTCAGATAAGGTTTAATGGCACCTAATAAGCTGATGTGCCTTAAATCTCTCATTCATTCATTCTTTCCTTCCTTTATTCATTCATTACCATAAGGGGTTGCATGTCCTTAACGTATTTGTACCTAGGTACCCCATGCCACAAGAGATGTTTTGGGGTCTCAGTGCACTGAGGCAAATGCCTTTGTCATACAGCAAAGTATTATTCCAACCACCAAAAGGCTTAATGGCGTAATGTGTATGCCTTTTATGATCATTAAGCTTGACAAAGAATCGTTTTGCTTGGATGCATATCCTTTCCATTCAATTAACATCAAACCTCTAGACTACAAAAGACTGGTTCGATGGTGTTCCTTTGATATTGCCTTTTAAAAGCTATACTAATTTTCGATGTTACTAAGAAATACATCATACATATTCACGAAACATTTAGAGAAGTGTCATGGGTTCAATTCTCTTTAACAATTCTCCAAGAATATTCTTCTAAAGATTATTTCGTCAGAAAGATATCACCTATAGTAGTGTCATTAGGTATATTATTGTTTGGTATGATTTGTTTATAACGATGACAGTGATAAAAATATATGAGTACTGTTATCGCTGAGACCAGTCGATTTGCCTACCTGTTCTTTTTGTGAAAAGATTACCTGTTCCTGCTTTTTATACCACCTGAAAGAATGGCATGCAGGAGGATGAGGATAACTTTACATTCTTGATATTTTGGGCATTGATTAGATACCTTGCACTATCATTTATCAATTAGTTGCTACTATACAAATATGACATCCCTGCGGGGTTGCTAACATGGTTGTCTACCCCGAGTGAGCATTGTCACCCGAGGGCGTAGCCCGAGGGTGACAATGCTCACGAGGGGTAGACTACCATGTTAGCAACCCCGCAGGGATGTCACATTTGTTTTATTATACCGAACAACACCCCCCCCCCCCCCTCACCCCCGGGCACCCAAAATACATGACAAGTTGAAACTTACAAAACTCACTTGGGCAGTGTTATTTCGGAGCAGCAGGTTTACCGTGCTGACCATGTTAAGGATATACTACATGTATTTAATTTATCCTTCCTGAACAACCTACCACCTCAACTTGGTTGAGATTTTACTTTTTCCCCCATAATTGAGACACTCGCGCAAGTTGTTCCCAACAATAAGATAATTCC